>CM077162.1:118074152-118674152 GCA_039583875.1 Platanthera guangdongensis | reverse complement strand
AGATTGAGTACTCTAGTCAAGTTGGATTGATCAGAAGTGATCATGGTAGTGAGTTTGAGTCTCTTCTTATGCATGAGTTCTGTGAGAAGGAAGGTATTAGGCATTGCTTCTCAGCTCCTAGAACTCCTCAACAAAATGGGGTAGCTGAAAGGAAGAATAGAACCTTAATTGAAGTTGCAAGCACATTACTTGCAGATGCTTACATGGCCCTATCCTTTTTGGCAAAAGCTGTAAGCATAGCAAACTATGTACTGAACAGAAGTTTAATACATAAACTTAAGAATAAAACTCCCTATGAATTGCTTAAAGGGAAGAAACCTAAAATCACCTATTTTAAAATATTTGGTTGTATATGTTATATTCATATCAATAACAAGAAATATACTAGAAAGTTTGAAGCTAAGGCTGAAGAGGGAATTTTTCTAGGATATTTCCAAGTCAGCAAAGATTATATGGTGTTTAATAAATTTACCTTAAAAATTGAAGAATCTATTCATGTAATTTTTGATGAAGCTAACATGTCTTATAAGGAGATAAAGATTTCTACCAACAGCACTTTGCAGGTACCTCACTTGTGTGAGAAATTGGATGATCTAAGCCTCACCCAAGAGGTTCCAATACATCCTTCTCCACAAGTTGAAGAAGAAAGTGAAGAGGAAAGCATAGAGGTGACTAAATCCCTTCCAACTGCTAATGAAATTACACAAGAGGAATTTATTCCCCAAGCTATTGCCCAACCAGCTCCTCCCACTGATTTTGTCACACTTTGAGATCACCCTAGATCTCAAGTGATTGGAGACATTTCAGATGGTGTGTAAACAAGGCATCAATTCAACCCTGATTTGATGTTTGCTTGTTTCCTCTCTCTCAACTTGAGTCCCAAAACATTAAAGATGCAAAGCAAGATTCCCACTGGATCATTGTAATGTAAGAGGAGCTCAATCAATTTGAGAGATGTAGAGTTTGGGAATTGGTTCCTAGACCCAAAGACTACCCAAACATTGGAACAAAATGGGTTTTCAGAAATAAATTGGATGCATAAGGCAACATTATGAGGAACAAGGCAAGGCTACTAGCTCAAGGCTATAGGGAAGAGGAAGGCATTGATTATGATCAAACATTTGCTCTTGTTGCAAGACTTGAGGCTATAAGAATTTTCCTTGCCTATGCTGTATTCAAGAAGTTTAAAGTCTATCAAATGGATGTTAAAAGTGCTTTTCTGAATGGAGAACTCAAAGAAGAAGTATATCTGAAGAAACCACCAGATTTTATCTCTCCAACCTATTCCTCTCATGTTTTTAGATTGCATAAAGCTCCCTATGGTTTAAAGCAAGCTCCAAGAGCTTGGTGTGAGACCCTAGCTAGCTTCTTATTAGAGCATAACCTTTCTAGAGGTATTGTAGATAGGACTCTTTTTATTAAGCATCATAAAGATAAAATCTTATTAGTACAAATTTATGTAGATGATATTATCTTTGGCTCAACTGATCCCAAACTATGCAAAAGATTCTCTAACCTTTTGCATTCAAAGTTTGAGATGAGTTGCATGGGTGAACTTTCATATTTCCTTGTTCTCCAAATGAAACAATCATCTGATGGTATCTTCATCTCCTAATCTAAATATACTAAGGAGCTTATTAAAAGATTTGGGATGTGTGATGCCTCAGCTATGAAGACACCCATGGCTGCAAATGCAGTGACAGATTCTGATGAGCATGGAAAACCTATTGCTTAGAAGTTGTATAAGGCCATTGTTGGGTCCCTATTATATCCCACAGTAAGTAGGACAGACATAATGTTTGTTACATGCATTTGTGCTATGTTCCAAGTGAACCCTAAAGAATCTCACTATATTTTTGCTAAAAAGAATTTTGAGATATATAAAAGGTTGCCCAAATCTAGGACTTCTATATCCATCAAAGACAGAATTTGACTTAACTAAATTTTCAGATGCTGACTATGTTGGATGTAGAGTGAACAGAAAGAGCACCACAGGAACATGCCAATTCCTTGGTGATAGATTAGTGTCCTGATTCTGTAAAAAGCAAACCTCTGTGTCCATGTCAACTACAGAAGCAGAATATATAGCTGCTGGAAGCTGTTGTTCATAAGTTTTGTGGATAGAAAACCAACTAATGGATTATGGATATAACTTAAATAATTCAACTATATATTGTGACAGTACCAGTGCTATATCCATAATACAAGATCCAGTGCATCATAGTAGGACCAAACATATAGAAATAAGGCATCATTTTATTAGAGATTGTGTAGACAAAAAGAAAATTAATCTTGTCTTCATTTCCACTGATTTACAAAGTGCAGACATCTTCACCAAGCCATTGGATGAGAATAAACATCTATTTTTCTTAAATAAGTTAGGAATGATCAATGGAGATGAGTTAATTTAATTTTTGTCTGTGGTCGACGATTTGTTAACAGTTTGTGAACGGAGATTGACGATCTGTGAACTCCTCGTGAAGAGTTCGTCGAACGGAGTTCGACGATCACTTCTTAGTGAAACAGTTTTTGTCGGACGTAGATCGACGATCCCTGCTTCAGTGAATTTATCGTCGAACCGAGATCAATGATTTATTCGTCTTCTTCAGACTAAGATCGACGAACTCATTTTCTATTAAATTACTTCGTCAAACTCATATCGAAGATCTTTTCCTTTTTCATTATACGGTGACTGGCAGTTCATATTCAGAAAATCCTATATCTAGGTTTTCTTCAACCTCCGTCCCGCGCTTTCAGTTCCTTTGCACTTGATCTTTGTTTCTCTCTTACAGGTGCATTCATGGCAATTCCAGCAAGCGCTCTCTCCACCATGAAATTTGATATGGGTTTTGACATAGATTTTGACTCCTTCCAGTTTTCTGATGCAATCTTTGTGGAGATCCTGAAGTTGTTTGAAGATCAACAACTGATGAAGTTCATGACAGTTAGAATAAAGATTGCAATGACTGAAATTAAAGAATGGTTTTTTACTTCCTCCACATCAGAAGATAACATGACATGCACAATCTCTGGTAATCAAGTCTGCCTCTCTCCTGATATACTAACCAAAATCTTCGATCTATTAAATGGTGACGATGAAATAGAAATGGACTCTGAGGAGTATGATAATATGCTGACCACGATGGGTCATTCTGGAGACAACCCTAATAAACTGCTGAAAAAGAACTTGTCTGTTGAATACAAGTTCTTAGCCGATGTCGTCAGGAAGGTGTTGTTAGGCAAGCATACAACACATGATTATATCACCAGGCACCAGTTCTTGGTGATGGCTTCCTTGGTTGATAAGAAGAGAATTAACTGGGGAAAATTATCGTTTGATCTGATTAAGAAGAAAAATAATAAAAAAGAAGTCTGCTTTGGCCGGATTTTGGGGATTATTCTGTAGGAGAAAGCATTTGAACATCTGGTTTCCCCACCAATGTTCATCAATGCCTCTAAGAGGCTAACCTCCGCCCTATTTGGCAGATGGGAGAGAAGGATCACAAAGCCAACCAAGGCTTCCTCCTCCTCCAGGCCTTTTGAGGGCACAAGGGCTGATACATCCACTCCCCACCCTAGTTCAGAACAATTTCCTCCTCCACCACCTTATTCAACCATATCCATTCCAACATCTACCCAACCATCTTCAGTTCCTCCTATGCATCTACCCAACCATCTTCAGTTCCTCCTATGCAACAACCAGCCATCTCAATCCCCTCACCAACTCATGTTCCAACACATCCTCCATCTCCACAACATATCACAACTTCTCAATCTCCTCTTCCATCCCACCTCCAAGACATCACCACTGACACTTTCTTATCATCCCCTACATTCAATCTGCTCACATCATTACCATCCACACCTACTTCACATGTCCATGACATTCCCAATCCAACACCATCCTCCAGATCATTTCCTCAGGATGACAACCTCCCTGATGTCACTCCTTCTGCTAATCCCTTTGTATCCACCCAAACTCCTCCTGAGTTTATGGATACAGTTTCCCCTTCCTTGCCTACCATCTCGAAGCACATCACTACAGTGATTAGAACTCTTATAGTAGTGGCCATTACACCTCTTGCTAATTTAATTTCTGCTCTTGCTGCTCTCTTTGGTACCTCCTCTATCCCTTCTTCTTCCTCAAGGGGCTTGATCCCAACTATTGTTGAAATCAGGCAGCGGGAGATGCTCAATGAAGAAACTTCTCCAGTTTCAGCAGCAGCAGTTACAGATTCAGATACAGATACATATATAGTTCTAGATACAGATACATCTATAGAGGATACATATATAATTACTGTTGGTGATTACTTTGTCTATCCCACTGTGGATTTGTTCTATTTGTTGAATTCTTTTGATACAGTTTATTTAAGCTCTCTTCCTTCTGTCTGCCTAAATCCATCTTTGGCTATTGTACCTTACACAACACCTATTAGTCCTACAGTTGCTAAGTAACTCAAGGACAGTTTTACTGTTTTAGAGATTCATACAATATCTGATCCCAAAGAAATCTCTTCTCCAGAGGCTGTCGCAGCTCCAACATATAAGATGGATGACAGTCCAATTCCAGGTTTGGATGAAATCATCATGGCTGATATAGAGGTAGAAAACTTATTAGCTGCTGAACAGCCTCAGGCTCCAGAAACTCAAGTAGTTGCTCCAACTCCAGCTCCAGTACCTAATGCACAACCTCGGCTGAAAAGAAAGTTGACAAAGAACTGCAAATTGATAAAGATCTCCTGAAGGCTATTAATGCCTTATATGATGATCCTCAAGGATCCTCTGAGGATGATGAAGATAACAATGATGATTCCGATGATAGCCCTTCTGCAAAGAAGAAAGTTTCTAAGAAAAGGAAGGCTCCGCTAGTTGCTGCACCCAAGCCTAATCCAACACATGATACTCCTTATTACATTCTTAAAAAAATTACTCCTTATCCTGGAATGCCAGCCTGGATGTGGCTGTCTAAGAATCAATAAAAGTAAAGAAAGAAAAGTAGGAGATATTCTCCTCCACCTTAGAAGCACAGGAAAGGACCTCCTCCTCCTCCACCTGCTGTTGGTGCTTCAGGTAGCACTTCTCAGAGGTCCACCTAATATGCTCAAACATACCAGAGACAATATGGTAGACGCTCATCTTCTCAAGGAAGCAGCCAGTAGAGGTACCCTTCCAGCAGGCATCAGCAACAACAACAATAGCAAGTTCCTGAACCAGCAAATGCTGACAGTCCTAAAAGGCCAGAGTCTCCTCCCATTCCATTTATGGATCCAAAGATAGAGACTACTGCTAGAATGTCCAGGTTTTAGGATCTTGTTGGATTATCAATGATGAACAAAGCCAAAGCTGAAGGAAAGGATCCATCCCAGTACTCTACTATGTCTAAATATAGGAAAGAAGAATTGAACAGGTATGAAAAAGCTAACAAAATCTTTAATGTAGATGCCTATATGAATCTACACCCAAAGGCTATTGTACCTAGAGCCACATCTCTCAATATCATTAGAGCTGCTGACATGACCATGTCCAAGAAGGAAGCAACAAATCCTAATAGAGAGATCACGTTTACACAGCCAGCTATCCAAGAAAAAGAGGATAAGCAAAAGGAGAAACAAAAGAAAAAGAAATGAGTTTATTCTGTTTATATCTTTCTAAACTCTTTTATTTATGTACTATCACAAAGCTACATTATAAATATCTACTGCTGTTTTAATCTTTCTGCCAGATATATTTCTTTTGCTTTGTGAATGTTTTTGTTTTCATTTGTATTAGTGACCTCACCCAAATAGGGGGAGATTGCTGGATTCCTAGTTTGATTTGGGCTAGGTTCACTAACTAGGATAATTGACCCACCATGTATAGCCAGGGTCATGTCATTGTGTCCTAGAGTTTAGGCTATGTCCTTAGTATCAACCACACATGAACCAGCCAACATAAGACTACAGAAGACTCAGACTTAGAAGAAAATTAAGTTCAGAAAAGTGAGTTCGACGTTTGTCGAACTCAGCTCGATGAAAGTGGTGCTCAGCTCGACGAACTCAGAGTAACTTCTCTGAGTTAAGCTCGACGATATTCGAGCTAAGGTCGACGAATTCTGGGTGATTAACTTCAACACATTGAGTCCAGAATACTTTCTCTGAACTCAGGTCGACAAAGTTATTCTATCAGTTCGACGAACTTAGAGAACAGAAATGGGAAGTTCTTCACAGAAAGCAGTTAGCTGAACTCAGGTCGACGAACTTGGTTGTCAGGTCGACGGACAAGATTTTGCAGGTCGACAAACATGATTTCTCAGGTCGACGAACTTTGAACTCAGGTCGACGAAAGCTGTTCTCTACTCGATGAATTCTGTGCAGTTCCAGACTTGGAATTTTACCTCTTTTTGTCCTCATTCTCATGCAGTAATTCCTGAATAATAAATGCTTATATTCTCTAAATCTAGACGTTAGTGGCAGCATTGATTATGATCTTCATCAGGAATATTACTTGCCGCTTTTAATAGGACAGTTGGGGAAATTCATTAATGATATATTCTCTTCAGCCGCATTTCCATTCTCCAGGTAGTCAACATTCAATGCTAAAGGATTTCAAAAATTTCAATAGAGAATTTAGACAGAGATATATAAAATATAATTTCTCTTTCAGTCAACAATAGCAAGAACAAGAAGAAACATAACACCAAAAAATATTAAAAAGAAAAAAAGTTATGTCTTCATCAAGTGTTCCTCCTCCAGCATGCTTTTCAAGAGACAATCAATTTTTATCTATCTATAGCTTTCTGGAGAAATTTTCAAGAATACCTACTCACCCTGCAAAGCTCTCCATCTTCCTGAACAGATCTTTATCTCAGGGGGAGATTTGACACCATCAAGGATCCACTAGTCTTCTCTGTTGCTTTGAGAAAGAGAAGACAACATTTAGTTTCATTTATTTTACCCCACCGTACACAGGGTTCTAGCTCCCTTTAAAAGTTAAACACTTGTTTGCAAGTCTACTGATCAAAAGACTTGATTTGGTTTTCTGGCACCAAATCAAAAGCCTGAAGGGTTTCCTGATCTACCTGAAGCAGATCTTGTGGTGAAAGGCACCTGAGCAAAAACCTGATTTGTGGCAGGGCACCTGATCAAAAATTGAGTGGATTCCTACCAGGTTGGTAGAACAGTGGATGTACCCATGTTTTAGGGGAACCACTATAAATTTCGTGTATCGTCTGTGATGCTACTTTATTTCTTTATGTGTGCTGATTCCTGATTAACTTAGTTTTATTTTTGCACCCTTCTGATTACACTTATCAGTATCACTATTTTTAACTCTGAAATAAAAATCTAAAGGATTTTAAAATACTCTATTCACCCCCCCCCCCCCCTCTAGAGTTAAACAGTCTAACCCACTGGTGGTATTAGTGGATACCACCACATTCACTGTTAGACTAGTTCCGTCGTCACCTACTAGTTTGTTACTCTCCACCTTCATTACCTTCCCTTTCCTTCTCCCTTCTCGGTGCATAGGAGGCATTGGGGGAGGGGTGGGGATGATAGAACTTAGTATTTTTAGACTAATGGTCATTGACCAAATCATTTTAGGGGATCGTGGAGGCGCACCAGGATACACAGCCCCAGAGATCGATGTGCATGGAGATGAGGCAGTCTGGAGTCTAGCCAGCAGGGACTATGAGTCCCGATCCTTAGTAGTTATTATAGATTTGCTTCTGCATTGAGTGACTTGTTGTGAGGATATTGATGTATCGGGCAGGAGCCCTATTTAGTACCTTGTTTATTCTTTTCTGTGGACTCTCCCTTCGTGGTGATTTACATTATATATGTGATTCTGGTGGACTAGTTTGATTGTATTATTTGTACTTATTCTACCTTTTTGCAATCGGTATGGCCGGCAGGACCAGCGTTTTGTAGTGATGACCTTTCTGGGTGTGTTGGTGTCATTGCAAAGCGGCGGTTTAGGGCATAAGACCCCGGTGTTTTAAAAGAAAAAAATGGGGTCTTACACGAGTTCCTAAGTTCACCCCAACCTTTTAGTATTTCTCAAGGTTTTGTCATGTCCCAGTCATAACAAAACCATACTAGGGGTCCAGAAGTCTGAGGGATTTAACAGTTTCTTAGAAACACCCCCACGGGATCCAAAGGAAAAATTACCTGGATGCCCTTGCTGGCGGTGCAAACAGCCTTCCAAGATAGAGGAGTTTTGTTGTTGGCAGGCCAACCTGGACTGCACATAGCTGTTTGGAATAATGGAGGTTGGCTGTTGGTAGATCATTTTCAGAAAACTATAAATAGACCAAAGAGGTGCCTCAGAAGCAATGTTTACTAGTGCCCCAGTCTTCTTGCGCTTTCTGAGGTATCCTTAGCTCGACATTTGGGTAAGGGGGAGAAGCGCTCTATGATCTTCCGTGGGTGTGGTGGCTCCTCCACGCCGAGCCTTTGGGTCTATCCCATGTTCTTTTTCCTTAATTATTTAGCTCGCGGGAGAGAAGTAAGTGTACGATCACTCCTTCCCCAAGGGTGAACTCCACAGTGATCGAGTTTTCGGATTCAACATTTTGGTGCAGTAAGCGTAGATCGTGGTCAGCACAGAAAATCTTCAGCAGATTAGATGACCGAAAGGGAATGACAAGGTTCGGATAGAGCCGACTCGCCACTCCCTCCCCCTCTCGCCACGATGGGGATGTTCGAGGACTTCAGGCAGGAAGTGCTCGGCCTTGTCAGATTCACACTCAGAGAGCAAGCCGAGTGCTCGACACTAGCTGTTCCAATTACCGCACCGGCTCTAGGCGAGGATGCCCCGGCTCGGTGAGCTGGAAAGGAGGTTGTAGATGAGGGGAGTGGATACGAGCTCCCCGGGCGAGTGCTTTTCCCAGGCTCAGTGAGAGGAGGCCGATTCGGCGAGATGGGGACGCAAGAACCTCTGGCTCATCTAGCAGGGGGAGGAAGCCCCTTCAGCGAGTTGGTTTCTTCCGCCTTAGTTCTAGAGCGGTTTAGGGATCTAGAGATGTCTTACTACACCGGGGCGGATGACCCGGTCCAGCACATCCAGTGGTTCGAGGATATGATATCAATAAGACAGATGTCGGATGCCTTCAAATGCAGACTCTTTGCCATCACCCTCAAGGGGAAGGCGAGAGAGTTGTTCTACCAGCTATCGGCCAACTCCATCTACTACTTCGAGGACCTACGTCGGGGGTTCTTATTGAGGTTCACCACCTCCAAGAAGAGGAAGAAGGAGTCGGAGTCCCAGTTCAACATCAAGCAGGGAGTGAACGAAACCTTGGGGAGTGTTTCAGAATGGAGGCCAGGCGGTCTGTTGCTGTTCGGAGATCGGGCGGTCTGGCAGTTTATCCTAGTCGGTCTGTCTGCCAGGCTATTGTTGTTTGGTATCCCAGCGGTCTGGTAGTTTGTCTTAGATGACTTGGAGATCGGGCGGTCTAGCGGTCTCCTGTTGTGGCTTGCTCTATGTGGCGCTTGTTCTCTCCTACTATTGGTTGTCGGGCGTTTAGCCGGCTTGTCTAACCGTATGACTTGTCCGGTTTGCCTTTTTGTAAAGCCACATATACTTGTAAATTTTTAGTCCCACATTACTTAATTATAATCTCTCTCATTTCCTCCATTCTATAAAAGGGAGGCTATAACATTGTAATTGATACCTTTTTGGATAATAAAATTTGCATTACTCCAAAATTTTGGTCTGCTTTTTCCTGTTCGCACATAGTATCAGTGCACTCGGTCCTTTCCTCCTGATTGTGTGAGCGCTCTCTGTCTTTGCAGCTCGTTTCTTCTTTCCGCGACCTGTCTTCGCGGCTTGATTCCTCTTCAGACCGTTGCCCTATTCGCGCGGCTTGTTTCTCACTGCTACTTCTCTTTCTCTTTGCGGCCTCTTGCCTCCTATTCTTTGTCATCGCGACCTGTCCTTAATTTGCTGCGACCTGTTCTAGCCGCTCTCCTCTTCTTTGTTTCCACGAACTGTCCTTATGTCATCGTGACCTATTCTAGCCGCTCTCCTCTTCTTTGTCACCACGACCTGTCTTTAAGTCATCGCGACCTATTCTAGCTGCTCTCCTCTTCTTTGTCGTCGCAACCTGGGCTTAAGCCGCCGTAACCTTGTTAGCCACTCTCCTTCTAGCGACTTCTCCTTCTAGTCGTGATTTGTTTCTCTCTCTGCTTTCTTCTATGGCCAACTCCAATATCTCCACCACCACTACTCATGTTGTCGCTCATCCTCCTACACCTCCCACTCCTTCAGGTAATCTTGGCACTGCTTCCAAGCTTATTGGTCCCAACTATCCGGATTGCAGTGTCTCCTTCACCTTCCGCCTCCGCTCCCAACGCAAATGTCATCATCTCGTCGATGACCCTCCTCCGCATGATTCCCCTATCTTTGATGACTGAGATGCCAGCGATGCTCTTGTCCGCACATGGCTGGCTAACAGCCTCTCTGATGAATGCCTCCCTGTCATCCATCATGATGAAACCGTCAAGGCCGCTTGGCTACATCTTGCCACTCTCTACTCAAAGGGGGCTCAGCCATCTCACATCTATACTTTATATGCGGACCTCTTTGCCTGTCCCTCCATATCTCCAGCGGATTCTTACCAGCAAGTTCAGGCTCTCAGAGCCGAATTTCTATAAAATCGCCCCTTCTCTATTGATCTCGCTGAGCAACACAAACACTTCCAATAGCTTCTAGTTGTGTGTTATCTTCTATGCCTTCCATAGTCATATGACATGATCTGTCAACAGATCCTTGGTGAGGCGGAGTCTCCCACCCTGGATGCCACCGCTGCCTGCATCATTGCTGTTACTTCTTTGCTCCAATGTCTGCTCTTATCCTCCCCTCCTCCATCAGACAACTCCGCTCACCATACTCAGCGTAGTGGCTCTGGTGGCCGCCACCTCCCCTCCAGCGATTGTGGTGCTTCCCGCTTTCTTTGCTCTCACTATGGCCGCAACGACCACATGGTTGATCGTTGTTGGAAGAAGCATCCTCATCTTTGACCATCTGGTGATGCCTCCACTTCCTCTTCGAAGTCATCCGCCTCTGTGGTCACGTCTTCAGGTTGTGCCCACATCGCTACTCAAGGTAAATGACAGATCTACTCTGGTGCTACCAATCATATGACCAGCAATCCGCACTATTTTTCTCTCCTACAACAGCATGACCGGTTACCCCCGATCCTTGTTGCGGATGGTTCTCCCTCACCGGTCAATGGAACGGGGGTTGTTCAAGTAACTCCGTCTCTTCACTTGGCGGACACCCTCTATGTGCCCAAGTTCCCTTGCAACTTGTTATCTGTTACTTCCCTTTGCAAACAACTACAATGCTCTGTCACATTCACGTCTGTTAATTGTTCTTTTCAGGATCCGGGCACCAAGCGGACGATTGCTACAGGGACTGAGAGTGGCGGCATCTACTTCCTCGACAACGTTTCTGCACTCTTCACCTTCTCCTCACCTTCTACTTATCTACTCCAGTGGCACCTTCATCTTGGTCATTCTCCTCCCTGTCTTCTTCGTCAGCTTTTACCACATCTTCCTCCACAAGGCCCACCGCTCAACTGTGAAGCATGTCAACTTGGCAAGCATCACTGCTACTCCTTCCCACCAAATCAAGGTCGTGGATCTTCCCGACCGTTTGAACTTGTTCACTCCGACAGCTGGGGTCCTGCTCTTACCCTCACCATTGGTCGGGTGGTTCATATTTTGTAATGTTTATTGATGATTTCTCTAGATGTACATTGGTGTATCTTTTAAAGGATCCCTCGGAACTTTTTTTTGTATGGATATCTTTTTATCATATGATTAAAAATCAGTCTAATACGTCTATTAAATTTTTTTGTTCTGATAACGCTAAGGAATATCTTAGCAATGCTTTCGCTTATTTTTGTGTGCAAAATGGTATTCCTCATCAAACTACCTATGTCTATACCTCGCAACAAAATGGGGGTGGCGGAATGCAAGAACCGTCACCTTCTTGATGTCTCCCGCACTCTGATGACACAAATGCACGTTCCTCGCTCCTATTGGGGCTACGCTTTCCTCCTCTCTTGTTACCTCATTAATTGCATTCCGTCCACGATTCTCCATGGACAAACTCCATTCTCTCTTCTCTATCCTGGCAAGGATGTGTTTCCTCTTCCTCTGCGTATCTTTGTGTGCATGGCCTTTGTGCACAACCCTTCCGCAACACATGACAAACTTGACTGACCTGCCACCAAAATGTATCTTTTTGGGTTACTCAACTACTCAAAAAGGCTAATGTTGTTTTGATCCTGTTCTTCAGAAACAATACGTCTCCGCAGATGTGACCTTCTTTGAGAATGTGTCCTATTTCTCCTCCAACCCACCTCCACCTCCTTGTCCCACCGTCTCCTCCACCCCGTATACTCTCGTCGAGATTTTCCCACCTTCACCTCCACTATCTCCTCCTTCCCTCTCTTCCTCATCACCACCGCCATCTCCCTCATCTCCGCGGCCATCTCTCTCCTCTCCCGGGCCAGCCCTCTCTACCACGGATGCTCCGGTTACTGAGGAACATGCCGACCTGGATCTTCTCATTGCTCTTCGCAAAGGGGTGCGGACGTGTAACCAGCACCCGCTGGCTGTTGTTGTTTCATATGCTCATCTCACTCCTTCTCGCAGGGTGTTTGCATTGGCTATATCAACGACTGCCACTCCCCGCACCTACCAGGAGGCTCTCACTATTCCTCATTAGAAGGCTGCCATGGATGAGGAAATTGCTACCCTTACTGAACGGAGCACCTAAACCCTGGTTCCCCCACCTTTGGGTACTGATGTCGTTGGTTGCTGCTGGGTCTTTGTTGTCAAATTCCATCATGATGGCAGCGTGGATCGCTATATGGCCCGCCTGGTGGCTAAAGGATTCACTCAGACCTATGGTGTTGATTACTTCGACACCTTCTCTCCCGTTGCTCGCCTCAGCACCATTTAGGTCCTTCTCTCTGTCGCTGTCAATAGGTATTGTCCCATTTCGTAGTTGGATATTAAGAATGCTTTCCTCTAGGGTGATTTGCAGGAAGATGTTTACATGAAGCAACTACCTGGGTAGTTGCTCAGGGGCATACACGAGTATGCCGGCTAAAGAAGGCTATCTATGGCCACACAATCATTAGTGTTGGTCATTTCATGGATGAATCTGTTACTCTGGCCAATAATCAGATATGGCTAGAAAAGAATGCTCAAGCTCACACTTTCAAGATCTGTGAAGAGGTAGGCACATTCAAAGAAGATGTTATTAATACTCTTACTGTAGAAGTCAGAAAGGGGGAGTATTTGGTCAAATAATACTTAGAGAAATCAGATATCAATAAGCAAACTCTCTCGGAATAAAAGATTAAAGAAATTCATGATGATGTGTTGGGTCAGATTCAAAGTGTAAAGTTTCATACTTATGATACAGCAGTGTGGATGCATAATCAGATACTCCCTGACTTTCCAGCGGATCCAAATGTCATTCCTCATAATTTGAATCCCCTAGCTCCAGCTCCAGTTCCTCAACCTTCCTTCTCTCCAAGACCTGAAGGCTATCAAGGCCCTCCTCAATATTCTTATGCTCAGGTTTGGGAGGCTGATCCAGCAAACATCTTTTTCCAAGCTCCTCCTGAAATTCACATTCCAAAGAAGAAAAGATATTGTGATGGAGCCTCTACAAGTAGATCTATTCCAGACCAGTTTCAGAGAAGAGAAAAGCTCCAGAATTTGCAGAGATTTGGTCTCCTACTTCTAAGTCACTCATTCTAGATACTCTCAAGCTTGTCATGGATTTTAATTAAAATAGGCATGATCATTACAGCACCCAAGAATGGGATCTTTATGAGAAGTCTATGACTAAAAGAAGACTATATGATAGAGAACATGAAAGAAACAACCCTGCTTCTCCTCCAAAGCCTTCAGAGTACAATGCTAAGCCTTATAGTTACTAGAGAAGACAGCAAGAGAAGAAGGACAAACATCAACATCAAGTTTAAGCATAGAGAAGTTATGAGAGTGTGGATATGATCTGTGTAGAAATAACTTTTTGGACAATCTTATTTATATAATTCTTAATTTTTATCATCTGCTCTTTGATTTTAATTTTTATGCTTTTTACAGTGCTTTCTCCCTTGATTATCTAGTTCAAGAAGTTCTTGAACAAGAAGAAATAGTGGAGAGGCAAAGATTCCTCATTCAGAAGATCACGTCGTGATGGTGATCGTCACAAGAAAGGCTTAAGTATCCATGACAGGTATCACTCTAATTAGAACAAACAAATTTCTTCTGATATTGTTTGTTATTGTTGCAACATGCCAGGGCACGTCATTGATGATTGCCCTCACAAGAAGGAGGGTGGAAAATGAGAGGAGAAGAAATCTTCTTACAATAAGAAGAGAACTGAAAGAAGCGTAGTAGCCAAGATGGGAAAGACTCTCAGCGACTCTGACTCATCTGAGTCAAGTGAAGAAGAAGAAGCCTACTTTGGGCTAATGGCATAAATATATGAGGAAGAAGAACCCTAGTCACTGGGAAGGTAAACTCTCATACTCCTCTCTCTAAATCAGATGTTTCTGACCATGATCATGAGGACTGCACTTCTGACGATGAGTCTGAACTCATGGCTCAATATAAAGAGTTAATCAAGGCTTACGACAAATGTCAAAAAGTTGTGAAAACTCAGGCCAAGGAGATTAAATCTCTCAAGGCTGAAGAGAGCACTCTGAGAGAGGAAGTCTCCAAGAAGGACTCACTCAGAGAGAATTTCAATGCTGCAATTGAAGAGTATAATAAAGCTCTTGAGCACCTAGAGCTAAAGGAGAAAATCATTAAAGAATTGGAAGAACAACTTGCAGCTAAAAAGAAACTTGTTGAAAGTTTCTCCAAGCCCAAGACTGTCCTTCCGTTTGTTACTGAATTCTCAGCTCAGGCCAAAGGTGCTATCTTAGGCCATATAGATGCTCCTAGTAAATCCTCTAGGAGAAATAACGCTCAACGGAAGAATAAGACTGCCAAGAAAGTTTTGTCCAAGGAGAAGGGGAAAGCTCCTCAAGATCAGACTTCATTCAAAAAGGTTATCTTTCCAACTAATGAGTTTGATCTTGATTCCCCCTACGGTCACTTTGCTAGGCCTACTTATGTAGAGCCCAAGTCTCGGTACAAAAGATGGACCCGTCCCCGGAACTTTGGCAAAAGTGTCTTCAAGGCACCTTATGAGGAGATTACTCTTCAAACCTATGGACCGTATAGTCATGGTCACAACATCAAGAAAGCACCAAAAGTAAAACCGTTGTGGAAAAGTCTCTTAAGAAGAAGAAGTCATGTGAGTGCCATCACCATGAAGCTTCTATCTCCAAGTCTGCTGCCCCTGCTAGACCACACCCTCAAAAGGTCAAGCATGAGAAATTTAGGCAAATATACAATAGGTTTGATTGTTGGTGTTGCGGTAAAGTTGGTCACTTTGATATAGATTGCTAGTTTAACTCCAGAAATTATGTAACTCCTCAAGTTGATAATGTGAGAAAGACCACTCACATTATTAACTCGTGTAGGGGGAGTATGCTAACTAGAGACTAAGGACCCAAACGAGTTTGGGTTCCTAAGGCAAACTGATTTGTGAATGCAGGTATGTATAAAGGCACCAAAAATACTATCTGGTACTTGGATAGTGGATGCCCTCAGTATATGACCGGGACTAGAAGCCTACTCAAGAATTGTTCTCCAGTCATGAATGAGTGAAAGGTTATCTTTGAAGGTTCTGACAAAGGAATTACTAAAGGCCACGGTATGATTACTAATGGTAGTGTATCCTTCTCAGATGTAGCTTATGTTGAAGGATTGGAACACAATCTTATAACCATAAGCCAGCTCTGCAATAAAGGATTGATGAGTCTGATATTTATAGGGTTTTTCGGAATCATCTGGTCTGGTTTTCTCACTCATGCACAACATTTCAACCGGATATCGGATATATTTACATCATTCGGTCATGGACCATTTTGTGCACTATTTTGGACCATGGGTGTGCAATTGCGCATTTTGTTATTGGGGGTATTCACATGGTGCTCCCCATGGCTCTTTCCTGTTGTTTTCTTAGCTTTATATTTGTTGATGGGAGCTTGTGCTACAGTTTTGGTTTTGTTGTGCAGGTGGTGCGTTTTTCCCCAAGGCTAGAATTCTGTCTTAAGGAAAATGAACGGTCGTGCGTTTCTTTTACGCACGGTTTGCGATGGATCGTGTGTTTTAGTCAACTGGAAGAACGTCGAGGCAAGCTCGATGAATTTCGTCGAGCTGAGTTTGACAATCCTCACGCACGGTTGATGCCGAAGGAAACACACAGTTTTCCTGTAGCTTCCTAATTTGTTCCTTTCTGTGGTTAATTGTGTGATTTGTTCACGCACGGGCGGAAGCGCTCGTGTGAGAGTAAAACGCACGGTTCTCCTGTGTGTCCCTGTTTTCCAACTCTCTGTTCTACCCATGTGATGTCCTTGGACGAGCGGAACTGCCCGTGCGCGAAGGAAAACGCACGGGTCAACGCTTCTCCTTCCGCCAGCTTGATCTGGAAGTTAATATCTCACGGTTTGCACACGGTTGTGCGCCAAACAGTGCGTGCCTATTTTTCTAACCTACTTCTATTTAAAGAGCAGATTTCTTCTTCTTGAGGGGAGTTCCGATTGAGTCCGACCTAGCCGCCATTTTTTGTTCTTTTGAGCGGGGAAACTTTTCCCTAGCCGTCATTTTCTCTCTCCTCCATAGAGAGTTGATTCGGCCACCATTTCTACTCCCAGAGCTAGCAACTTCTTCACCTTCAGCCACCATTGTCATCTCCAAGCTCCAAGCTCCATGTCAAGCTCAAATGTTGCTGCATCCATGAAGTTCTTCGGTTTGAACCGTCCTACGATCATTCACGAAGAAGATGGGATATTAGAAGGATGTGACAGCCTTTATTGGTTCCCGGACGTCATCCGTAGAACGAGCTCAGACAAGGACTGACAACCCTTGACTCCGACTGTGAATCTCGGAAAGCATTCATGCGTTTGGTTGTTTCTCTTCACCTTTACTTGTAGTATTTCTTTTTCTGAATATTTGGAGAGTTTGAAAGTTGTGTACGAATATTATTAGCTTGAATATTTCAGCATGTTTAGGTGTTGATTTATTTTAGTTCTGCATATTGTTGTGAAACTTCAGATTTTCTCAGGTGCTAGTTGCGATTGTGTCGTTCTAGCGATTGCTAGAGGCGTGCGTTACAAAGAGGTGATTGCAACCCTCATTAGCTCATCCATCTTCCCTTTTACTCTCTAGAGTAATCCACCAAAGAGACGCGGTGACGGTGACCCACAATAGTTTTCTTATTGTCGTTAACTTAGGAATCCAAATCAAAAACCCCCTTTGGTTACTTTCCTGCTTGCAATCCCTTTTTCATATAACGAAATCACGCTCCCTACTTGCACTCCTTGAGAGATCGATATCCGGGGATTCAACTCCTCACATTATTACTTGACTATGATCGGTAAACTTGCCGTCGCATCACGGTTTTGGCAATATTGCCGGGGAGTGCAACCGTTGTGTGTATTTTTTTCTTTTTGAGATAGATGATTATTGTTTGACCATTCTGTCTTCTTCGTTATTCGTTCTTTATAGTTCAATTTTGTCTATGACTAATTTAAAATGCAGTAACCTCAGCTATCCTCTAACCACGTTAAGGACACCTTTGAGCTATCTGCGGAGCTAATCAAGTTTATCTCGGAGCATTGTTTGTTTTATGGGCTTCAGGGAGAGAATGACCAGGTGCATATTGATAGCTTCCTGCAACTTTGTGGCACCTTTTACTATGCTGTGGACGTGCAGGACAAGGCTATGATTAGGTTTTTCGCATTTTCTCTTGTCGGAAAAGCTAGACTATGGTATAGGGATATCCTCCAGAGCGAGCTAACTTCATGGAAGATCGTTGAAGTCCAATTCCTCAGAAAGTACTGTTCGCGTGCACAGTTGATGCAGGCAAATATATATTTGGCCACATTCACGCAGATTTCTGGCGAGTCTCTCTGTGAGGCTTGGGAAAGATTTTGGTTGCTGCAATCTAGGTGTTCTGGTCAGGACGCGTTTGGAATGCCATTCTTACAAGCATTTTATTATGGTATTCCTGAGCAATTTCCGTACCTGTTCGACACCGTCACTGGAGGCGCCCTCGTTAATAGGTCCATGGCTGACGCTTGGCGGATAGTGGATGACGTGGTGTGCTCCAGCAGTTTGTGGAAGATGCCTCCCATGCTCCAAGCCGTGAGGGACTCTCAGTACATAGATAGCAATGTCGAGGAGAGCGAGCAGCTTATCCATCGTTTTATGGTATGGGTCGTAATATTGCAACAGTTACAAGATATTATTTCCGTCGTCGGTAAAATGTTGGAATTATGGGTATGTCGTCCTGCCGAGACAGTAAATGCTATGAACCTCAGAAGCAGTAGGCTGGTGGATGAATGTGTACGTCGGGAGGACCAACCCTCTGAACGCAGGGATGAGAAGAGTACTGATGAGCCACCCAAGGAACCCTCGGTGGCTATTACACCTGAAGTCCAACTCCCATAGGCAAGGCCTCCATTTTCGCGTAGGCTGCAAAATATCAGAAAAGAGAGACAGCATCAGAAGTTTCAGGACATTCTAAAGGACGTTCAGTTGAGCATTCCCATGGTTTACCTGCTGACATAGGTGTCGCTCTATGCAAAGTACTTGAAGGATCTTCTAGCAAAAAATCGGGCTTCTAAGTTATGCAGCAGCATTTCGATCTGGGAGGATTTCCCACTATGGTGGTGCAGGATTGGCCCATCAAACAAAAGGATCATGGGGCTTCACAATTGCGTGTACCATTGGGCGATCCACGCTTAGTCATACACTGTGTGATTCTGGAGCGTCCATCAATCTCATGTCATTATCCATCTTCCGTGAGCTGGGCTATGGCATTCTTCGGCCCACTAATGTCATTCTGCAGCTGGCTGATCGATCAAAGAAGAAACCTATTGGAGTTGTTGAGGATCTCACGATTGAGGTTAACGGGTTGTCCTTTCTAGTCCACTTCGTTATCCTTGATATTGAGGATACAGATGGAATGCCGATTATTCTGGGATGTCCGTTCCTAGTTACTGTTAGAGCCATCATCGATGCGGAAAAGGGTTTACTGACGTTGCGCCTAGGATCAGAGAAGACTATTTTTGATATGTATACGGGGTCAAGAGGGGATATTCATGCGGAGCTGGGTGCTATGGAGATTGACAATGATCGTACTTTTCAGCCTGATGAGGTTGAGAGTGAGTTTTGTGACCGCGATATAAATATACAGGAAGGGTTGTGTGAGGCACCGGTTGGAGATCCCATGCTTCTGGTGGTACCACCATTTGACTCGGATGGATCTTGTGAGCTCAACTTTCTCCAAAGAATGCTGAAGTATGTCTTTCTAGGAGAGAAAGAAACTCATTCTGCCATTACTATAGCTCTTCTTACAGCTGATCAGGAGGTCCGTCTCGTTGAAGTGCTGAAGTTACATAGAAAAGCCTTTGGCTGGAAAATCTCGGATGTTAAAGGAATTAGCCCCACGGTGTGCATGCACAAGATATTGCTGGAAGATAACTTCAAGCCTTCAGCTCAATCGCAGCATAGATTGAACCCTATGATGCAGGAGGTGGTGAAGAACGAGGTTATCAAGCTTTTGGTTGTCGATATTATATATCCCATAGGTGACAGCAAATGGGTGAGTCTGGTGTAGTTGGTGCCCAAAAGGGGAGGAATCACTATCGTTCGTAATGAGAACGGTGAGCCGCTTACTACGAGGCTTGTCATTGGATGGAGAGTTTGTATCAATTATCGAAATCTTAATGAGGCAACCAGGAAAGACCACTTACCGCTACCGTTCATGGACCAGATTCTAGAAAGGCTGGCCGGGCATGATTACTACTACCTTCTGGACTGCTACTCGGGCTATTATCAGCTTGTGATTGCCCCAGACGATCAGGAGAAGACAATGTTTACCTGCCCGTCTGGGACCTTTGCTTTTAGGCGGCAACATTTTTGGTTGTGTAATGGGGTTGCCACCTTCCAGCGATGTCTGACCGCAGTTTTTCGCGAGATGGTTGGGGATTTCTTTAAGGTGTTCATGGATGACTTCTCCCTGTTTTGTGATAGCTTCGAAGAAGCGCTGCGCTGCCTCGCTTTGGTCTTACAACATTACGAGTATACTAATTTAGTGCCCAATTGGGAGAAGTGTCATTTCATGGTGCGTGAGGGGATTGTTCTGGGGCACAAGGTTTCTCAGCAGGGGCTTGAGGTTGATCCGGCAAAGGTAGAGGTGATTAGAAACCTACCCCCTCCATCGACACTTCATGGTATTCTTAGTTTTTGGGGCATGCTGGATTTTACCGCCGTTTTATTTGAGACATCTCGGCTATAGCTAAATCCCTATCTAATCTATTGTCGAAAGTTGTCAAGTTTGTGTTCGATGACGAATGCAATCATGAGTTTAATTGCTTGAAGAATCGATTGGTTTCAGCCCCGATTCTCTCATCACCTGATTGGGCAGTGCCTTCCGAGCTTATGTGTGATGCTAGCGACGTCACAGTTGGGGCAGTGTTGGGCTAGCGTAAAAATAAGATCTTTCATACTATTGCCTACACAAGTCGGACGTTGAATGATGCACAATTGAACTATACCACGGCTGAGAAGGAGTTTTTAGCTATTGTTTTCGCCTTTGAGAAGTTCCATTCTTATTTAATTCTTTCCAGGGTGGTGGTGCATTCGGATCATGCAGCTATTCGTTTTCTCATGCACAAGAAAGATGCTAAGTCGCGGCTCATGAGTTGGATTCTATTGTTGTAAGGATATGATATTGAAATCCGGGATCGCCGTGGAGTTGACAATGTGATTGTCGACCATCTTTCGAGACTTGAAGGGGGAGAAGGCGAGGGTTCACAGAGAATTCCAATTAATGAGGGTTGTTGAATTTTCTCAAAGTGGTCAGCAAGGTAGCTCAAACGCCAAATTAATATCTTCGGAACTACCCAGTTCACACTCTGAACCAGCGGAAAACCAAGGACCAAGGTTAACACCAACAAACAATGGAAGCACAAACAGATCTTTTATACATTCCACTTATTTACAAGGCGAGGTATACGTAGCGAGACATGATTTCTCTAGTACACAAGCTATCACAGAAAGTTACACAAAATAAGCCGGGCGGACAGCACCGGAGTCTGCCGAGACCGCCGAGGTCGCCAAGTCCACCGAAGCCGCCCGAGCTATGCTGCAATCCGACGAATAGACACGGAGTCCGCCGAAGCCGCGAGACCGCGCGGACACACCGTTATTCGCCTCCTGCTGAGGAACTGAGGAACAGACCACCTACCCGCCCGAGACCGGCGGATAGGTTATTGGCACTGGCAAAGTTGAAGCTGAGAACTGACAAGCCGCAGAGCGACCTGCTGAATCCACAGATACCGCACACTTCCAAGTACTTGACCGAAGTCAAAGCCAAACTCCTGGCTCTTTGAAGCTATCCGCGCGACCTGCACACAGCAAACCGTCAGCTCTAAATCAATCCGCGCGGACAGAAAACTGAGACCGCAGCTCCTCGCCGAATCCAACTTACTGTTCACTCAAGTTACTGTAGATGTCCCGGGGGGGGGTCCTATTTATATGCGAGGTGAGGAGTGTGGTCACCGCCCTAGATATAGCGACACCGCCCTAGATATAGCGACACCTCCCTAGCCCGCGCGATAACAAAACACCGTCCGCCGAGTCCGCAAGGACTTAGCTGGATACCAAGGAATAAACCGCCAGGAGCAAGGCAACTTTTGCAAACCCTCTTCAGTCCGCCTAAGCTATGCGGACAAGCCATCAGCCACCAAAGCCTACAACCACTCCAGGACATCAACCCCCTTTAATGGCTGTCCGCACACCCCCGAGGCAGTCCGCATAGAACAAGACTCATGCCTCCATCTGCCATAAGTCCACGACCAAAGGCAGAGTTAGCAACAGTCCGCCCGGTCAACAGCTGACTTGGCGGATACTGCAGACACCCTATTCTTGGCACAGAGTGTGACCAAGTTTAGAACCATCAAAGGCCTGATGCGAGCATGGCGGACATAGCTCCGTCCGCCAAACATCCTAGCACACAGACTGCCAGCAGTCCGCAAGCTACTCGCACACCTGCCCAAAGGAACGGCCACCTCCCGGACTCCACACACCAGTCCGCCAAAGACCTTCGCAGCAAAGCACCTGCTGTAACACCAGAGCTCGACAAGGCCACAGCCAAGCTCTAAGCCCAGTCCGCAACAGCACAACTGCGGACACGCCAGTCCGCAAGCTTTCCACGGACATGAGCCAAACCGCCAATTACACAAGCTTGCAACACGGCCACTGAGCAATGCACCAGTCCGCAAGCCTCTATCCACTCAGGCCGCTCCTTGGCTAAACCAATCAGCCAACACCCAATTCGTAGATAACAGGCCGCATAATCCGCGGACTTCATCCGTACAACCCGCTCAGAAGAACAACCGGCTTCCACTAGACTTATCACTACGCCGCAGTCCGCCCAGTCCGCCCAGTCCGCCCAGTCCGCCAATGCTGTCCCCCCAGGCCGCCCGGCCTGCCCCATCAACCACTTCCACTTCACAAATTTCAAAACTCCCCTTGAAGTGAGAAGTGGTGATCAACCCCAGCAAGCTGCGCAAGCGCTCAAAGGGCCCCTTCGACAGTGGCTTTGTGAAGATGTCAGCAAGATTGTCTTCACTCCGAACATGCCCGACCAACAGAGATCCCTCCAACACCTTCTCCCGTATGAAGTGGTGATCGATCTCAATGTTTTTGGTCCTGGCGTGACACACTGGATTGTTTACCAGCTTGAGAGCACTCTCATTGTCACCCCGGAGTAAAGTTGGCCCTTGCACTTGTTCATGAACATCCTCTATAAGCCTCCTCAACCAGATGGCTTCCCGAGCTGCCAAGGCCGAAGCCTTATACTCTGCCTCCATAGTTGAGACTGACATCGAGTCCTGCTTCTTGCTACACCACGAGATGCTAGCTGAACCGCAAGTGAACACATAACTGAAGTTGACCTCCGATCATCTGAATCACCGCCATAGTCAGCATCCGTGTACCTAAGCTAGGAAAAATCCGAGTCCCTTTTATAGAGGAGTCCCATATCAACGGGCCAATTTGAATTGACATACTTCAAGATATGCTTTTCCGCCACTAGATGAGATTGTCTTGGTTCAGCCATAAACCGACTTACTCGGCCAACAGCATAAGCAATGTCTGGCCTTGTAATCGTCAGGTAGATCAAGCTCCCAACAAGAGCCCTGAACTCCTCTCACTAAGGGACCATGAAGAACCCTTCCCTCAAAGGTATCTCGTCGAAGCTTCTCCACCACCGCTCATGTTCCAGTGGAGTAGAAACAACCAGTACTTCTTCCTTCGCCCATGCCGAACCGCTTCACATCTCCTCCATGCGATCTGCATACCCTGTTTGGCAAATGATAATCCCGCACTCCTTCCTCTCTACCTCAAGACCGAGAAAGTGATGAAGCTCTCCAAGTCTTTCATCTCGAAGCGTATAGCAAGCTCTGCCTTGAGCCTTGTAACTTCCCCCTCCGAATTCCCTGTGATGATCATGTCATCCACATACAGAAGGACCAAGACTTGTAGCTCCCCCTTCTTCTTGACGAACAAGCTGGAATCTGAGTTGGAAGCAAGGTATCCACAGAATTATAAGAACTTTTTACTCTGCAATCTTCCCATGGGCACACCAAGCTCTAGGAGCTTGTCCCCAAACTTCAGGGGTGACCCAGGGGTTGTAGAGAGCTTTCCTGAGTTTGCAGACATAGTGTAAGACCCCCTCTTTTTTTTCTTTTTAAAACCCTGAGGTCTTAGGCCCAGAACCGCCGCCTTGCGGTGACACCTTCGCACCCGGGAAGGTCGACACTACAAGACGCCGATCCTGCCGGCCAAATCGATCGCAGCTGACGCAAAAGTAGCAGTACAAGAGAAGACAAGTCCACAACATATCACATATATATAAAACTCTCCACGAAGGGAGTGTCCATAGAATAGTAAAGTGTACAGAAATAAAAAGGGCTGAAGCCCGGTACATCAATATCCTCACTACAGATCTCTCATGCGGAAGCAAAACAAAACAACTACTAGAAGTCAAAACTCACGGTCCCAGCTGGCTGTACTCCTGAGCTAGACTGCCTTATCTTCAATTGCACCGGTCTCCTGGGCTGCTCCTCCATACTCGGCTCCACGATCCCCTAATATGATGTGGTTCGAAAACCTTTAGTCTAAAAGACTAAGCCCTATCGTCCCCCACCCCTTCCCCCATGCTCCTAGGCACCGAGCGGGGAGGAAGAAAGGAAAGGACGTGAAAGAGGAGAGAAATCAAAAACAGGTGACAGGGGGACCTAGCTAGCAATTTATAATCAGGTTATAATGAGTAAAGTAAGAAAGGAATATAACCTTCACTTATGTGAATACACATAAGCCAAGGGATCTTCTACAAGGCTCCCATCGTATAAAATGTCCCCATACCACTTTATACGTTGGGGTGTCGGTTATCACAAGAAGCATATAAATATTGAAATAACCTTAATTTATAAACTTGCCCACACAAGCTTATAGACCAAGGGGTCGTTTTGCAGGGCCTAATGTATAAGCGTCCCATACCACTTATACTTTAGGTGTCAGGGTTAAATGAATCGATTATGCTATGACATGCAAGTGGGTATGATGGACATGCAAGTGCAACACACACACCCGACTCTGTGCACACAGACCTTTAGTTCCCACTTTTTGAGAGCTAGCATCACTCTCGGGTACCACCGTTGTGGCTACGGCAGCAGCGGAGCGGGCGTCTCCGCTTCTAGGCCGGTATGCACACTACCAAGCCTTAGACCCCTATCATACGCCTCTGTACACGTCCAAGGTGCACTCTAGAGTCTCGCGTACGTACTTTGCTGACAACCCGTCAGTCTTGTTGGGTTGGATGTGCGTTATCGGGGGTCGTCCTCCAGACCGCAGTGTAAAACAACCCACTGGCCCCTCTAACTCTCACAACCGTCTGGTGCACCGTACTGCCATCGGTGTGACGAACGACCAGTACCGCATGCCCCGCCACTAGATTTATGCACATGCAAGTTTATCGTATCAGAACCGAGCCAAAGCTCCCCGGACCATCCCGTCCGTCACAAGTATCAACTGAGCCAAAGCTCGCCGGACCGAAACGTCCGTCTCTTATTCCAAATCTCATCCCTTTGAACACCGCGGGATGACGCCCCTTTGAACACCTCGGGACGACTTAACCATTTCCAATACTTGTCCAACTAGTGAGTGCAGTGTGAAACCCTATTTACTAAATTACTCTTTCGATTTGTTCTTTAAGGTTTACGTTAACCCAGGACTACCCCCGGTATTCCCTGTGAAGGGCTCTCAAGGGGCACTAGGAACTGTGTTGGGATTACGCCCAGCGTTCCCTTTCGCAAGGTACTTATTAATATTATTGGTTGATTTCCTTTACCCATTACCTTCTCATATTGCGATAGGCTAATCCTAAGGTAGTTTAGACCTTTCACTCTCGCGGGCACGACTATCTTTCGTCGAACTCGCTTACCTTCTAACATACATCCACACGATTCCCACCACTCCTTAGAACTTTCTAGGTGACTCATCCACTTTTATTCAAACAATTCAACACGACTAACTCCACCATATTCCAACTCTTATCCTAATACAACTTTTCCCCAAATTACTATTTGCAGACCGACCTATACTAAGTGATGTTCATGATAGGATGTCCTTCGAGTTTTCATCCGAATGACCTAGGATTATTACTGGAGTCCTATAATGACATAAATAATTTAATTCCCGAATATTTTATTTTCCTCAATTAATCTTCTATTTAAATAATTTATTACAAGGGCCAATTATAGTCGAGTTGATCATGAAGTATACATTTTAGACATCATTAATGTTCCATAAATTCATGATAAAATTCCATATATCCAAAAGTGACAATTTCCAAATTTGACATTTTACACAAACATTTATGGGGCCTAAAATTATTTTTGCAGTAAATTCACATATTCCAAGATTTGTAAATCAACTACTTGAAATTGTCATCCAAATAATTTGAGATAAATATATTACACTACTAAAATCCTAAAATTAGCATTGGCCAAACTTTCATGATTTTTCACAGAATATTTAATTCTAAATAAATTTAATACACAAATCTACAAGGGCATAATTGTGAATCAAGTACTATGAATATACTTCAAAAATTCCTAATTAAATTGCTAACAGTAGATATAATCCTAAAATCATCAATGGCCAAAATTCACATTTTTACAAGTTAAATTACTTTTTAAATGATTTTTTAACCAAGTATGGCCTTTACAAAATTTATGAAGGAAGCAATATATAAAATCCTTTAAAAATTATAATAAAATTCAAAGACCTCTATTTAGGTCAAAAACCTCTACTAGCTAAGTTCTACTAGATTCTAATTAAACTAAATGATCAAATTAAATCAAATACTGAATTGGACACTTTGATAATTAACAAAGGGACTACCATGAATATAATCCATAAAATTCCAATAAAAATATCCAGGGGTTCAATTCACCCTAATATTCATTCTACCCCATTTTCACAGTTTTTAGATGAGGTTAAGTTACCATTTTGGTCTATTAGTGCTTCTACCCTAAAACTAGGGTTTGACTTTGGAGTTACTTAACTACTTCAAAATTCCCTAATATTTCAACCAGAGTCTTAAATATATCTAAACTAACTCTCTACTGATTTACAAGGCCATACAAGGCCATTTGCCCCTATGACCTTCACAACCCCCTAAAGGTCCATCCTTAGGGTGTGAAATTGGGTCCAAGGGTAAGTCAACCCTAATTCATCTATTTTCCCCAAAGAGCGGAGGGTACTTAAAGTAATACTAAGTCAGTGGTCTAAAAAGGGCTGTGCGTTCAATATTTTATTTTTTTCTTCTTTTGGCTATAAGCACACCAAGTCCTTTACAAGCCAACACATGCAAGGGGTTTCCCTAACTTGCTGTGATCCATGTGGGCTAAACATTTAACCATGCCCTAATAATGTCCTCATGGACATGCCACCAAAAATTGGGGCCTTTTGGAGTTGAACTACTCCAAGAATCACCTAAACAAGCCTAGGGGTAATTTGGTAATTCCACCCTAATTTTAATTCCAATTAATCCCATTTTTGGGCAGGACCTAAATATGCCATAAACCAGTTACTCTCCAAAAGCTCAGGTCATTTGGGCCTCTGGATGGGCTTGGGCATCACTTTCAAATTTCTGCATTTTGCTATTTGCAGCCCAAGGCCATTTAATTTTTAGATCTTGCATGTGAGATATCTCAATATGCAGAGGGTTAAATTGTCTAATTTTTCCACCATAGGTCTAATGTACTCCTAAGGGCAGGCCACCAAAATTTGGGGCATTTTGGAGTTGATAAGCTCCAAATATCAACAAAATTTAATTTATCATATTTGGACTAAAACTATAACATTATATTCCCCAAAAATTCCCATTTTTGGGGAGGTCCTAAATATTCCTAATTAAGCCATATGCACAAAATTACAGCCCATTTGGACTTAGGGTTTGGGCAGGGCACCGATTTTAGTTTCTGCCCTACTCTAGGACAAGCCCTAGGAAAATGGCTCTATACGGCAGTACACTTAACCAAAAATTATGTGTAACATGTCAAATTAAAGGTGATGCAAGACCTACAAATATCATGTTGAGAACATTTTATGAAAAAGGATGTAAGTGCCCTAAATTGGGCATGCAAAGGTCGGTTAAAAAGGGGCAGAAAATAATAATATTCATGTGATTGAAATAATTCCAGGATTTAACATTTGCATGGCACGGATCTTGACGCAATCCGACGGCAACTGCTCATCTTCTCCAATCCGCCTGGTTCTCAGCCCGATTTTCACGGGGCTTTTCCCGGCCGCCTCCGGCGGCGCATCCACCGGCCAACTTCTCCTCTCCCCTCACGGTGGTGGGGGCGAGCTTTTCCGGCGGCTAGGGCGGCCGGAGGTGGCGGCGCCACCTCACCCGAAGCTTGCAAAACGCCATTAATGGCTGAAAATGAAGATCTGGGTTCGTGCTCATTCGAGCCCGAACCCTAACCTAAACATCCCTAAGATCTATACATGAAGAGAGAGGTGAGGGAGGACCTTCCCGGCGGCCTTGCGACGTGGGGAGCGGCGGGGAACCATGGCGGCGGCGGCGGTGCTTCTCTCTTAGTTTTCACGGCCAAATCTCGGTTTCTCTCTCTCTCTGCTGCTGCTCTCCTTGTTCTGAGAGTGGTGAGACTGAAAGGAGAGAGGGGAAATGAGGAGATGAAGTATAGAGGTGGGTGGGTGATAATTCCTATGTGAGAAGTGGAGGGTTTGCCTTGTTTTTGTCACCATGCATGCATGGGTGGGCCCCACTCCATCCACCTCCTCCTCCATGACTCCATGAGTCGGCCAGCCCATGTGGGGGCTGATGGCATGGGTCCAAGTGGCTTATTCCACTAAATATCCTTAAATATACCCCTTTCTCTCTCCTAAATTATCCTTTAATTTTGAGATTCTCTCTCTCTCTCCTAGTCACTAAGTTGGCTGGTAAATCTCATATTGGCAGCCCACATGTTTATTTCATCCACCAAAATATGGTTAGCTCAAGTGAGTTGGGCTTGAGCTTGAGTTAGCCCATTTGGGCTAGCTTGACCCAAACCTAGGCTAGGGTTGACTTAGGTCAATTTGTTCTTTGAGGTTGGCCAAAATGGGTCCATGGTGACCCATTGGCCTCCCCTGAGGCCTAGGTAGGGTTGTATTGGCCATTTAGAGGTCACTTGACCCTTAAGTAGGGTACCTTGACTACTTTAGGGCTAGAGTTGACTTTGGTCAACTTAGCCTTTTTGGTTGGCCCCAATGGGTCCTTGGTGACCCGTTGGCCTCTCACTATGGTTATGAAGGTATGTGTGGGGTCCACTTGGCTAAGGGAACTTCAATTGGCCCTTGTGTAGGCCAGTTTGACCCAATGTAGGCTAGGTTGACCCATTTAGGGTTATAGTTGACTTTGGTCAACTTAGCCTCTTGGGTGGACCCCAATGGGTCCTAGGTGACCCATTGACCTCACTCTAGGGTTAGGTGGGCTTGGTTGGGGTCCACTTGTCTTGGGGATGGTCAATTGACCCTAAGTAGGTTGGTTTGACCCATTTAGGGTTAGGGTTGACTTGGGTCAACTTAACCCTTTTGACTGCCCTCCATGGCTCCTTATTGATCTAATGGATCTTACCATGGTTTGATGAGAACATGGTGGGGTCTTGAAGTCTTGGTGAAGCCCCATGGTTATCTTTAAACAAAGATTCAGGAATTTACTATTTGCAGACCATAGTGGTCTCACCCACATTCTTAGGTTTCCTTGGTCTTCTTGGGCTTCCTAGGGTTTGGTCATGACCTAGTCATGGCCAATAACCACACTTAGGGGTCTAGTTGGAAATGGGATGTTACACATAGTCCGGATGATCTTCAGAAATAAATCCAAGTGGCTGATCCATGAAGATGTCCTTATCAATATCTCCGTAAAGAAAGGCATTTTTCACATCGAGTTGCCATATTCTCCATCCCTTACTGGCAGCCAAGGCCATCACCACTCTAACTGAAGTCGTCTTTGCAACCGGACTAAACGTCTCCTCATAGTCTTCTCCAAACTGCTGTGAGAATCCTATAGCGACCAAGCAAGCCTTGAACCTATCAATGCTCCCATCAGCCTTCTTCTTCAACTTATACACTCACTTGCAAGTAACCAGAGTAATGCCATCAACCTTGGGCACAAGGTCTCAGGTTTCATTCTTCTTCAGAGCATCAATCTCTTCCTTCATGGCATCTTCCCACTCCTTAACTCCAGTGGCCTCGTTGAAGGTTGCAGGCTCTCGCTCATCCAGAGGACCTGCAAAGAAGTAGTAGACAAAGCTCACTGCATTCCCATCACAGTACCGAGTCGGTGGCTTAACAACCCTCTTCGATCTTCGAAGGGTCGGCTCCTTGCTCTCTGCTTCTGTTGCTTCTTCGAGCTCAACTCCTACCTGGGGCAAGCTTTGAGCAGTGCTCCCCCTGCTTCCTGAGCTAGAAGGCTCAGCCTGGGAGTTAGAAGCAACAGGAGCTGTTGGTGAAACAGCAAGCTCCTCTTCTAGGCCATCAGCAGCTACCACCGGTGCTTCATCAACCTTGCTACTTCTGGTTAGCTCAACCGAGCCACCTCCATATGACGTCAGCTCGTCAAAGGCAACGTCTCTTGACACCACGAACTTCTTCGTCGCAGGATCCATGCATTTCCATCCCTTCTTCCGCTCATCGTAGCCAACAAAGACAGGCTTCCTTGCCTTCGCATCCATCTTAGTCCGTGAAGCATCCGGGACATGCACATAGCAGGTTGAACCGAACACCCTAAGGTGTCCCACACTCAGCTTCTCCTTTAGCAATAACTCAAAAGGAGTCTTTAAGTTGATCGGGCTGAGCGGCATCCTGTTGATGACAAAAGCAGCACAAGACATCCCCTCCGCCCAAAAGGACCTTGGAATGTCTTTCGCATGAAGCCAGCATTTGCAGGTCTCCGTCAGATGATGGATCTTCCCCTACGCTACCCCTTTTTGTTGTGGAGTGTGAGCACAAGTAAGCTACGGTTGGATCCCGTGCTTCCTGCAGAAGTTAGAAAACTAGGAGGAGATAAACTCACCACCGTTGTCCGTTCTATGTGAAAGTTCACCTAGTGTCAACTATGTTCACCTATGGGGGGGGAATAGGTGACGTGCAGCGCTTTTGCGGAATTTAAATTGTACCTGCACACGAAAATAAAACAACACAGCACAACAGAGTACACAAGCTATTTATAGTGGTTCCCCGACTTGGGTACATCCACTTTCCCCCTTCGACCTATCTCCCGACAAGGGACGATTCGATCACTTCTCCAACGGGATTGAAATCCAATCCCTGCACTATCGGAAGGAACCCTTCCACACGTAGGAGTCAACACTCCCACAAACCGGGTTGCACCCAACCCTTACAACACGGAACAAACGTTCCTTTACAACAAAAGTAAAAATAGAATGTACACGAGATACAAACTTCGTTTGGAGACTAAGATGTCCCTCTTTGTTGACGACGTGTTCTTGACATCCACAAGGAGTCCACAACCTTAGATCTCTCTTGGAGAGGATCTCCCTGGAACCGGCGGCGGCAAGATGGGCGGCGACAAGGTTCACGGGATCGGCGGCGACGACGATGTGCGGCTGCACTTCTTTAGAGATCCAAACTTCGTAGCGAAGCTAGCTAGGTCTACCAACGGTCATACGAGGATCGGTCGTCTCGATCGATTCGGACGGGGAAGTTTTTCCTGATCAACAAATCGAGAGACAAGGGATCTCTGGATAGACGCGTCAGACACTAAGCTTGGCTAAGCTTCTGTCGCCGGAGATCGGGAAGAAATGCGATCAACAGCGGCGACCACTAGCGCGAGCGGCGACGGAGGCGGCGGAGCAGTTTCGCGAATTTAGGGTTAGATCGTGCTCGGCTTCTTTTCTGGCTGAGTATTCCGTTCAAAATACCCGTATATATATACTGTAGACAACTTGAATAAGACCGTTGTGGGACCCACAAGAAGAATCCCTAAATCCCGGTCCAGAACATTGACAGCGACAGAATCCGGTTCAGGAAATTCCAGAAAATCGCCCAAGTCAAAATCGGTGAGAATCGAAAGTGAATCTCGCCGAGTCGCCGAGAATCAAAGGTGATTCTCGACGATTCGGAGAGAATTAAAGATGATTCTCGTCGAATTTGCCTTGGTTGCACGCACTGCTTTAGGCCAGGTCGAGACGGCGAGAATCAACCAGTGATTCTCGACGATTCGACGAGAATCACTAGTGATTCTCGCCGAGTCGCCGAGAATCACTTGGTGATTCTCGTCGATTCTTACTTAGAAGCAGAGGTGCTCGCTTAGAAGTGGCTGGATCGAGTTCGGCGAGAATCAACCACTGATTCTCGACGAATCGGCGAGAATCACTAGTGATTCTCTCCGAATCGGCGAGAATCACTTGGTGATTCTCATCGATTTACACTTAGACGAATTTTCGTCTTTCCACCCATGAGGTGCTCCTTGTCCCATCCTTGCTCCTTGTCTGCTCCTGCATAGTTACAGCCCTGTGCTTGAAAGTAAGTGCACTCCAATAGAGAGAGTACACGTAGGCCAACACACTGATCTGCTCAACGAGGGATTACGTCGTGCAGACCCGTATATATTGACTTACTGCACCCTGACATTGGTGTGCACTTAGCGTGGAAAAACTGCAAGCACAACTTGAAATAATTTGTCAAAAACATTGCCTATTGACCTTAGCTTGATCAGGGGCTTCTTCAAATCAGGTACGTTGTGGATACAATACCCAACAATCTCCCCCTATTTGAAGAAGCCTAAACCCTACAAGCTAAGGTGAATAAAGCGTATAGGAATGAAAATCATAAACCTGAAATTGAGTTGAGTGATTTATTCATTACCAATACCAATTTCTTGGGAGCAAGCTTGGAGCCACCTTAGCCTTAGCCGAGAGGGTAATCTCCCCCTTTTCGGCTTCTGCAAATCGGGGTCGGTAGCATTTGACCCCTTGCTCCCCCTCAGTTCTTGCGTCTGTGGTCACACTTGAGTTCCTTGCTCCCCCTCAGATCGTGTACGAGCCTGGAGCTTCTGTAGTCTTCATTCCTCATAATTGAGCATCCCCAGTTCAGTCTTGAAAAGATTGAACTTGGCCTCGTCTAAGGGCTTTGTGAATATATCAGCAATCTGCTTGTCCGTGGGGACATAACAGAGAGAGATGTCCTTGTTCTCCACGTGCTCCCGAATGAAGTGGTAGCGCACTTCAATATGCTTCGTTCTGCTGTGCGATACTGGATTGTTGGCAATGGCAATTGCACTGGAGGAGTCGCAGTACATTGGAACTTCCTTGAACTGAAGGTCGTAGTCGGCTAACTGGTTTCTGATCCATAGGAGTTGTGCGCAACAGCTTCCTGCCGAGATGTACTCAGACTCTGCTGTGGAGGTTGCAACACAATTCTGTTTCTTGCTGTTCCATGAGATAAGCCTCCTGCCGAGGAATTGACACGTCCCGGAGGTGCTTTTCCTGTCATCCCTACTCCCTGCAAAATCAGCATCTGAAAAGCCTATTAGCTCGACATCATTGTTTCTCGGGTACCACAAGCCAAGATTAGGAGTACCTTTAAGGTATCTTAGAATTCGCTTTGTAGCGACATAGTGAGATTCCTTTGTGTTCACCTGATATCGGGCACAGACACATGTGGAGAACATAATATCCGGTCTACTAGCAGTAAGGTGGAGCAGAGATCCAATGATGCTTTTGTATTTGGTTTCATCGAAAGGTTTACCTTTCTCATCCTTATCCAGAGACATAGTGGATCCCATTGGAGTCCTCATAGAGGTTGCATTCTCCATACCGAATTTCTTAAGGAGTTCATTTGTGAACTTCGTCTGAGAGATGAAGATTCCATCCTCAGACTGTTTCACTTGAAGTCCCAAGAAATACTTGAGCTCTCCCATACTGCTCATTTCAAACTTTCCTTGCATAAGTTTAGAAAACGTTTTGCAAAGATTGTTGTCCGTTAAGCCGAATATTATGTCATCGACATAGATTTGCACCAGCAAAATCTTGCCTTTGACTTCCCTGAGAAACAATGTTTTATCTATTTTACCTCTAGAGAACTTGTTCTCAAGAATAAAACTAGATAAAGTCTCATACCAAGCTCGTGGAGCTTGTTTTAACCCATATAAAGCTTTATTAAGAAAATACACATGATTGGGAAAAGTAGGATCGACAAAACCTGGGGGTTGAGCGACGTATACTTCCTCTTTCAGGTCTCCGTTCAGGAATGCTGATTTCACGTCCATTTGATAAACTGTGAATCCTTTGTGCGAAGCGTACGCCAGGAACAATCTGATTGCCTCGAGCTTTGCTACTGGTGCGAAGGTCTGGTCGAAGTCAATCCCCTCCTCCTGTCTGTAACCTTGAGCCACCAGCCTTGCCTTGTTCTTTATGATGACACCATGTTCATCCAGCTTGTTTCTGAAGATCCACTTGGTTCCAATCACATTCTGCTTGTATGGTCTGGGAACAAGCGTCCAAACGTTGCAACGTTCGAATTGATGTAGTTCATCTTGCATGGCCAGAATCCATGCCGCATCCTTGTTCGCCTCGTCGAACTTCTTTGGCTCAACCTGTGACAGGAAGCTACGATGCAATACTTCGTTAATAGTACCTCTTCGAGTTCTGACACCGACACGAGGATCTCCGATGATCTGATCTCTAGGATGATCCCTCACGTGCCGGAGCTCTAGAAGTCTGGCGTCTGGCGCTTCGACTACTTCTTGGGCTTCTCCTTCTTCTAAGAGATTTGTTTCATTTTGATCTTCAACATTTTCAGATGACGTGGAGGTGGAAACTTTGACGTACTTAGGAGCGTCATCTTTAGCGGTCTCATCCAGACTCAGCTGTTCAAGTCGTGCACCTGCATCTTCAAGAATACCACTGGAAGAATTGCTGTTAAGCAAACTTCCTTCATCAAATATAACATTTATTGATTCTTCTACCACTAGGGTTTTCTTATTGAAGACCCTATATGCCCGACTATGGGAACTATAGCCCATGAATATGCCTTCGAAGCATTTTTCACCAAATTTAGTACGCGGGTACTTCCCATTATTCAGTACATAGCATCTGCAACCAAAAATCCTCAAGTAGGACATGGTTGGTTTCCTGCCTTTCAGTAGCTCGTAAGGCATCTTACGATGATGCTTGTTGATCAATGCTCGGTTTTGTACATGACAAGCTGTATTGACAGCCTCTGCCCAGAAGTATTCTAGGAGAGAAGCGTCTTTCAACATTATCGTGCAGGCTTCAATGAGGGTTCTGTTTCTCCTCTCCGCAACTCCATTTTGCTGAGGAGTGCACGGGGAGGAAAACTCATGAAAGATACCTTGTTCTTCACAAAATTCTGTCATAGCACCAGATTCGAATTCTGTTCCATGGTCACTTCTCATTTTGACCACTGAGCAGTTAAATTCGTTCTGAATCTGCTTGACAAAACTAGTGAAGATGTCAAACGTATCTGACTTTCGTTTCAAAAAGAACACCCATGTAAACCGAGAATGATCATCAACTATCACTAGCGTATAGGACTTGCCTCCCAAGATATGAACTTGCATTGGACCAAACAAGTCCATATGTAAGAGGTAGAGGCATCGGGAAGAGTCTTTGTCTGCAATGCTCTTAAAGGTAGCCCGAGTCTGTTTGCCTATCTGGCATACAGGACAGAGGCTATCTTTGATGCACTTGATACTGGGAGCATCCCTTGCTAAGTTCTTAGAAAACAGCATACTAATTGTCTTGAAATTAATATGTGCCAATCTCTTGTGCCATTGATCACAAAGAGATACACTGCCTGTTGCCACAAGGCATACGGGGGTAGATGAATCTACACTGAGAAAATCTAAGCAGAAGATATTTCTGCTCCTAATGCCTGATAATACCGTCTCAGAAGAGGTACATGAAATTATCAGACATTTATCCTTGTAGAACTTAACGTCATAACCTTTGTCACATAACTGACTTACACTGATTAGGTTATGGTTTAACCCTTCAACATAAGCCACGTCGGTGATAGAGATTATACCGTTGGAAATCATACCGTAACCTCTGGTGACTCCTCGATCTGACCCTCCAAAGATGACTTTGGGTCCATTCTCGACTGGAGTGTAATCACGCAGCAGGCTTCTTGTCCTGGTCAAGTGTCGGGAGCATCCACTGTCCAAATACCAGATCGGCGTTTTGGTGGCCTTTGGACATTCCTGCAAAACAGAATTAATTTCCCTTAGGAACCCAATCGAACTTGGGTCCTAGATTCCTGGTTAGCATACTCCCCCTCGGTTGGTTAACCCTACGAGTGGTCGGCCTCGCATTGCTAACATAGGGAGTCTCGTAATGCCTTGGATTAAACCAACAATCCACGGCAAAGTGACCGACTTTGCCACAACACCAACAGTCAAATCTGTTGTACCTCTTCCTAGGCTCCTGCCTTACCCTGGGAACGATGGGTACAGCTGGGGCCTTTGATCTGGAGGTGGAGGCCTCATGGTGACAGCAGTCACATGACTTCGTCACCTTCTGTATAACAGGCTTGGCTTTTGGTGCCTGCTTTCCATTATGGCCGCTAGAGAATTGACCATAATTTCCCATGTGGATTTCCTCATAAGGTGCCTTGAAGGCACTCTCACCGAAGTTCCGGGGAAAGCTCCAACCATCATATCGGCTCTTTGGCTTTGCAACCGAGGGCCGGAAGTGATGACCAAATGTTGATTCAAAGTCATGTTGGTTGCAAGAAAAGCTAGGCTTTCTGAACGCAACAGTACTAAGAGGAGCCTTGCCCTTTTCATCAGCAGAGGCCTTCTTGGCGGCCTTATTCTTCCTCTGGTTCCTATTTCTCCTGGATGAGGAACCAGATACCCCTACATGCCCCAAGCCAGCTCCTTTGGCCTGAGCAGAGAAGGTATCAACGACTGGAAGAACTGTTTTTGGCATAGAGAAGCTCTTGACGATCTTCCTTTCTGCCGCAAGTTGTTCTTCCAACTTATCGACTTCCTCCTGCTTAAGATCAAGGAGCTTCAAAGACTCTGAATGCTTTGAAGTTAGGTCAAGGTGCTCCTGTCAGAGATAAATCAAGCTAGTGACCTCTTCCCTTAGGGATACACACTCACCCTTAAGGAATTTCACTTCCTTCTTCTCAGCCTTCAGTCTCTTACGGCACTCCTCGAAAGTGTTGAGCAGAAGCTCATATTTCTCGAGGAGCTCCGCTTCACGGGCCGAAGGGCTATCCTCAGGATCATCATCCTGAGACTCAGGGTCAGAGTCGGAGTCGGAGAGAGGAGTGTGAGCTTTTACCTTCCCAGTAAATGGGGGGCATTCTCCTTCTGAGTCGGAGCGACCCACTAGTCCGAAGTAGGCTTCCTCATCATCACTGGAGTCTGAGGAATCAGACTCACTTAGTGTCTTTGGCCGTTTAGCGATGTAGCTCCGCTCCTTCTTCTTATATCTGGAGGATTTGTGCTCCTCTCCTTTCCCTTTTTCTCTTTTGCCTTGATAGCAGTCGGCCACGACGTGTCCTGGCTTATTGCATCCAAAGCAAATAATGTCAGAAGAGCGATGTTTGTTAGGTTTAGATGCATACCTGTCAGAAGAATAATTTTTCTTCTGATGCCTGGAGGAGGAGCCGTCTTTCTTTCTTTGATTCCTCATCTTGAGGAACTTCTTGAACTCTCGAGTGATGAGGGAGAAGTCCTCCACCGACAGCTCTGAGCTGGAGGAGCATGGCTCGGAGTCCTCCTCCTCCTCTTCCTTATTCCTGGCACGGTATGAAACCGCACCCTTGCCTTTTCTGGAGTGACTGGCTTTTAGAGCCACAGTCTTTTCTTTGGCAGCGGACTTCTCTGCTTCTTCCTCTGCTTTCCTGGTGTTCAGTTGCAGCTCATAAGACATTAGCTTTCCAAACAGAATTTGCGGGTCTGTTTCAGCTAGTCTGCCAAACTCTCGGATGGCGCAGATCTTTGTGTCCCATTCCTTAGTAAGGGACCTAAGGAATTTATCATTGAGTTCACCATTAGTGAACACTCTTCCGTATCCTTTGAGGGCATTAACAATCTTGAGGAAGTTCTCGTAGGTGACTCCGATCTCTTCCTTAGGGCCTTGTCTGAAGGCCTCATATTTCTGGTTCAGGAGGGATCTCCGATCATCCCTCACTTCATCTGTGCCCTCCATTAGGATGATCAGGCACTGCCAGATCTCCTGAGCTGTCCTGCAGTTGCTGAAATTTTGCATCATTGAGTCATCAACCGCGCTGACTAGAATGTTTCGCGCCTTCTTGTCAAGTCCTACTAGCACCATCTCGTCCTTGTCCATTTCAGAAAGTTTCTTTGGCACTTTCTGGGTAGGATCAATGGTGGATGCCTTAGTGGGGAAATAAGGTCCCTCCTCCACGATCATGAAGAGTCGAGGATCAACTGCTTTCATGTAGAACCTGATCCTTTCCTTCCAGATAGGAAAGTAGAGCCTGGTGCACACTGGGATCTTGCCTGTGTACTTGAGCCCGTCCATAGTAGATGTTTGTCTTCTTCTTGACACTAGCGGCAGGATTCAACTCAAGGTGTTAACCTTTTTGATGAGTAACCTCCCTCTGATACCACTTGAAAGTTCATCTAGTGTCAACTATGTTCACCTATGGGGGGGGAATAGGTGACGTGCAGCGCTTTTGCGTAATTTAAATTGTACCTGCACACAAAAATAAAACAACACAGCACAATAGAGTACACAAGCTATTTATAGTGGTTCCCCGACTTGGGTACATCCACTTTCCCCTTCGACCTATCTCCCGACAAGGGACGATTCGGTCACTTCTCCAACGGGATTGAAATCCAATCCCTGCACTATCGGAAGGAACTCTTCCACACGTAGGAGTCAACACTCCCACAAACTGGGTTGCACCCAACCCTTACAACACAGAACAAACGTTCCTTTACAACAAAAGTAAAAATTGAATGTACACGAGATACAAACTTCGTTTGGAGACTAAGATGTCCCTCTTTGTTGACGACGTGTTCTTGACGTCCACAAGGAGTCCACAACCTTAGATCTTTCTTGGAGAGGATCTCCCCGGAACCGGAGGCGGCAAGATGGGCAGCGGCAAAGTTCACGGGATCGGCGGCGACGACGATGTGCGGCTGCACTTCTTTAGAGATCCAAACTTCGTAGCGAAGCTAGATAGGTCTACCAACGTCACATGAGGATCGGTCGTCTCGATCAATTCGGATGGGGAAGTTTTTCCCGATCAACAAATCGAGAGACAAGGGATCTCTGGATAGACGCGTGAGACACTAAGCTTGGCTAAGCTTCTATCGCCGGAGATCGGGAAGAAACGCGATCAACAGCGGCGACCACTAGCGCAAGCGGCGACGGAGGCGGCGGAGCAGTTTCGCGAATTTAGGGTTAGATCGTGCTCGGCTTCTTTTCTGTCTGAGTATTCCGTTCAAAATACCCGTATATATATACTGTAGACAACTTGAATAAGACCGTTGTGGGACCCTCAAGAAGAATCCCTAAATCCCGGTCCAGAACATTAACAGCGGCAGAATCCGGTTCAGGAAGTTCCAGAAAATCGTCCAAGTCAAAATCGGTGAGAATCGAAAGTGAATCTCGCCGAGTCGCCGAGAATCAATGGTGATTCTCGACAATTCGGCGAGAATCAAAGATGATTCTCGTCGAATTTGCCTTGGTTGCACGCACTGCTTTAGGCCAGGTCGAGACGGCGAGAATCAACCAGTGATTCTCGACGATTCGACGAGAATCACTAGTGATTCTCGCCGAGTCGGCGAGAATCACTTGGTGATTCTCGTCGATTCTTACTTAGAAGCAGAGGTGCTCGCTTAGAAGTGGCTGGATCGAGTTCGGCGAGAATCAACCACTGATTCTCGACGAATCGGCGAGAATCACTAGTGATTGTCGCCGAATCGGCGAGAATCACTTGGTGATTCTCGTCGATTTACATTTAGACGAATTTTCGTCTTTCCACCCATGAGGTGCTCCTTGACCCATCCTTGCTCCTTGTCTGCTCATGCATAGTTACAGCCCTGTGCTTGAAAGTAAGTGCACTCCAATAGAGAGAGTACACGTAGGCCAACACACTGATCTGCTCAACGAGGGATTACGTCGTGCAGACCCGTGTGTATTGACCTACTGCACCCTGACATTGGTGTGCACTTAGCGTGGAAAAACTGCAAGCACAACTTGAAATAATTTGTCAAAAACATTGCCTATTGACCTTAGCTTGATCAGGGGCTTCTTCAAATCAGGTACGTTGTGGATACAATACCCAACACTATGCTTCTTGATCCGTAAGCCAAGTCGGCCTCCTACCAACTCCTTAAACTCTACAAACAAATGGAAGGCTTTTGACTTCTCCTTTAAGAAGTACACCCAAGTATACCTTGAGTAGTCATCAATCAAGACAAGCATATATTTGTTTCCACCAAGGCAGGCAGTGACTGTTGGTCCCATAAGGTCGCCATGAATGCACTCCAATGGTTGCTTGCTCCTTGTTTGTGATTTATCAAATGGAAGGCGATGTGCCTTACCATATTGACAGCCCGCGCAAACATGCCCGTCACCAAAGGAGGCCAACTTAGGCAACCTCTCACCAAACTTCTACTAGCTATCGCCTTCAGCTTGTCCATGCCTACATGCCCCAGCCTCTCATGCCAGATAGCAGCGTTATCATTGGCTCTCATACGATCAACATATGAATTTGTGGCAAGAACAAACAATTTCTTCACCCTCCTTCCTATATGAGCAACATCAGCCTTAACCGCTGATACGTTGCGAAGGAACCTCACGTATGTTGGACCAAACAGAACGTGATACCCAGCGTCCACTGCATTGGTCAACGAGAAGAGGTTCTTATTCATGCCCGGTATGTGATACACACTCCTTAATGTGAGTGGCCCCTGATCACTACCCAAAGACACAACCCCCTCTTTCTCTACTACATAAACAGTATTATCAGCAGTGATAATAGCTTCATTACCTGAGTATGCTTGCATGGAGGTGAACTTCGACTTGTCTCTGGTCAGATGATGACAACACCTGGAGTCCACGATCCACTCGCTGTTGAAGTCCTCAGCAGACAAGGCACGGACACAAGTGCCCGTCATGAAAGCTCCGCCCCATTCTGCTTCTTCACTTCTCGAGCAAGCTACCTCCTTTCCCGCAGCATGCCCAGGCTGTAGTTTGACCTTGCAGTCCCGCTTGAAGTGCCCTCGCTGATGACAATGGTAGCACTTCAGGTTCTTCTTCCAGTCCTTAGGAGCATTGCTCCTCTCCGACTGATAAGACGTTGAAGGCTCCTTCTCACCAGCGACCTGCTTCTTCTTCTTACCTTCCCATTCTTTCTTCTTTCCTGAGAAGAGAGCTTCGCTGCCTTCCTGATTGATATTCACTCCAGCCATCTGCTTTGCCAATCTCTCCTGTGAGGCAAGCAGGTTCTCAAGCTCCAGCAGAGACGACTGAGTAGCCCACCCTTGAACAGATGTCACAAAAGCCACATACTCCTTCCGCAAGCCACGGATAATGTGCCTTTTCATCTTTGCCTTAGAGATAGGCTCATCAGGATCAAGTGTCGACAGCTCAGCACAAAAGCTCTTCATCTTTAAGAAGTACTTCGAGATGGAAAGGTCTCCTTGAGTTGCTCTAGCCAACTCATTCTCCAGAAATTGAAGTCGCGCCACATTCTTCCTATTGAACAACTCATCAATGGTTATCCAAATATCAGCAGCCGACTCACATCCAATGATGTGATCAAACAGTTCTGGTGACACGGCCCTCTTGAGAATAAACTCCGCCTTAGCATTTGTTTTTCTCCAGAGCCGTACTTGCTCAGCAGTACCAAAAACAACAGTAACCTCCTGTCTGTCGTCACCACAGATGACTTCCCATAGCTCCTCACCTAGAAGATAACTCTGCATGCACGACTTCCACTTCTTGAAGTTAGTCGGCGTTAAGAGTTCAATGCCAAGACCTCATGCGTAACTCCCTTCCATTGCAACACCTGTTGGCAACCTTTCAGAAGCTCCGAGCAACAACACAGGTTGATCACCACTCAAGCACAGAGTAACAACACTGGTTGATCACCGCTCACGTAACTGAACCTCCCTCTGATACCATGTTGAATTTTCTCAAAGTGGTCAGCAAGGTAGCCCAAACTCCAAATTAATTTCTTCGGAACTACCCAGTTCACACTCTGAACCAGCGGAACCAAGGACCAAGGTTAACACCAACAAACAATGGAAGCACAAGGAAATCTTTTATACATTCCACTTCTTTACAAGGCGAGGTATACATAGCGAGACATGATTTCGCTAGTACACAATCTATCACAGAAAGTTACACAAAATAAGTCGGGCAGACAGCACCGGAGTCCGCCGAGACCGCCGAGGTCGCTAAGTCCGCGGAAGCCGCCCGAGCTATGCTGCAATCCGCCGAATAGACACGGAGTCCGCCGAAACTGCGAGGATGCACGGACACACCGTTATTCGCCTCCTGCTGAAGAACTGAGGAACAGACCGCCTACCCGCCTGAGACCGGCGGACAGGTTATTGGCACTGGCAAAGTTGAAGCAGAGAACTGACAAGCCGCAGAGCGACCTGCTGAATCCGCAGAGACCGCACACTTCCAAGTACTTGACCAAAGTCAAAGCCAAACTCCTGGCTCCTTGAAGCTATCCGCGCAACCTGCACACAGCAAACCGTCAGCTATGAATCAATCCGGGCGGAGAGAAAACTGAGACCACAGCTCCTTGCCGAACCCAACTTACTGTTCACTCAAGTTACTGTAGATGTGCCGGGGGGTCCTATTTATAGGCGAGGTGACGAGTGTGGTCACCGCCCTAGAGATAGTGACACCTCCCTAGCCTGCGCGATAACAAAACACCGTCCGCCGAGTCCGCAAGGACTTAGCCGGATACCAAGGAATAAACTGCCAGGAGAAAGGCATCTTTGGCGAACTCTCTTCAGTCCGCCTAAGCTATGCGGACAAGGCATGTTGGAACACCCTATTACTGATTTGGGCAAGGATCACTATGTCTCTTAGGAAACCTGTTTTGAACTCATTGTATAGATCCAAAGGTCAATTAGAATTGAGTTTAAGGGTTAGTGTTTAGGTTTGGAAGCTGCCCTCAAGACCAGGTTTTTCAGTTTTGGAGACCAAGTCATTTCGTCGAGCTCACTACGGCTAATCGTCGAACTGCATTTGACGATCGTTGAGCTCACTTCGACGGATCGTCGAACTCCATTCGATGATCTCTGAGCTCAACTTCAACGAGTCGTCGAACTCCATTCGATGATCTTCGAGCTCAGATCGACGATCTTGACTCCAGTTTGATTCTTCATCTCTGAACTCAGTTCGACGATAGTTGAGCTCAGATCGACGATCTCTGTTTCTGTCTAAGTCCAATCTCTGAGCTCAGTTCAACGATAGTGGAGCTCAGTTCGACGTTTTCTCTGAAGAGTTCAACGTTTTTCAAGATTCAAATTTGGACAGCTGTGGAATTATTGTCAGCATTTAATTCAGAGATCTTGTAGCCGTTTTAATTAATCTGGAGCAAGTTTCAAGGAATTTTCAAGGAATGTTTTATTGGACTTTCCTCCAGAAGACAAATTGCAATTAAGGAAGTCATTTATTGACAAGCTAACGGCTATCATGGACAGTGGATAATTTCTATTCAGACCAAGAGAATAAAAGATCAGTTATTTTCATTCTTCTCAGAGTCAGACAAGACAAAAAAAAACAAAGACACATATTCTGCAATAACAATTCTCTGCAACAACTCTGACAACATCAACAACAGTTTTACAAGAGAAAGAAAGAGAGTTGCAGACATTCTTAGTCTCAAAGATTCATACAAGAACACATCACCAAAGGAGATCAACTAACTGAAATTTTCAGACCTCTCTTGATTCAAGTGTTCAAAGGCCATCATCATTCAAGACTCCAGACACCTCATATTTCAGTTGCTGCTGAAATCATCTTTTGCTGGAGATCAAATCATTTGAAGGCCTATCACCCTACTGCAAAGCTTCACTTCCTGAACAACTCAAGATCTCAGGGGGAGCTTTGACAACATCCACTATCTTCTCTGTGACTATTGATAGAGAAGATCTTCTCATCCCTCTCTCTATCTCTCTCTGCTGTAAATGGTTTTTCAAACTCCCTTCAAAAGTTTGTGTTTGGTTTCTGAGACCTTATCAAAACTCAGTGGTGGAAAACACCTGATAAAAAAATCTGGTTTGGTTTTTGAGCACCTTATCAAAAGCTCATTGGTGCCCAGGACACCTGATCAACTCATCCTGTAGTGGATTCCTACCTAGGGTGGTAGAAGAGTGGATGTACCCAGGTTGATTGGGGAACCACTATAGCTCCTTGTGTCATCTGGTTGCTTGTCTTTCTTTTTTTTATGGCTATGGATTGTGATTGCTTTGTGATTAGATTGCTCTGTGACTAGATAGTTGCTGTGTTTAGATTTACTTTATATTATTTGCTTCCCTATTCACTTAGGAATACAACAACTGTTGTAAAAAGTTTTTAGCAAGCACCATACTCTATTCACCCCCCTCTAGAGTATATCAGATCTAACTTGCACTTTCAATTGGTATCAAAGGCAGGTTGGTTAAAAATACCACACCTTGGTGGTTGCACAGGCTAACACCTGAACCCAAAGATCCCTATAGTTAGATCTGCTTGTTTTGATTTTGTTATTAGAATTATTTCTTCACAAATCATGGCCCAAAACAAAGATTATGCTAGCACCAGACCTCCAGTGTGCAATCTGTCTAAGTTTGCACTTTGGAAGGCAAGGATTAGACTGTACATGAATTCTATTGATGAGGATATTTTCAATTCTGTTTTGACAGTGTGTCCAAGATCTCCAGAGAGCACAAGTACAAATGTTGTTCCACCTCCATCAGGAACAGATGCAGAAATAAAGAAATGGAAAGTTGCAGATGCAAAAGCTATGAACATCCTTGCTCAGACTATGTCTGATGAGATATTCCAAAAGGTAGCTGAATACAACTCAGCAAAGGACATCTGGGACAAGCTATCTAAAATAGTCTCAGGATCTGCTGATGAGAGAAAAGACATAAGATCTCACCTCATAACCCAATATGAGAATTTCAAGAAAGGAGAAGCTGAGCCAGTAGCAGACATGTAAAATAGACTCAGCCTGATAGTCAATGAACTGAAGACTTTGGATAAAGAGATCTCATTGACTGAGCTAAATGATAAAATCCTAATGTGCTTCCCAAGTACTTGGGACTCAAGGATCTGGCCAATCAAGGATGCCAGAAGTCTCAATGAGATCACAACAGAAGCTCTCTTGGGCAAGCTCAAGTCTTATGAGCTGCTCATCAAAAATAGAGAAGAAGAGCAGAAGGCTGCCTCACCAGCCACAAGAAAGGAAAAGTCAATAGCTTTCAAAGCCACTGAAGATCAGTCAGAAGACAAGGTCACAGGAAATGATGAGCTGCTTAGTCTACTGGCCAAAAGATTTTACAAAATGACCAGAAAGGACTTCAGGAAAAGATCATACAAAGAGCATGACAAGCCAAGGTATGATAAATCAAATAACAAAGAGATTATCTATTTTGGTTGCAGGAAACCAGGCCACATTGTGCCTGACTTTCCAGAAAATAAAAACAAGGACAGAAAGGATAAGAGAAAAAGAAGAAAAGATAAGGACTTCAAGAAGAATAGCAATGGCAAACCCTCCTCCAACAAGAACAAACACACAAGGAAGGGATTTGTTGCTGAAACTTGGAGTGAGACAGAAGAAGAATCTGAAACTTCTTCCAGCTCAAGTGATGATGAGGATGATGCTGAAGAGAAGGAATTCTGCATGATGGCTATCAATGCCTCACAACACAATTCTGATGCAGAAGAGTCAGAATCTGAATCAGAGACTCAACCTGAAGAGGACCAGGTAATAGACTCATTTGATTTTAATTCTGAGGACTTTAAGTATGAGTTTAAAGCACTATGCTTAGACTTATTAAAATCTGAGAAGGAAATCATTTCTCTCAGAAATCAATTGTCTGAACACAGTACCTTAAAATCAGAAAACCTCAAACTCTCTAAGGAGTTGGAGTGTTGTAGGGAGCAGATAGCTTCACTGAAAAGTGAGCTATCAGAGGCCAAAAAGCTTGAAGAATCCCTTAATGGGAGAAGCATCAAGCTAATGGACATCACAAGCACAGTGAACTCTAGATTCAATAGTACACTGGGCTTGGGTGCTTCATCTAGCCAACCTATAGTACTAACAACCCCAATTAAATTTATCTCTGATAAAGGCAAGGGAGTTGTAGAGGTAGCTAGGAAAAATTCTGACTTACCTAAGAAAACCAAGGTTCAATAGAAATCGTCGAACGGAGCTAGACGATCGCCGAACGGAGATCAACGATCTCAGCCAAAATCGTCGAACTCAGGTCGACGATCTCTAAGCCTTGAACTCTGCCACAGACGATCATCGAACGGAGCTCGACGATCTGACCCAAGATCGTCTAACTCAGCTCCACGATCGTCGAGCAGAGATCAGAGCTTTGAAAACCTTTTCAAGGGTAAATCAAAATCCAAACCTAGGGGTCCTTCATCCCAAATATTTAACCCTTATACTGAATGGATATTACCTCCAAGGAGATATCATCCTGAAGGTTATAAGAGTCAACCAGGGATATCATTTATTTCTGTATTTAAAGGTTATCAACCTAGGCCCAAGGTAAACTGTGTCAAAAACAAGTAAATTGTTTTATGTGTAGGTGAAGACCTATCCAACATCAAACCAGCAATGGTATCTGGATAGTGGGTGCTCAAAGCACATGGCAGGAAACAAGGACAACTTCACATCCTTTAAAGCCAAGCTTGGACCCAAAGTCATATTTGGTGATTTAAACTTTGGACTAACAAAAGGATATGGTGCAGTTCAGATTGGCACAGTCACATTCAAGAAAGTAGCCGATGTGGAAGGACTGAAGCACAACCTGATCAGTATCAGTCAGCTATGTGATGAAGGCTACCAGGTGACTTTCAGCAAATCCTTATACAAGATCAAATCAGAGGACAACACAACTGTGTTGACAGGTAAAAGGAAAGGTAACATCTATTTAGTAGACTTTCTTTCAACAGAAGTAGATATTTGTCGGTTTAATTCTATCTGTAGACCTAATGTTTTATGGAATACGAGACTAGGGCATATAAACCTTAGAACCATTGCTAGGCTATCCAAGGACAACCTTGTTAGAGGACTACCTTCTGGCCCCTACAAGAAGGAAGGACTCTGCAGGGCTTGTCAATTAGGTAAGCAAACCAAAAATAGTTTCAAGTCACTTAATAAGAGTGATTCACCTAGGATTTTGTATCTGTTACACATGGATCTTTTTGGACCCATTACAGTACAAAGCTTAGGAGGGAAATCCTACACTTTAGTGGTTGTAGATGACTTCTCTAGATTCACATGGGTGTTCTTTCTCAGGAAGAAGTCTGATAACTTTAAGTGTTTGACAGAGTTTCTCAAATGCATACAGAGTGAGTTAAATACTCACATTGCCCTGATCAGAAGTGATCATGGGACAGAGTTTGATTCTCTTCTTATACAAGAGTTCTGTCAGAGTAAAGGGATCAGACACACTTTCTCAGCTCCTAGAACTCCTCAACAAAATGGGGTAGCTGAAAGGAAAAATAGAACCCTTATTGAATCTGCCACTACATTGTTGTCAGATGCTACCTTCCTCTATCTTTTTGGGCAGAGGCAGTGAACACCTCCAACTATGTTCTGAATAGAAGTTTAATACATAAACTGAAGGGCAACACTCCCTATGAATTACTCAAAGGAAAGAAACCTAAAGTATACCTTTTTAGAATTTTTGGTTGTGTCTGTTATATTCACAATAATGACAAGAAATATTTAGCAAAATTTCAAGCTAAAGCTGATGAAGGAGTGTTTCTGGGAAACTCCATGATCAGTAAGGCTTATGAAGTGGATAGATTGCCTGCTACTGCTGCTACTATTACTTCAGTTCAAGCTCAAGCTTAAATACCTCCAGTTGCAGTTATCATAGTGGACCTCAGGTCACTGTTATCACTTTTTGATTCTATTTATTTCAGCTGTCTTCTAGAGCACACTGTAGTCCAGCAATCTGAGGATCTGTCTAAGGCCATTGTGCCCATCTCCAGTCATGATACTAGCTTAATAAGCTCCTATATAAATTCCCTATATTCTGCTGAGCCTTCTGTTTCTGTTGATCTTACTGCTGCTCCTACAGATAATGTTGATGTTTCTGATAGTTCTGATGTTGCTGCTATTTTAGTATCTGAGGACATACATATGATAGAGGCACTTATTTTTTAGCCTACTGGTACTGTTGTTAATGCTCCTTCTATTACTGCTGCTATACCTTCTATTTCTGAAAGTGTTTTTGCTGAAAGTGATGTATCTGAATCTGATGTTGTATCTGAATCTGCTGTTATAACTTCTTCTGCCAGTATTGCTTCTACTCCTCCTCCTGCTGTTGCTGCTATTACTATTGCTATTTCTGCTGTCTCTCCTGCTCAGTCACAACAACAGATAGATTATCTCAAAAAGATTGATGCAGTGTATGACAACCCTCCAAGCTCAGATAGTGATCAGTATAGGACTGATTCAGATGATTCCTCTGCTACTATTGCAAGAAAAAGAAAAGCCATAAGCAAAGCAATGAAGAGAGTCCCCCCAGCAAAAGTGAAAGACACAAATGATATTCCTTACTACATTCTGCATAACTGTCCTATCACAGAACATTGGATGCAATACTGCAAAAATCAACTGAAGGCTATGAAAAAAAAGAGAAAGTATGACAAAGGATCTTCTCAGTTCAATCATCCTCCTCCTCCTCCTTCTCCAGGTGCAGGTGTAAGTGGTAGTTCTGCATCTCAACCTTCTTCCAGAAGCCAATCCTCCTATCAACCTCAGGGAAGATCCCAATACAGAGGAAGCCAATCTAGAGGCTATCAGTCAAGGAGAGGAAATTACAGAGGAAACCAAAGAGAATTTCAAGTTTATTCCAAAGTCCATTCCAGGCAACATCCATACTCAAGGGAAGGACAAGGTCCATCTGATACAACCTCTGGTCCCTTTCCTTACAAACTGAAAGAACTAGTCTCCTCCAGAGCTCCTCCAGACAATCCCTCCAATAGATATGAGCCTCCAGTTCCTTTTGAGGATCCAGAAAACTATCCGACTTCATGGACAGCTAGGATGAAAGAATTGGCTGCTTTGGATCAGATTAAGAAAGCTAGAGAACAAGGAAAAGACACTTCCAGTATAACCACCTTATAAGATCAAAGGAAAAAGGAACTTGAAAGATATTCATCCAGTAAGTTCTTTGATTCAGAAAGCTACATAAAGCTGCACCCTGAAGTTGTAGTGCCCAGGCCAAAGCAACAAACCTCTTTAGGTGCAGCTGATGATAGAAGATCTAAGAAAGAAGCTCTCAATCCAAACAGAGAAATAGTCCTTATAAAGAGCAAAGAGAAAGAGTAATTCTGTAAGGTGACAATACATTTTGATTTCTGTACTATCTGTGACAATATCTGTGATTCTGCTATACTTTGTTTGTTGCATTTCTGTTTTGTATGTTTTATTTCCTCAATGTCTGTAAATAGTAATCCTAACCCAAATAGGGGGAGATTGTTGGAACACCCTATTACTGATTTGGGCAAGGATCACTATGTCTCTTAGGAAACATGTTTGACCTCATTGTATAGATCCAAAGGTCAATTAGAATTGAGTCTAAGGGTTAGTGTTTAGGTTTGGAAGCTGCCCTCAAGACCAGGTTTTTCAGTTTTGGAGACCAAGTCATTTCGTCGAGCTCAGTATGACGAATCGTCGAACTCCATTCGACGATCATTGAGCTCACTTCGACGGATCGTCGAACTCCATTCGACGATCTCTGAGCTCAACTTCAATGAGTCATCGAACTCCATTTGACGATCTTCGAGCTCAGATCGATGATCTTGACTCCAGTTTAATTCTCTATCTCTGAGCTCAGTTCGACGATAGTTGAGCTCAGATCGACGATCTTTGTTTCTGTCTAAGTCCAATCTCTGAGCTCAGTTCAACGATATTGGAGCTCAGTTCGACGTTTTCTCTGAAGAGTTCAACGTTTTTCAAGATTCAAATTTGGACAGCTGTGGAATTATTGTCAGCATTGAATTCAGAGATCTTGTAGCTGTTTTTAATTAATCTGGATCAAGTTTTAAGGAATTTTCAAGGAATGTTTTATTGGACTTTCCTCTAGAAGACAAATTGCAATTAAGGAAGTCATTTATTGACAGGCTAACGACTATCTTGGACAGTGGATCATTTCTATTCAGACCAAGAGAATAAAAGATCAGTTATTTTCATTCTTCTCAGAGTCAGACAAAACAAAAAAAAACAAAGACACATATTCTGCAATAACAATTCTCTGCAACAACTCTTACAACATCAACAATAGTTTTTCAAGAGAAAGAAATTGAGTTGCAGACATTCTCAGTCTCAAAGATTCATACAAGAACACATCACCAAAGGAGATCAACTAACTGAAATTTTTAGATCTCTCTTGATTCAAGTGTTCAAAGGCCATCGTCATTCAGGACTCCAGACACCTCACATTTCAGTTGCTGCTGAAATCATCTTTTGCTGGAGATCAAATCATTTGAAGGCCTATCACCCTACTGCAAAGCTTCACTTCCTGAACAACTCAAGATCTCAGGGGGAGCTTTGACAACATCCACTATCTTCTCTCTGATTGTTGACAGAGAAGATCTTCTCATCCCTCTCTCTATCTCTCTCTGTTGTAAAGGGTTTTTCAAACTCCCTTCAAAAGTTTGTGTTTGGTTTCTGAAACCTTATCAAAATTCAGTGGTTGCAAGAGACCTAATCAAAAAATCTGGTTTGGTTTTTGAGCACCTTATCAAAAGCTCATTGGTGCCTAGGACACATGAAAGTCCACCTAGTGTCAGCTATGTGCACCTATGGGGGGGGGGGAATAGGTGACGAGTAGCGCTTTTGCAGAATTTACGAACGGACCTGCACAATAAAAATAGAAAGCACAGCACACAGAATACACAGGCAAATTATAGTGGTTCCCCGACTTGGGTACATCCACTTTCCCCCTTCGACCTATCTCCCCAACAAGGGACGACTCGGTCACTTCTCCAACGGGATTGAAATCCAATCCCTGCACTAACGGAAGGAACCCTTCCACACGTGAGAGTCAACACTCCCACAAAACGGGTTGCACCCAACCCTTACAACACGGAACAAAGGTTCCTTTACAACAAAATTAAATATAGAATGTACACGTGATACAAACTTCTTTTGGAGACTACGGTGTTCCTCTTCGTTCGACGACGTGTTCTTGAAGTCGATGAAGAGTCTACAACCTCGGTCTCTCTTGGAGAGGATCTCCCCGGAACCGGCGGCGGCACACGAGCGGCGGCTAGCTTCGGGATCGGCGGCTACGATGATGAGCGGCTGCTGAACTTGGAGATCCAAACTTCGTAGCGAAGCAAACTAGGTCTACCAACGGTCACTCTAGGATCGGTCGTCTCGATCGATTCGGACGGGGGAGTTTTTCCCGGTCAACAAATCGAGAGACAAGAGATCTCTGGATAGACACGTGAGACACAAGCTTTGCTAAGCTTCTGTCGCCGGAGATCGGGAAGAAGAGCGATCAGCGGCGGCGACGGACTTGCGCGAGCGGCGACGGAGGCGGCGGAGAGATTTCGCGATATTAGGGTTTCCGCTCGCTCGGCTTCTTTCTGTGTAGGTATTCCGTTCAAAATACCTGTATATAAATACTGTAGAAGTTTTCCAATATGACCGTTTGTGGGACCCACAAAAGAAATCCCCAAATCCCGGTCCAGAAATTTAACAGCGGCAGAATCCGGTTCAGGAATTTCCAGAAAAACGCCAAGTCAAAATCGGTGAGAATCGAAAGTGATTCTCGCCGAGTCGCCGAGAATCAAAGGTGATTCTCGATGATTCAGCGAGAATCAAAGATGATTCTCGTCGAATGTGCCTTGGTTGCACGCACTGCTTTAGGCCAGGTCGAGACGGCGAGAATCAACCAGTGATTCTCGTCGATTCGACGAGAATCACTAGTGATTCTCGCCGAATCAGCGAGAATCACTAAGTGATTCTCGTCGATTCTTACTCAGACGTAGAGGTGCTTGCTTAGAAGTTGCTGGATCGAGTTCGGCGAGAATCAACTTCTGATTCTCGACGAATCGGCGAGAATCCCAAGTGATTCTCGCCGAATCGGCGAGAATCACTTGGTGATTCTTGTCGATTCTAACTTAGACGAATTTTCGTCTTTCCACCTATGAGATGCTCCTTGACCCATCCTTGCTCCTTGTCTTCTCCTGCATATTTACAGCCCTGTGCTTGAAAATAAGTGCACTCCAATAGAGAGAGTACACGTAGGCCAACACACTGATCTGCTCAACGAGAGATTACGTCGTGCAGACCCGTGTATATTGACCTACTGCACCCTGACATTGGTGTGCACTTAGCGTGGAAAAACTGCAAGCACAACTAGAAGGATTTTATCAAATACATAGTCTATTGACCTTAGCTTGTCCAGGGGCTTCTTCAAATCAGGTACATTGTGGATACAATACCCAACAATCTCCCCCTATTTGAAGAAGCCTAAACCCTACAAGCTAAGGTGAATAGAGCAAATGAGAATGAAAACCATAAACTGAAAAGTGAGTTGAGTGAGTTATCCATTACCAATACCAATTTCTTGGGAGCAAGCTTGGAGCCACCTTAGCCTTAGCCGAGAGGGTAATCTCCCCCTTTTCGGCTTCTACAAATCGGGGTCTGTAGCGTTTTACCCTTTGCTCCCCCTCAGTTCTTGCACGGGCCTGGAGCCTCTGTAGTCTTCATTCCTCATAATTGAGCATCCACAATTCAGTCTTGAAAAGATTGAACTTGGCCTCGTCTAGGCGCTTTGTGAATATATCAGCAATCTGCTTGTCCGTGGGGACATAACAGAGAGAGATATCCTTGTTCTCCACGTGCTCCCGAATGAAGTGGTAGCGTACTTCAATATGCTTCGTTCTGCTGTGAGACACCGGATTGTTGGCAATGGCAATTGCACTAGAGGAGTCGTAGTACATGGGTACTTTCTTGAACTGAAGGTCGTAGTCGGCTAACTGGTTTCTGATCCATAGAAGTTGTGCGCAACAGCTTCCTGCCGAGATGTACTCTAACTCTGCTATGGAGGTTGCAACACAATTCTGTTTCTTGCTGTTCCATGAGATAAGCCTCCTACCGAGGAATTGACACGTCCCGGAGGTGCTTTTCCTGTCATCCCTGCTCCCTGCAAAATCAGCATCTAAAAAGCCTATTAGCTCGACATCATTGTTTCTCGGGTACCACAAGCCAAGATTAGGAGTACCTTTAAGGTATCTCAGAATTCGCTTTACAGCGACATAGTGAGATTCCTTAGTGTTCACCTGATATCGGGCACAGACACATGTGGAGAACATAATATCCGGTCGACTGACAGTAAGGTAGAACAGGGATCCAATGATGCTTCTGTATTTGGTTTCATCGAAAGGTTTACCTTTCTCATCCTTATCCAGAGACATGGTGGATCCCATTGGAGTCCTCATAGAGGTTGCACTCTCCATACCGAATTTCTTAAGGAGTTCATTTGTGAACTTCGTCTGAGAGATGAAGATTCCATCCTCAGACTGTTTCACTTGAAGTCCTAAGAAATACTTGAGCTCCCCCATACTGCTCATTTCAAACTTTCCTTGCATAAGTTTAGAAAATGTTTTGCAAAGATTGTTGTTCGTTGAGCCGAATATTATGTCATCGACATAGATTTGCACCAGCAAAATCTTGCCTTTGACTTCCCTGAGAAACAATGTTTTATCTACTTTACCTCTGGAGAACTTGTTCTCAAGGAGAAAACTAGATAAAGTCTCATACCAAGCTCGTGGAGCCTGTTTCAACCCATATAAGGCCTTATTAAGAAAATAAACGTGATTGGGATAAGTAGGATCGACAAAACCTGGGGGTTGAGCGACGTATACTTCCTCTTTCATGTCTCCGTTCAGGAATGCTGATTTCACATCCATTTGATAGACTGTGAATCCTTTGTGTGAGGCATACGCCAGGAACAACCTGATTGCCTCGAGCCTTGCTACTGGTGCGAAGGTCTGGTCGAAGTCAATCCCTTCCTCCTGTCTGTAACCTTGAGCCACCAGCCTGGCCTTGTTCTTTACGATGACACCATGTTCATCCAGCTTGTTTCTGAAGATCCACTTCGTGCCAATCACATTCTGCTTGTATGGTCTGGGAACCAGCGTCCAAACATTGCAACGTTCGAATTGATGTAGTTCCTCTTGCATGGCCAGAATCCATGCCGCATCCTTGTTCACCTCGTCGAACTTCTTTGGCTCAACCTGTGACAGGAAGCTAAGATGCAATACTTCGTTAACTGTACCTCTTCGAGTTCTGACACCAACATGAGGATCCCCGATGATCTGATCTCTAGGATGATCTCTCACGTGCCGGAGCTCTAGAAGTCTGGCGTCTGGAGCTTCAACTACTTCTTGGGCGTCTCTTTCTTCTAAGAGATTTGTCCCATCTTGATCTTCAACATTTTCAGATGACGTGGAGGTGGAAACTTTGACGTACTTGGGAGCGTCATCTTTAGCGGTCTCATCCAGACTCAGTTGTTCAAGTCTAGCACCTGCATCTTCAAGAATACAACTGGAAGAATTGCAGTTAAGCAAACTTCCTTCATCAAATACAACATTTATTGATTCTTCTACCACTAGGGTTTTCTTATTGAAGACCCTATATGCCCGACTATGGGAACTATAGCCCATGAATATGCCTTCGAAGCATTTTTCACCGAATTTAGTACGCGGGTACTTCCCATTATTCAGTACATAGCATCTGCAACCAAAAATCCTCAAGTAGGACATGGTTGGTTTCCTGCCTTTCAGTAGCTCGTAGGGCGTCTTATGATGATGCTTGTTGATCAATGCTCGATTTTGTACATGACATGCCGTATTGACACCCTCTGCCCAGAAGTATTCCGGGAGAGAAGCGTCTTTCAACATTGTCGTGCAGGCTTCAATGAGAGTTCTATTTCTCCTCTCCGCAACTCCATTTTGCTGAGGAGTGCGCGGGGAGGAAAACTCATGAAAGATACCTTGTTCTTCACAAAATTCTGTCATTGCACCAGATTCGAATTCTGTTCCATGATCACTTCTGATTTTGACCACGGAGCAGTTAAATTCGTTCTGAACCTGCTTGACAAAATTAGTGAAGATGTCAAACGTATCTGACTTTCGTTTCAAAAAGAACACCCATGTAAACCGAGAATGATCATCAACTATCACTAGCGTATAGGACTTGCCTCCCAAGCTATGAACTTGCATTGGACCAAACAAGTCCATATGCAAACGGTAAAGACATCAGGAAGAGTCTTTGTCAGCGATGCTCTTAAAGGTAGCCCGAGTCTGTTTGCCCATCTGGCATGCAGGACATGGGCTATCTTTGATGCACTTGATACTGGGAGCATCCCTTACCAAGTCCTTAGAAAACAGCATACTAATTGTCTTGAAATTAATATGTGCCAATCTCTTGTGCCATTGTTCACAAAGAGATGCACTGCCTGTTGTCACAAGGCATACGGGGGTAGATGAATCTAAACTGAGAAAATCTAAACAAAAGATATTTCTGCTCCTAATGCCTGATAATACCATTTCAGAAGAGGTACGTGAAATTATCAGACATTTATCCTTGCAAAACTTAACGTCATAACCTTTATCACATAACTGACTTACACTGATCAGGTTATGGTTTAACCCTTCAACATAAGCCATGTCGGTGATAGAGATTATACCGTTGGAAATCATACCATAACCTCTGGTGACTCCTCGATCTGACCCTCCAAAGATGACTTTGGGTCCATTCTCGACTGGAGTGTAATCACGCAGCAGGCTTCTTGTCCCGGTCATATGCCGGGAGCATCCACTGTCCAAATACCAGATCGGCGTTTTGGTGGCCTTTGGACATTCCTGCAAAACAAAATTAATTTGCCTTAGGAACCCAATCGAACTTGGGTCCTAGATTCCTGGTTAGTACACTCCCCCTCGGTTGGTTAACCCTACGAGTGGTCGGTCTCGCATTGCTAACATGGGGAGTCTCGTAGTTCCTTGGATCAAACCAACAATCTACGGCAAAGTGACCGACTTTGCCACAGCACCAACAGTCAAATCTGTTGTACCTCTTCCTAGGCTCCTGCCTTACCCTGGGAACGGTGGGTACTGCTGGGGCCTTGGATCTGGAGGTGGAGGCCTCATGGTGACAACAGTCGCATGACTTTGTCACCTTCTGTATAACAGGCTTGGCTTTTGGTGCCTGCTTTCCATTATGGCCGCTAGAGAACGGACCACAATTTCCTATGTGGATTTCCTCATAAGGTGCCTTGAAGGCACTCTCACCGAAGTTCCAGGGAAAGTTCCAACCGTCATACCGGCTCTTTGGCTTTGCAACCGAGGGCCGGAAATGATGCCCAAATGTTGACTCAAAGTCGTGTTGGTTGCAAGGAAAGCCAGGCTTTCTGAACGCAACAGGACTAAGAGGAGTCTTACCCTTTTTATCAGCAGAGGCCTTCTTGGCGGCCTTATTCTTCCTCTGGTTCTTGTTTCTCCTAGATGAAGAACCAGATACCCCTATATGCCCCAAGCCAGCTCCTTTGGCCTGAGCAGAGAAGGTATCAACGACTGGAAGAACTATTTTTGGCATGGAGAAGCTCTTGACGATCTTCCTTTCTGCCTCAAGTAGTTCTTCCAACTTGTCGACTTCCTCCTGCTTTAGATCAAGGAGCTTCAAAGACTCTGAATGCTTGGAAGTCAGGTCAAGGTGTTCCTGTCGGAGAGAAATCAAGCTAGTGACCTCTTCCCGTAGGGATACACACTCACCCTTAAGGAATTTTACTTCCTTCTTCTCAGCCTTCAGTCTCTTTCGGCACTCATCGAAAGTGTTGAGTAGAAGCTCATACTTCTCGAGGAGCTCAGCTTCACGGGCTGAAGGGCCATCCTCAGGTTCATCATCCTGAGACTCAGGATCAGAGTCGGAGTCGGAGAGAGGGGTGTGAGCTTTTACCTTCCCAGTAAATGGGGGACATTCTCCTTCTGAGTCGGAGCGACCCACCAGCTAGAAGTAGCCTTCCTCATCATCACTGGAGTCTGAGGAATCAGACTCACTTAGTGTCTTTGGCCTTCTTGCGATGTAGCTCCGCTCCTTCTTCTTGTCTCTGGAGGATTTGAGCTCCTCTCCTTTACCTTTTTCTCTTTTGCTTTGATGGCAGTCGGCCACGACGTGTCCTGGCTTATCGCATCCAAAGCAAATAATATCAGAAGAACGATGTTTGTTAGGTTTAGATGCATACCTGTCAGAAGAATAATTTTTCTTCTGATGCCTGGAGGAGGAGCTGTCTTTCTTTCTTTGATTCCTCATCTTGAGGAACTTCTTGAACTCTCGGGTGATGAGGGAGAAATCCTCCTCCGACAGCTCTGAGCCGGAGGAGCATGGTTCAGAGTCCTCCTCCTTTTCCTTATTCCTCGCACGGTATGACATCGCACCCTTGCCCTTTCTGGAGTAACTGGCTTTTAGGGCCACAGTCTTTTCTTTTGCAGCAGCCTTCTCTGCTTCTTCCTCTGCCTTCCTGGTGTTCAGCTGAAGTTCATAGGACATCAGCTTTCCAAACAGGATCTGTGGATCAGTTTCTGCTAGTCTGCCAAATTCTCTGATGGCGCAGATCTTTGTGTCCCATTCCTTAGTAAGGGACCTAAGGAATTTGTCATTGAGTTCACCATTGGTGAACACTCTTCCGTAGCCCTTGAGGGCGTTGACAATCTTTAGGAAGTTCTCGTATGTGACTCCGATCTCTTCCTTAGGCCCTTGCCTGAAGGCCTCATATTTTTGGTTCAGGAGGGATCTCCGATCATCCCTCACTTCATCCGTGCCCTCCATTAGGATGATCAGGCACTGCCAAATCTCCTGAGCAGTCCTGCAGTTGCTGAAATTTTGCATCATGGAATCATCAACTGCGCTCACCAGAATGTTTCGTGCCTTCTTGTCCAGTCCCACGAGCACCATCTCGTCTTTGTCCATTTCAGAAAGTGTCTTCGGCACCTTCTTGGTGGGATCGATGGTGGAGGCCTTGGTGGGGACATATGGTCCCTCCTCCACGATCATGAAGAGTCGAGGATCGACTGCTTCCATGTAAAACCTGATTCTTTCCTTCCAGATCGGAAAGTTTAGCCTGGTGCATACTGGGATCTTGCCGGAGAACTTGAGCCCGTCCATAGTAGATATTTGTCTTCTTCTTGACACTAGGGGCAGGATTCAACTCAAGGTGTTGACCTTTTTGATGAGTAACCTGGCTCTGATACCACTTGAAAGTCCACCTAGTGTCAGCTATGTGCACCTATGGGGGGGGGGGGAATAGGTGACGAGTAGCGCTTTTGAGGAATTTACGAACGTACCTGCACAATAAAAATAGAAAGCACAACACACAGAATACACAGGCAAATTATAGTGGTTCCCCGACTTGTGTACATCCACTTTCCCCCTTCGACCTATCTCCCCAACAAGGGACGACTCGGTCACTTCTCCAACGGGATTGAAATCCAATCCCTGCACTAACGGAAGGAACCCTTCCACACGTGAGAGTCAACACTCCCTCAAAACGGGTTGCACCCAACCCTTACAACACGGAACAAAGGTTCCTTTACAACAAAATTAAATATAGAATGTACACGTGATACAAACTTCTTTTGGAGACTACGGTGTTCCTCTTCGTTCGACGACGTGTTCTTGAAGTCGATGAAGAGTCTACAACCTCGGTCTCTCTTGGAGAGGATCTCCTCGGAACCGGCGGCGGCACACGAGCGGCGGCTAGCTTCGGGATCGGCGGCTACGATGATGAGCGGCTGCTGAACTTGGAGATCCAAACTTCGTAGCGAAGCAAACTAGGTCTACCAACGGTCACTCTAGGATCGGTCGTCTCGATCGATTCGGACGGGGGAGTTTTTCCCGGTCAACAAATCGAGAGACAAGAGATCTCTGGATAGACACGTGAGACACAAGCTTTGCTAAGCTTCTGTCGCCGGAGATCGGGAAGAAGAGCGATCAGCGGCGGCGACGGACTTACGCGAGCGGCGACGGAGACGGCGGAGAGATTTCGCGATATTAGGGTTTCCGCTCTCTCGGCTTCTTTCTGTGTAGGTATTCCATTCAAAATACCTGTATATAAATACTGTAGAAGTTTTCCAATATGACCGTTTGTGGGACCCACAAAAGAAATCCCCAAATCCCGGTCCAGAAATTTAACAGCGGCAGAATCCGGTTCAGGAATTTCCAGAAAAACGCCAAGTCAAAATCGGTGAGAATCGAAAGTGATTCTCGCCGAGTCGCCGAGAATCAAAGGTGATTCTCGACGATTCGGCGAGAATCAAAGATGATTCTCGTCGAATGTGCCTTGGTTGCACGCACTGCTTTAGGCCAGGTCGAGACGGCGAGAATCAACCAGTGATTCTCGTCGATTCGACGAGAATCACTAGTGATTCTCGCCGAATCGGCGAGAATCACTAAGTGATTCTCGTCGATTCTTACTTAGACGCAGAGGTGCTTGCTTAGAAGTTGCTGGATCGAGTTCGGCGAGAATCAACTTCTGATTCTCGACGAATCGGCGAGAATCCCAAGTGATTCTCGCCGAATCGGCGAGAATCACTTGGTGATTCTCGTCAATTCTAACTTAGACGAATTTTCGTCTTTCCACCTATGAGATGCTCCTTGACCCATCCTTGATCCTTGTCTGCTCCTGCATATTTACAGCCCTGTGCTTGAAAATAAGTGCACTCCAATAGAGAGAGTACACGTAGGCCAACACACTGATCTGCTCAACGAGGGATTACGTCGTGCAGACCTGTGTATATTGACCTACTGCACCCTGACATTGGTGTGCACTTAGCGTGGAAAAACTGCAAGCACAACTAGAAGGATTTTATCAAATACATAGTCTATTGACCTTAGCTTATCCAGGGGCTTCTTCAAATCAGGTACATTGTGGATACAATACCCAACAACACATGATCAACTCATCTTGTAGTGGATTCCTACCTAGGGTGGTAGAAGAGTGGATGTACCCAGGCTGATTAGGGAACTACTATAGCTCCTTGTGTCATCTGGTTGTTTGTCTTTCTTTTGTTTCTGGCTGTGGATTGTGATTTCTTTGTGATTAGATTGCTCTGTGATTAGATAGTTGCTGTGTTTAGATTTACTTTATATTATTTGCTTCCCTGTTCACTTAGGAATACAACAACTGTTGTAAAAAGTTTTTAGCAAGCACCATACTCTATTCACCCCCCTTTAGAGTATATCAGATCTAACTTGCACTTTCAAGGCATCAGCCCGCAAAGCCTACAACCACTGCAGGACAACAACCCCCTTTAATGGCTGTCCGCACAACCCAGAGGCTGTCCGCATAGAACAAGACTCAAGCCTCCATCTGCCACAAGTCAACGACCAAAGGCAGAGTTAGCAACAGTCCGCCCGGTCAATAGTGGACTTGGCGGATACTGCGGACACCCTGGTCTTGGCACAGAGTGTGACCAAGTCCAGAACCATCAAAGGCCTGATGCGATCATGGCGGACATAGCTCCATCCGCCAAATATCCTAGCACACAGACTGCCAGCAGTCCGCAAGCTACTCACACACCTGCCCAAAGCAACGGCCACCTCCCGGACTCCACACACTAGTCCACCAAAGACCTTCACAACAAAGCACCTACTGTAACACCAGAGCTCGACAAGGCCACAACCAAGCTCTAAGCCCAGTCCGCAACAGCACAACCGCGGACACGCCTGTCCGCAAGCATTCCGCGGACATGAACCAAACCGCCAATTACACAAGCTTGCAAAGCGGCCACTGAGCAATGCACCAGTCCGCAAGCCTCTATCCGCTCAGGCCGCTCCTTGGCTAAACCAATCAGCCAACACCCTATTCGCAGATAATAGGCCTTACAATCAGCGGACTTCATCCGTACAACCCGCTCAGAAGAACAGCCGGCTTCCACTAGACTTATCACTAGGCCGCAGTCCACCCAGTCTGGCCAATCCACCAATGTTGTCCGCCCAGGCCACCCAGCCTGCCCCATCAACCACTTCCACTTCATAAATTTCAACAAGGGCATGTTCGCCCTTTCTTTTATTGCTTCTACTCCGTGGTATGCTGACTTTGCTAACTTTTTAGCAAGCAAGGCGTTGCCGCCGCATTTAACATATCAACAAAAGAATAAGTTTTTCTCAGATGTCAAGTATTATCTCTGGGAGGATCCCCTGCTATTCCACACCTGTACTGACAGGGTTATCCGATGTTGTGTCACCGAGCTGGAAGTTAAAGAGATTCTGAGGTATTGTCATGATCGTGAGGCTAGAGGGCATTTTGGAGCCGCACGGACCGCCTGCAAGGTTCTACAGTGCGGTTTGTTTTGGCTTGCGTTATTCCGTGACTCTTTTACACACATTAAAGAGTGAAATGAATGTCAGCGCACGGGGAATATTGCTCGACGAGATGAAATGCCCTTGAACAATATGCTGGTTTGCAAGTAATTCGACATATAAGGGATTGACTTTATAGGTCCTTTCCCCATGTCCAATGGGAAGCAGTACATCCTAGTTGTTGTGGATTATGTGTCTAAATGGGGGGAGGCTGATGCGGTTGCATCGAATGATACGCGCACCGTACTCCACTTCCTTCATAGGAATATCTTCTCCCGCTTTGGTACACCAAGAACTATAATTAGCGATGGGGGCATCCATTTCTGCAACCAGCAATTCACGCAACTGCTAAAATGGTTTGGTGTTCACCATAAGGTTGCTTTGGTCTACCATCATCAGACATGGGGGCAAGTGGAAGTTTCAAATAGAGAACTGAAGCATATTTTAGAAAAGTCTATTCACTCCAACCGGAAGGACTGGGCAAAGAAGGAGGATGATGCTCTTTGGGCTTACCAAACTACGTTCAAGACACCAATAGGGATGTCACCCTTCCAACTGGTATATGGCAAGTCATGCCACCTTCCTGTCGAATTGGAGCACAAGGCATTGTGGACCACCAAATTTCTCAACATGGACTTTAGAGAGGCTTCTGACAAGCGACATGGTCAACTTTGCGAGCTCGATGAATTCCGCTTGGGCGCTTATGAGAGCACGAGCATATATAAGGTAAGAACAAAGAGTTGGCATGATAATCAGTTTCTTTTATATAATTCACGCCTGCGGCTATTTCCCGGGAAGTTAAAATCTAGATGGAGCGGCCCTTACATGGTTATGAGTGCCTCTCCATACGGCACGATAGAGATTCAGGATGACAAGGACGGCACTTTCAAAGTAAACGGGCATCGCTTGAAGCGATTTGAAGGGAAGGTCATCGATAAAGACGTGCACTGCATATTACTGCAAGACCCCAATGGATGTAACCTCAATTAGTTGCTTTGCTTATGTTTGTTGCTTGGATTTGCGCTTGGCTAGGATTGTAAAACAATATTTATATAACTGCTAATACAGGTATTTGGTCTACCTTAAGGATGGTAAAGAAAAAGGCTTATGGGAGACAACCCAATTTTGCCGCTTTTAATTTTCTCAATTTTGTTGTTGTTGTTATATGCTTATAGTATGCGTGGTTGGAGATATTCTCTTATGCAGGTGGAGTTAGTTTGGGTCGTGGACTGTTTGCTGAAATTAACGTCAATCTTCTGTTATGCTCATTTGCTGAACATGGGGTAACCTCTTCCCTCAACTTTCTTTTTTTTCAGTTCATATTGCAAATCATGGTTAGATTGTTTAGTATAAGTCAGGTTGGGGAAAATTTTACGAGTTACTTTTGCACATGCAGTTGCATACCATAAGAGTATTTTCATTTTTTGTTTTTATTTTATCATGACAGCATTGTGCACCTACACCGCATGAGCGCGCACTTAAGCACGAGCTCGGCCCAAGTTTAATTTTTTTCTTTTGTGTTAACTTTAAGATAGTGGTGCTAGCTTAGGATTTTAGGATAGGGTAGTGTGAAACACGTGTAGTGCTCCTAATCGAGGACTCATGGTATATAAAAATAGTATAGATTTAATTTTTCTTTATGCTCGTAGATTTATGCTTTTCTGCATTTTTAAATAATGTTTGTATTACTCAAAACTGTGGAATCTGGAGTAATCGAACAGTAGTGTAGGAATGTGTGTAGTCGCCACTAGCCTCATATTGCTCGAGTCGGGAGGAAGGATCATCTTTCTCGGTGGCTAAGAACTTGCCCCATGCTACTCTCAAAGAATTGGTGCACGATTAGTCTAGCGTGAGCGTGATGTAGGCCATCGTTTTGCCTCGGTTGAGCCTTGTTCCCAGTCCTAACGTTAATCCTTGTTAGCCCATTTTGTGCCTACCCATCCTTTTGATTTAGCCCCACGACGCGATCACCAAGGCCTTAAAGCTTTGCCCAGTTGCACACCCCTATTTCGCTGTAGTAGTTTGATACTTCTTCCATTGGTGTTGTGGCTGTGATATTTCTGTGGTTGTGCGGTGAAATTATTTTGAAAATTAGGGCTGACTGTGCTTTGTAAAAACAAAAAGTCTAAAAAAAGATATATATATATATATATATATATATATATATATATATATATATATATATATATATATATATATATATATATATATATATATATATATATATATATATATATATATATATATATATATATGCTGATGATATAAAAGAAGAAAGTGGAAATGCATGGTTTGTGGTGGTAGGTTGTGCACACACCCGTGTTGTCAACTTCAAGTCTGGTGGTGTGGTGCATCGACATGTTTTGTATGCAAGAGGATTGCATTTGTTTGAGCTCTTTTGGGATGTGCGTAGCCATCGTCCTTACCCATTTTACATCCTTACCTATGTATTTACCCAAGCCCCACTTCTACACTAAAGTCCTACAGATTCGCGCTTGAGTCATACTAGCTTCGCCGAGAGAGTGCGAACGGGAAAGCGTGTGGTCCCCGACATTGATGGATTTCTTTGGAGGTAATCCCGAGCCCCGGTCTTTGGCAATGCTCAACTGAGTGGCCTGCCTACTTTCTTCCTACGCATGACCAAACGATTCTCTATGATTCTATTTTTGAGTAGTTAAAATACTTATTTACACTTGTCGAAATTTATAAACTTCGTAGCATAATTGAAAAGTGTATCTATTATATTTTTATGCCCATGTTGTTTTTTCGATTTCTCGCTTTACCTTATTTTTGAAATCTCTAAGCCAGCTAGCTATTTTCTAGTCCACGGAGGGATGATTTGCTCGGGATGACCAAATATTTAAGTCTGGTGGTATGATGAGTCTAATATTTATAGGGTTTTTCGGACTCATCTAGGCTGGTTTTCTCACTCATGCAATGCATTTCAATCGGATATCGGTTATATTTGTATCGTTCGGTCATGGACCATTTTGTGCGCTGTTTTGGCACATGGGTGTGCAATTACGAATTCTATTATTAGGGTTATGCACATGGTGCTCCCCATGGCTCTTTCCTGCAGTTTTCTTAGCTTTATATTTGTTGCTCGGAGCTTGTGCTCTAGTTTTAGTTTTGTTGTGCAGGTGGTGCGTTTTTCCCCAAGGTTGGAATTCTGTCTTAAGGAAAATGCACGGTCGTGCGTTTCTTTCACGCACGGTTTGCGCTAGATCGTGCGTTTTAGTTAGCTGGAAGAACATCGAGCCGAGCTCGACTAATTTTGTAGAGCTGAGTTCGACGATCCTCACACACGGTTGACGCACGGTTTCTTCGAAACCGTGCGCGAAGGAAACACACGGTTTTCCTGTAGCTTTCTAGTTTGTTCCTTTCAATGGTTAATCGTGTGATTTGTTCGCACACGGGCAGAAGCTCTCGTGCGAGAGTAAAAAGCACGTTTCTCCTGTGTGTCCCTGTTTTCCACCTCTCTGTCGTTACCCGTGCGATGTCGTTCATATACGGGCGGAACTGCCCGTGCTCGAAGGAAAACGAACGGGTCAACGCATCTCCTTCCGCAAGCTTGATCTGGAAGTTAATATTGCACGGTTTGTGCACGGTCATGTGTCAAACCATGCGTGCCTATTTTTCTAACTTGCTTCTATTTAAAGCGCATATTTCTTCTTCTTGAGGGGAGTTCCGATTGAGTCCGACCCAGCCGCCGTTTTCTGCTCTTTTGAGCTGGAAACTTTCCCCTAGCTGTCATTTTCCCTCTTCTCCTTGGAGAGTTGATCCGGCCACCATTTCTACTCCCAGAGCTAGTAACTTCTTCACCTCCAGCCACCATTGTCATCCATGAAGTTCTCCGATTAGAACCGGCCAGCGATCATTCACGAAGAAGACGGGATATTCGAACGAAGTGACAACCCTTTTTGTTTCCCGGACATAATCTGTAGATCGAGCTCGGACAAGGCCTGACAACCCTTGACTCCGGCCGTGAATCTCAGAAAACCTTCGTACGTTTGGTTGTTTCTCTTCACCTTTACTTGTAGTATTTCTTTTTTCTGAATATTTGGAGAGTTTGAATGTTGTGTACGAATATTATTAGCTTGAATATTTCAGCATGTTTAGGTGTTGATTTATTTTAGTTCTGCATATTTTTGTGAAATTTCAGATTTTCTCGTGTGCTAGTTGTGATTGTATCATTCTAGCGATTGCTAGAACCGTGTGTTAAGAAGAGGTGATTGCGACCCTCATTAGCTCATCCATCTTCCCTTTTACTCTCTAGAGTAATCCACCAAAGAGACGTGTTGACGACGACCAGCAATAGTTTTCTTATTATCGTTAACTTAGGAATCCAAATCAAAAACCCCCTTTGGTTACTTTCCCGCTTGCAATCCCTTTTTCATATAGAGAAATCACACTCTCTACTTGCACTCCTTGAGCGATCGATATCCTGGGACTCAACTCCTCACATTATTACTTGATTACGATCGGTACACTTGCCGTCGCATCAAGGATACATAGTAGAATTTCATGCAGACAAGTGCTTGATAAAATCGGTAGACAATTTGGAAATGATTCTATCAGGCACTCGTAGTAGAAATATATTTTGTTTAAATTTTATTTGCCTAGACTCTTCTACGCTAGTGTGCTTTTTGGCTAAAGATAGTGCATCTCTTGGTGACCAATGGCACGAGATATTAGCACATATTAATTTCAAAACTATTAATAAATTATTTTTTCTTAATTTAGTACGTGATGCCCCAAATGTCAAGTGCGCTAAAGATAGACCTTGTCATGCATGTGTAAAAGGCAAGTAAACAAGGGCTACCTTTAAAAGCATTATTGACAAAGACTCTAATAGGTGTTACACCTACTTCATATGGACTTGTTCGGTCCCTTGCCAGTTAGAAGTTTGGGTGGTAAGGATTATACATTGGTTATTGTTAATGATTACTCTCGCTTTGCTTGGGTGTTCTTTCTAAAACACAAGTCAGATACATTTGATATCTTTACTAATTTTGTCAGGCAGATCCAGAATGAATACTACTCTTCCGTAGTCAAAATCAGAAGTGACAATGGAACAGAGTTCAAGTCTGGGCCCATAATAGAATTCTGTGAAAGCCTAGGTATCTTTCATGAGTTTTCCTCTCCTCGTAATCCTCAACAGAATGGAGTTGATGAGAGAAGGAATAGAACACTCATAGAGGCCTGCAAAACCATGTTGAGTGATTCTACACTTACGAAATACTTCTCAGCTGAAGCTGCCAACACTGCATGCCACGTGCAAAATCGAGCACTCATAAACAATAATCATAATAAGACACCTTAGGAACTACTAAAGGGCAGGAAACCGACTATTTCATATTTTAGAATCTTTTGTTGTAAATGCTTCATCCTTAATGATGATAAGTATCATACCATTAAATTTAGTTAAAAGAGCTTTGAAGGTATTTTCGTAGGTTATAATAGCTATAGTAAGGTATATAGGATTTTTAATAAGAAAACTCAGGTTGTAGAAGAATTTATTCATGTTGTATTTGATGAGACGAGCCTGCTACAAGGCAGTTCTTCTAGTGTATTTATTGAAGATGCAGGTTCAAGAATAAAATAATTAAACTTGGAAGAGCCGACTGAAGGAAAAGATCAAAAGTTCATCAAGATCAACACTCCAACCCCAATTGGATAGGTTGATGACCATGATGAAGACATCATTCAAGTTGATGAAGTCACTCCTGTGGTTGAGGAAGCTCCAGATGCATGGACTCTAGACTCAGACACTTGAAGGATCACCCAATGGATCAAATCATAGGAGATCCTGGGGATGGTGTTAGAACTCGTAGAGGTACAACGGATGAAAATTTATATTTGAGTTTCCTCTCGCAGGTTGAACCAAAGAAGTTTGAGAAAGCAAACTTAGATGCATCTTGGATAATGACAATGGAAGAAGAACCGATTCAATTCAAGCGTTGCCAAGTATAGAAGCTTATTCCAAGACCTAAAGGCAAGAACGTTATCGGAACAAAGTGGGTCTACAAGAAACAAGATGGATGAGGATGGAATAATTATAAATAGTAAGACCAGACTCGTCACCAAGGGATACAAACAAGAAGAAGGAATCGACTTCGATCAGACTTATGCACCAGTGGCAAGGATGGAGGCAATCAGGTTGTTCCTAGCATATACAGCACTCAAGGGCTTCACTGTCTATCAGATGGACGTGAAGTCGGCATTCCTTAGTGGTGACATAAAGGAAGAGGTGTATGTCGAACAACTTCCATGTTTCATTGATTCTAACTATCATGAACATGTATATATTTTATTTAAAGCTTTATATGGTTTGAAGCAAGCTCCTCGAGCTTGGTACGAGACGGTATCTAACTTTCTTCTTGAGAACAAGTTCACAAGAGGAAAGATAGATAGGACATTATTTCTTAGGGAAATAAAGGGCAAGATTTTGCTATTGCAAATCTATGTCGATGGCATCATATTTGGCTCTACTGAAGAGAACCTCTGTAAAACGTTTTCCAAACTTATGCAAGGGAAGTTCAAAATGAGCAGTATGAGAGAGCTGAAGTACTTCTTAGGACTTCAGGTGAAATAATCTGAAGATGGAATTTTCATCTCTCAGACGAAGTTCACCAAGGAGTTAATTAAGAAATTCAGAATGGAGAACGCAACCTCTATGAGGAATCCAATGGGTTCAACTATCTCTCTAGATAAGGATGAGAAAGGGAAACCTTTTGATGAACCAAGTATAGAAGCATAATTGGATCCTTACTCTATCTTACTTCTAGTATATCGGATATAATGTTTTCAACATGCGTGTGTGCTAAATTTCAAGTGAACTCTAAGGAATCTCACTACACTGCTGCAAAGCGGATTTTGAGATACCTTAAAGGTACACCAAATCTTGGCTTATGGTAGCTGAGAAGTAATGACAGCGAATTAATTGGTTTCTCAGATGCAGATTTTGTAGGAAGGAAAGATGATAGAAAGAGCACTTTCGGGACTTGCCAATTCCTTGGAAGGAGGCTCATTTCATAGAGCAGCAAAAAGCAAAATTGTGTTGCAATCTCAATGGCCAAGTCAGAACACATTTCTGTCGGCAGTTGTTGTGCACAATTTCTTTGGATAAAGAACCAACTTGAAGACTACAACTTGAAGGTCAAGGACATTCCTTTGTGAAGTAATGGACAAAGAACATAGAGCTGCGATACCACTTTATCCAGGAGCATGTGGGGCATGGTGACATAAATCTTCAATATATCCCAACTGACAGGCAGATTGCAGATATATTCACGAAGACGTTGGACGAGGCTAAGTTCTAGTTCTTCAAAACAGAACTTGGCATGCTCAACAAGGAAGAATAAGTATGAAGAAAAAGGTCTCAAGCAAGTTCAAGATCTGGTTATACTTCAAAATCAAGAAAATTTCAAAGCATGGACTTCATTTCTTGAGTACATCACTTATACTCGCGAACTGCGAAATTATTTCTCGAAAATAAAAATCACTACTCGAGAACAGCGGAATTAGTTCTCGAGAATGAAATCTCTACTCGAGAACAAGGTTTTGTCTACTCGAGAAATTGGAAACTTCTACTCGAGAATAAAGGGAATTCTACTCGAGTACTAACCATCTTCTTCTCGAGAACAACTATCCATCTCGAAAAATCAGATTGGGAATTTTTCATCAAGCTCAACTTTTTTATACTGTCACCTAGGCACTTCACTGCCATATTCTCGGTATTTTTAACATTATTTATATCTTTTATCATCAAAATAAAAGGAAAATATAAATAGATTATACTCCAAGATTTTATAATCCTGATTTCAAAACACTTTCTCTCGAGAAACGACGCTTCACCATCTCAGTCTCCTCTGACTGCCACAATCAACGCCATTTCTCCATTCGCCGGCCAGCCAATATTTCTCTCTCAACCTCAACGGCTTTGTCATCTAAACTCGGAATCGGCAGCGAACTAGTCTCAACCATTACCTTCATTTGTAAGTAATGGACCAATCAGTTACCCTCGCAAATAATCAGATTCAACTTGAAAAGAAAGCCCAAGAATGCAACTTCAAAACTTGTGAAGAAGGTGGCCAGTTCAAAGAAGATGTTGAAAGAATTAGTTCCTAAACACCTAGAGGGGGGGGGGGGTGAATAGGTGTAATTTCTTTTTATTCTAAGGCAGAATATCTATTCAGTTAATTAGTTAGAAACATCTAGTTTAACAGCTAACACAGCACAGAATCACACAATCACAGATTGCACACAGTTTTTATAGTGGTTCCCCAAGGTCTGGGAACATCCACTTTCACCATTCGCTTATCTAGCAGTGTGCTAGATTCGGCCTAACTTCTTTCCTTCACCTCAGATCCGCAGATCTTACAGCAGCTCAGAACCCCAACAAGGATCCTACAACTCAGAGTGAGTCCACACTCCTATAGCTCTGGCAATCTGCCCTACCTCAGCCTTCAACAATGCTTACCAATCAGAGATAACAATCTCCTACAGCTCAGGCTCACAGCCCTACCTCAACCTTTAATAAGGCCTATCACTCAGAGATCTATATCTCCTACAACTCAGCCTTTATAAATCAGGCTTACAACTCAGATCTAAAAATGATCCTACAGAAAATAGATTTAACAATGTATTTTACCACCACCCTAGTAGAGAGAGAAAGGATGGATGACTTCTTGATCAGTTCTTTGAAGAATCTGATGGCAGAGAACAACCACTCTTAGCTTTCTTCAAAGCTTCTTGAATCTGAACTCAGTAGGGTTAAACTCCTTTGAAGTTGATCTTCAATCAGCTTCTATCTTGAAATTCAGATCTCAATCTGAATCCTTCTTGGCAGACTGGTTCAGAATCTGCACTTCAGGAACTTGTTGATGTAAGTCCCTTTCTTCACTTCTATATATGGAGCTCTCTCTCTACAACTTCTTTTTTATTCTATATCTGTATCAGTATCTGTCTTCTTCTTGTTGAAGGAGAATGCCTTTATATAGACTTTCTCCATGGTGACCGGCTGATCCGGTTTCTAACAAACTTCTGACAGTACTGACACCTTCAGTAGACCGGTTGATCATGACAGCTGTCAAGTCATCCAGTCACTTCTTGAAACTCTGTCTCTTCCAGCAATGTGTCGAGACTGAACTTCATCATGTGTCGACACAAGTAGACTAAGTGTCGACACAAGCCTTGGTGGTGTCGACATAGCTCCTTTGGTGTTGACACTACATTTCGACACAGCTTCTGTAGAATGTGTTGACACAAATTCTATGTGTCGACACAATCACTTCTTCGCTTTAACTTTGTCAAAACTTTGCTGTGTGTCGACACAAGTCCTGTGTGTCGACACAGTTGATGTCGACAAAGTCTTCTTTGTGTCGACACTGCCTCTGTGTGTCGATACAGTTGATGTCGACTAAGCTTTTCTGTGTGTCGACACTGCCTCTGTTATATCGACACAGTTGATGTCGACAAAGTCTTCTGTGTGTCGACACAGTTGATGTCGACTAAGCTTCTCTATGTGTAAACACTGCCTCTGTATGTCGACACAGTTTCTTCTGGTGTCGACACAGCCTTTTCAATTGTCGACATAATTAACTCCAAGTGTCGACACAGCTTTTCTCCAGTGTCGACACAAGCCTTCATAAGTGTCGACATAGCTTCTTCTGGTGTCGACTCATGGACTTAGAAACTTTTTCATGCATTCCTGCACTTACTTAACCTGCACATATAAACTCAAAACAACATCAAATACACCTTGATGCATATCATTGAGTAAGATGAGGCTTCTTCAAATCTGATACACATATTCCAATGTACCCAACAATCTACCCCTATTTGGAGAAGTCATAACCCTTAGTCAATGATATACACCATTCATAACAAACACATATTATGATGTACAAAAACTTTATATGACAGGGTAACTTTTAAACAAAACATATATAAAAAGTCATCACAGAATAATAATGCAACCAGAATGAGCATTAATCATGTTTTGTTTCAACTTTCAAAAGTTTCTTTAATAATAGTTTACATAGATTGTTTTTTTTAACACTAAAGATTACAAAGTTGTAAAATCTAGTAAATCTATCCTAAGGCTGCTCAGGCTCCTTGATGACTATGCCTTTTCCTGATAGGATCTTGGCTTGTACTGGAGCATCTGTATCTTCAGCTGGCTTCTTCCATTCAGATCCTTCTTTTTTTGTTCTTCAGCCCTTATTCTTTGTCTTTCAAAATAATGAAAAAGCTTAGGGAAGTATTTACTAGGCTCCTGAGCATTAGGAGGTAGCTTCCCAGCTTTTGCCTTTCTTTTATATTGTAGAATGGCTTCCTGTCCAGCTTCATGCTTTTTCCATTCTTGCTCAGTATACCATTTGCCCTTATCATGTGTCCTGTCCTTCACAGCCTTCCAAGCAGTCAATATAAAATTTCTGGAAGTATGGATCCACTGCTCAAAATCAGGCTTCAACTCAGCCTGTTCTCTGAACTTTTTCTTAGAAAATAGAGCTTCCTTCTGAGCACCTTGTCAGCCCCTAACATTTCCACTTTCTCAATAATAATATTTTAGCACCCTCTGGAGGGCTGTACATGGACTATACTTCTTAGTGAATCATTTCAAAATCAGCTGGAGGATAAATGACCTAGGCAACTTCAGGTGGGTCACCTCCAAAATAAGCAGGATGCACACCTAACTCAGCTACATTATCATCATCACAAAGGGGTGAATATCCAAGTGTGGCTCTGATGCTATTAGATATCCATTTAGCATGATCTGAGCCAGCTTTGACTTACACTCTCTCCCCATTTATGACTTCTCTTGCAATATGATCCCTGAGGTCATCTTTTTGAAACCTGATTTGTTCATCAAGAAATTAACACCATATTTATAGAATGACTTTAACTTTAGGAGCTGTGAAGAAATGGTCTTTTGAGATTGCTCAATAGCTGTTTCTACAACAGCTAGGCCTTCCTGTAATTGCTTATCAAAATCTGCCTTGGTTGTAGCCCTTGCTTTAGTCTGGGCAGTAGCAATATTCTTCATTTCTGTAACAATCACATTATATGATTCTGTCTCATTATCATTCATTCTAAGTTGATTCTCTAGAACATAGCCTTGTTTAACAGCAATATCATCAACTTGATTCTTTATTCCTTCTTGGTGTTTTGCAAGAAAGATAACAACATTGCCACCCTTGTGGAAGCAATCTGTCATTTCCTTTTTGTTTTGATTTACTTTAAATCTTATTGATTTTATATCCTGAGCCAAGGAGAATTGCAGATCTTTATGGGTCTCATCCATATATTTCTACATGGAAATCCTTTGTTCATCTAACTTTACTTGCAATGATATCAATAAGGAAAAATAATCAGTAGCTGGGGCAGATTGTGGAGCAGTTTGTAATGCCCTCTTATAGCTTCGGCTTCTTCTTTTGAATACCATTAGTTTTCTTTTTTTTAGCTTGAATTTTTGCTTCCTCTTTAGAAGCTGAGGTACTGGCTATATCTACTCTTTCCTTAGGACTAGGACTCAACAGGAATTGCCTCCTAGTCCTAAGTCTGCTTTCTCCCCCTCAAATTCAGTTTGCTCCCCCTCTATTTTTGCTTGTACTATATCAGGAAACAACTCTTCAAGGGTGAACTATTGTTGAGTAGGGACTGGAGGCACCACCAACTCAGGAGTATTAGCAGCAGTAGATGTATCCTCCATGATAACATCTTGTGCTTGACTATTTAGTTGTGTGGTCTGGTTAGCATCAATCAAGGACTCAGTTAGTATTTTATCCTTATTATTGAAAATTGATTGATTAACTTCTTGAATTACCTCAAGAATAGTCTGTATAGACATTTCACTTTCCAAGTGGGTTGGCTCTTCCACAAGATGAGGCTCTCCCTGCACTTGAGCACTATCTGCAATATCTTGTGCATGAGATTTTTCAGGAATCTCTTGCCTCTCTTCATCAGGCATATCCTTAGTTAGGACCCTATCCCACCTGGATATTATTCTTATATCCATTCTCGTCATATGGTTGATCTTTGAACCAGCAGTTTGTTCCATGACTTCAGGAATTGTTTTAGCGAAGTGCAGACTCATAATTCTTCCCAGATTTGGCTTCTTAATACTTTCCTTAATCTTTTCAAAAATTACTGCTGACCAATCTGTGTTTAGTCTATAGATAATCCTGGTCATCATGCTGATATATAGGCTGAAATCCTATCATGCCCCCCTGGCTTGTAGAGAATGACTTTTCCAACCACTTCTGAAAGGAATTTACCTTGCTGATTCATTCCTTTTCTGTTCATTGCAGATCCAATCTTCATGTTGGGATCCAATCCACACCACTGAAGTACTTCCCTAGTCTTGGTTGAGGATACTTCTTCCTCTTCTTGAGTTCTTGGAAGTTGAAGTGTTTTCCTCAAGCTCTTCAAGGTTAGTTTAACTTTAGCTCCTTGAACTATAGATTTGATCTTAAGTCCAGTTGAATCTATAGTAGTTGCGCCATAGAATTCCAGAATTTCTTTCTTCCATATCTTTGTTGGTTCAGATACCAGATATTCCAACCCATTTTCAGCAATTAGGGTTACTACTGCTTTAATTTCGGGTTCCGCATTATCAAAGGCATTGCGTACCAGCTCATAGCCTTCGTTGACATTATCTTCTAGCTTTGGCGCCATTAGGGTTGAGAGAAATCTTGAATATAGAAGAGAGAATATGTCAACACAGGGTTTTGTTATCGAGAGCTTGTCGATAGACTATGTTGTTGACCTATTTATACCTTTCTAAATAATGAAGGTGAAAAGGCACGTCATAATTCTCTTAATGTGTCGACACTGTTGAAAAGTGTCGACACAGACTTCTAATGTCTCGACATCAGTTGACTATTAGTGTCGACACAACTTCTGGGTGTGTTGACACAACTTCTCTGAAGAGTCAATACATATTCTCTAGATGTATCGACACCACTTTTCTGGGATGTCGACACAACTTCTAGATGTGTCGACATCACTTTCCTGTAATGTCGACACCAACTACTATGTGTCAACACAGACAACTTCTTGTGTCGACACAATTTTACCTCGCCAAATTTACTAAACTAATTTATGTTCAACATTCCTAAATCAAATTTGAAATTGTTGAATTTAGTTTCAACTAAAGGCTTAGTAAACATGTCAGCTAGTTGTAAATCAGTATTAACAAATTCTAAAGAGATATCCTCTTTCTCTACATGATCTCTAAGAAAATGGTATCTTATTTCTATATGTTTTGTTCTACTATGAGAAACAAGATTATGAGCAATAGAAATAGCACTAGTAGAATCACATAATAATGGAGTTCTACTTACCTGAATACCATAATCTTTTAACTGATATTGTATCCATAATAGTTGTGCACAGCAACTTCCAGTAGCAACATACACAGACTCAGCTGTCGAAATTGCCACACTGGTCTACTTCTTACAGCTCTAGGACACTAATCTTCCTCCTAGAAATTGATAGGTGTCTGTTGTGCTTTTCCTATCTACTTTGCAACCTGCAAAGTCTGCATCTGAATATCCCATTATTAGAAAATCTCTATTACTAGGATACCAAAGGCCTAGATTAGTGGTGCCCTTAAGATATCTCAAAATCCTTTTGACAGCAGTAAGATGAGATTATTTAGGGCAGGATTGGTACCTAGCACAGACATATGTAGCATACATGATATCTGGTCTACTAGTAGTCAGATATAGGAGGGAGCCAACTATTCCTCTATACAAAGTTTCATCTACAGGTTTCCCTGCATCATCTTTGCTAAGAGATATACTGTCCCCATTGGAGTTCTCATGGTAGTGGATGACTCCATACCATACTTCTTAATTAACTCAAGGGTGAACTTAGACTGGGATATGGACAAGCCATCATCAGTCTGTCTTACTTGGAGACCCAAGAAGAACTTAAGTTCTCCCATACTGCTCATTTCAAATTTCCCTTGCATAAGTTTTGCAAACTTTCTACAAAGGTTACTTTCAGTAGAACCAAATATTATGACATCAACATATATTTGGACTAGGATGATCTTTCCTTTGGATTCTCTAAGGAATAGAGTCTTGTCTATTTCCCCCCTTGAGAATTTGTTCTCAATAAGGAAATTACACCGTGTTTCATACCAAGTCCTTGGAGCTTGTTTTAACCCATACAAAGCTTTCCTAAGTCTATAGACATAAGTAGGATTGAGTGGATCAACAAAACCTGAGGGCTGTTCTACATAGACCTCCTCTTTTAAGTCTCCATTTAAGAATGCGGACTTAACATCCATCTGGAACACTTTAAAGCCTTGATATGCTGCATAGGCAGAAATAGCCTAATAGCTTCCAACCTTACCACAGGGGAAAAAGTCTGATCAAAGTCTATGCCCTCCTCCTGTCTGTATCATTTGGCAACTAGTCTTGCCTTGTTCTTCACTATGATCCCACTCTCATCAAGCTTGTTTCTATAAATCCACTTTGTCCCTATGAGAATGTGGCCCTTTTGTTTTGGAACCAAATCCCAAACCTTGCACCTTCTAATTGATTTAACTCATCCTGCATAGCATCAATCCAGTGAGGGTCTTGTATTGCTTCTTCAAATCTCTTAGGTTCCACTTGAGATAAGAAGCTAGAGCAAAGAACTGTGTTCAAGTTCCTGCTCCTTGTTTGTACTCCTTGTCTTGGATCACCAATGATCTGGTGTGCAGGATGATCCTTCAACTGTCTAACTGCTGGAGGTAATCTATCAACAGTTTGACCTTCTCCAATCTCTTCATTATGCTGCACATCATGGTCTTCATCAACATCTTGAGTGTCTTGTACTTCCCCTGGACAGCAACTACCATTTTCCTCATCCTGCTTTGTAGTTGGAACTTCTCTGATAGTAAGCTGGTCCATCTTCTACTGTATACCTGTGGATCTACAAGAACTACTTGGCAACTCACTGTTAATAAGTCTAGTTTCATCAAAGATGACATGAACTGACTCTTCTACAACTTGAGTAGCCAAATTGTAGACCCTATAAGATTTACTATTATTGTTGTACCCAACAAATATCCCATCTTGGGATTTGGTAGCAAACTCAGTTAGGTGAGATTTTCCATTGTTAAGCACATAGCATTTGCAACCAAAGATCCTAAAATAGGATAAATTTAGTTTTCTGCCTTTCATAACCTCATAGGGTGTCTTTTTGTGGCTTTTGGTGATGGAAGCCCTATTGAGCACATGGCATGCAGTGTTTACTGCCTCAACCCAGAAATATTTTGGGAGAGAGGTATCACTCAATAGTGTTCTTCCAGCCTCAATCAATGTCCTATTCTTTCTCTCAGCAATGCCATTTTGCTGAGGTGTTCTAGGTGAGGATAATTCCAGAAGAATCCCAAATTCTTCACACAGCCTTGTCATACTTTCAGATTGGAATTCAATTCCATGGTCACTTCTGAGTTTGACCACTGAACTATCTAATTCATTCTGAATTTGTTTGACAAAATTATAGAAGACCTTTGGGGTTTCAGATTTCTATCTCAGAAAAAATACCCATGAGAATCTAGAATAGTCATCTACAACCACAAATGTGTAGACCTTCCTACCTAGGCTCTGAACTGGCATAGGACCAAATAAGTCCATATACAAGAGGTATAAGCACCTCACTGAGTCTTTGGTTTCTAGGCTATGAAAGGAGGATCTAGTCTGCTTGCCTTTTTGACAAGCCAAACATATTCCATCCTTATAACACTTAACTTGAGGATCATTCCTCACTAACTCTTTACTAAAGAGTTGGTCAATTGTCTTGTAGTTAAGATGGGCTAGCCTCTTGTGCCATTTGACACAATGAGTGGCTTTCTCATCAGCCACAAGACAGATAGGAGAATTTTTATTCTCACACTCAAAATTTAGACAGTATAAATTTCTTTTCCTATATCCAGTCAATATGACATTTTGATCACTTGATCTCTTGATAGGACACCCATTCTTGACAAATGAAATGACATATCCTAGATCACTCAGCTGGCTTATGCTTATTAGGTTATGTTTCAAACCCTTTACATAGACCACTTGAGTGATTGTAATTGAGTGGTTAGAAATGTTACCAAAACCTTTGATGATTCCCTTTTCAGAACCACCAAAGATTACTTTAGGCCTATTTAGCATAGGTGAATAGTCCTTCAACAATCCCCTGGTTCCAGTCATGTGCCTGGAACATCCACTGTCCAAGTACCATATAGGGGCATGGTAACTTGTAATCACCTGCAACAAAGATTACTTAACCTTAGAACGCAAATAACTTTTGGGTCCTTGGTTCAAGTTCGTCTGAAACTTAACAATTCTTCATGCAGCACTCTTAACAGGCAGACTGCTATGCTGCTTGACACTGGTATTGTGCCAACAGTCTAAGGCATAATGGCCTATCTTGCCACAACACCAGCACTCAAACTTATTATACCTCTTTTTAGGTATAATCTTAGCTGTATTGTTTACAGCAGGTCTTTTGTTTTGTGCTGGGGCTTTGCCTTTCTTATTGGACTGTACAGCCCATGCAGTTTCCTTAAAGCATATTCCTGCCTTACCCTTTTATGACACAAAGTCATCTATTAAGGGTAGGATAGATTTTGGATTAGAGAAACTAGGCACAATCTCCTTCTCTTTCTGAACTCTGTTTTCCTGGCATTTAATCTGATCATTCTTGAATTTGATTGTTCCCATTTGAATAATAGTTATGTTCTTCAATTTGGCAATCTCATTCATCTTTTGATCGAGCAACTTCTCTGAATCAGATGCAACCAACTTAAGAGCTGCAATTTCCTTAGGCTGATTTTTGGCCAGGTTTTTGCTTCTCTTAAGTGTCTATAATAAATCTCCATATTCATATATCAACTGATGAATATCTCCTTCAGATTCAGACCCATCTTCATCTCTTGATGGAGATGCATCTGATTCTGACCCAGTGAAGTAATCAGAATCTACAGATACACTTTTTACCTTACTGGGGCCAGGCTGATCCTGGCATTGGTCTTCTTTAGACATTGCCATCAGTCCTTTGCACTGCTAGTCTTCCTGCTCATAGATAGAGTCCAGTAATTGCATGAACTCATCCTCTTCTTCTACAAACAAACCAATATATGCCTCAACCTCTGATTCAGACTCTGAAGTTGATTAATCTGTCAAACTTTTCTCTTTCTCAGCAACCAAGGATTTCTTCTTCTTGCTCTTGTATTGAGACTTCTTTCTATTAGCAGACTCCTTCCTTTTGTCTGGACAGTCAGCCACAACATGTCCAGCTTTGTTGCAGCAATAACATATGATCTTGGATGTACTTGACTTGCTAGGCTTTGTCCCATTCCTATCATTCCTTGATGATTTCCTCTTTTGATAATAATCATCCTTGGTCTGAGATGTGGAAGGCTTAGATTTTCACTGCTTCTTCTTTAAGAATCTATGGAACTGCCTTGTGAATGCTGCAAAGTCTTCATCATAATTACTGCTGTCTGAACTGAGATTATCTGAATTTTCTGAGATCATTTCTGCATCTCTCTTAGGAAAAGATGGAGACATTCTCCTATTCTTCTTTGTGGCTTCTACCTTGAAAGCTGTTGGGGTTTCTCTATGAGGATGGCACAACACTTGTGCACGCAGCGGAAGAATAAAAACATCAAGAAAACCCAAAAGAGATGGGATCGGGCCATGGAAGTTGAATCAAGAAGTTAACAAACAACTAGGCAAAAATTACCTCGCTGGCGTTGAGTCACAACTCAACGGAGATGCTCCAAGCTTTGTGTTCTTGCTGGTGGCGAGTTCTACGTAGAATGATGTCCACGTCTCTGCAGAAATCCACACGAGCGGGAGAACACCGGTCTTTCCGTCGCACGGAAAATCGGGAGGAGAGGGACCGCACCTTGCTTCTCCACGGACTGCTAGGTCCGCGCCAGGAAGATCAACACCAGCGACGATCGCCGGAGAGGAGGAGGTCGACGGAGCGAACGCGGCGGCGGAACCCTTCCGTGGCGGGATATGGGATCGGCGGAACTATCGCGGAACGGAACTCTTCCGTCATGGGTTTTTATCAGCCGATCGAGTAATCGAATGATATGATCGTCTATTATCCCAAAACCCTAAGTATTCTATTTATACAAAATAGACTTAGGAGTGTCGCTATCCGCAGACCACCCAAGAATAAGGGTTCCAGAATCGGCGAGAATCACCAGCCGATCGGTGAGAATCGATCGTCGAGAATCACTAAGGATCGGCGAGTATCGGCTAGGATCGGCGAGAACCAGTCAGCGAGAATCGGTCGGCGAGAATCACCAGCAGATTCGGCGAGAATCAATCGGAGAGAATGCTCGATGATTCACGTCGAATCGTAGGTTGACGATTCTCGTCGATCGTCGAGAATCACCGACGATACATGTCGAACAAGGTCGACGATTCTCGTCGATCGGTGAGAATCAGAGTACACTACTCGACGATTCTCGTCGATCGGCGAGAATCCGAGCACCAATCCACCAAGGCAACACTTTACCCAACCCGACTCTCCTTTAAGGCAACACTTTGCCCATAACCCCATTCAGGTCGGTGATTGGTAACCTTTACCAACACAGTCAATCACCCAACTTCTCCACATCTCTTATGTGCGACCCTGCATGCTCATATCGCGTTGGCAGTGAGATTACATGTTTGACCACTTCTAGATCACCATGGTAACTCCAACAGACTCCCACTTGATCTTGAAAGTATCAAACCAAAAACCTCACAAACAATGTGCGGCATCTAGCAATGCATCATTGCTCCCCAAGCAATGAGAGTTTATAACTCATAAGCCTTTATGACCAATGTATCAGCGTTGTCTTTGTCCCTTTCTCCCTTACATCCGGAAAGAACTAGAGGCATGGACCGTGTCACCCTCGTAATAGCTCAATCCAAGTTTTCTTGATCCAGGACGGACTTCCAGGGAATGGTGAGTCCAATATCACATATTGACTCAACCAAGCATGGCCATGCATTTCTCAGTCCAGTTCCATCAAGGGGCCCATGGATGCAACTCCTGTCATACAGGAGGACAAATCCCATATCTGCTCACACACAAACACCCAAATGATTCATAACATGCCCAACAACCACCCTTATCATCAACCTTTCTCAAGGAAGACTTTAGATGGCATCAAAGCACGCTCTTCCTCACTTGATGAATGCTGTGACTTCAGGTCAAAGGACCACAACACCATTTTCAATTGAGACCTACTCGTGACACGATTGGATGACAATCCACAGAGCAGTCTCAGGTTGGGTCTGTCCAATACAACTTGTTCACTAACAAGTACCCACGTGATGACTTGATATCACAATATCATGACCTGTGAGAATCAGTCATCAGTCAACACACGTGCTAGTGTTTATGTACCATCATCACCCTTAGCTTCTATGATGATACTCGACCAGGGACCTTTTAAGAATGAAGCTTCAAATAAATCATAGGCTCTCACATTCAAGTCACGTACTTGATGTCCCATGGAAGCGAACATTCTAAGGGTATCTATTATGTTAACATTTAACTATCACATAGAAAAATTCATAATAAAAGAACTTGTCATTAATTGTAAAAGAATAACTAGGTACATCGTTCATCATATGAACAAATAGCCAACAAAATACATGTTTACATGCAATCCACAAAATTCTCACTAAAGTTGATCATTTAGGTATCGTATACCCATCGATCTAGTATGACCATCATGCTTTCTCTGCGCGAGAGGCTTTGTCAGTGGATCCGTAATATTTTCCTCAGTCGGCACTCTACAAATGTTCACATCTCCTCGTTCGACAATCTCACGAATAAGATGTGAAAGATATTGTACCTAAACACCTAGAGGGGGGTGAATAGGTGACCAAATTCTTTTTAACTTTTTATGGCAGCAATCAGTTTCTAACACAGATTTATATCTACTTTTGCACAGTAATCACACAGCATACACAGCAAGTCACAATCACAGCAGACACAGAGTTTTATAGTGGTTCCCCAAGCTTTGGGTACATCCACTTTCCCCCTTCGCCTATCTAGCAGTGTACTAGATTCGGCCAAACTCCTCCACTATCTCAGAACCCAAAATAGGCTCCTACACCTCAGGCCCAAGGCCCTACAACTCAGCTTTTCCACAAAGCCTACACTCAGCCACAAAGGCCTACACTCAGCCACCAAGGCCTACACTCAGCCACAAAAGGCCTACACTCAGAGATTCCAATCTCCTACACTCAGGCTCCCAAAGCCCTACACTTAGCCTTTATAATTACAGGCTTACAAAACTCAGATCCAAAGGATCCTACAAGTTATAATGAATACAAAAAGTATAAACTCAACAACTCAGATGAAAGAGAGATAAGTTGTGAGATTCTTGATGAGTTCTTGGTAGAACTCAGCTGGACTCAATCTGACTTAGCTTTCTTCAAAGCTTCTTGAAAGTATAACTCAATAAGATTGACTCCTTCTGCAGTTGATCCTTGATCTCTGCTACTTAAGGTTCAGAGTTGATCTGAACCCTTCTTCTCAGTCTGGTTCCAACAACTGATTTCTTAGATGGAGCTCTCTCTCTCCAACTTCTTAGATCTGTACTTGATGGTACGATCTTCTTTGTTTAAACATTTGATCAATGATCTGAACTTTGACAACTTCAACAACAGTTTCTGTCGACTGTATAAGCCTATTTATAGGCCTTCTTCATGCTAACCGGTTGGTCTGGTCCATAACTGAATTCTGACAACTCTGACAGGTGTTGTAGACCGGCTGGAATGGCAGCTGTCAAGTCATTCAGTCAGTTCTTGAAAATTCTCTAACTGTCTAGAAGTGTCGAGACTATCTGTCTTTAAGTGTCGACACTTATAGACCAAGTGTCGACACATAAGTGTCGACACTAGTCTACAAGGTGTCAACACAACTCCTTGTGTTGTAGATTCTGTATCTCGACACTACTTCTTCTGCATGTGTCGACACTGATAATGTGTGTCGACACAAGTCCTTGTACTTCAGTATTTTGCTGAATTCTTCTAAGTGTCGACACATCTCCTTTGTGTCGACACATCTTCATGTGTTGAATCTAATAAGTGTCGACACTGCTTCTTGGTGTCGACACATGTATTCAGTGTTGATACTTGCTGAGTGTCGACACAGTGCCTTGTGTCGACACATTCTTCTTCTATCGAGACTCTGGCTGAGTGTCGACACATTCCATTAGTGTCGACACTTGTACTTAGAATAATTTGTTGAACTTGCTGATCTTTGCTAAGTGTCGACACAGCTCCTTGTGTCGACACTTTATTCAAGTGCTGAGTCTTCAGCTGAGTGTCGACACATTGTTCTGGGTGTCGACACTTACTTCCAGTGTTGACTCTTCTGCTGAGTGTCGACACATTATTCTGGGTGTCGACACTTTTACTTAGTCTCTGCTAGCTTTTGCTGAGTGTCGACACAGCCTCCAAGTGTCGACACTTTCTGATGTAGACACATCTTCACTGGGTGTCGACACAACTGTTAAGTGTCGACACTGCTTCACTGCACTTTACTTCACTGAGTGTCGACACAGCTCCATGTGTCGACACTTTCTGTCTGGTGTCGACTCAGCATCCCTGGTGTCGACACAATGACTCCAAGTGTCGACACTGCTTACCTGTGTGTCGACACAAGTCTTCTTAAGTGTCGACACTTTCCCTCTGGGTGTCGACACATGGACTTAGAAACTTTTTGCTTCATTCCTGCAAATACTTAACCTGTACAAGTAACTCAAAACACATCAAATACATTTTGATGTATATCATTGAGTTGGGTGAGGCTTCTTCAAATCAGGTACATTTGAACCAATGTACCCAACAATCTCCCCCTATTTGGAGAAGTCATAACCCTTAGTCAATGATATACACCATTCACAATTAAAATTACAAAATGATGTAAAGCAGGATACTATATAGCAGGGTAAACATAAACATGTATCAATCACACATGTATTCATAGACATCATCACAGAACAAATATGAAATAGACATAGACATCATCACAGAACAAATATGAAATAGATTTAACATATAACACATTGTTCTAATATCTGTCATATTCATTTTACATAATGTTTTACATCAAAAAGATTTCAAAGTAATCTTTAAGAAAATTCTAATTCTATTTCTGTTCTGGCTCCTTAATCACTATTCCTTTTCCAGCTTGAACTTTGGCTTGAACAGGAGCATCAGCAACTTCAGCATCAGCATGCTTCTTGCCTTTCAAGTCTTTCTTCTTAAGCTCTTCTGCTTTAATCTTCTGCCTTTCAAAGTAATGGTAAGGCTTGGGAAAGTACTTGCTAGGCTCCAGAGCAGTAGGAGGTAGCTTTCCCATCTTGGCCTTCCTTCTGTATTGAACTATGGCCTCCTGCCTTGATTCATGTTTCCTCCATTCAGTTTCAGAAAACCACTTATTCCTGTCCTGAATGTTATCTTTGGCAGCTTTCTAGGCAGTCAGTATAATATTTCTTGAGGTAGGGCTCCACTGCTCAAAGTCTGGTCTTTGTTCAGCTTGTTCCCTAAACCTCTTCTTTGATAATCTGGTTTCTTCTTCAGCTTGCTCCTTCAAGATGGCTTCCTGTAAAGCTTCAGAGACAGGCTGAACAACTTTATCTATTATGACATTGTCCTTACCCCCAGGTGGGCTATACATGGACTGTATGTCAGCATGGATCATGTCAAAATCTGGAGGAGGATAGATCACTTGAGCTACTTCTGGTTGCTCACCTCCACGATAGGCAGGATGAATTCCAGATTCTGCCACATTGTCATCATCACAAAGAGGAGGGTATCCAAGAGTTGCTCTGATAGACTTTGATATCCACTTAGCATGATCAGAGCTGGCTTTGACTAAAACCCTCTCCCCCTTTATGACTTCTCTTTCTATGTGATCTCTCACATCATCTTTTTGAAATCTCACTTGATTATCCAAATAATTGACTCCATCTTTAAAGAAAGGTTTTAACCTTTGGAGTTTGTCAGTTATGATGTTTTGAGATTCTTGAATGGCAGTCTTAACAGCAGTGATTTCTTCCTAGAATACTTTGTCAAATTCAGCTTTAACAGTAGCAGTAGAGGTAGAAGGTCCAGCGGCTAAGTTCTTCATTTCTGTGACAATAGCATTGTGAGATGCTGTCAAATTGTCATTCATTCTGATTTGGTTTTCAAGTACATATCCTTGCTTCACATCTATGTCATCCACTTGTGCTTTTATCTTCTCCTGATGAGTTGCAAGATAGACTACTGCATTCCCACCCTTGTGGAAGCAGTCAGTCAGTTCCTTCTTGTTAAGATTCATTTCAAATCTTATTGACTTGATATCTTGGGCCAGATCAAACTGCAATGATTTTTGCCCTTCATCCACATACTTTTCAATTGCTTTCCTGTGTTCATCCAGTTTAATCTGTATAGAAACCATCAGTGCACTATAATCAATTGATGGTGCTTGCTGAACTATAGGCTGTGGTGCTATAGTTTGGAGAGCCTTCTTGTAACTTTGACTCCTTCTCTTGAATACATAAAGTTTCTGTTTCTTTGCCCTTGCAGCCTCCTCATCTTCAGAAGCTGAGGAGCTAGCAATTTCAACTCTCTCCTTAGGGCTTGGGGGCCTCTCAATCTGCACATCTTGTGCCTTTTCAGTTTCTTGTCTTGCAGGCTCTTCATGAACTTGCACTTGCTCCTCCTCAATTGGAGCATTCTCCACTTCAGTAGCAGCATTGTCCTTGTCAAACTCTTGTTGATCCAAATTGAGAAATAAATCTTCCATAGTATACTCTTGTGGTGAATGAGCTGGAGAACTTCTTGGCTCTTCAACCATTGGATCAGATACAGCTTCTACTATAACAGATGTGTCTTCTATGATAGTATCTGGGACTTGGCTATCCAGCTGAGTTTGCTGATTAACATCAGACAAATCAGTATCCTCTATAGGAAAATCTAAAGTATTTAGTTCAATGATTACCTCTAGGATGATGTTTGTAGCTTGCTCACTCTCTAGTGTAGTTGGTTCTTCTACAGCTAGATGCTCCCCCTAGATGTCAGCAATATTTTGAGGAGCAGGAGACTTCTCAACAGTCCCTTCATCATGCTCATCAGATGAGAAAACAACTGGCTCTTCACTGTCTGAGCTGCTAGTGGACTCTTGAGCCACTGGAGCAGTTTTCCTCTTCTTCTTTGGAGGAGATACTTTCTCAGGAATGACCTTCTCAGGGGTTGGCATCTCCTTAGTCAACACCCTGTCCCATCTAGAGAATATTCTCAGATCCATCTTCCTCATATGGTTTATCTTACTTCCAGCAGCCTGATGCATAACCTCTGGTATGGTACCAGCTAGGTATAGACTTATGATCCTGCCCAGATTGGGCTTCTTCAAGCTTTCCTTTATATTTTCAAAGATGATAACAGACCAATCTGTTTTCAAGGTGCTGATGATCCTTGTCATTATACTGAACATATGGGCTGATACTCTATCATGCCCTCCTGGCTTACTGAGTATTACTTTGCCAACTATCTCTGAAAGGAATTTCCCTTGATTGTTCATGACCTTTCTAAGAAACACTGATCCAAGCTTCATCTTAGGATCCAGTCCACACCAGGTTAGAGCTTCCATGGTCTTTGAAGCAGTAACCTCATCATCCTCTTTAGTTCTTGGCAACTGTAGGATCTTCCTCAAGCTTTTTGGTGTAATCTTAACCTTTGCTCCATGAACTCTGGATTTGATCTTGTATCCAGATTCGTCCATTTCAGCTCTATTGAGGAATTCTAGTACCGCTTTCTTCCATATTTTAGTAGGTTCTGAAACAAGATTTTCTAACCCTGAATCTGCAACTAGGGTTACTACTGTCTTGATTTCTTGATCGGCATCCTCAAAAGCATTCCGCACCAGTTCGTACCCTTCGTTGACATTCTCCTCAAGCTTTAGCGCCATTAGGGTTTGTAGAATTTGACTTGAGAGAAGAGAGGTGTCGACACAGAAGTTTTGGTCTTGAAACTTTTGAAAGCGTGTCGACAAACTAAGGCAAAACCCTATTTATACCTTTCTAGTTTTGAAGATGAAAAGGCGGGCAGCTAACTTGAATTGTGTCGACACTGGCATTAAGTGTCGACACTGACTTATAATGTCTCGACACATATGTGTCGACACAAGTTTAGTCAACAGATTATATATGTCGACACTTGTTTATGTGTCGACACCACTCAACTCGACATTTAGTCGAGACTTTACTTAGAGAATACTGAGTAAAACTTAAGTGTCGACACCATCTTAGATGTCTCGACACCTACTATTCATGTGTCGACACTAATATTCTGAAGTGTCGACACCAACTTCCTAGATGCGTCGACACCTTTTCCTGAAGTGTCGACACCTACTTTCTGTGTCGACACAGAAATCTCTATGTGTCGACACCTTTTTACTTAGCCATTTCCAATTATGTAAACTTACTCTAAGTTTATCATTCCTATTTCAATTTTAAATCTATTGAACTTAGCTTCTTCTAGGGGCTTAGTATACATATCAGCTAATTGATTATCAGTTTTAACATATTCCAATAAAATATCTTCTCTTTCTACATGCTCCCTAAGAAAATGATATTTAATTTCAATATGTTTTGTTCTACTATGGGATACAGGATTATTAGCTATTGAAATAGCACTAGTAGAATCACAGAAGAGTGGAGTTCTACTTAACTGAATTCCATAGTCCTCAAGCTGATGTTGTATCCACAGAAGTTGAGCACAGCAACTTCCTGCAGCCACATATTCTGACTCTGCAGTGGAGATAGCCACACTTGTTTGCTTTTTGCTACTCCATGAAATCAGTCTTCCACCTAGAAATTGACAGGTTCCAGTAGTGCTTTTTCTATCTTCTTTGCATCCTGCAAAGTCTGCATCTGAATAACCTATTAGATCAAAATCCCCATTCCTATGGTACTAGAGGCCTAGATAGGGAGTGCCCTTTAGATATCTCAATATTCTTTTGACTGCTGTCAAATGAGACTCTTTATGGCAGGCTTGATATCTTGCACAGACACATGTAGCATACATGATATCTGGTCTACTTGCAGTCAAGTATAATAGGGAGCCAACTATCCCTCTATACAAGGTTTCATCTACAGGCTTCCCTGCATCATCCTTGCTAAGAGACATACTTGACCCCATAGGAGTCTTCATGGTACTAGATGAATCCATACCATACTTCCTTATGAGTTCTAGGGTGAACTTGGACTGGCAAATGGATAAACCATTCTCAGTTTGTCTTACTTGGAGACCCAAGAAGAACTTTAGCTCTCCCATACTACTCATCTCAAATTGACTTTGCATCAGTTTTGCAAACTTTTTGCAAAGACTACTTTCAGTAGACCCAAATATAATGTCATCTACATATATTTGGACTAGTATAACTTTGCCTCTAGATTCCCTAAGGAATAGAGTCTTATCTATTTTCCCCCTTGAGAACTTGTTCTCAATGAGGAAACTATATAGGGTTTCATACCAAGCCCTAGGGGCTTGCATTAACCCATATAATGCTTTCCTAAGTCTATATGCATGATTAGGTAAAGTTGAATCAACAAAACCTGAGGGCTATTCCACATAGACTTCCTCTTTAAGATTACCATTTAGAAATGCTGACTTGACATCCATTTGGTAAACTTTGAATCCTTGAAAGGTTACATAGGCCAGGAACATCCTTATGACTTCCAGTCTGGCTACTGGAGCAAAGGTTTGATCAAAGTCAATACCTTCTTCCTGCCTATATCCTTTATCAACCAATCTTGCTTTGTTCTTAATGATGACACCTTGTTCATCCAACTTATTCCTGTAGATCCACTTGGTTCCTATTATATTGTGGTCTTTAGGTTTAGGAACAAGTTCCCAGACCTTGTACCTCTTGAACTGATTCAGCTCTTCTTGCATTGCTTCAGTCCATTGTGGATCTAGAATGGCTTCTTCAAACTTCTTTGGTTCAACTTGAGATAGAAAACTGGAGTAGATTACTGCATTCAGATTTCTGCTCCTTATTTGTACCCCTTGTCTTGGATCTCCAATAATCTGCTCTACTGGATGATCTCTAAGATGCCTATTGGCTGGAGGCATCCTGACTTCTGGTTGAACCTCTTCTGTTTCTACATCTTGCTGCACTCCTTGTACTTCTTCTGCACTAGATACATGTAGTACTCCCCCTGGACAACAACCACTGCCTTCTACTTGCTGTCTTGCAGTAGATTCTTCTTCTAGAGTGAGCTTGTCCATCTTCTTTGTTAAACCTGTGGGGCTGCATACACTACTAGACAACTCATTGTTAATAAGCCTAGTTTCATCAAATACTACATGTACAGTCTCTTCTACAACTTGAGTAGACAAGTTGTAGACTCTATAAGCCTTACTATTGTTGCTGTACCCAACAAAAATTCCCTCTTGGGACTTGGCAGCAAACTTAGTCAAGTAAGACTTTCCATTGTTAAGTATGAAGCACTTACAACCAAAGATCCTGAAGTAGGATAGGTTTGGTTTCCTGCCTTTCACAACCTCATAGGGGGTCTTGTTGAGGCCTTTAGTAATGGTAGCCCTATTAATAACATATCATGCAGTATTAACTGCTTCAGCCCAGAAATATTCTGGTAGTGATGTGTCACTTACTAGGGTTCTACCTGCCTCAATCAAGGTTCTATTCTTCCTCTCAGCAATGTCATTTTGCTGTGGTGTTCTAGGTGAAGAAAACTCTTGAAATATCCCAAATTCTTCACATAGTTTTGTCATGCTATCAGACTGAAATTCACTACCATGGTCACTTCTAATCTTGACCACTGTATTGTTTAGTTCATTCTGAATTTACTTGACAAAGTTATAGAAGACACTAGGTGTTTCAGATTTCTGTCTTAAGAAGAACACCCAGGAAAACCTTGAGTAGTCATCTACAACTACAAAGGTATAGACCTTCCTACCTAAGCTATGAACTGGCATTGGACCAAAGAGATCCATATGCAAGAGGTATAAACACCTCACAGCATCTTTCTATGCTTCTAAAGGTGGATCTAGTCTGCTTGCCCTTTTGACAAGCTGAGCAAATACCATCTTTAACACACTTAACTTGAGGACCATTCCTCACTAACTCTTTGCTAAAGAGTTTGCCAATTATCTTGTTGTTTAGATGGGCTAGCCTCTTGTGCCATTTGACAAAATGAGAGACTTTCTCATCTGCTACAAGACATACTTGAGAACCATTGGTCTCACACAAAATGTCTAGGCAGTAGACATTCCTCTTTCTATAACCTGTCAAAATGATCTCTTGATCAGTTGACCTCTTGATATGACAACCATTCTTAACAAATGAGATGTCATACCCTATATCACTTAATTGACTTATACTTATTAGGTTGTGTTTCAAACCTTTAACATAAGCCACTTGAGTAATGGTAACTAAGTTACTAGAAATGTTACCAAACCCTTTGATGATTCCTTTTTCAGAACCACCAAAGGTGACTTTTGGACCATCTTTGATTGGAATGTAGTCCCTTAGTAGACCCCTAGTTCCAGTCATATGTCTGGAACATCCACTGTCCAAGTACCATATTGGGGCATGGCAACTTGGACTCTCCTGCAAAACAGATTAGTAAACCTTAGAACCCAAAGAATTCTTGGGTCCTTGGTACTTTTTAGTTTGCATCCTGACAAGGCTACCTACTGGTTTTCCAATAGGCAGTTTGTTACTCACTTTGGCACTAGCATTGTGCCAACAGTGCATTGCAAAGTGGCCAACCTTGCCACAACACCAACATTCAAACTTATTGTACCTTTGCTTAGGTACTGTCTTTGCTGTCTTATCTACAGCTAACTTGTTGAGTGTTGGGGCTTTGCCCTTGGACTTGGACTAGACAGTCCTTGCAGGTTTAATAAAACCCAGTCCAGCCTTGCCTTTGTGATGAACAAATTCATCAATTAAAGGTAGGACTGACTTAGGTTTAGAAAACCTAGCAACTAAGTCCTTCTCCTTCTGAAGATTAATCTCCAGACTCTTGATTTGATCATTCTTAAATGATATAGTTCCCATTTAAATCACAGTTATGTGCTTCAATCTGGCTATCTCATTTAGTTTTTGATCAAATGACTTCTCAAACTCAGTTGCAGCAGCTTTAAGATTAGCAATTTCCTTTGCCTGACTTTTGGCTAGGGACTTGCTCTTCTTGTAAGCTTGCAAAAGAACTTTATATTCATCTATTAACTGATGAATATCTTCTTCAGACTCAGAAGCACTCTCATCATTTGATGAAGATGAATCTGATTCTGTACTGGCACAAGAAATTGAACTGGAAGAACAATGTTGTACCTTACTAGGTCCTGGCTGCTCCAGGATTTTGTCACTTTCTGTCAATGCCATTAGCCCTTGGCATTGACTGTCGTCTTGTTCATATATAGACTCCATAATGTGCATGAACTCTTCTTCTTCTACTTCAGCAAACAGCCCTATATATGCCTCAGCATCTGACTCAGTTTCTGAAGAAGAGATATCTGACAGGGTCTTGTCCTTTTTGGCAACAAAAGACTTCTCCTTCTTGTCCTTGTATTGAGTCCTTTTCTTGTCACTAGACTCCTTTCTCTTCTCAGGACAATCAGCTATCACATGACCTTGTCTATTAAAGCAATAGCACACAATTTTTGACAGTGTAGCTTTGCTAGACTTTGACTTTTTCTTGTCTTTCTTTGAAGACTTCTTTTTCTGATAAGAGTCTTCCTTTCCCTATGAAGTAGATTGCCTTGACCTCCACTGTTTCTTCTTTAAGAATTTCTGAAAATGTCTTGTGAAGGCAGCAAAGTCCTCATCACTTTCACTGCTTTCAGATTTTGTGCTGACTGACTCATCTGACTCAGAATCAGCTGCTTTTGGAGGTGGAGTTGGTGACTTACTCCTGTACTTTCTGGGGGCTTCTGATTTAAAGGCCACTGTTCTTTCCTTGTGTTCATTTCTTGTGGATTTCTCCTCTTCTTTCCTCACTGTCAACTGCATTTCATAAGACAACAGTTTGCCAAACAGTGTAGGTGGAGGAATTTCTGCCAACTTAGCCATTTCTCTAATGGCACAGATCTTGGTGTCCCAATCTTTAGTTAGGGACCTTAGGAACTTATCATTGAGTTCATAATTACTGAACTCTCTGTCATATGACATGAGTTCATTCACTATCCTGTAGAACTTCTTGTAGCACTCAGTTATGCTATCACCTTTTCTTTGTCTAAAACTTTCATACTCTTGATTTAGCAAGGATTTTCTGTCTTGCCTTACTTCTTCAGAACCCTCCATATACACAATAAAAGTTTCCCACATCTCTTTGGCTGTCTTACAGTGTATTAGATTCTGAAAAGTTGCATCATCTATGACACTCACTATGATGTTCTGAGCCCTTTTGTCCATGGTAGCCAGAACAATCTCATCCTTTGTCATTTCAGAGAAATCCTTTGGTGTTCTCTGATTGACATCCAAAACTGATATCTTCATGGGCACATATGACCCTTCTTTTACTGTGATGTAAATCCTAGGGTCTGAGGCTTCCAAAAACAGCCTCACCCTTTCCTTCCATATCCCAAAGATCTCTTTCCTGCATATTGGTAACTTTATGGATCCCAATTCCTTGTGATTTTCAGTAGAACCCATGATTCTTGATTTTCTTGAATCTGTAATTTTGACTTAGACTGAATCTGCCAACAGAATCTCCTCAGACTGTTAGTCCTTTTAGAGGAACCTGGCTTTGATACCACTTGAAAGATATAGTACCTAAACACCTAGAGGGGGGGGTGAATAGGTGACCAAATTCTTTTTAACTTTTTATGGCAGCAATCAGTTTCTAACACAGATTTATATCTACTTTTGCACAGCAATCACACAGCATACACAGCAAGTCACAATCACAGTAGACACAGAGTTTTATAGTGGTTCCCCAAGCTTTGGGTACATCCACTTTCCCCCTTCGCCTATCTAGCAGTGTACTAGATTCGGCCAAACTCCTCCACTGTCTCAGAACCCAAAACAGGCTCCTACACCTCAGGCCCAAGGCCCTACAACTCAGCTTTTCCACAAAGCCTACACTCAGCCACAAAAGCCTACACTCAGCCACCAAGGCCTACACTCAGCCACAAAAGGCCTACACTCAGAGATTCCAATCTCCTACACTCATGCTCCCAAAGCCCTACACTCAGCCTTTATAATTACAGGGTTACAAAACTCAGATCCAAAGGATCCTACAAGTTATAATGAATACAAAAAGTATAAACTCAACAACTCAGATGAAAGAGAGATAAGTTGTGAGATTCTTGATGAGTTCTTGGAAAAACTCAGCTGGACTCAATCTGACTTAGCTTTCTTCAAAGCTTCTTGAAAGTAGAACTCAATAAGATTGACTCCTTCTGCAGTTGATCCTTGATCTCTGCTACTTAAGGTTCAGAGTAGATCTGAACCCTTCTTCTCAGTCTGGTTCCAACAACTGATTTCTTGGATGGAGCTCCCTCTCTCCAACTTCTTAGATCTGTACTTAATGGCACGATCTTCTTTGTTTAAACACTTGATCAATGATCTGAACTTTGACAACTTCAACAACAGTTTCTGTAGACTGTATAAGCCTATTTATAGGCCTTCTTCATGGTAACCGGCTGGTCCGGTCCATAACTGAATTCTGACAACTTTGACAGGTGCTGTAGACCGGCTGGAATGGCAGCTGTCAAGTCATTTAGTCAGTTCTTGAAAATTCTCTAACTGTCTAGAAGTGTCGAGACTATCTGTCTTTAAGTGTCGACACTTATAGACCAAGTGTCGACACTTATAGACCAAGTGTCGACACATGTTGTCTAAGTGTCGACACTAGTCTACAAGGTGTCAACACAACTCCTTGTATTGTAGATTCTGTATCTCGACACTACTTCTTCTGCATGTGTCGAGACTGATAATGTGTGTCGACACAAGTCCTTGTACTTCAGTATTTTGCTGAATTCTTCTAAGTGTCGACACATCTCCTTTGTGTCGACACATCTTCATGTGTTGAATCTGATAAGTGTCGACACTGCTTCTTGGTGTCGACACATGTCTTCAGTGTTGATACTTGCTGAGTGTCGACACAATGCCTTGTGTCGACACATTCTTCTTCTGTCGAGACTCTGGCTGAGTGTCGACACATTCCATTAGTGTCGACACTTGTACTTAGAATAATTTGTTGAACTTGCTGATCTTTGCTAAGTGTCGACACAGCTCCTTGTGTCGACACTTTCTTCAAGTGCTGAGTCTTCAGCTGAGTGTCGACACATTGTTCTGGGTGTCGACACTTACTTCCAGTGTTGACTCTTCTGCTGAGTGTCGAAACATTGTTCTGGGTGTCGACACTTGTACTTAGTCTCTGCTAGCTTTGGCTGAGTGTCGACACAGCCTCCAAGTGTCGACACTTTCTGATGTAGACACATCTTCACTGGGTGTCGACACAACTGTTAAGTGTCGACACTGCTTCACTGCACTTTACTTCACTGAGTGTCGACACAGCTCCATGTGTCGACACTTTCTGTCTGGTGACGACTCAGCATCCCTGGTGTCGACACAATGACTCCAAGTGTCGACACTGCTTGCCTGGGTGTCGACACAAGTCTTCTTAAGTGTCGACACTTTCCCTCTGGGTGTCGACACATGGACTTAGAAACTTTTTGCTTCATTCCAGCAAATACTTAACCTGCACAAGTAACTTAAAACACATCAAAAACATTTTGATGTATATCATTGAGTTGGGTGAGGCTTCTTCAAATCAGGTACATTTGAACCAATGTACCCAATAAGATGAAAACGTCGAAGTACGTGCTTGGAGCGCTGATGGGATCTAGGTTCCTTAGATTGTGCAATTGCAGCATTGTTATCACAGTAGAGAACTACGGGACCAACAATGCTAGGAACTACATCAAGCTCGCCGATGAATTTCCTAATCCATACAGCCTCCTTCGCCGCATTAGCCGCGGCGATATACTCGGCCTCTGTTGTAGAATCAGCAACTGTCTCTTGCTTGGAACTCTTTCAGCTCACAGCTCCTCCATTCAAGCAAAACACAAAACCTGACTGAGACTTGGAGTCATCTCTATCAGTTTGGAAGCTAGCATCCGTGTAACCACTTACAACGAGCTCTTCCTCTCCACCATACACCAAGAACACGTCCTTAGTCCTTCTCAAGTACTTCAGGACATTCTTGACTGCAATCCAGTGACACTCACCGGGGTCTGACTGATACCTGCTAGTCATGCTCAAAGTAAAGGAGACGTCGGGTCGAGTACATAACATCGCGTACATGATTGATCCAATTGCCGAAGCATATGGAATCAACTTCATGCGGTCCTTATCTTCACAAGACTTTGGATACTGGTCCTTAGAGAGATTCACACCATGAGACATGGACAAAAATCCTTTCTTGGACTCAAGCATGTTGAACCGCTTCAACACCTTTTCGATGTACGTACTCTGGGTCAAACCCTGCAACTTCTTCGATCTATCTCTATAGATCTTAATACCAAGTATATAAGTCGCTTCACCCAAATCCTTCATTGAAAAGCAGTTCCCTAGTTTGTTCTTAACAACTTTCAGGGTAGGAATGTCATTCTCAATCAATAGTATGTCATCTACATACAATATCAGGAAGACAACAATGCTCCCACTGATTCGCTTGTAAAAACAAGGCTCATCTTCATTCTTGATGAAACCAAACTTTTTGATTTTCTCATCAAAACGAAGATTCCAACTTCGAGAGGCCTGTTTCAGTCCATATATGGACTTATTCAGCTTGCATATTTTAGTGGCTTCATCTGAGGATACAAAACCCTCGGGTTGTGTCATATACACTTCCTCAAGGAGGTTTACATTAAGGAAAGCCGTTTTGACATCCATCTGCCAGATCTCGTAGTCATAATACGCAGCAACAGCAAGCAATATCCTTATGGACTTTACCATGGCAACAGGGGAAAAGGTCTCATCATAGTCAATACCATGAATTTGCTTGAAACCCTTAGCCACCAGTCGCCTTTTGAATGTCTGTACATTCCCATCCATGTCAGTCTTCTTCTTGAAGACCCACTTGCACCCTATGGGTCGAACCCCTTCAGGTGGTTCCACCAAGTTCCAAACTTGGTTTGCATACATGGAGTCCATTTCAGATTTCATAGCCTCAAGCCATTTGTCGGAGTCCGGTCCATTCATAGCATCTTGGTAGGTTGCTGGCTCATCATCATGATCCATTAGCAACACATTACCTATTTGAGACACGAGAAATCCATATCTCTCCGGCTCAAATCTCGGTCTACCAGATCTACGTAGGACTTGTGTTCCTTGAGCAGGTTCTCTAGCTATAACATCTTGTAGTACTGTCTCAGAATCCAATTCCGGTTCATTCACTACATGTGGTTCTTGAACTTCTTCAAGCTCTACCTTTTCAGTCTTTCTTGATAAGAACTCTTTCTCCAAGAAGACACCAGTCCTTGCGACAAACACTTTGCCCTCAGACGGTAGGTAAAAGTAATACCCTTTCGTTTCCTTAGGATATCCCACCAGATAACATTTATCCGATTTGGGTTCAAACTTGTCAGACATTTGACGTCTCACGTATGCCTCACAGCCCCAAATTTTAATGAACGACATACTAGGACGCTTCCCAGTCCATATCTCATATGGTGTCTTCAGAACCATTTTCGTTGGAGCGCGATTCAATGTCATTGCAGCAGTCTCTAAAGCAAAACCCCAAAAGGAAACAAGCAAGTCTGCATGACTCATCATCGAACGTACCATGTCTAACAGAGTACGATTTCTCCTCTCAGACACACCATTATGTTGTGGTGTTCTAGGTGGAGTGAGCTGTGATACAATACCACACTCTTTCAGATGATCACGGAACTCATGACTCAGGTATTCGCCACCTCGATCACATCGGAGTGCTTTAACCCTTTTACCGAACTGGTTTTCTACTTCATTCTTGAACTCTTTGAACTTTTCAAAGGTCTCGTATTTGCACTTCATAAGATACACATATCCGTATCTATTGAAATCATCAGTAAATGTAACAAAGTAGAAATACCCACCTCTAGCCATGGAACTCATGGGTCCGCATACATCACTATGTACAACACCCAAGAGATCCTCAGCCCTCTCAGTATAACCAGTGAAAGGAGCTTTAGTCATCTTGCCTAACAAACAAGATTCACATCGCTCAAATGATTCATAATCAAATGAGACCAAAAGTCCATCTCTATGGAGCTTGGATATGCGCTTCTCGTTGATATGGCCCAAACGACAATGCCAGAGAAAAGTAGGGTTCGAGTCATTTGTTCTTAGTCTTTTATTATTTTCTACATTACAGATCAGATGGTACAAGTTCAAAACATAAAGACCATTAAACAATTGGGCTACAGCATAACAAACATCATTCTTAAATATAGAACAACAATTGTTCTTAATTATAAAAGAAAATCCAATCATGTCCAAACATGAAATAGATATAATGTTTCTAGTTATGGCCGGAACAAAATAACAATTATCAAGTTCTATTACAAGCCCACTGGGCAAAGAAAGACGGTAAAATCCTACGGCTACAGCAGCAACTCTTGCTCCATTGCCGACGCGGAGGTCCACCTCCCCTTTACTCAGCAATCTTCTCCTTCCCAGTTCCTGCACATTTGTACAAATGTGAGAACCACATCCGGTATCCAATACCCAAGATGAATGAGCAAAAAAGTTTATCTCTATAACGTAAACATTAGAAGCGGAAGTCATACCTCCCTTCAATTTCTGCAGACCCTCAATGTACGAAGGACAGTTCCTCCGCCAATGACCAGCCTTGCCACAGTGGTGGCATTTCCCTTCCTTCACCGTACTTTTCTTTTTCATCAGTGCAGAAGACTTGGGCTCAAGATATGACTTAGGTCCCACCTTCGTCTTCTTAGAGCCCTTGGCCTTGCCCTTGCCCTTATGCACCATCAGTATGGGGCTGGCAGGCTTGGCCTTCTTCATATTGATTTCGGCAGTTCTCAACATGCCTAGGAGTTCGGGCAGTGTCTTGTCTATTTCATTCATGTTGTAGTTCAAGACGAACTGCTCATAACTGTCCGGCAACGATTGCAGGATCAGATCTGTGGCCAACTCTTGACCAAGAGGAAAACCCAGCCTTTCAAGGTTCTCTATATACCCAATCATCTTGAGTACGTGAGTCTCTACTGAGTCTCGAACTCCCATCTTGCACTGAAACAACGCTTTTGTGATGTCAAACCTCTCTTGATGAGCCTGCCCTTGAAACATTTTCTTGAGATGCTCGTCAATCTCCTCGCACCCCATGTTCTCATGTTGCTTCTGAAGCTCAGAGTTCATAGTGGCAAGCATAAGGCATTCGACATCTAAAGCATCATCAGTATACTTCTTATAAGTATCCTTCTCAGCACGGGAAGAGTTCCCGGTCGGCACCTCGGGGGCTTCTTCTTCCAAGACATAGAGCTTTTGCTCTTGCCTGAGAACAATTCTCAGGTTCCTATACTAGTCCATGTAATTAGTCCCACTGAGCTTATCCTTCTCAAGGATGGCTCTCAGAGACAATGTGGAGTGTGAAACACTTGCCATGGAATTCTACAAGAATTTATGCAGAATAAAATCAGTACCAAAATTTCAAATACAATTTATTTTAATTTGGACTTCAATTAAAACACTCCCACTATTTTATTCGAAATGATAGCCCTCACTAACAATTCGGAGAGTTCATGCGGGCTACTCTCTTAGTGGACAATATCCGTATTTCACCAACACAATGAGTCAGCTTTGGCTTTCCTCTCACGATGCGGTTATTTAGGTAGGCAACGATTGCCAATTGCATCCTCATGCAATTCTTGTATGGTTGGTGAATAACTCCTTACTCGCATCCAACATATGGTGCATGCCAACCCTATGCCTCTAGGCACTCAACCTTTGAGGTCGCCTAGTTAAGCTGGACTCGATGTCGACAGTGGGATATCACAATTATCCACTCGCACCCTTACCAAGATAGATTAATGCACCTTGCTTTGGCAAGCCCACACTTCATCAATCGAGGCAGGAAGAGTGTCATCCAACGGAAGGCATCCGAACACTTAATATTTGATGAAGGGATTTTAATTATAGGTTAACAATTAACCATGATCAACATTTGATCAATGTGCACATCCAAAGAAAAACAATTCTTCTAAAACCACATGCATCCCTTATGTGCACATCCTGACACCATCAACGTTTGATAGAAGGAAGGGCTAAATCTGAACATCCGGAAATTTCCAAATCCTCAGATTTACAAGCATTGGACAAAAGCAAAGACAACTCAACTTAAAGCAGTATACAAGCTCATCTCTCTATGTTGGATTCAAAATCCAAAACATACTCGAGGGATGGTTACTGCTAAGGAGACAACAATTTCTAACAATTAGAAATTACCACGAAATTTCAGACGTTCTTGGCGGGGAACCAAGACTAAATCTAGACATTTAGAACACTTCCAAATCCCTAGGTTTACACGCACTGGAATAACATAACTTCCAATACAACAATCATGGCCGAAACCTGGCTCTGATACCACTGTTGGGGTTTCTCTATGAGGATGGCACAACACTTGTGCACGCAGCGAAAGTATAAAAACATCAAGAAAACCCAAAAGAGATGAGATCGGGCCATGGAAGTTGAATCAAGAAGTTAACAAACAACTAGGCAAAAATTACCTCGGTGGTGTTGAGTCACAACTCAACGGAGATGCTCCAAGCTTTGCGTTCTTGCTGGTGGCGAGTTCTACGTAGAATGATGTCCACGTCTCTGCAGAAATCCACACGAGCGGGAGAACACCGGTCTTTCCGTCGCACGGAAAATCGGGAGGAGAGGGACCGCACCTTGCTTCTCCACGGACTGCTAGGTCCGCGCCAGGAAGAGCAACACCAGCGACGATCGCCAGAGAGGAGGAGGTCGACGGAGCGAACGCGTCGGCGGAACCCTTCCGTCGGCGGGATACGGGATCGGCGGAACGATCGCGGAACGGAACTCTTTCGTCGCCGGTTTTTATTAGCCGATCGAGTAATCGAATGATATGATCGTCTGTTATCACAAAACCATAAGTATTCTATTTATACCTAAAGTATAAAATAGACTTAGGAGTGTCGCTATCCGCAGACCACCCAAGAATAAGGGTTCCAGAATCGGCAAGAATCACCAGCCGATCGGTGAGAATCGATCATCGAGAATCACTAAGGATCGGCGAGTATCGGCTAGGATCAGCGAGAACCAGTCAGCGAGAATCGGTCGGCGAGAATCACCAGCAGATTCGGCGAGAATCAATCGGCGAGAATGCTCGATGATTCACATCGAATCGTAGGTTGACGATTCTCGTCGATCGTCGAGAATCACCGACGATACACGTCGAACAGGGTCGACAATTCTCGTCGATCGGTGAGAATCAGAGTACACTACTCGACGATTCTCGTCGATCGGCGAGAATCCGAGCACCAATCCACCAAGGCAACACTTTGCCCAACCCGACTCTCCTTTAAGGCAACACTTTGCCCATAACCCCATTCAGGTCAGTGATTGGTAACCTTTACCAACACAGTCAATCACCCAACAAAAGCCACTGACTTTTCTTTATAGTCACCCTTTGTGTTTTTCCCTTCCTCATTTTTGGCCAACAGTTGCATCTCATAAGACAGCAATTTATCAAACAGTGTTGGAGGAAAAATCTCAGCCAGTCTGGCCACTTATCTTATGGCACAGATCTTAGTATCCCAATCCTTAGCCAAAGACCTAAGGAATTTGTCATTCAGCTCATAAGTACTGAATATTCTTCCATAAGACATTAGTTCATTGACAATCCTATAGAACTTCTTATAACATTCAGTTATACTTTCAGACTTGGCTTGTCTGAAACTCTCATATTTTTGATTAAGCATAGACTTTCTATCTTGCCTAACCTCTTCAGAACCCTCCATGTAGACAATCAATGTGTCCCACATCTCCTTGGAGGTTTTGCGGTAAATTAAATTCTGGAATGTTGAATCATCAATGGCACTTACTATAATATTCTGGGCTCTTTTATCCATTATTTGTAAGATGATCTCATCCTTAGTCATCTCTGAAAAATCCTTTGGAATTCTTTGATTGACATCAAGTACAGAAATCTTCATTGGAACATATAGTGCTTCATTAACTGTTATATAGATTCTAGAATCAGATGCTTCCATAAATTATCTGACCCTTTCCTTCCATATTCCAAATATCTCCTTCCTGCAAATAGGCAATTTCATTGCACCAAGTTTTTTATGGTTTTCTCCTGAACCCATTTTCTTAAATTTATTCTGTCTCATAGATCTCACTCAGACTGTTAAGTCTATCTTTGAGGAACCTCGCTTTGATATCACTTGAAAGAATTAGTTCTTAAACACCTAGAGGGGGGGTGAATAGGTGTAATTCTTTTTTCTTGTAAGGCAGAATATCTATTCAGTTAATTAATCAGAAACAGCTAGTTTAACAGCTAACACAGCGCAGAATTCATAGAATCATACAATCACAGATTGCACACAGTTTTTATAGTGGTTCCCCAAGGTCTAGGTACATCCACTTTCCCCCTTCGCCTATCTAGCAGTGTGCTAGATTCGGCCTAACTTCTTTCCTTCACCTCAGATCCGCAGATCTTACAGCAGCTCAGAACCATAACAAGGCTCCTACAACTCAGAGTGAGTCCACACTCCTACAGCTCAGGTAATCTGCCCTACCTCATCCTTCAACAAGGCCTAGCACTCAGAGATAACAATCTCCTACAGCTCAGGCTCATAGCCCTACCTCAGCCTTCAATAAGGCCTACCACTCAGAGATCTAAATCTCCTACAACCTAGCCTTTATAAATCAGGCTTACAGCTCAGATCTAAAAACGATCCTACAGAAAATAGATTTAACAATGTATTTTACCACCACCCTGTTAGAGAGAGAAAGGATGGATGGCTTCTTGATCAGTTCTTAGAAGAATTTGATGGTAGAGAACAACCACTCTTAGCTTTATTCAAAGCTTCTTGAATCTGAGCTCAGTAGGGTTGAACTCCTTTGAAGTTGATCTTCAATCAGCTTCTATCTTGAAATTCAGATCTCAATCTGAATCCTTCTTGGCAGACTGGTTCAGAATCTGCACTTTAGGAACTTGTTGATGTAAGTCCCTTTCTTCACTTCTATATATGAAGCTCTCTCTCTCCAACTTCTTTTTTATTATATATCTGTATCAGTATCTGTCTTCATCTTGTTGAAGGAGAATGCCTTTATATAGACTTTCTCCATGGTGACCGGCTGATCCAGTTTCTAACAAACTTCTGACAGCACTGACAGCTTCAGTAGACCGGTTGATCATGGTAGCTGTCAAGTCATCCAGTCACTTCTTGAAACTCTATCTCTGCTAGCAAAGTGTCGAGACTGAACTTCATCATGTGTCGACACATGTAGACTAAGTGTCGACACAAGCCTTGGTGGTGTCGACAGAGCTCCTTTGGTGTTGACACTACATCTCGACACAGCCTCTGTAGAATGTGTTGCATAAATTCTGTGTGTTGACACAATCATTTCTTCGCTTTAACTTTGTCAAAACTCTGTTGTGTGTCGACACAAGTCCTGTGTGTTGATAAAGTTGATGTCGACAAACTCTTTTGTGTAACGACATTGCCTCTGTGTGTCGACACTGTTGATGTCGACTAAGCTTTTCTGTGTGTCGACACTGCCTCTGTTATGTCGACACAGTTGATGTCGACAAAGTCTTCTTTATGTCGACACAGTTGATGTCGACTAAGCTTCTCTGTGTGTCGACACTGGCTCTGTATGTCGACACAGTTTCTTCTGGTGTCGACACAGCCTTTCCAAGTGTCGACATAATTAACTCCAAGTGTCGACACAGCTTTTCTCCAGTGTCGACACAAGCCTTCATAAGTGTCGACACAGCTTCTTCTGGTGTCGACCCATGGACTTAGAAACTTTTTCCTGCATTCCTGTACTGACTTAACCTGCATATATAAACTCAAAACAACATCAAATACACCTTGATGCATATCATTGAGTAAGGTAAGGCTTCTTCAAATCTGGAACACATATTCCAATATACCCAACAGATGTAATTAACACCCTCTCTCTAGAAGTCAGAAAGGGGGAGGATAAGGTGAAAGAACATCTTCAGAAACAAGTGCAAACAATGAAAAGTCAGTGGGATGATCAACTGAAAGATATCAAGACTTCATTGCACAAAGAAGTTAAAAGCATAAAGCTATACACTTATGATACTACCATTTGGATGCATAATCAACTCTTCCCTGATCTGGCAATGGATCCTTTTGCACCTCCTCCTGCACATTTGGAGGTGAATAGGCCAACATTCTCTCCTCCTCCTGAATACTTTGAAGGACCACCTCCTGACTATTTTGAAGGACCACCTCCTGAAAACTATGAAGAAGTTTGGGAATCAGAATAAGTAAATATGCCTCCTCAAACACCTCCAGATATTTAGAAAAGTGAAAAGAATAAAATATGGTGATGGTGCATCAGCCATTAGATCAACTCCTCATCCTGAAGCTGAGAGAAGAAGACATCAAGAATTCTCTAAAGTTTGGAGTCCAGCCTCTAAAGCTCTAATTCTTGATACTCTGAAACTTGTAGTTGACATTAATGAAGACAGGAACACTCACTGCAGCTCCTATGAATGGGATCTATATGAAAAATCTCTTACCAAGAGAAGACTATATGATAGAGTATATGGATGGAACGATACCAAAGCTCCACCCAGACCTCCAAAGTACTTTCCAAAACCTTATAACTAGGAGAAGAGAAAACAAGAAAAGCAAGAATGACAGCAACAATAATAGAACCAGTAAACATTATTGATGATCAGAAATTTCAATTTTTGAAATCTTGTGGAATTGAATTTTTCTTGGACAATTTTTATATATATAAATCTTTAGTTTTGCTGATCTGACTTTTCTTTATTACAGCCTTTTTTCTACTTTTCATGGTTATTAGTTTCTTTATATGTTTATCTTGATATAATTCACCTTAGTGTAGAGGGTTCTGACTTCCACAAATAGGGTAAGATTGTTGGGTATTTCATCCACAATAACCCAGATTTATATGAAGTCACACTTGAACTAAGATGAATTAAGTTTATGTTTGCAGGATATAATTGCTAAGTGTAGACCAATGTTTGTGTACAATGAGTAACAAAACATAGGACCATACAATGTAATCCCTCATTGTGTGATCCATGGTGTTGACTCATGTGTAGCCTCTCTATTGGGACACTTCTTTTTCAAGAACTAAAGGCATAGGAGAAAAGTTGGCAGTTGTATATCTTGAAGAAATTAAATTTATAGATTTTCAGAAACTCAAGTATTTTTCTCTAGTAGGATAGTTTTTACTCGAGTAGAACTTTAGTCTATTCTCATGTAAGACTTGTCATGAACTCGAGTTGCAGAAGCAATTCTCGAGAAAGCTTAGTGTTGTTCTCGAGAAAGCCATATGTTCGCGAGTACTCCATGACTTTCCTTCTCGAGTTACTTCAGTTCCAGTCATGATATTTTTCTAAGTCTTGTTCTTTAGAAGCAATTTGTTTTTCTCGAGAAGCAATTTATTTTTCTCGAGAAGCCACATGCTATTTCTCGAGAAGCTCAGTATTACTTCTCGAGAACCAGAAGTCATTTCTCGAGTAACAGAATCTTTTCTCGAGTAATAGAATATTTTCTCGAGAACAGAAGTTCATTTTTCTCGTGTTACTTCTTTTCCAGACAGAATATTTTCTAAGTCCTTTTCTCGAGATGCCAAGGATTTTTTCTCGAGAAGACAAAGTTTAGTTCTCGAGAAGCAGGAAATATTTCTTAAGACCTAGAATGTTTTCTCGAGAGCCAGACATCTGTTCTCGAGATACTTTTTTTGTTCTCGAGAACAAAACTCTATTCTTCACGAGTACTTTCCTTCATTCTCGAAATTGCATTTTTCCACCTCCATATTTTTACTAAGTATTTTTCTCAAGATCCTCATCATTCTTCTCGAGAATCAGAAAATCTTTTCTCGAGTACTATCATTCTTCTCGAGATGTGTTGTACTATTTTTTGATTTCTTCTAAGTTTTGACAGATGTGATTTCAAATGTGATTAGCGCATGATTGGTCCACATGTCATGCATTTATTATGTTTATGACTATTAGGTAAGTCCTATAAATGGTCTTATCATAATCGACCAACCCTAAGATGAATTCCTAAGTATTCTGAATCACGTTTTCTCTTTCCAAAATCGGAAGCAGCTGCTATTCATCATTTTCCTCGCCGATTTGCTTTTGATCCAGAGATTCAGAGCAAGTGATTCAACAGATCAAGATCTTCTACATCGACAGATTCTTTTCTTGATCGTGCTGAGTCCAGAATTTTCAGATCCAGAGATTTGGCCATGTCTTCGTCAATTTGTTTTTGACAGAGCTTCAAAGTTCAAGGAAGAACAAGGGCTGAAATTTTCAGATCTGTGATCAATATTGTATGTATTTCTTTGTATTTCATTTTACTCTTGTAGGAGATTATTCTCCGAGTGTAGGAGCTTTATTCTCCGAGTTATTTGTAGGATGTTTCTCTTGCGAGTGTAGACCTTATTAGGAGGGATTGATCTGTAGGAACTTTGTTCCGAGTGGTAGGATTATTTTCAATCCGAGAATAGTGGAGTAGCTGTTGATGCGCGAAAACGGCACCAGGGTAGCTAACACAGAGAGGGTGTTCGATCTCACAAGCTAGGAGAGGAGGAAGGACGAAGGCTGTGGGGGAAGAGGAATGCAGGAAGCTTCTGAGTGCTCGAGAGTGGAGCAAACGCTTGTCAAGGAGGTTGCGGGGATAGAGGAGAGGATGCTGAGAGCAGCCGGGAAGGCTGAAGAGAAAAGGAGGTTGATCAGGAGCTGTCGAGCAGACGATTAATATGACGGTTGTGATTGCAGGTCGGTTGCCGAGTGAGCTGAGCTGAGCTAGGTAGAAGGGAGAGAGAAGGGGCCACTAGCAGCGGCAACAGCAAACTTCGCCCGCCGCGGCTTAAACGCCACTCTTGCGACGGGCTTTCCTTTGATTAAAAGTGAGAGTTACAAGCTTGCCAATACACCTTTACAACAAAGAAATAAAGGGTATAAGAAGAAAACTGGCGGCTAAGAAAGAAGAATGCCAGAGGAGGCCGCGCGGACTGAAGTGTGAAGTAGGCAGGTCGCGCAGTTAAAGGAAATGGGAGACCGCGTGGACTGGAGAACCAGAGGCTGGCAGGCCGCACGGCTAAAGGCGCAGAGACGGGTGCGGTCTGAGAAATGGAGTCTGCAGGAGCTGGGCTGGCTGGCTGACTTCGGGTGTCAGCACCTTGGCGATGACGAGAGACCTATCGGTGGTGCCGACCAGACCCCCCCCCATACGAGAGGCATTGGGGGCTATTTATAGGCCCGAGGAGGTAACGACTTACGGTGACGTTACCCCCGGTGAGGCGGTAACTTGAGCGAGATGGAGACGTAGTCCGCCGAGTCCGTAACAGGCCGCGCGGACTGGGACTTGGTATTGAAGCCGGAGCTGCTGCCGGCAAAATGGGAGACTCAGTGGCGGACTGTGATGTGGTTTCGCGGAGTCCGTCACTGCTGAGCTCGGACTGTCCACCTACTACTGGGGTGGCGGATGCTGGAAGCTATGTGGCAGACTGCGAGGAGAAACCGCAGAGTTCGCTGCTATGGACTGGGAGAGCTACAAGGGGTGCGAGTAGGAGAGAGCCCGCAGAGTCCGGCGAGTCCGCACGAGGTTATGCGGACTGAGACTACCTTCTAAAGGATATGATGCCTGGCGGGCTGGAAGGAGTCCGCCACTACTGACTGAGTCCGCACGAAGGCTACGGACTGAGGGAGAAGTCTGCTACTGCTAGCGGAGCCTATGAAAGGCCTGCGGACTGAGGAGGAGTTGACCCCTCTGTTGTCGAGAAGCTGGTGCTGGCTAAGGAAAGGGCAAACTATATAGAGAGTCCGCCAAGTCCGCGGCTGCTGCAAGGTTGAGTCCGCTTATGCTGTAGATGGAGATCCTGACTATTGAGGCTGTTGGGGGTTCACCAATAAAGGCGGACTAGAAGTCTTGATCGCGCTTCAAGTCCGCCCAGGTCGCGAGGAACTTGGACGCTGCTGCTGGTCTTAGCGGGTAGCCGGAGTTAGAGTCTGCGCCCTGCAGGAGGGCTGGAGGAGTCGGCTGCCCGTGTTGCTGGGTGAAGGGATATGCGACCTGCTGCCAGCCTGAGCGGTCAGGAGTCCAAATCTGGCAAAGGAGCATCTGTTGAGACAGCTGTGGTTAAGATGAAGAGGAACGTGACCTGTTGCCGGCCTGGGCGGATAGAAAGTTGAGTCCGACGGAGAGAGACTTGCGGAGACAACCTTGCAGTTAAGCTGAAAAGGGGGCAGCCTGCAGAGGCGGACTGCGGAAGCAGTCCGCGGACCATGCCGACCAAGGGAAGGCACGCAGCCTGGGGGGTCAGATCGCTGAGACCGCACAAGCCGCGTGGCCTGGGCGGACAGAGAATTTTATCCGCCCATCCTAGGGAATCACGGCCTCCAGGAGGGACCCGGGGCAAACCGTGACGAGCGAGCTGGCTCTCTTGGGAAGGATCACCGATTTTGGGGTTAACATAATCCCCACACTTTTTTAAGTTCCAAATAGAACTTCGAAAAAGTTGGAGACCCACGAAAATTGTGATCCACCCCAATGGAAAGAGAAAGGGGCAAGGAGAGATAGAACCTGGAACCTCTCCTTAGGAGTTTGGCGCTGCCTGTCTATTTTCTTGCAAGAGGAAAGTTATGGTAGGAATGTATGGGTGGTACATCGAGTGTGTACCTGAGTTTACTTTTGCAAAATGAAGAAGATGTGTATTCCACTAAGTTCTGCAAAATTGAAAGTGAGGAAAACACAGAAGAATAATGCCTTGCAAGTACCTAATGGAGGCTTGCAAGCACCTGTTATCCTCTGCAAAAAAGGAAGGATGAAGAGTATACAAGAAGGAAAAATGGGCTGCAAGTACCTGGAAGAAACTTGCAAATATTTGCTAGTTTTTGAAAAAGAAGAGTTAAAGGTATACACAGTATATGAAAGTAACTTGCAAGTACCTGTGAAGAGAGCTTGCAAGTGTCTGCTAAACTCTGCAAGAAAAAAGTTAGGAGCAGACATATACATGAAAGGAGCTTACAAGTACCTGAGAGAAGGCTTGCAGGTGTTCGCTAATCTCTGCAAGGAGAAGAGTTAGAAGCAAACATGTAAATGAAAGAAGCTTGCAAGTACCTGTGGAGAAGGCTTGCAAGTGTTTGCTAATCTCTGCAAGGAGAAGAGTTAAAAGCAAACATGTAAATGAAAGAAGCTTGCAAGTACCTGGGAGAGGGCTTGTAAGTGTTTGCTAATCTCTGCAAGGAGAAGAGTTAGAAGCAAACATATATATGAAAGAAGCTTGCAAGTACCAGTGGAGAAGGCTTGCAAGTGTTAACTATTGATGAGATAAGGCCGATATGACCAAATAGTAAGGAAATGCCTGATGAACTCTTTATCATGAAGCCCAGATCAATAAATCAAGCGTTAACTGTTGATATGGCTGGATGGACATGATCAGATTAGCAGAGAAGTAATTTGACGAATTCTGTCAATCTTAACTAGATTGCAATAGCAGGGCTTGATGATCGAGGAGAGTAGGATTCCTTGATAAATGTTTGATGCCATTAGCATTTGGTGAGAGTAGTGAATAGTTCTATGATTCTTCATCTGATAGTGCTTAAGTAAGTAGTGAATAAAAGATGAGAGTAATAGAGCTTGTACAAGTAGAGAACCTTTAAGTCATCATTCGATGGAGCTTTGAGCAGTCAATGCATATAAGATGAGCATAAGCAAAATGAATGCAGGAAATCCTTTTGGTAGGTCGGATTAACCTGTTCACCTGTGAAAGAAGGCAGTTGACAAAAAAGTGGTCTATACTCGGAAGTGGCTAAAGAAGGCCGGATGCTGCCACAGGTGTTCCCCGGGGGCCTTATGCATCACTTGCCTGAGAAAGTCATCCTGCGTATAGTCCTACTCAAAGCGGGCTGGCCACGCATCCTCTAGGAGGGCACATAGGAGAAAAGCAAGGGAAAATCCTGAGGAGGATCGCTAGATACACTGCTCTCTTGCCTCGGGTACAATCATCACTGATCAATGAGACTAGTTGCGCCAAGTGGCCTATTGCTTGTCTGCGGATTGATCGGTGGAGTTGTGGGAACCCGAGAAGGCACGGATCGAGAGTACCATACAGTGTTCGGCCATCACAGAGATGTAATGATCGAAGAGACAAGGCTACGCTTGATCGCCATTGCTTGTCAAGCAAAGATCATCATAACTATAATGTATCCTTTGCGAAGCACAGCAGAGCTAACACATGGGGCTCCCCTACCACACACTCTGTGTCAGATGCCTGCTAGGATCCTAAGTCTGAAGCCCAACATCGTAGATTGAACGGCTCCCACTACACATATGGGTATACTCCCTCCATATCTGGTCGAAGTGGTCGTGCCAGAGAACAATCCATGGAGGGAGCATTCCAGACTTTGGCGATATCTCATTGGTGTAGTGATCTCTTTGGCAAAGAGAAAAAATAGAGGAGGAAGCATCACAAGAGGGGAATTGTGTCAGTATAAGATCCCAGATAAAAGCTTTGTTGAAAAACAGTAATGAACGTTGAGAAGTGCTTTGAAATGAAAATGTCCGAAAAGAGTAAGAGCAAGAGTTGAGATAACCCATCGAAGTTGTGAGGAGCTTTGGAGGACTGTGAATTCCATTGCTGGCTTAGAATAGCCTTCCAAGCACACCCTCGTCGTCGGCATCGAAGCATTTGATAGTTTTGTTAACAAAGAGGAGAGGAGGCTCTTCGACTAGGTTCACTCCTTTGGAGGAGCAAGGAATATCTGCGACTTCTTTGCCCTTTGCGGTTGATGGATCAGGGCGATCTTCTTTGGGAAGCGGTCATGCATCTTACCCTGCCGAAGCATCCTATGCACAAGATGGCGGAATGCTCGACAGTACTCGGTCAAGTGTCCTGACTCTTTGTGGAATTCACAGTATGGTTCGGAGTCTTCAGACCTTTGATCGGTTGGTCAGTAGAGCTTCTTGTAGCTTGTCATATCTTTCATAATTTGGATTACTTCTTGCATGGCCTCGTCGAGATCAGACTCATGCAAGTCATTGTCTTGCTGATGGCAGACTGCTACTGTTTGCGAAGACGGAGCTAGTGGTAGCAATGAATCTTGAGCACGTTCACGGCTCGGGAAGGAGTATCGAACGCGTTGCAACCTTCTCTCCTTTCTTGAGTGAGATGGGAAATGATTGTGAGGAGACCTTGGAGGATGCTTGTGAAAAGGATCTTTCTCTGATAAGAGCTTCGAGACGAAGCCTGGGTTGCTTTTTTCGCCTCGGACGTATGAGTTGGCTAAGGGAATCAACTCTTGGTATGTTCTTGGTGCACGGACATTGGCTTCAAATTTGAGAGGCCCTTCACGGAGACCGTGGATAAGAGTTAATCTGTACATTTCTTGATCAGCAATTTCGATGTCCAAAATCTCTCTTTGGAATCGATCAACAAACTGAGATCAAATTTCATCGCTGCGATGCTTGATCTCAAAGAGGGCTTCAGGACCGCCCTTTCTCTTGGTGGAGGTAGAGAATCTGAGCAAGAACTACCTTCACAGATCAGCAAAGGAAGTGATGGAGTGAGGACGAAGGCCATAGAACCAGTCCCTCACTTGTCCATCAAAGATGTTACAAGGATCTTGCACTTGGTTGCATCTGAAAGGGTCTTGAGAGCAACGACTGACTCAAAAGCTTGAAGGTGCTTTACTAGATCAGTCTCTCCAGTGTAGATTGGCAGTCGAGGCACTCTGAAGTTAGCTGGAGTAGGCTCATGGCGAACATTCTCTATGAATGGTGAAGGTTCTTCTTGATCTCCTACAACATAAGGATAAAAAGGAGCATAACATACAGCTGCAAAAGAAGCGGGAGGATAAAAAGGAAAAGTTACTGCATGAGGAGCAAATGCAGGAACTGTTGGGTAGGGATGACTTCCCTGAAAATTTAGAAATCTAGTAGGACTTCCCCGGGCTGCTTCCCGTAAGAAGTTTTGACGAGTAGCAAATTATTCATCTTAAGGTCGCAAAGGAGCTGCAGGACCTTGCGGAAAGGTTGCTGTAAAAGGACGAGGATAGAACGGCGGGCAAGCTGGAGGATAAGCTTGCTGAAGCTCCAATGTTTGTGTTGGGTTGATTAGAGCAGCTGAAGCAACTGGAGCTGTTGCTAGTTGAGAGTCTAGTCGCTGCGTGATTGCAGCGAGCATTTGGTTGATTGCTTGGAACTGCTGAGCATTCTCACGACGCGATTGCTCAAAGGCCTCCCAGAGAGGATCATCTCTGGGACTTGGAGCAAAGTTCTCGGCTGGTTAGTGGTCTGACATGGGAAACTGTCACTGTTCACGGTCTGTTCGGATCTGAAGGTCGCGTGTTAACTATTGATATGTGAAAAGGGAACCGGGGCAGCTAACACGGAGGGGGTGTTCGATCTCACAGGCTAGGAGAGGTGGAAGGACGAAGGCTGCGGGGGAAGAGGAATGCAGGAAGCTTCTGAGCGCTCGAGAGTGGAGCAAATTCTTGTCAAGGAGGTTGCGGGGATAGAGGAGATGGTGATGAGAGCAGTCGGGAAGGATGAAGAGAAAAGGAGGTTGATCATGAGCTGTCGAGCAGATAGTTAATATGACGGTTTTGCTTGCAGGTCGGTTGCCGAGAGAGCTGAGCTGAGCTAGGTAGAAGGGAGAGAGAAGGGCTGCTAGCAGCAGCAACAGCAGACTTCGCCTGCCGCGGCTTAAACGCCACTCTTACGACAGGCTTTCCTTTGATTAAAAGCGAGAGTTACAAGCTTGCCAATACACCTTTACAACAAAGAAAATAAGGGTACAGGAAGGAAGCTGGCGGCTAAGAAAGAAGAATGCCAAAGGAGGACGTGCAGATTGAAGAGCGAAGCCGGCAGGCCGCGCGGTTAAGGGAAATGAGAGACTGCGCGGACTGGAGAACCAGAGGCTGGCTGGCCGCGCGGCTAAAGGTGCAGAGATGGGTGCGGTCTGAGAAACGGAGTCCGTAGGAGCTGGGCTGGCTGGCTGACTTCGGGCTTGAGCACCTTGGCGATGACGAGAGACCTCTCGGTGAAGCCGACCAGACCCCCCATACGAGAGTCATGGGGGCTATTTATAGGCCCGAGGAGGTAACGGCTTTCGGTGACGTTACCCCCGGTGAGGCGGTAACTTGAGAGAGACAGAGACGGAGTCTGCCGAGTCTGCAACAGGCCGCGCGGACTGGGACTTGGTATTGAAGCCGGAGTTGCTGTCGGCAAAATGGGAGACTCAGTGGCAGGCTGCGTGCGGGTTCGTGGAGTCCGTCACTGCTGAGCTTGGTCTATCCGCCTATTGCTAGGGTGGCGGATGCTGGAAGCTATGTGGCGGACTGCGAGGAGAAACCACAGAGTCCGCTGCTACAGACTGGGCGAGCTACAAGTGGTGCGAGTAGGAGAGAGCCCGCGGAGTCCGGAGAGTCCACACAAGGTTATGCAGACTGAGATTGCCTTCTGAAGGATCTGATGCCTGGCGGGCTGGAAGGAGTCCGCCACTACTTACTGAGTCCGCACGAATGCTGCGGACTGAGGGAGAAGTCTTCTACTACTGGCAGAGCCTGTGAAAGGCCTGCGGACTGAGGAAGAGTTGACCCCGCTGCTGCCGAGAAGCTGGTGCTGGCTAAGGAAAGGGAGGATTGCATAGAGAGTCCACCAAGTCCGCGGCTGCTGCAAGGTCGAGTCCGCTTATGCTGGAGATGGAGAGCCTGGCTGTTGAGGCTACTGGGGGTTCACCACTGAAGGCAGACTAGAAATCTTGATCAGGCTTCGAGTCCGCCTAGGTCGCGAGGAACTTGGACGTTGTTGCCGGTCTTCGCAGGTAGCCAGAGTTGGAGTCCGCGCCCTGCAGGCGGGCTGGATGAGTCGGCTGCCCGTGTTGTTGGGTGAAGGGATATGCGACCTGCTGTCGGCCTGAGCGGTCAGGAGTCTGAATGCGGCAAAGGAGCATCTGTTGAGACAGCTGTGGTTAAGCTGAAGAGGAACACGACCTGTTTTCGGCCTGGGCGGATAGGAAGTTGAATCCGGCAGAGAGAGACCTGCGGAGACAACCTTACGGTTAAGCTGAAAACGGGGCGGCTTGCAGAGGCGGACTGCGGAAGCAGTCCGCGGACCCTGCCAACCAAGGGAAGGCGTGCGGCCTGGGGGTCAGATCGCTGAGACCGTGAATGTCACAACCCGCATTTCTCATTAATAAATAAATCAGAGCACGAGATAACTACGAGTTGTGATGCCACGTCAAGCAGGGGATAACTGCTGACGCTCAGGCAACACTCTAATCCTTCAAATCATAAGTTAAAATGAATAGAAAACTGATTTTTTTAAATTAATTGGTTGTATCCCTCGGCTCAGTGGATCAGATAGTCCACGGTTTGAAAACTATTTTTATACGTAGCGGAAAAATACTTCGTTTAAGCTAACATCCTAAAAGAGTGCATAAGTGTCCTAAGAGGACAACTTACACTATGCAAGACCCTAGATTTCAATTTATAATATTTATAAAGAAAACAATTTTTTTACGCATTTGGAAAATAATGATTGAGCTTTTATAAAAAAACATGCTGATCATGCAATACATATAGTAGTTCTCTTTTATAGGTTTTAAAGTAACTAGCAACCTAGCATAAAACTTTCCCAGAGAGCAAATGAAACTACCACAAAACAGGTAAACTAGCAGCTAAGCAAAGACTTAGTATCACAAAGGAAATTCACCAACGAGCGTCAACAACCTGACACGAACTCGCTGGCGAGCATGTATGTCTGTACTACTACAAAGCTAAAGAACTACCTCAACACGTGAGGAAAACACTGCCACAACGCAGTCCACAAGGAAACTCCTGAAACTAGCCGCACAGCCGGCTACAGACCTGAACCTGAGGCATTCAAAAGAAGAACACCTCAGCAAGAAATAATAAAATAGGACGCAAAGAAACATCAGATAATAATCGAATGAAAAGAGCAGAAAGAAAAAGGGTTACCAACCCTGCAAGAGAGATGCTGAAAATCTCAGCTAAAGAATCCAAAAAGGGACAAAATGTAAGTAAAACGATCAGTAAAACGAGATAAATGCATCAAGTACTAAAACATACCAAACTCCGCTCAAGCCTGCAGAGACAAAAAGGAAACCAATATGCATCAAATGAACGTATGAAAGGAACTAACAGTCCTAAACTTATAAATCGTTAGCACTGGCACAAATCCCAAATCTGTGTCGGAGACTAAGAACAGTCACAACCGAACAACCAGGTCCAGGTGTCTCAAGAGTACTAAAGGGGCCGCCACAGGGTCCACACACATAGAGTTCCAACCTCTTACAGGAACCCAAAATGTCCAAAGGAGGGAATGGTGGTGGCCACGGCTCGAACTCCCCCGGTACCATACTCCTTCAGAAACCCAGCTACCACATGCTAAGGATCCACGATTCGGCGCCAAAACTAGCCGACAACACCACTTAAAAACTACCAAGTTCTACAACCAAAACCCGCCGAATTATGTCCCCCTACCCGCCGAATTATTTCCCCCTACCCGTCGAATTATTTCCCCCTACCCGCCGAATACAACTAAAATAAATTCCGAAACTTCCTAGTTTAGGCCGACTACACGCCCTAACCTAGGAATATTTCTAGTCTCACCTATACTATTCCGGTATTCTAAGACAAGGAGAAATAATAAAGCGAAATACAACCCATGGAGGCACGCAAGAGGGGAGAAACCCACTTGCCTCAAATTGTTCTTGAAAACGTCCTCCCAAAATACTCCACCACGTAGATCCGTCCAAGAGGGGACACGCGAAGACGAGATCTACAAAAAAACGGACAACCGGGGTTAGGGCCGAAAAAATCTAAGGCGAAACGGTCACCGAAACGGGAAAAACTTACCGCGATCTCGAAGCTCTCGCCGAGAGCTTTCCAACGCCGCGATCAGATCGAAATTCCGTCCACCGGATCGGCGGTGGCGGCCGCCGGAAGATTCGCGAACGAAGAGGTTCCGCACTCGGCAAAATATCGCACAGGGGGGCTGCTGGTCGGAGGAAGAAGAAGGAGTTTTGCTTTGTCTTTTTTATATATAAATATTTAATAATAATAATATTAATAATAATATTATATTTATTATTAAGAAAACATAACATTTATTATAAAAAAAAACATAAAAAGGAGGGGCTGATTTGGTTCGGCGGGAAAGGCAAAAGAGGGGGGGCTGGATCGGTGAGAGTGATTCTCACCGAATCCATGGATTCGGTGAGAATCATTCTCACCGATCCTTTATTTATTCTTTTTTTTATTTATTATTATTTCTTTATATTTAAAATAATAATGTTTATAATTATTTAAAACAAAAGATATAACATATATCGTTACGGAGGGCCAAACGCGCGCCGAATCGAATGAAATTCGCACCGTAGGCGAATGACGACGCTACGAATCCAACGGCGAAATCGAAATCGAATTCCGACGCACCGTTTTCGAGATAATAATTTCTAAAGTTAACGGCGTACGCGAAAACATACAAACTTCAATCGCGCGCCGAGGCTCCAAAAATGCTCGGAACGCGACGAAACTTGACGAGCAAGTCTAAAATTAGCCGATCTAATTTCCTAATGTAAAATTTTCCACTCCCGATGCAAATCCCAAAATTTGGCCGGTCAAACCTAACGAACGCAAAACGCACTAACAACAAGGTCGGTAACAAAATCCGACGAACAAAACTCGGGCAAAATTCTCCCGAAGCCAAAACACAAGCATTCCCCAAGAGGCTCCACCGAGTCACCAAACAGACTCCGGCTCACTAGGGAATCTTGCTACCAGGCATCACCAAGCCACGCAGGGAACCTAAAGAGCTAAGAGCACGCTCTAACAACGTCACATGACCAACACGCGCTAACATAACGCTCTGACGTCATAATACGTCAAATAAGAAATTAAATAAATCACTGGAAAATCGGGGGCGTTACAGTCACTCCCCCTAAAAGAAAGTTTCGTCCCGAAATTTTACGCACAAAACACTTCTACCAAAGAAGGAAAAGAAAATAACCACTGGTTATCGAATGCTTACCGAGCACAGCTAGGAGAACAAATGAGGATGCGCCTCCCTCATAGCTGACTCCAACTCCCAAGTCGCGCTCTCCACGTCTTGGTTTTTCCACAGAATCTTTACCATCGGTATTGTCTTTCTCCGCAACACTCGATTTTGCACATCCAAAACACGAATAGGAACTTCCACGTAGGAAAGGTTAGGCTCCAACTGGGGCACTGCATCCAGAACTTGTCTGTCACTTAGCACGCACCTCCGCAGTTGGCTCACGTGAAAAACATTGTGCACGCCAGGAAAATTTTCGGGCAATTTCAACTTGTAGGCTGACACACCAATCCGCTCCACAATTTCAAATGGTCCCACATACCTCGGGTCCAACTTATGGTTCTTACCGAACCTCTTCACTCCAACCATCGGGGAAACCTTAAGGAATACCATGTCCCCCACAGAAAATTCCAAAACGGACCTACGCCGATTGGCGTTCTTCTCGTATCGCTCTTGGGCTATCCAAAGCTTCTCTCGAATAAGCTTTACAGAGACTTCCATTTCTTCTAAGGCATCTGGACCTAACATCGGCCTCTCACCAACCTCAGCCCAAAATAGAGGAGTTCTACATCGTCTTCCATATAACGCTTCGAAAGGAGCCATTTGCAGACTCTCTTGATAACTGTTATTGTATGCGAACTCCATCAACCTCAAGCGTTCATCCCACGCTCCTCCGTGGTCTAATATATAACAACGGTTCATATCTTCCACAATCTGATTAACACGCTCTGTTTGACCATTGGTCTGTGGATGATATGCGGTAGAATATCTCAAGTTAGTTCCCAATCCTTCTTGAAGGCTCTTCCAGAAACGAGACGTAAACCTGGAGTCTCGATCTGATATTATACTTACGGGTACTCCATGTAACCTGATAACTTCATTCAAATATAGTTCTGCTATCTTTTTCAACGAGTAACCAATCTGAAAGGGTACGAAGTGTGCACACTTTGTTAATCTATCAACAATCACCCAAACAGAGTCATGCCCTCGGGGAGATCTCGGCAAACCAGTAATGAAATCCATTGAGATACTCTCCCACTTCCAAGTTGGAATCTCTAAAGGCACTAACTTTCCACCAGGCCTTCCATGATCAGCCTTAACTCTTTTGCACGTAAAACATTCTGACACAAACCTTGCAATGTCACCCTTCATCCCAATCCACCAGGCAATCTGTTTCAAGTCCTTATACATTTTTGTAGACCCTGGATGGTAGGCCACACTTGAACCGTGTGCCTCACTGCACAACTTAACTCGAATATCTCGAAAATTGGGGACGCAAAATCTACCGCGGTACTTTAGAGTACCCGCGTCATCGATCGAAAAGTCAGGCAGCTCCCCCTTCTCAGTTCTATTATGAAGGTGCAGTAGATCAGGATCGTCCTTTTGATGAAGCCTCGTAAGAGAAATCCATGAAGGCTCAGACACTTCCCAACTGCTTGGCGAGTCACATCTACCAACTGAAATATCCAATAAAAGGAACTCTTCTACTAACAACTCAGTGGAGAGATTGAAAATTTTCCCTGTCTTCCTGCTTAAGGCGTCGGCTACCACGTTAGCCTTACCCGGATGGTATAAGATCTCCACTTCATAATCAGCCACATACTCTAACCATCTGCGCTGGCGCAAGTTCAACTCCTTTTGAGTGAAGACGTACTTCAAACTCTTATGATCTGTATAAATCTTGCACTGCGCACCATACAACAAGTGTCTCCATAATTTCAATGCATAAATAACCACTGCGAATTCCAAGTCATGCGTAGGGTAATTCCTTTCATGAATCTTGAGCTGTCTTGACCCATACGCAATCAGTTTTTCTTCTTGCATCAGCACACAACCAAGACCCACGTGGGACTCGTCCACGTAAACGACATAGTCTAATCCTTCCGTATGCAATGTCAATATCGGAGCAGTGCATAGTCTATTCTTTAGCTCTTGGAACGCTTCTTCGCACTTATCGCTCCACACAAATGCTGCATTCTTCTGCGTCAATTTGGTCAATGGCGCAGATAACGTAGAGAAACCCTCTACAAATCTTCTATAGTAGCCAGCCAACCCTAGGAAGCTTCTTATTTCTTTGGGTGTGACAGGCCTCGTCCATTCCATAACTGCGGCTATCTTTTCTGGGTCGACAGATATTCCGTCCTTGTTAACCACATGACCCAGGAAAGAAACCTGAGGCAACCAGAACTCGCATTTACTTAGCTTGGCGAACAACCTATGGTCCCTCAAGGCAGATAAAACTAGACGCAAATGTTGGTCATGCTCCTCAACATTGCGTGAATACACCAACACATCGTCTATAAATACGACTACAAACTTGTCTAGAAAGTCCTTGAAAACCCTGTTCATCATGTCCATGAAAGCAGATGGTGCGTTGGTCAAACCAAACGACATCACCAAAAATTCAAAATGTCCATGTCTGGAACGGAAGGCAGTCCGCGGGATATCTGATTCACGGATCCTTAACTGGTGGTAGCCCGAACGAAGGTCAATCTTAGAGAACATGGCGCTGCCTCGCAGTTGATCAAACAAATCATCTATCCTCGGCAACGAATACCTATTCTTGATCGTTACCTTATTTAGCTCTCTATAATCGATGCACAACCTCATCGATCCATCTTTTTTCTTGACGAACAAAACGGGAGCACCCCAAGGCGAAGAACTCGGCCTTATAAATCCGTTCTCAAGCAACTCGTCTAACTGGATACGCAACTCCTCCAGTTCGCGTGGGGCCATCCGGTACGGCGTCTTGGCAATAGGACGCGTACCCGGCTCCAAATCTATAACAAACTCCACGTCTCGATCAGGCGGGAGACCAGGAAGATTAGCTGGAAAGACATCAGAAAAATCACGAACCACCGGGATCTCCTCCAAACACGGCAAACTATACTTGGTTTCTAAAACCGAAACCAAATAAGTAAAACATCCGGAATCTACAAGCTTCCGAGCACATACCGCCGATATAGTCAGAGAATCCTGACGCGGATAACCGTAAACACTCCCGGGCTGACCGTTGTCCATCCTGAAGTCCAAGCATTTACCCTTGCATTGGATCACAGCATCATATCTGGACAACCAGTCCATGCCTAGGATCACATCGAAGTCTTCCAGATCCAATAGCTTCAAATCAGCAATCGTGAGAAAATCGCCTAGCAAAATAGGACAACTCTGAATACCCTGATCCGAAACTACAGATTCGCCTGAAGGAAACTTGACACAGAACGCATCACCAACACGATCGAGATTCAAACGGTAACGCTCTACGAAGGCCCTAGCTACAAACGAGTGGGTAGCGCCGGAATCGAACAGAACACGCGCCCAGCGGTTCTTTACCTTAAATCGTCCTATAAAATTGCACACGCGACTAAGGAAGCGAACGCTCAAAACTATAACTATGAGCCAAACATTAAAACTAGGGGGGAACCTAACCTGATATCACTTGCGTGGACGTCTGAGCTTCCTCCATAGAGACCACGTTCAAATTTCCTTTTCCCTTGTCCACTCGATGCGGCGGCGGCAAGGCCTGAAGAGGAACTGGCTGCAGAGTAAGCTGAGCTTGCGGGCACTGATACTTGAGATGACCCTCTTGACCGCACAAGAAACAACTACTCGCCTTCTTCCAGCAATGGGCAGCATCGTGCCCCGGCTTCTTGCATACAGAACAAAACAAGTTTTTCTTTGGGATACCTTGGATCGCATGAATCTGCTCTTTCTTCTGAGCTCCTAACCTTTGATAGCACCTTTCCAATGGATGGCCCGGTCGGCCACAGAAACTGCATACCTCTTTGTTTCTCTTCCTCGGAGCAGCGTCAGGGACCTGAGTACTCTTATCCTCATCAGACTTTCTTTTATCTTTTCTCAGTTGTTGACCTCGATTCTTGGCGTTATCAATTGCCTCTACCTTTAAGGCAGCTTCCACCATACCAGCATAACTTGAGGTCGCATAGGCACTTGCTAATTGCTGGACGTCACTCCTTAGCCCAGCCAGAAATCGCTTGCTTCTATTTTCATCGGAACTCACCAAGTCTGGGGCAAATCAGCTTAGCTTACTAAATTCGATTTCGTACTCGCTAACCGTGAGCTGCCTCTGCTTTAAGTGCAGGAAATCATTCATCAGACGGTCCCTCTCGACCGATGGCAGAAACTTGCTCAGAAGTAGCTCCTTAAAGGACTCCCAGGAACACCCGTCCTTCAGACCTTCTTTCTCCCTCAGCCACCAGCCCTTTGCCAACCCTTTGAGCTGATATGCGGCTAACATCACTTTCTGATCATCAGTGATCCCGGAGTATGAGAACATCTCCTCGATTGATATCATCCAATCGTCTAAGATCATGTAATCTGCCTTGCCATCATACGTCGGAGGCCTAAGTCGCTGAAACTGAGAAATAAAGGTCATCTCTGGTGGCACCACGACCGGAGGCACCATAGGAGCGGGGGGAACAGGGACAGCTTGACCCACAACAGGGTCCTGAACTCTCGGAATCTGCCCTGCCACAACTACTAACAAGGACTAGACCTGAGACTGCAAATCCACTACTTGCTTTGACAAGGCTTCATTGCTTTGTCGCAGACCTTCTATCATTGTGCTGCTCTGCGCACCTGAAGATTCTCCCTCCGATTGGGGAGTCAACCTTGTCGAAGAATGCCTCGACATTCTAATGGAACAACAAAACACTAATCAGACACCTAGCCCACCCACTAGAACCAAACAACATAGTACAAACAATACATACTTAAGTACTTGCTCCTGCTGCTAACTTGCTCTGGGATTTTCAATAATGATGATATGCTTATCCTACGATGATTCACTATCATCACACTAACTCTTGTGCCTAGATCGGGAATGCATGAATTTATATTCTTTTTGACTCAAAAATTATGTGTGTACACATGTCATCCTGCAAATCTTTAGCTTGGCACGTTGTGCTTATGCAATGTTATGCTATGCATGATTGTGCTATGCATTCTAAAAAGGCCCTAATGCATGTTATGAGCGGCGTACACATGAAAATGTTATGCATCCCATACTACATAACATTTCCATGCAACGAAAAAGAAAACGTGCTAGCCGCATTCATGTGGTGAGGTTATGCATCCCATACTACATAACCCTCACATGTTGTCTCCTATGGTGGATCCATATACAAACACATAGTATGCATCCCATACTACATAATATGCCTCGTATACTTCATGTCATGCTATGAGTGTAGTGTTCGTGCTTCAGCCAAGACGTGCTGATGACATATCGGTGTGTGTATGATATGACTCTAAACACCTAATACTTACAGGGACAGGTTGCCCGACAATTTGTCAAGCAACCTCCCTCTGATACCAACTGTCACAACCCGCATTTTCTCATTAATAAATAAATCAGAGCACGAGATAACTACGAGCTGTGATGCCACGTCAAGCAGGGGATAACTGCTGACGCTCAGGCAACACTCTAATCCTTCAAATCATAAGTTAAAATGAATAGAAAACTGATTTTTTTAAATTAATTGGTCGTATCCCTCGGCTCAGTGGATCAGATAGTCCACGGTTTGAAAACTATTTTTATACGTAGCGGAAAAATACTTCGTTTAAGCTAACATCCTAAAAGAGCGCATAAGTGTCCTAAGAGTACAACTTACACTATGCAAGACCCTAGATTTCAATTTATAATATTTATAAAGAAAACAATTTTTTTACGCATTTGGAAAATAATGATTGAGCTTTTATAAAAAACATGCTGATCATGCAATACATATAGTAGTTCTCTTTTATAGGTTTTAAAGTAACTAGCAACCTAGCATAAAACTTTCCCAGAGAGCAAGTGAAACTACCACAAAACAGGTAAACTAGCAGCTAAGCAAAGACTTAGTATCACAAAGGAAATTCACCAACGAGCGTCAACAACCTGACACGAACTCGCTGGCGAGCATGTATGTCTGTACTACTACAAAGCTAAAGAACTACCTCAACACGTGAGGAAAACACTGCCACAACGCAGTCCACAAGGAAACTCCTGAAACTAGTCGCACAGCCGGCTACAGACCTGAACCTGAGGCATTCAAAAGAAGAACACCTCAGCAAGAAATAATAAAACAGGAGGCAAAGAAACATCAGATAATAATCGAATGAAAAGAGCAGCAAGAAAAAGGGTTACCAACCCTGCAAGAGAGATGCTGAAAATCTCAGCTAAAGAATCCAAAAAGGGACAAAATGTAAGTAAAACGATCAGTAAAACGAGATAAATGCATCAAGTACTAAAACGTACCAAACTCCGCTCAAGCCTGCAGAGACAAAAAGGAAACCAATATGCATCAAATGAACAGTATGAAAGGAACTAACAGTCCTAAACTTGTAAATCGTTAGCACTGGCACAAATCCCAAACCTGTGTGGGAGACACAGAACAGTCACAACCGAACAACCAGGTTCAGGTGTCTCAAGAGTACTAAAGGGGCCGCCACAGGGTCCACACACATAGAGTTCCAACCTCTTACAGGAACCCAAAATGTCCAAAGGAGGGAATGATGGTGGCCACGGCTCGAACTCCCCCGGTACCATACTCCTTCAGAAACCCAGCTACCACATGCTAAGGATCCACGATTCGGCGCCAAAACTAGCCGACAACACCACTTAAAAACTACCAAGTTCTACAACCAAAACCCGCCGAATTATGTCCCCCTACCCGCCGAATTATTTCCCCCTACCCGGCGAATTATTTCCCCCTACCCGCCGAATACAACTAAAATAAATTCCGAAACTTCCTATTTTAGGCCGACTACACGCCATAACCTAGGAATATTTCTAGTCTCACCTATACTATTCCGGTATTCTACGACAAGGAGAAATAATAAAACGAAATACAACCCATGGAGGCACGCAAGAGGGGAGAAACCCACTTGCCTCAAATCGTTCTTGAAAACGTCCTCCCAAAATACTCCACCACGTAGATCCGTCCAAGAGGGGACACGCGGAGACGAGATCTACGAAAAAACGGACAACCGGGGTTAGGGCCGAAAAAATCTGAGGCGAAACAGTCACCGAAACGGGAAAAACTTACCGCGATCTCGAAGCTCTCGCCGAGAGCTTTCCAACGCCGCGATCGGATCGAAATTCCGTCCACCGGATCGGCGGTGGCGGCCGCCGGAAGATTCGCGAACGAAGAGGTTCCGCACTCGGCAAAATATCGCACAGGGGGGCTGCTGGTCGGAGGAAGAAGAAGGAGTTTTGCTTTGTCTTTTTTATATATAAATATTTAATAATAATAGTATTAATAATAATATTATATTTATTATTAAGAAAACATAACATTTATTATAAAAAAAAACATAAAAAGGGGGGGCTGATTTGGTTCGGCGGGAAAGGCAAAAGAGGGGGGGCTGGATCGGTGAGAGTGATTCTCACCGAATCCATGGATTCGGTGAGAATCATTCTCACTGATCCTTTATTTATTCTTTTTTTATTTATTTATTATTATTTCTTTATATTTAAAATAATAATGTTTATAATTATTTAAAACAAAAGATATAACATATATCGTTACGGAGGGCCAAACGCGCGTCGAATCGAACGAAATTCGCACCGTAGGCGAATGACGACGCTACGAATCCAACGGCGAAGTCGAAATCGAATTCCGACGCACCGTTTTCGAGATAATAATTTCTAAAGTTAACGGCGTACGCGAAAACATACAAACTTCAATCGCGCGCCGAGGCTCCAAAAATGCTCGGAACGTGACGAAACTTGACGAGCAAGTCTAAAATTAGCCGATCTAATTTCCTAATGTAAAATTTTTCACTCTCGACGCAAATCCCAAAATTTGGCCTGTCAAACCTAACGAACGCAAAACGCGCTAACAACAAGGTCGGTAACAAAATCCGACGAACAAAACTCGGGCAAAATTCTCCCGAAGCCAAAACACAAGCATTCCCCAAGAGGCTCCACCGAGTCACCAAACAGACTCTGGCTCGCTAGGGAATCTTGCTACCAGGCATCACCAAGCCACGCAGGGAACCTAAAGAGCTAAGAGCACGCTCTAACAACGTCACATGACCAACACGCGCTAACATAACGCTCTGACGTCATAATACGTCAAATAAGAAATTAAATAAATCACTGGAAAATCGGGGGCGTTACAGTGCAAGCCGCACGGCCTGAGAGGACAGAGAATTCTGTCCGCCCATCTTAAGGAATCACGGCCTCTAGGAGGGACCCGGGGCAAACTGTGACGAGCGAGCTGGCTCCCTTGGGAAGGATCGCGCGATTTCGGGGTTAACAGTAGCTGATTCTAGTGCATTGCTAGATCAATGAGGTGAAAAGTGGATGTACCCATGGTTGGGGAACCACTATAACTCTTAGTGTTGTCATTGAATGCTTGCTTATTTTTCTGTGCATCGCTCGTTCAATTTTTATTCCGCAAAAAGATGCAGAACTCACTTATTCAACCCCTTCTAGGTGATTTAGGTAGACAACTTAAACATTTTTCAAGTTGAACCCTGATAGAGGGAATAGCAGTAATAACAGCTCGGGTGGGGACGCTAGGAGCTGAACCATCAGCTAGGCTAGAGGTCGGAGTGGCGAGACCAGGTACCGCAGAGAGGTTTCCATAGAGGAGATAACCGCTAGGGAGCCAGGGTCAGTTTCACCCTCCAGGTTGTAGGAAAGCCCAGAGACCCCGTCTCCATGATCAAAATCATGGTATGTTTATAGCCCTGGGGGAGAGGTGGAGAGGTAGATGGAGGAGAAGAAGGGGAGTCGGGGTGAAGTTACCCTACTGTGACTTCCAACGGGAGGAGGGGCACGCTATAGATAAGGGTCCGGAGTTCCTCGAGGTAAGAGGAGCACGGTGCAACATCAGTAGTGGGAGCGTCAGGAGGTGAGGATCGAGGAGGTCCTGCCTCAGGCAGAAGAGGATTGGTGTGAAGATCGGGCGGATGTCGGAGCACGAGGAGGGATCAGAGTGACCCATGAGGGTGGGGGTTGAGGCTTCCTAGAAGGCAAGCCTCCACACCATGTACCGCCAGAGTGTTGTCTCCACGTTCCAAACCCCGCCCCCAGAGGAGAAGATCACCTTCTCAATGAGGGACATGTCGGATCATGAGGTTCCCTTCTGCGACGCATTGATCATCCAGACGGCGGTCGATAACTTCACCATCCCTCGGATCCTCGTCGATAATGGGGGTTCGGTCAATGTCATTATCAATGAGGATCCGAGGGACGGTGAATTTCTCGACTGCCGTTCGATGGAATGAAGGTGGAGGCCAAGAGGGTACTGGCCTCGGATGGGCCCCTGTTCGGATTTTCGATGGAGTGGAAGGAGGTGGGAGGAGGAGTGGCACTCCATGTCACTCTAGGGGGCAGTATCTAAACTACAAGTTCGTCATCATGGACGCCCCCATCAGCTACAACGCCATCTTCAGATGGCCCATCATCAGCATATTCCATTGTGTCCCCTCGTCCTTCCACCAATGCTTGAAGTTCAATGTCGAGGGGATCCAGGTTCGGGTCTAGGGTGACCCTAAGGTGGCAAGGGAGTGCTACGTCACCGCGGTGAACTCCATCTCTTGTCAAGAGGGAACTGAGGAGATGGACCGGAGGATGGAGGAGGCAGAGAAGGAGGTAGGTGGAGTGGAGATGGAGGTGGAGGAGAGCGGCATCTAGGTGGAGGTGGCAGGAGGACTTAAAGAAGAGCTGGCCGAGGTGATGGTCATGGAGGAGGTAGTGGAAGAGGAGGTCCTTGTCCCAGGGGAGGGGGACATTGGAGAATGTGGGAGCAGTCCTACTTGGAGGCTGCAGAAGAGGTAGTGGAGATAGAGGTTCCCACCCTTAGGGGCAGGGTGGAGAAGGTGCGAATTTGCAGGGGGCTGACCCTAGTGGACCGGGAGAGGATGTTGGCATGCATCAAGAGGAACGTGGACATCTTGGCCTAGAGCACAACATGTAACATGCCTCAGACAATTAGACCCCTACGAGTGGTTTTGTCATGATTAGCTCATGACAAAAACCTAAGATGCCTAAGTAGACCAAGTGGACCTAGGAATGTAGGTGAGATCACTATGGTATGCAAATAGTATGTTTTTAAACACTAGTTTAAGATGATCATGAGGCTTTACCATGACTACAAGACCCCACCACAACCTCACCAACCTATTGGAAGGTCCATTAGAGCCCTAAGGGTCCATTGGAGTAAACCCAGGGTGGCCAAGTTCATATAAGATCATCCTAGGTCTAAATTAGGCAAGTTGCACCAACTAAGGGCAATGTGCCCCTTATTTGTCCAACTGACCCTACCTAGGACTTCCTATACCTAAGGTGAATATAATGGGTCACCAACACCCATTGGGGTCAACCTTAGAGGCTAAGTTGACCCAGGTCAACCATAGCCCTAAAGTGGTCAAAGTGCCCTAACTAAGGGACAAGTGACCACCAAGGTACCAAGTCAACCCTACACAACCATTCCTAAACCTTAGGGGAAGAAAAGAGGTCACCAAGGACCCCTTGGGATCAACCCAAATGGTCATGTTGACAAAAGTCAACTCATGGGTCAAAGTGGTCAACTTAGGTTAACCTATCCTAATTCAAGTGGGCTAAGCCCAAGTGGTGTGGCTCATTAGTCTAAGGAAGTGGAGAGACACATTTTGGGCCCACCAAATTCAGAGAATGATGACCAGGAGAGAGGAGGAAGGAGTTACTCAAGTTTGGAGGAGAGAGAAAATGGAGCTTAATGGCCATTATGGCCATGGAGGTTTCAAAACCCCCCACCTTGATGGGCCTTTACTTCTTGGAGACAGGGGAGGGGTTTTCAGGAGGTGTCCGGCCAATGGAGTGGCTCAGCCCTTCAAATGGCTGAAACCAAAAATGGCCTTTAATGGCCATTCATGGACATTGGAGCTATACCCTTCCCCATCGCCAATTAGGGATCTTAAAAACGTCACCAAGCAGAGGGGAGATGGTTGCAGCCTTTACCAGGAGGATTCGAGGCACTAGACTGTGTTGTTGCAGAAACATGATCGGTGCCACCACCACCAAGGAAAATCGGATATCAACACGCCTCGAGCCCTCCCAACAGGTCCTCCCTTGCTCTTTCTTCCGTGGGTAGATCATAGGACTCAATATGGATAAGCATCGTGCTCAATTGAGCCCGATCAAAGCATTCATTTTCCTAGTTTTCTGGCAAAAAACACATTGTGGGGATCGACGGAATCCGCCCCTCTGGCGATCGTGCTGCCGCCCAACGATAGCCCCCACCTCAACGGAGGTGGTGGCGTCGGTGGCCGGCTAGGGAGGTTCCCGGGTGGCCGGGAAATAGTGTTCGAAGATGCTCCAAGTCGGTTAAATCTCACCCGTCGGCTGGAGGAAGAAGTTAACCAACAACCGTTGGATTTGCGTCAAGATCTGTGCAAGATCAAGCTGTATATATTATAATTAATGTATTTTCTGCCCTTAAAAATCAGTCATCTTAGGAATTATTTTAAAAATACCTAGGTGATGTTTCAGAGAAAATGATCAACATGAAAATTGTATCTCCAAGGGTATACTTTATTTTAAAAATTATTTCAACACATTTGGGTAAGTGGTTTGACCAGAGAACTCAATTTGGTGAGGACTATACATAGGGTAGACTAGAGACTATTTTGAGTGCCCTCATCAATCCAACCATCCAATTGCCTTGCATTTTGGATGGGGGCTATTCTTACCTATACCTAAAACATATCAAAAAATGGGAATTTTTGGAGATACTTATTGTATAGTTTTTGAAATTATTTAATAATCATAGGGTAAATTAATTAGAGGAGCTAATGACCTCCAAACCCTCCAAAATTTTGCTAAGTGGTCCTTGGGCTCATCATAAGGCTATGGATAAAATTCCAACTCATTTGGAGATGTTTTAGGTTGAATTTTTGTAAACCCTATCCTTGTCCTAAAAGGGGGTATTTAGGTCAAAGTGTTCCTTGTGGGTTTGAGTGGTCAAATCACCTCAACATAGGCTGAAACTTGGGCCACTGGTTTGATATGATGCTAGACACCCTCAAATGAAATTTGGGTGGATTGGGGTAGTTTTTCCCTAGGACCCAAGTACATGTCCTGAGGTTGGGCTTTGGGGATTTGTGGAGGGCATGGGGTGGAATGCCCTTCTATGGACTTGGTGTTTAGTCCATGTGATCCTAGGGTGGTGAAAGGCCCTAGGGATAGATATGGTGGGGTTTGGACACATGCACACCACTTAAACCACTGGGTAAGCTTTTGGGTCCATACAACTTAGGGAATGTTTAGTGGCTCATATGACTTTGGAACTGCTTGATATTTTGGTCAAGGTCATTTCTTAATCACATTAGTCACTGAAATATACTACATAATGTTTGGATGAGTTTACAAGTGGGTTCCTTTGAATGGTGCACTATCATGACTGTCTCGAAGAATTTTATTAGGTGACTTCCTAACCTTGGGTTTGGATGATACTTAGTCAAGTTATGTTTCAAGACTATAATAAGCCATAGAAATTTTTAATATGAATTTTTGATCTTTATATGAGGTACTTCATTCACAACCAATCAAGTTGCACCTTCTACTTAGAAATTTCTTATGAACAAACAACTAAATGGAAACTTATGAAATTTGGTAAGAAGACCTTTATTGATATTTTAAAGCTCTGTGAATTTTTATGGAATTTTTGGAAGTCTATCTGTATGGGTTGATTCACAAGGTGCTGTTTTTTAAATAAAGGTAACTGAATTTATTTTGATATTATTAAGCTTGATAAAATGTGATTTTTGGTCAGAGGACCTTTCTGGTCCTCCTTGAGATTCAGTAATTTTCTACAATTTTCTAATGATTAACTTTAGTACTTTCTTCTTTACTTATAATTAATGGCTTATTATTGGATTAATTAATTATAGGCCAAATCATTTATGGAAAAATCATGAAACTTGGTATTTACTGTTATTTCTCTGTTATCTAGTGTTCAGAATTTTTGGGTGGGCATCATTTGAGAAAATATTGTACTTCATGTTCAAATTACCGATGGCCTAACTTTGGGAAAATTTAATTAAATACCAAATTAATTAGGAAAATTATATATTTTTGGAGATAGGCTAATTATGTCATGATAGACCCCCATTAAATATCTTAAGGATTGTGGATGAAAATTTGCAGTACCCCCTATCAGGTACACCATATAGCATATGTTGGTCTACATTTAATAAAACTGCAGAAATTGTGATAACATGGGATATGGTCATAGGAAGTGGGGAGAAATGCATGCTGGTTTGGTAAGATGAAAGAGAGCTTCATTAGGAATCATGATGAGGAGAGTGTTGGGTTGGATAGAGTTAAGAGGTGCTCGGGATCGATGAAAGATCATCTTTCCTGTGGAGAGAGAGAGAGGGTCAAAACACATTAGTGTTAGATCCAGAGTAATATTAAAAGGGATCAGGAATCGAGTATAAACTAAAAATAGTAAGTGCCTTGCGGAAGGGAACGTTGGGCTTCAGTTACCATCATAGTTCCTAGTGCCCTGTGAGAGCCCTTCACCGGGAATACCTTGGGCAGTCCTGGGCTAACCTAAACCATATGAAAAATCACTAATTAAGAGCAACTAGTATAACTAGGGGTCCACTATCACACACCCCGATGTCTCGGGAAGTTAGGTTAGGTCTCACTAGCAGTAGGCTCGGTGGTTTTAGTGATAGGCAGGTTAGCCCGGCGAGCCAATAGCTCGGATAGTTTGAGGCGGACGGGTTAGTCCGGCGAGCTTTGGCTCGGTAGATATGTGTGACCGACGGGTTTGTCCGGGGAGTGATGGCAACGACCACCACGACGACCAACTGGCAGAAGATGACGACGTCCATGGCGGTGTTGCCGTGGCAGAAGATGACGACGATGCTCCTCCAACAAAAGACTTGCGGCGCCGTAGCGGGCACAGCTATAATCTTGGCCCACACAACAAAAATTAAGAGTTAAATTTATTTTACTAGTGGTCTGCATTTATCTTTTATATGTGGTATTTGAAACTATGTTGTTTTCTATCGTTTCATTTCGGAACAATATTTTATTTTGGGCTGCTAATAGCCACATGGTTGTAAGCCTTATATAAGGCCAAATTTTCATTTGTTATGGGATTATTATTGAGATCAAAGAAAAATTGCTTGCCTAAACCTAATCCTCCTTCCCTCCTCCTCTTGGCCGCCGCCCTCCTTAAGGCTACATCTCAAGGAGTTCGGCTGCCCCTCTCCCTCTTTGCTTAGCCGCCCCTTTTACTCCTCGCTCCCTCTAGCAACCCCTCGCTCTCCCACCTCTCTACCTTTCTCCACCGAAATGATATTCACCCTTTGTCACGTTCGGCCACCTTGGAGGAAAAAGGATCAAGTGCAAGAAAGAACCAAGGTTTTTGGAGTAATCATCCACGGCGTGAAAGCGAAGGAGACGAGCAAGATCTTCATCCGTGGTGCGTTTCCCGTGGGTCCAAAGGAAGAGCGGTCATCTTGGTGGATCCAAACATCTCGGATCTACACTTCCGAGCGGGGTAACAAAAATTCCTACACAAGAGAATTTCCCTCTTGATTAGTTCTTTTAGTGGACGACTTTTGCGTGATCTTTCCGAATCGTTAATTTTCGCGGTGTTTCTAATAGTAGATTTGGATTTTCCTTTGGTTTTTCCGAAAGATCTAACGAGAGGATTGGCGCTCCTCACTTTTGTTTTGTTGGGATAGATCCTACCACTTTTGAATCGTGTTATATTTTTGGGTGGATCTATTTTGGTACAACTCCAAGCTCGACCGGAATCAATATTATTCCATTTAGCCGAAAAGGATTTTGGCCTATAGCCATTCTCCGTTCCACTTGCGGATCGGCTACCCGTATGTTAGCGCGAACGATAAATAAAATTCATTGTGGTCGCTACATTCCGTTTGTGTGCGGGTTAGGGAGCGTTAACGTTGTAAAGGTCGTAGGCACGCCCTTCGTGTAGGATCCCTAAGGCATAGCCTACATCAATTTTGGTATCAATGCCAGGTTTGTGTTGATTTCTTAATCGACACTGTCCTTACGCTTACGGTCTTAGGACGATGACCCACACTTGGTCGTGCACGTTTCGTAGACACAAAATCTGAAAAAAAAAAATTCACCATCTGGTCTGCATATAACAAAAGTCAAAAAAAAATTTCTGCAAAAAAAATTCCCCAAAAAATTCTGAATTTTCTACTTTTTTTTTCTAAGCATAAAAGTAAAAAAAATATTTTCGTTCTCCAAGACATTAAGCGTGATTGCTGCAGGTTGAGTTTGCAACAGGTGGGTGATCGTATCAAAAATTTGGTTGATGGCTTGGAACTGCTGAGCATTATCACGGCGTGATTGCTGGAAGGCCTCCCAGAGAGGATCTTCACTTGGACTTGGAGCAAGGTTCTTGGATGGTTGATGATCTGACTTGGCTAACTGTCACTGTTCACCGTCTGTTCGGATCTATAGGTCGCGTGTTAACTGTTGATGCACGAAAACGGCACCGCCTAGTTAATACGGAGGAGTGTTCGATCTCACAAGCTAGGAGACAAAGAGGATGAAGGTTGCGGGGTTGAGGAAGCTTCTGAGTGCTTGAGAGTCGAGCAAACGCTTGTTCGAGGGTTACGGGGATATAGGAGAGGTCTGCTGAGAGCAGCCTGGAAGGCTGATAATCAACAGAGAAGGTTGCTGATCAGCGGAGGAGGTTGATCAGGAGCTGTCGAGCAGATCGTTACTTTGACGGTTGTGCTTGCAGGTTGATGCCGAGAGAGTCGAGCTGAGCTGAGAAGAAGAGAGAGGGGGCTGCTAGCAGCGGTAACAGTAAACTTCACCCTCTACGCCTTATATGCCACTCTTGTGATAGGCTTTCTTTGATTATTATTGAGTAATTATAACTTGCTAATACACCTTTAAAAGAAATCAATAAAGGTGTACAAAGGGGAAGCTGGCGGCTAAGGAAGGAGTTCCAAAAGAGGCCGCGCGGACTGAAGAGCTAGGTCGGCAGGTCGCGCGACTAAGAAAAGAGGGGATGCTGCGCGGTCTGGCAATTGATGCCGGCAGGCCGCGCGCGGTTACCAAAAGAAGGACGGCGGACTGAGAAAAGGAGTTCGCAGGGGGTGATCACTTGAGCTTGTTGTGGGCTGTCTTCGAGCGCGAGCAACTTGGCGATGATGAGACCTCCCCTAAATGAAAGGCATCGGGGTCTATTTATAGGCCCGAGGAGGTAACGGCTTGTGGTGACATTACCCATGGTGAGACGGTAACTAGAGCGAGAAGAGGAAGGAGTCCGCCGCAGGCCGTGGGGACTGGGGCTTGCTTTTGGAACTGGTCCTGCTGATGGCAGACTGGGAAGAATCCGCCCGGACTGAGCTGATGGAGTCCGCGCCAAGGTTGCACGGGCTGAGGGAGTATCTGCCCGCTGTTGGGAAGCGGGAGCTGGAAGGTATATGGCGGACTGCGAGGAGAATACATGGAGTCCACTGCTACTGAACTGAGCATGCGCTAATGGTGCGAGCTGAGGGATATCCGCTGAGTCCGCTGAGTCCGCGCCTGCTGCTATGTTGAGTCTGCTCATGCTAGAACAAAGATGCCTTCCGCTGAGCTGGAGCTGGGGTTCATCAACTTAGGCGGACTGAAAGGCATGATTGCACTTCGATTCTGCCAAGCTCGAGATGAACGGGATGTTACTGCTGTTGGGTACATTGGTCAAATGTAGCTGATTTGAAGAAGCCTCACCCAACTCAATGATATACATCATAATGTATTTGATGTATGTTTGAGTTACTTGTGCAGGTTAAGAAAGTACTGGACTGAAGCAAAAAGTTTCTAAGTCCATGTGTCGACACCTAGAGGGAGAGTGTCGACACTTAAGAAGACTTGTGTCGACACCCAGACAAGATGTGTCGACACTTGGAGTCATTGTGTCGACACCTGGGATGCAGAGTCGACACCAGATAGAAAGTGTCGACACTTGGAGCTGTGTCGACACTCAGTGAAGAAAAGTGCAGACAGAAAGTGTCGACACAAGGAGCTGTGTCGACACCCAGTGAAGCTGTGTCTACACCAGAAAGTGTCGACACTTGGAGCTGTGTCGACACTCAGCAAAAGTCTGCAGAGTCTAAGTACAAGTGTCGACACTCAACACAATGTGTCGACACTAAGCAGAAGAGTCAGCACTTGAAGCATGTGTCGACACTCAACACAATGTATCGACACTCAACAGAAGAGTCAACATTTGAAGTATGTGTCGACACCCAGAACAATGTGTCGACACACAGCTGAAGACTCAACACTTGAAGAAAGTGTCGACACAAGGAGCTGTGTCGACACTTAGCAAAGAACAGAAAGAACTACAAATTATTCTAAGTACAAGTGTCGACACTATGGGAATGTGTCGACACTCAGCTGAAGTCTCAACAACAAGAAGGTGTGTCGACACAAGTAGCTGTGTCGACACTCAGCAAGATTCAACATAGAAGACTATGTGTCGACACCAAGAAGCAGTGTCGACACTTGATAGATTCAACACAAGAAGATGTGTCGACACAAAGGAGATGTGTCGACACATAGAAGAATTCAGCAAAAGCTAGAAGAACAAGTACTTGTGTCGACACTCAATTTCAGTGTCGACACATGAAGAAGAATCTGTGTCGAGACATACAAGGATATGTGTCGACACGTTGTAGACTTGTGTCGACACTTACAAAGCATGTGTCGACACTTGGTCTATAAGTGTCGACACTTAAAGACAGAAAGTCTCGACACTTACTGACTGTTAGAGATTTTCAAGAAGTGACTGGTTGACATGACAGCTGCCGATCCAGCCGGTCTACAGCAACTGTCAGAGATGTCAGAAGTCAGTTATGAACCGGACCAGCCGGTTACCATGAAGAAGGCCTATAAATAGACATCCACAGTTTACAGAAACAGTAGTTCAGAGTTGTTGAAAGAGTTGATCAAGTGATTAACAAGTGGAACAGATTACTCAAGTAATCAGAAAAGTGGTACACAGAGTATCAATATAAGAAGATCTTGCAGTCCAAGTGCAGATCTAAGAAGTTGGAGAGAGAGGGCTCCATCCAAGAAATCAGCCTCTAGAACTAGGCTGAGAAGAAGGATTCAGATTCAATTCTGATTCTTAAGAAGCAGAGGTCAAGAAACAACTACAGAGGATTCAGTCTTATTCAGTTCTACTCAAGAAGCTTTGAAGAAAGCTAAGTCAGATTGGATCCAGCTGAGTTCTTCCAAGAACTCATCAAGAATATCTCAACTCCTCTCTTATTATTCTGAGTTGTAGAGTTATCATTGGTAATATCTTTTTAACTTGTAGGATCCATTGGATCTGAGTGATTTGTAAGCCTAAAATTATAAAGGCTGAGTGTAGGGCATTTGGCCTGAGTGTAGGAGATTGAGATCTCTGAGTGTAGGCCTTGATTGGCTGAGTGTAGGCCTTGATTGGCTGAGTATAGGCTTTGGGTAAAGCTGAGTTGTAAGGCTTTGGGCCTGAGGTAGGAACCAATTTGGGTTCTGAGCCAGTGGAGAAGTTTGGCCGAATCTAGTACACTGCTAGATAGGCGAAGGGGGAAAGTGGATGTACCCATATCTTGGGGAACCACTATAAAACACTGTGTGCTGTGCTGTGATTGTGCTGTGTATGTTTTGTTATTGCTGTTTGCTGTGCAAAAGTAGTTAGAACTCTGTGATTTAACTAAGTGGCTGCCAACAAAGTTAGAAAAAGGATTAGGTCACCTATTCACCCCCCCTCTAGGTGTTTAGGTACCATATCTTTCAAGTGGTATCAGAGGGAGGTTCGACAAAACAAGGACTAACAGTCTGAGGAGATCCTGTTTGGCAGATTCAGTGTAAGGCAATTCACAGCTTCAAGAAATTCAAGAACATTAAGAAACATGGGTTCTTATGAGAATAACAAGGAATTGGGTTCCATGAAATTACCCATATGCAGGAAAGAGATCTTTGGGATCTGGAAAGAGAGGGTAAGGCTATTTATGGAAGCCTCTGACCCTAGAATCTACATTACAGTTAAGGAAGGACCTTATGTGCCAATGAAGATTTCAGTATTGGATGCAAATCAGAGGACTCCAAAGGATTTCTCTGAGATGACTAAGGATGAAATTGTCCTATCCACCATGGACAAGAGGGCACAGAACATAATAGTGAGTGTCATTGATGATGCCACTTTTTAGAACTTAATTCACTGTAAGACAGCAAAAGAGATGTGGGATACTCTCATTGTCTATATGGAAGGTTCTGAAGAAGTTAGGCAAGATAGGAAGTCCTTGCTAAATCAGTAGTATGAGAGCTTTAGGCAAGGAAAGGGTGATAGCATCACTGAGTGCTATAAGAAATTTTACAGGATAGTTAATGAACTCATGTCTTATGGAAGAGAGTTCACTAACTATGAACTAAATGACAAGTTCTTAAGGTCCCTAACCAAAGATTGGGACACTAAGATCTGTGCCATAAGAGAAATGGCTAAGTTGGGGGAAATTCCTCCTCCCACACTGTTTGGCAAGCTATTGTCTTATGAAATGCAGTTAACAGTGAGAAAAGAGGAGGAGAAATCAACAAGGACTGAGCACAAAGAAAGAACTGTTGCTTTCAAGACAGAAGTTCCCAGAAAGTGCAGGAATAAGTCTTCAACTCCACCTCCAGAGGTAGTTGAATCAGAGTCTGATGAGTCTGACAGCACAAAGTCTAAGAACAGTGAAAGTGATGAAGACTTTGCTGCTTTAACTAGACACTTTCAGAAGTTTTTGAGAAAGAAACAATGGAGGTCAAGGTCTTCTACATCACAAGGAAAGGAAGACTCTTATCAGAAAAAGAGGTCTTCAAAGAATGACAAGAAAAGGACAAAATCAAGCAAGGCAACTAGTTCAAAGATTGTTTGCTATTGCTGCAATAGACAGGGCCATGTTATTACAGATTGTCCAGAGAAGAGAAAGGAATCTGGTGACAGGAAAAAGACTCACTTCAAAGGAAAGAAAGAAAAGTCTTTTGTTGCTAAGAAGGAGAAGACTCTATCAGATACATCTTCCTCAGAAACTGAGTCTGAGGCTGAAGCCTATATAGGGCTATATACAGAAGAAGAAGAGGAAGAATTCATGGAGATCTTGGAATCAATTTATGAACAAGAAGATAGTCATTGCCAAGGGCTAATGGCTTTGACAGAGAGTGCCAAAATCCTGGAGCAGCCAGGACCCAGTCAGGTACAAAGTTCAAGTTTAAATTCAGTTTCTTGTTCTAGTTCAGAATCAGATTTTTCTTCATCAAGTGATGAGAATATATCTGAGTCTGAGGAAGATATTCATCAGCTCATAGATGAATATAAGGTACTGTTGCAAGCCTACAAGAAAAGCAAGACCCTAGCCAAAAGTCAGGCAAAGGAGATTGCAGATCTCAAGGCTGTTGCAACAGATTTTGAGAAACAATTTGATCAAAAACTGAATGAGGTAGCCAGGCTGAAACACATTACTGTGATTCAGATGGGAACTATCACCTATAAGAATGATCAAATTAAGAGACTGGAGATCAATCTTCAGAAAGAAAGAGAGCTTGTTGCTAGGTTTTCAAAACCTAAATCAGTGCTACCTTTAATTGATGAATTTGTTCATCATAAAGGCAAGGCTGGACTGGGTTTTGTTAGACCTGCAGGGACTGAGCAGTCCAAGTCTAAGTCCAAGGGCAAAGCCCCAACATTCAACAAACCTGCTGTAGTCAAAACAGCCAAGGCAGTACCTAAGCAAAGGTACAACAAGTTTGAATGCTGGTGCTGTGACAAGATTGGCCATTTTGCAATGGACTGTTGGTATAATGCCAGTGCCAAGGTGAGTAGCAAGCTACCTGGTGGAAAGCCAGTAGGTAGCTTTGTCAAGTTACAGACTAACAAGTACCAAGGACCCAAGATTGCTTTGGGTTCTAAGGTCCATTAATCTGTTTTGCAGGTGAGTCCAAGTGGCCATACCCCTACATGGTACTTGGACAGTGGATGTTCCAGACATATGACTGGAACTAGGGGACTACTGAAGGACTACATTCCAATCAAAAATGGTCCTAAAGTGACCTTTGGTGGTTCTGAAAAAGGAATCATCAAAGGGTTTGGTAACATTTCTTCAAACTTAGTTATCATTACTCAAGTGGCTTATGTTAAAGGGTTGAAACACAACCTAATAAGTATAAGTCAGTTAAGTGATGTAGGGTATGACATCTCATTTGTTAAAAATGGTTGTCATATCAAGAGGTCAAGTGATCAAGAGATCATCTTGACAGGTTATAGGAAGAGAAATGTCTACTGCCTAGACATTATGATTGAGAACAATGGTTCTCCAGTTTGTCTTGTAGCTGATGAGACAGTCTCTCATTGTGTCAAATGGCACAAGAGGCTGGCCCATCTTAACTACAAGACAATTTGCAAACTCTTTAGTAAAGAGTTAGTGAGGAATGGTCCTCAAGTTAAGTGTGTTAAAGATGGCATTTGCTCAGCTTGTCAAAAGGGCAAGCAGACTAAATCCACCTTTAGAAGCATAGATAACAAAGATGCTGTGAGGTGTTTGTACCTCTTGCATTTGGATCTCTTTGGTCCAATGCCAGTTCACAGCTTAGGTAGGAAGGTCTATACCCTTGTAGTTGTAGATGACTACTCAAGGTTTTCCTGGGTGTTCTTCTTAAGACAGAAATCTAAAACACCTAGTGTCTTCTACAGCTTTGTCAAGCAAATTCAGAATGAACTTAATAGTACTGTGGTCAAAATTAGAAGTGACCATGGTACTGAGTTTCAATCTGAAAGCATGACAAAACTATGTGAAGACTTTGGGATATTTCAAGAATTCTCTTCACCTAGAACACCTCAGCAAAATGGCATTGCTGAGAGGAAAAATAGGACCTTGATAGAAGCTGGTAGAACCCTATTATGTGATACATCACTGCCTGAGTATTTCTGGGCTGAAGCAGTTAACACTGCATGCCATGTTATAAATAGGGCTACCATCACTAAAGGGCTAAACAAGACCCCCTATGAAGTAGTGAAAGGCAGGAAACCAAACCTATCCTATTTTAGGATCTTTGGTTGTAAATGCTACATACTTAACAATGGGAAGTCTTACATAACTAAGTTTGCTGCCAAGTCCCAAGAGGGAATTTTTGTTGGGTACAGCAATAATAGTAAGGCTTATAGAGTCTACAACTTGACTACACAAGTTGTAGAAGAATCAGTGCATGTAGTTTTTGATGAGACTAAACTTATTAATAATGAGTTGTCTAGCAATGTATGCAGCCCCACAGGTTTGACAAAGACAATGGACAAGTTGACTATAGAAGAAGTGCCTGCTGCAAGACAGCAAGGAGAGGAGAGTAGCTGCTGTCCAGGGGGAGAACTACATGTGCCAATTGCTGAAGAAATCCAAGGAATACAGCATGATGCAGATGCTGAAGTGGTCAACCTGAAGTGAGGATGCCTCCAGCCCACAGGCATCTTAGAGATCATCCAGTAGAGCTGATTATTGGAGATCCAAGACAAGGAGTACAAACCAGGAGTAGAAACATGAATGCTGCAATCTATTCCAGCTTTTTGTCTCAAGTTGAACCTAAAAGATTTGAAGAAGCAATAATGGATCCACAATGGACTGAAGCATTGTAAGAAGAGCTTAATCAGTTCAAGAGGTGCAAGGTTTGGGAACTTGTTCCTAAACCTAAAGACCACAATGTAATAGGAGTTAAGTGGATCTACAGGAATAAGATGGATGAACAAGGAGTCATCATTAAGAATAAGGCTAGACTGGTTGCTAAAGGATATAGGCAAGAAGAAGGTATTGATTTTGATCAAACCTTTGCTCCAGTAGCCAGACTGGAAGCCATAAGAATGTTCTTGGCCTATGCAACCTATCAAGGATTCAAGGTATACCAAATGGATGTCAAGTCAGCATTCCTAAATGGTAATTTGAAAGAAGAAGTCTATGTGGAGCAGCCTGCAGGTTTTGTTGATCCAACTCTACCTCATTATGTCTATAGACTTAGGAAAGCTTTATATGGGTTAAAGCAAGCCCCTAGGGCTTGGTATGAAACCCTATCTAGTTTCCTCATTGAGAACAAGTTCTCAAGGGGGAAAATAGATAAGACTCTATTCCTTAGGGAATCTAGAGGCAAAGTCATACTAGTCCAAATATATGTAGATGTCATTATATTTGGGTCTACTGAAAGCAGCCTTTGCAAAAAGTTTGCAAAACTTATGCAAGGTCAGTTTGAAATGAGTAGTATGGGAGAGCTGAAGTTTTTCTTGGGTCTCCAAGTTAAACAGACTGAGAGTGGTTTGTCCATTTGTCAGTCAAAGTTCACCCTAGAACTCATAAGGAAATATGGTATGGATTCATTCAGCACCATGAAGACTCCTATGGGGTCAAGTATGTCTCTTAGCAAGGATGATGCAGGGAAATCTGTAGATGAAACCTTGTATAGAGGGATAGTTGGCTCCCTATTATACTTGACTGCTAGTAGCCCAGACATCATGTATGCTACATGTGTTTGTGCAAGGTATCAAGCCTGCCCTAAAGAGTCTCACTTGACTGTAGTCAAGAGAATTTTGAGATATCTAAAGGGCACTCCCTATCTAGGCCTCTGGTACCCTAGGAATGGAGACTTTGATCTAACAGGTTATTCAGATGCAGACTTTGCAGGATGCAAAGAGGATAGAAAGAGCACTACTGGAACCTGTAAATTCCTAGGTGGAAGACTAATTTCATGGAGCAGCAAAAAGCAGACTAGTGTGGCTATCTCCACAGCTGAGTCAGAATATGTGGCTGCAGGAAGTTGCTGTGCTCAACTTCTGTGAATTCAACATCAGCTAGAGGACTATGGATTTCAGGTAAGTAGAACTCCACTTTACTGTGATTCTACAAGTGTTATTTCAATAGCTAATAACCCTGTATCTCATAGTAGAACAAAACATATTGAGATTAAATATCACTTTCTTAGAGAACATGTAGAAAGAGAAGATATTTCACTTGAATATGTTAAAATAGATGAACAAGTAGCTGATATGTTTACTAAGCCCCTAGAAGAAGCTAAGTTCAATAGATTCAAAATTGAACTAGTAATGATAAACTTAGATTAAGTTTACAGAATAGAAAATTGGCTAAGTAAAAATGTGTCGACACATAGACAAGTCTATGTCGACACAGAATAGTGGTGTCGACACTTCAGGAATATGGTGTCGACACATCTAGGAATGTGGTGTCGACACTTCAGCATGTTAGTGTCGACACATGTCAAGTAGGTGTCGACACATTCAATATGGAGTCGACACTTATGTTTTACTCAGAATTTTTCTAAGTAAAGTCTCGACAATGTGTCGAGTTATGTTGTGTCGACACATAACCAAGTGTCGACACATATACTCTGTAGACTAAACTTGTGTCGACACATATGTGTCGAGACATTATAAGTCAGTGTCGACACTTATTGCCAGTGTCGACACATGTTGAGTTAGCTATCCCGCCTGTTCATCTTCAAAATCAGAAAGGTATAAATAGGGTTCTGTCTTTGTTTGTCGACACGCTTTCAAAGTTTCGAGACCAAAACTATTGTGTCGACACTTCTCTTTTCTAAAGACAAATTCTCCAAACCCTAATGTCTCCTAAGCTTGAGGAGAACGTGAACGAGGGCTATGAGCTGGTGCGCGGCGCGTTTGACGACGCAGATCAAGAAATCCAATCGATGATAACCCTAGTCGCCAATTCTGGACTAGAATACTTGGTTTCAGAACCAACAAAGATTTGGAAGAAGGAAGTTCTTGAATTCCTTAATGGAGCTGCTGTAGATGAATCTGGATACAGGATCAAATCCAGAGTTCATGGATCTAAGGTCAAGATTTCTCCAAAAAGTCTGAGGAAGGTACTCCAGCTACCCAAGACTCAAGATGAAGAAGAAGTAACTGCTTCAAAGACCAGGGAAGCTTTAACCTGGTGTGGTCTTGATCCCAAGATGAAGATAGGCTCGGTATTCAACAGGAAAGGCATGAACAGTCAAGGAAAATTCATGTCTGAAATTGTGGGCAAGGTTATTCTCAGTAAGCCAGGAGGGCATGACAGGGTGTCTGCCTCTATGTTTGAAATTATGACCAGAATAATCTTTACTCTAAGAACAGACTGGTCTCTAGTGGTTTTTGACAAGATCAAGGAAAGCTTGAAGAAGCCCAATCTGGGCAGAATTATCAGTCTCTACCTAGCTGGTACAATACCAGAGGTAATGAGCAATGCTGCTGGAAGCAAAATCAACCACATGAGGAAGATGGACCAAAGGATATTTTCCAGATGGGACAGGGTGTTGTCCAAGGAAGTGGCAACCCCAGAGAAGCCATTTACTGAGAAGGAGATTCCTCCTAAGAAGAAGAGAAAAACTGCTGCTGTGGCACAAGAGTCCTCCAGCAGTTCTGATAGTGAAGAACATGTTGTCTTCACTCCTGATGACCAAGAGGATGTGGCTGCAGAGAAGACCCCTGCTGCTGCAGATAATGCTGAGGTCCAGGGGGAGCTTCCAGTAGTAGAAGAACCATCTACTCTACACAGTGAGCAAGCCACCATCATTATCCAAGAGGTACTCACTGACCTAAAAACTTTAGACTATATTATAGAAGATGCTAATTTGTCTGATGTCCATCAGCAAACTCAGCTAGACAGTCAAGTTCTAGATGTTGTTTTAGAAGACAAATCTGCTGAACAAGAAGTGGTACCTGAGTTAGTGGTTGAAGAGCAAAGATTGTCTCCAGCTCCATCTCCACCTGAATATACAATGGAGGATTTATTCCTAAATCTAGATCAAGAAGACTTTGATATGGACAAGGATGCTGCTGCTGAAGATAAGAGTGCTGCTGCTGAGGGGGAGCACATGGAAGTTCTGGAAGAGCCTATTAGGCTAGAAACTGAGCAAGCACCTGATGTGCAATCTGAGCAGCCTCAAAGCCCTAAGGACAGGGTTGATATTGCCAGCATTTCTGCCTCTGAAGATGAGGAGAGTGCTAGGGCCAAGAAAAAGAAACTCTATGTTTTTAAAAGAAGAAGCCAGAGTTACAAGAAAGCCTTGCAATCTATAGCCCCACAGCCTATAGTTCAACAAGCTCCAACAGTTGATTATAGTGCTTTGATGATTGCCATGCAGATCAAGTTGGATGAGCAAAGGAAGGCAATAGAGGCTTATGTGGATGAGGGCACAAGTCCCTACAGTTTGATCTTGCACAAGATATAAAATCTATAAGGTTTGAAATGAACCTGAACAAGAAGGAGATGACTGACTGCTTCCACAAGGGTGGGAATGCAGTAGTCTATTTGGCAACTCACCAGGAGAAGATCAAGGCTCAGGTAGATGATATAGCATTAAAGCAAGGATATGTGCTGGAGAATCAGTTAAGAATGAATGATAATTTGACTGCCTCCCATAATGCTATAGTCACTGAGTTGAAGAATAAGACTGCTGAACCTTCAACATCTACTACTGCTGCTAAGGCTGACTTTGATAAGGTATTTCAAGCTGAGATTACTGCTGTCAAGACTGCAATTAAAGATTCCCAGAAGGCCATCTCTGAACAGCTCACTAAGCTCAGACCTTACTTTAAAGAGGGAATCAGGTATTTGGATAGTCAGATAAGGTTTCAAAAGGATGATGTCAGAGACCATATGGCCAGAGAAGTCATAAAGGGGGAGAGAGTATTAGTCAAAGCTAGCTCTGACCATGCCAAATGGATATCTAACTCAATCAGAGCTACACTGGGCTATCCTCCACTTTGTGATGATGATAATGTGGCTGAATCAGGAATACAAACTGCATATCTTGGGGGTAAGCAACAAGAAGTAGCTCAAGTGATATATCCACCTCCAGATTTTGACATGGTTCAAGCAGATGTCAGCACAATGTATAGCCCAACTGAGGGCAAGGCCAATGTTCATATTGAGAAGGTTGTTCAACCTATTTCTGAAGCTCTGCAAGAGGCTCTGAACAAAGAAGAAGAGACAAGGTTGTCTAAAAAGAGGTTTAGGGAACAAGCAGAACAAAAGCCAGATTTTGAACAATGGAGCCCTACCTCTAGAAATATAATTCTAACTTCCTGGAAAGCTGCTAAAGACAACATGAATAACAGGAACAAATGGTTCTCTGAGGCAGAATGGAGAAAGCATGAGATCAGGCAGGAGGCTATAGTACAATTCAGAAGGAAGGCTAAGATGGGAAAGCTACCTCCTACTGCTGTGGAGCCTAGCAAGTACTTCCCCAAGCCATACCACTATTTTGAGAGACAGAAAATCAAAGCAGAAGAGCTGAAGAAGAAGGACTTAAAAGGAAAGAAGCCAGCTGATGCTGCAACTGTTGAAGCCCCTGTCAAAGCTCAAGTCCAAGCTGGAAAGGGAATTGTTATCAAGGAACCTGATCAGAAATAGATTAGGATTTTACTTGAAGTTTATGTTGCAATCCTTTTTACTGTAAAACATTTTTGTAAAACATTGAAGATGTATAAGAAAAATGTTAGAACAATATATGATAAATATATTACATGATTGTTCTGTAAATGTGTCTATTTCTTGATTGTTCTGTAATGATGAATGTGTATACATGTGTGTATTTCTACATGTTTATGTTTACCCTGCTGAATATAATCTGCTGTACATCATTTTGTAATTTTAATTATGGATGGTGTATATCATTGACTAAGGGTTATGACTTCTCCAAATAGGGGGAGATTGTTGGGTACATTGGTCAAATGTACCTGATTTGAAGAAGCCTCACCCAACTCAATGATATACATCATAATGTATTTGATGTATGTTTGAGTTACTTGTGCAGGTTAAGAAAGTACTGGACTGAAGCAAAAAGTTTCTAAGTCCATGTGTCGACACCTAGAGGGAAAGTGTTGACACTTAAGAAGACTTGTGTCGACACCCAGACAAGATGTGTCGACACTTGGAGTCATTGTGTCAACACCTGGGATGTAGAGTCGACACCAGACAGAAAGTGTCGACACTTGGAGCTGTGTCGACACTCAGTGAAGAAAAGTGCAGACAGAAAGTGTCGACACAAGGAGCTGTGTCGACACCCAGTGAAGCTGTGTCTACACCAGAAAGTGTCGACACTTGGAGCTGTGTCGACACTCAGCAAAAGTCTGCAGAGTCTAAGTACAAGTGTTGACACTCAACACAATGTGTCGACACTAAGCAGAAGAGTCAGCACTTGAAGCATGTGTCGACACTCAACACAATGTGTCGACACTCAATAGAAGAGTCAACATTTGAAGTATGTGTCGACACCCAGAATAATGTGTCGACACATAGCTGAAGACTCAACACTTGAAGAAAGTGTCGACACAAGGAGCTGTGTCGACACTTAGCAAAGAACAGAAAGAACTACAAATTATTCTAAGTACAAGTGTCGACACTATGGGAATGTGTCGACACTCAGCTGAAGTCTCAACAACAAGAAGGTGTGTCGACATAAGTAGCTGTGTCGACACTCAGCAAGATTCAACATAGAAGACTATGTGTCGACACCAAGAAGCAGTGTCGACACTTGACAGATTCAACACAAGAAGATGTGTCGACACAAAGGAGATGTGTCGACACATAGAAGAATTCAGCAAAAGCTAGAAGAACAAGTACTTGTGTCGACACTCAATTTCAGTGTCGACACATGAAGAAGAATCTGTGTCGAGACATACAAGGATATATGTCGACACCTTGTAGACTTGTGTCGACACTTACAAAGCATGTGTCGACACTTGGTCTATAAGTGTCGACACTTAAAGACAGAAAGTCTCGACACTTACTGACTGTTAGAGATTTTCAAGAAGTGACTGGTTAACATGACAGCTGCCGATCCAGCCGGTCTACAACAACTGTCAGAGATGTCAGAAGTCAGTTATGAACAGGACCAGCCGGTTACCATGAAGAAGGCTTGTAAATAGGCATCCACAGTTTACAGAAACAGTAGTTCAGAGTTGTTAAAAGAGTTGATCAAGTGATTAACAAGTGGAACAGATTACTCAAGTAATCAGAAAAGTGGTACACAGAGTATCAATATAAGAAGATCTTGCAGTCCAAGTGCAGATCTAAGAAGTTGGAGAGAGAGGGCTCCATCCAAGAAATCAGCCTCTGGAACTAGGCTGAGAAGAAGGATTCAGATTCAATTCTGATTCTTAAGAAGCAGAGGTCAAGGAACAACTGCAGAGGATTCAGTCTTATTCAGTTCTACTCAAGAAGCTTTGAAGAAAGCTAAGTCAGATTGGATCCAGCTGAGTTCTTCCAAGAACTCATCAAGAATCTCTCAACTCCTCTCTTATTATTCTGAGTTGAAGAGTTATCATTGGTAATATCTTTTTAACTTGTAGGATCCATTGGATCTGAGTGATTTGTAAGCCTAAAATTATAAAGGCTGAGTGTAGGGCATTTGGCCTGAGTATAGGAGATTGAGATCTCTGAGTGTAGGCCTTGATTGGCTGAGTGTAGGCCTTGATTGGCTGAGTGTAGGCTTTGGGTAAAGCTGAGTTGTAAGGCTTTGGGCCTGAGGTAGGAACCAATTTGTGTTCTGAGACAGTGGAGAAGTTTGGCCGAATCTAGTACACTGCTAGATAGGCAAAGGGGGAAAGTGGATGTACCCATATCTTGGGGAACCACTATAAAACACTGTGTGCTGTGCTGTGATTGTGCTGTGTATGTTTTGTTATTGCTGTTTGTTGTGCAAAAGTAGTTAGAACTCTGTGATTTAACTAAGTGGCTGCCAACAAAGTTAGAAAAGGATTAGGTCACATATTCACCCCCCCCCCTCTAGGTGTTTAGGTACCATATCTTTCAACTGCTAGTCTTTGCGAGTAGCCGGGGAGTTGGAGCGTCGGCACTCCTTAGGCGGACTAAAGAAGCTGACTGTCCATGCTGCTGGAGTCTGCTAATTGTTGAATGGAACTTGCCGCACCTGCCGGGTGACAAGGTATGGGCAACCTGCCACACTAACGAGGCAAGTCGTGCATGTTGGCAAGGTGGAAACCGAGGTAGCTGGCTGGCGGCCTGGGGGCAGGTCGCCACTCTTGTTTGGCGGTTTGAGCGGTCTGGTCTTCTTGAAGAGCGACTTGCAGGAGCTTGCTGAAAGAGCCCAATTCCTACAAAGGACGAGGCATGTTGCCGACCTGGGTGGATAGGCATCCGAGTCCAGCAAAGGGAGATCTATTGAGACAAGCTTGCAGTTAAGCTAAAAAGGAGCGCGCGACCTATAGGGGCGGACTGCAGAACCAGTTCTCGGCACCTGCCGACCCAAAGGAACAAGGCATGGCCTGTGCGGTCATAACGCTGAGACCGCCCAGGCCGTGCGGCCTAAGAGGACAGAGAAAACCTGTCCGCCCATCCTTAGAAGTGACCTCCCGGAGGAACCTGGAGCAGGCCGTGACTAGCGAGCTGGCTGCCTTGGGAATGATCACCGATTTCAGGGTTAATAGGTGGCATCATTTAACTTGAGATAATCGATGCACATCCGCCACCCGGTCACTGTTCTTGTCGGTTTTAGATCATAATTTTCGAATAAAACTACCCTGATCCTTCCTTTCTTTGGCACTACTTGGACCGGACTCACACAGTTTGTAACACCCCAAAATCCAAAGATTAGAAAATTTTGGTGACACAGCCTAGGACACGGACGTGTCCCATGGCGTGTCCTTCCTGGGTGAGCAATCGACGAGTGGTCGACAAAAATTCGCTCGACGATTGTCGAGAGCATAGGACACGGCCTATGACACGGGCGTGTCACAGGGCGTGTCAGCGTAGTCGACGAACTCAGCCCGACAAATTTGAGCTGGGGTGTGTCTAGTGCCGTGTGATGGGCACCACTCCGCGTCACCTAAAGGTGTACAACACACACATTAGCAAACGTACAGAAGCAAGATCAACAGGTTAGGAACACGCAGGTTCCTCAAACACATGTATTTGCATTCCTACCATGGACATAGATTACAAATCCATCGGTGCCACATGGCGAAGACAATACCGGCGTCGTGGTAAATTGAATCTTCAGCTCATCAAAATCTCGCTCGCACTATGGCGTCCAAACAAACTTCTGATCTTTTCTCGTCAGTGTGGTTAGCGGCAAAGCGGTCCGTGAGAAATTTCCAACAAATCTTCGATAGTACCCCGCTAGTCCAAGGAAGCTCCTGACTTCGGCCACTAAAGACAAAACCAGCCACTCATGTATGGCCTTTACTTTGTTGGATCCACTGCTATGCACGCTCCACTCACCACATAGCCCAGAAAAGCCACTGACGCTAGCCAAAACTCGCACTTCAAGAACTTGGCATAGAGCTGATTCTGCCTCAAGGTATTCAATACCAACCACAAGTGCTTTTCATGATAGGCTTCCGATCTCGAGTACACCGGGATATCATCAATGAACACGATCACGAACAGATCCAGGTATTCTTGGAATATTTGGTGCATCAAGTCCATAAATACTGAGGGTGCATTGCACAGCCCAAACGGCATTACCGTGAACTCATAGTGCCCGTACCGTGTCCCAAATGCGGTTTTGGGAATGTCACCGTCCCAGATTCTCACCTGGTTGTACCCAGACTTCAAGTCCAACTTCGAATAGACGGTCGATCCCACCAGCTGATCGAACAACTCATCAATCCGCGGAATCAGATTCTTAATCTTCTCTGTCAGCTTCTTCAGTTCGCGATAATCAATACATAACCGCAAGCCACCGTCTTTCTTTTTCACAAAAAGTACATGGGCGCTCCAAGGAGACATGCTTGGGCGTATATACCCCTACTACAGCAATTCCTCTAGTTGTACTTTCAACTCCGCCATTTTCTTTGGCGCGATGTAATATGGAGAGCGGGCCACAGGTTTCGCACCTGGCACCAACTCGATCGTGAAGTCAATCTCTCGCTGCGGTGGTAGCCCAGGGAGATCCTTGGGAAACACATCTGTAAACTCATACATTATCGGAACATCGCACACACTGGCCTTAGGCTCCACAGCCTGAATCAACGCGAAGTATAACTTCGCGCCTTTCCGAACAGCTTTGACAACTTGGAGTGCAGACATCAACGTCCCGCCAACTCCTCGCATACCCGCGAACCTCGTCTCCTGCTCGGTATTCTGGCCCAATGTGATCTCTTTGGACTGGCAATCAATCAAGGCATGCTGCTCCGCAAGCCAATCCATATCAAATATCACGTCGAATTCCGATATCGGAAATACAGATGCAGTCAAACAGAAATCTCGACTTCCTATTTACACTGCCACATCGCAAGCTTGATCCGCGCGCATCATGCAGCTATTCGGCAACACCACTCTGACGCTATCTGTCTTTATATGACTAGGTATCACAAGATGCGTTATGAACTCTTTAGACAGAAATGAATGCCAAGCACCTGTATCAAACAGTGCTCGCGCCAGCATGTTCCGAATCATCACAAATCCTGCGACCATCATGTCACACATACAAACCGCATACACATATGCAATAAACCAAGCATACAAGCAATACAATGCACAAAATTTAACTCGTACCTGTGACGACGTCACTCTGCTTCATGGCCTCCCACGTGCTAAGATTGTAGACCCGGGGCTGCGCCTGCGATGTAGAGGATTCCACCATTGCCTTGCCCTTTTCTGCATATGACGCTCCCGCCTTATTTTTACTCTTTGGCGGCACCCGACAATCCCGGGCTTTATGCCCCACCCGTCCATAATTGAAGCACGTACGAGTATCCGGCTTAGAAGTGGTCCCTGACGTTGCTCCCAATGCAACCGAATAAGGAGCTTGTCCCACCGTCTTGGGCCTCTTGCCCCATTTCTTCTTATAAAATGACTTCATCGGTCGGGGCATTTTAAACTCTGGCTATCTAGTGATGCCTCAGGGAGCGGCTTAGGCTACGTTCTTCTGCAAAATGAAAAGGTGATTGCTTATGGCTCACACCAGCTGAAGGTGCACGAGCGAAACTATCTCGTCCATGACTTAGAATTGGCAGCAGTGATCTTTGTACTAAAACTGTGGTGACGCTATCTTTATGGAGTGAAGGTGGAGATCTATACAGGTCATAAGAGCCTAAAGTACTTGTTGGAGCAGAAGGACCTGAATATGCGATAATGACGGTGGTTGGAGTTCCTCTGGGACTACACCTTTGAGATTCCTTATACTCCCGGGAAGGGGAACGTAGTCATAGATGCCTTGAGTCAGAGAGCTCCGGTAAGGGCGAGCTGGTTGCAGAGGCGTGATGAACGTCTCATCCAGGAGTTGGAAGCATTGGAGATCTCGTGTGTTGACAAGAATGCTACTGCTGATGCATGTCTGAACTGGACGGAGGTACAGTGTGACCTTGCAGACCGGATTCGATGAGCAATGGGATTAGATGAAGATCTCTTACGCTATGCGAAAGATGGGCTAGAGGGCAAGTTCTCCTGGGATGACGGTCTTTTCCGGAAAGAAGGCCGCTTGTGTATCCCGAATTTGGGTAAATTGAGGGAATAACTGATGTATGAAGCGCATTATACGAAGTACTCAATCCACCCAGGGAGCATGAAGATGTTCAGGGATATGAAAAAGTTGTTCTGGTGGCCAGGGCTAAAGAAAGATGTTGCTCATTATGTGGTCAAATGCCAAACATGTGCTATGGTGAAGGCGGAATGCCAGAAGCCGGATGGTTATTTAAGTCATTGTCGATTCCAGAATGGAAGTTTGAAGATATTTCCATGGATTTCATACATGGGTTTCCAAGATCTTAGCGCGGAAATGATTCCATCTGGGTGATTGTCGACCGGCTGACGAAAGTGGCACATTTCCTGCCGAACAGACAGGATGATTCGGTGGAAACTTTGGCAATGTTGTATGTTGACCAGATTGTGCGGCTACACGGTGTTCCTCGGAGCATCGTAAGTGATCGAGATGGGCAGTTCACATCGAATGATTGGAGGCTAGTCCATCAACTTTTGGGCACGAAGTTGACATTCAGCACAGCCTTTCATCCCCAGACGAATGGCCAAACTGAAAGGACCAACAGAATAATGGAAGACATGCTTCGGATGTGCGCCCTAAACTTCGGAAAGAGATGGGAAGATCATCTCTATATGGTTGAGTTCTCTTACAATAATAGCTACCAAGCAAGCATCGACATGGCCCCATATGAATCTCTGTTTGGACGGAAGCGTCGTACTCCTTTAGCTTGGGCAGAAGCGGGCGAAGCCAGAGTGTATAGGCGTAATGAGGTCGATGAAGCAAATGAGACCATACACACTATTTGAGAACGACTGTTGATAGCTCAAGATCGGTAAGCAAAATACTACAACGCCAAGCACCGAAACGTGGAGTTCATGGTAGACGATTGGGTATACTTAAAGATCAAACCCTTCAAAGGCGTATCCAGGATTCGACGTCTGAAAAAGTTAAGTCCAAGATACCTTCCATTTGAAGTGGTCGAGCAAGTTGGAGAAGCCGCATATCGGCTAGCTCTTTCGGCAAACTTGAGTGGATTGCATGATGTGTTTCACGTCTCGGTACTACGGAAGGCAGTGAAAGATCGAGCTCATGTTATTAGGGATGATCAAGTGCCGGTGGAGTATGGACTAATGATGAAAGTTAGGCCCATTCAGATCGAGGATCGTGCCGAGAAACAGTTGCGGAACAAGACGGTCGGGATGGTCAAAGTCCGGTGGGACAATTGCGACCGTGAGGAGCCTACATAGGAGCGAGAGCAGACCATGCGAGCTGAGATTCCCGAACTATTTGTGTAACGGTTATGCCATATATATCAAGTTGTATTGAAATGATTGTGGAATGAAAATCCTTCTGTTTGAGCTCCTTGGTGCAAATTTCGGGGATGGAATTTTTGTAAGGAGGGGAGGATTGTAACACCGCAAAATGCAGATATTGGAAAAATTGGGTGACACAGCCTGGGATACGGGCGTGTCTCAGGGCATGTCCTTCCTGGGTGAGCAGTCAATGAGTCATCATCAAAAATTCGGTTGACGATTATCGAGAGCATAGGACACGGCCTATGACACGGGCGTGTCACTGGGTGTGTCACAGGGCATGTCAGCGCGGTCGACAAACTCAACCCAACGAATTTGAGCTCGGGCGTGTCTAGTGCTGTGTGATGGGCACACGGCCTGAGACACGGGCATGTTATAGGCCATGTGAGTCTCGGGTGATTTTGAAGTTGTGTAGCCTGATGAACACGGCCACAAACACGACCGTGTCTGAAGGCGTGTCGGGTGACACGGCCCGTGAAACGGGCGTGTCACATGGGCGTATCACTGGATTGGATAAGTCAGTTGAGCACCGTTTGAGGCACACGGCCTGGGACACGGGCGTGTCACAGGCTGTGTCAGGCAAAAAGTATGAGTTCGTTAGCAAATCGTGGCTGCCCGTTCTTTCAGCTGGGATCCAACGGCTGAGACTCCTCCCTGTGGATTTAAGGCCGAAAAGGGGGTTGGGAGAACTCATTTGTAACTTGGCCTTATCTTTCTAAATCCTAGAGAGAGAAAGTGAGAGGAAGAAGGAGGAGGAGGAAAGGGGCTGGTGACTGGTGGTGCTGCGGTTTTCCGACCAGAGATCCGAGGCCGGCATTGCGGAGGAAAAGCTGTTGCGGTTCTTCCTAGCCAGTTAGGAGCTCATGGCACCGAAGCGACTTTGAGGGTAACGACCCTTCTTCCTAGCCATGTGAAGTCTTCCTTTTGGCATATGCATATGATTCCCCCACCAGAGGGTGGCTGATTATTTGAGTCTTTTAGGTTAATTCATGGAATCCCCAATCAATTGTCATATAGATCCGGAAATTAAGTACGGAATAGGCATGATGTGTGAAGCCCATCTGGATAGGTTGGTCTGGATTGGTGATGTTGCATACGAACCGGAGATGACTCCATGATAAACGCGTAGGTTAGGAGTCAACGGGTTAGACCTGTGAAGGGAAGTAGCAGGAAGTACTGGAGTGGTGTCCTGGAAAATACCCGTAGAATGCTTGTACTTTTTTGTTATACCAGAGAAGGGGAGTAACATGAAGTACTGGATTGGAAGTCCAGGAAATACCCTTTTGATGCTTGATGTTCTTGGATGGTACCTATGAAGAGAGTAACAGGAAGTACTGGCGTGGTGAGCCAGGAAAGACCCTTGACATTGCGGAGTCATACCTACGAAGAGAGTAGCAGGAAGTACGGGTATGCCCAGGAAATACCCGCTGATGTTGTGATATGGAATGGGTGTAAGAGGAAGTACTGGTGCGCCCAAGAAAGCACCCAGACTTGAATGCCAGAACAGGATCGGTGAGACCGGCCCGCGCCTTTGATTTAGCCGCGAGTACGCTGTGTCGGTGATGGCAAGGCGATTTGAGCAACGGGGGGTGGAGGATCCAACCTGCGCTATGTCCGTTCCACGTGAGACCTGAAAGTGCGGTCTGTTGGAGCACATAGCAAAAGTCGTAGGCCAGCGCGCCATGACACAATGGGGGGCTACTGGCCAATCCTGGTGCATTACGACTAGAACTCCGTCTGCATGCCATGGAGTAAATGCTCAAGTGATTTGTCATTGGGTTGCGACCCTGATACGGTGGTGGGCAACTGGTTTGCCGGTACACCAAGAATGTGCCTTGAGTGCATGGATCGTCGGGCCGGGCGGCTGACGGTTATGATGGAATGTGTGCGTAAAAGCATATTTGTGATATATATGCTTGAAATGCTATGCCTGCAGGGAAGATTACCACTGCCCCGGGAAAGGGGTAGGGTCATTATAAGTTGGTCAGCTGAATGCTGACCGTTGCCTCTGTTTGCCACTGTTGGGTGGAATGTCCCTGTGCAGGTGTTGGATAACCGAGCGGGACGCATAAGGGCTGAAGTCCCTGCTGCATTTGCTACTGCCATTGCTAGCCCTCGAAGGCTAAAATAAATGGAAGTGTTATGTTTTCTTTTGACGTGGCCGGCCTGCGTGCCAATGTTTGAGGCCATTGTTTTGAAAGCCATGTAAGGCCATAAGGCCAACTACTTGTATGTGTAAGACATTCCTATCATGTATAAAATGTGGAGGTTTTATGTGCTGGACATTCAGGTGTGGAGTTCAAGTGTAGTGTTATAGGCTTCTGCTAGAATGCAATGTGTTAGGGTGCGCTGCGCTACTCTAGTATCACATCGTAACTGCACCGCCTGTTTTGTGGTCTATGCTGTGGGGCCCGGCCGGACCTTCTAGTATATACTATATGAACGGATGGGGTTGTTACACACTTACTATTCGAGATTGGATAAATTATCCCCGCGTCTAATAATTTTAAAACCTCTCCATTTACGACCTCCTTCATGTTTTGATTTAAACGACGTTGAGGTTGTACTACACGCTTAGAATTTTCTTCCAAAAACATTTTATGTGTGCAAAAGGAGGGGCTTAAGCCAGAAATATCGGATATTTGCCACGTTATAGCTCGGCGATACCTTTGTAGAACTTCGATCAAATGATTGTTTTCAGATTGAGAATGAAAGGCCGAGACTATCACGGGCAACATAGAATTTTTTTCAAGACAAGCATATTTTAGATGTTTAGGGAGCAGTTTCAATTCAAGAGTGGGTGGTTCGTCATAAGAATTTTTCAAATTCTTTTTATTTTCAAAAGTAAGAGTTTCAAAAATTTTCTTCCTAAAAACAAAATCATTTTCAACATTAGTTTGCACGGACATGGTCGTGTCTAAAATAAATTCGGGAGAGATTTCAGAAAATTTGGAGATATTTCAGAAAAAGATGAACAAAATTCATTACTATAAATATTAGAAAGAGAAAAAAATGTCTTCATTTAAAACATCTAGAAAAAAAAACATGAGACATCATTTGATACAGAGTTTTTCATTGATTGGTTAATTTCAAATGTGACCTCAGCATTTCCTACTTGGAGCAGCAATTTTTCGTTGCTTACATCTATTACCGCACGTGAAGTGGCTAGGAAGGGAGGCCGAGGATTAGTGGTACCTCGACATCCTCTTCGATATCTAGAATGACCAAATCTACCGAGAAGGTAAATTTTTCAACTCTTACTAGCACATCTTGAACAATTCCTAACAAATAGTTAATCAACCGATCAGCTAATTATATGCTCATCCGAGTTGGGTTGAGAATACCCAATCCTAATTTCTTAAACAAGGAGAAGGGCATCAAATTGATGGTTCCTCCAAAAATGCTAACGCATGCTTAACAAATAATCTCCAAAAATGCAAGGGATCGAAAAGCTACCCTAATCGTTAATTTTTTTTAGATAGATTATTAGTGATGACCGCGGAGTATTCCTCATTTAACATGACATGCGAGAGGTTTTCTATTTTTTTGTTTTTTAGGAGATCCTTCAAGTATTTAGCATACTTGGGCATTTGTGAGATGGATTCATGAAGTGGTTAATTTATGTGAATTTGTTTGAACATTTCAAGAAAGCAATTATATTGATCATTTATCTTACTTTTTGAAAGTTGAGAGGGATAAGGAGGAGAAATAGAATCCTTTAAAATCGTGTAGGTTTTTTTTACAAAATATCCATTGAAACGACATTATCATTTAAAATAGGCGGGTTTTCTAAAATAGGAGAGACATTCACCTCGGGCTCGTCCATTATAATTGGAATGAAAATCTCTTTCCCGCTCCAAAGAGAAATCACTTTTGCATGCTCTTTCGGATTGGGCTCGGTATTTGAAGGAAGAGTCCCAGTTGGCCTCTCAGAAATAATGTTTTTGAGTTGCCCGACTGTGTTCTATAATTTTTTGACCGTACCCGATAGATTTCTGATTGTTGCTTCATTAGAAGTAATGTATTTTGAAAACATATCCTCTAGAGAGTGAGGCTTTTGAAAATTCTTATTATTTTGCAGAGGAGGTTATGATGTAGAATCGTGTGGTGGTGGTGGTGGTCGCATCACATTAAAGTAATTACTCCAAGAAAAGTTCGGATGGTTACGCCATCCAGGATGTTAAAAGTTTGAATTATTACTAAAATCAGGAGGAGAAGAAAAAGCTGAAAATTTATTTGGAGTAGGCATGGGTATTTTCCCCAAGTAGTCCACCTGCTAGCGGCAGCATTCGCAGTTTCCCATTCCTGAGGGGCGGAGGCAACATACATCTTTGTCATCTTCTTGTTCAGTATCTCTACTTGCAACGCCAGCTTGGACATCGCGTTAACCTCGTAATTACCTGCAACATTGTTAGGGCGGGACCTAGACACATTCCACTGATAGGTGTTCACGGCCATACCCTCAAAATGATCAAGAGCTTCCTCTGGAGTTTTGCGGTTCAAAGAACCACCGGATGCAGCATCTATCATTTTCTTTGTCGTTTGATTTAGCCCATTATATAATGTCTGAACCTATAACCATACAGGTAGAGCAAGATTAGGGCATCTTCTTAAGGGTTCCTTATACCTCTCCCAAGTATCATAGTGGGTTTTGGAATCAATTTCTCTATACGAAGAAATGTCATTTCTAAGCTTAGCCGTTTTAGCGGGATGAAAATACTTGCTAAAAATTTCTCCATTAACTGTTCCCAGGTAATGATTGATCCTCTTCGGATAGAAGACAACCATTCCTTGGCTTTTATTCTTAAAGAAAATGGGAAGAGACTTAGCCTTATATCATCTTCCATAACACCATTTATCTTAAACATATCACAGATTTCTAAAAAGTTAGCAATATGTGCATTCAGATCTTCAACTTGCATTCCGCCGAATTTCATGTATTGTTGCATCATTGATATGATGCTAGGCTTCAACTCAAAGTTATTGTTCTCCATGGGGGGTCGTCGAATAATGCTTGAATATGTCCCTTCCAAGTTATGTCGAGCATAATGATACATGGTACGTTTCTCGGCCGCATTTGGGTCTAGTTTGGCTGGTTGGGCATCATTTTCATTCAAATTCATGTTTGGAAAATTAATGTCCCCTACGGACTGCTCGACCGAATCAGTTAGAATTGGAGGGCGGGATCACTGTTCGCGCCGAAAGGTGCGTTCGATCTCTGGATCCAAATCAAGTTGATTCGATGGATTCCGTCGGGTCATGCACTTGGGGAAAAGAGAAAGAGAAAGATATAGAAAAACTAGAAAAAGAGAGCTTACTCTTCTTTGAAAATAAAATTTTTTTGAAGTGGGGGTGGGGGGAAGAGAGGTGATAAAAGTAATAGATTCGTAGTTTCAAAGTATCAACTTAAAGTTGTCCATGGCAACGATGAAAGAAACTTGGGGTCAACAGATCGTTATGAAAAGAAATCCAAACTAACAATCCAATGAAGGCAAGTATACCTACCGAATTATAGCAAGGGGGCACAAGTGTCCTATTTATATCCGAGAACCATTGAGTACTTATACAAACAAAAATTGTAATTATCTTATCGAAGGATTTAGGGTTTGATTACTAAATTGGAAAAGGGAAATTACTAGCAAATATAAATAAAGACTACAACTAATGATTAAAAAAGGGGGTTGAACGATGGTTAAGGGGTAGTACTCGATCATGAATAACCTCGGCTTAAGTTAATCAGAGATACAAAAATCAAAATAAAACTTAATAAGGTAAAGGTCCTTGACCGTGGGGGTTCCCAAAGCTTGAACACGCTTCACTTGAAGACATTCTCAACTGATGTTAGGAAAATCAGACCGAACTCTCATCCGTATATGAATACCTAAAACTCGCTTTACGTAATGAACCCTGCTATTGGATTTCACTCCAATACGGGAGATTTACGTCATCCTCTCTCGAGGGATGAGTGGAACTCTCTTTACTATTGTGTGTTCACTTCAAACTATGAGCCTCTCGGCTAGCTAAGAGTGAAAACTAAAGATGGAGATTATATATCGATGATAGTATTAGAAACGTGATATTTCAAGAGTAAATTGAAGGCCTAAACCTTAAAAACAGAAAGTAAACTAAAACATCATAACTTAATCAACTCAACATCAGATCATCAAGATCGAGTACTAGGAGGATTTAGTTAGTCATGAGGAAGTAGGAAATAAAAATCATGTTAAGAATATGCATAATAAGAAAGAGAGAGAGAGAGAGAGAGAGAGAGAGAGAGAGAGAGAAAAGGAATAACAAACTATTTTATTTCTTATTGAAAGAAGTTTACGAAAGGACAAAAGGACATTTCAAAGAGAGTATCCAAAAAGATTACAAATATGATAAACAAGATTACAAGAATGCTAATAAATGAAAACATTAAGCTAAAATGTTATAAAAATAAACTCTCAACATCACTTTACATGGCCTCCAATCTCCTCAAGAACACTTGGAGCTTGTGGCTATTTATAGAAATTTTTTGTGAAGTACACGCCCCCCTTACACACCCGGGTCGGGCGTGTACCTGTGGCATGTAATAATTGTTGACTTTGGCCGGATAAAATTAAAGTTTGGAAGTGACAGGGGTCGTAGTTCGGTTACACGCCCTGATGACAAACCCGTGTAGGAGGGGCGTGTAAGATGTTGCGTGAGAGTGGAGTATGGAAAAGTCAAGTTGCGGTGATTTTTCTGGACTTAGTAGGACACTCCCCAGGTACACGCCCGTGGTGGTGGTACACGGGCGTGACTGAATGTGTGTATTTTGAATTTTCCTAGAATCTAACTTTGGAATGTAGCTTCATTCCACTTGGGTTACACGCCCTAAGTACACACCCAAGGATGGCGTGACCTGGGGGCGTGTCATAGGAGAAAACCCAAAAACTTGAAAAACATAAAATAAACTAAGTTAGAACAATAGTTGAGAAAAGAAACAAACAGAAACTAAAAATACAAAAGACAAAAGATTTAACTGAGAATATACATATTTTTGCCATAATAAACTAAGTTAAATTATGCTTCATCAACCAGCCCTAGCCAAAACCTTGCAGAAACCTGCAGTGCCAAAAATACTGGACTTTCACAGCACACAGCACAAATAGCTCACCAAGGGCTATCACTATTGGCACTACTCACTATCGCCCAACGATATCCAACTGTCATTCAAACTGTGGTATTTTATGGGTATTTTCCTGGAGTACAACTCCAGTACATCCTGCTACTTTTAGTTCACCGGTACAACCCCGAAGTCCCCGTAAACTACTCGCTTATACTTAGAGTCTTCTTTGGTATGCAAAATAAACATCACCAATCAAGACCAACCTATCCAGATGGGCTTCAAATAGCATGAACATTCGTACTACACATTTCTGAATCTATATGCAAGACACACTAGGATTTCACGAATCAACCCAAAGGAATTCCCTTGGCTTTTCCACCTTTTGGTGGGGGATTTCTTGCATTTGCAAAAAGGACTTCACTTGTCCATGAAGGGAGATCGTTACCCTTGTAGTTTTTTCGGAGCCATGACCGCTTTTTTGTCTGATTAGAAAGGAGCACTGCACTTTCCTCTTTATATACCAAGCCTTGGATCTTGCTTCTGACTACTGGATCTCCTTCACCAAACATTTCAAGCTCAACTCCAGCCCTTAGCTCCAACCCTTAGCTCTTTCTCTCAAGAACATGGATGAAAGAAGGAGAGAGAGTAAGAAGAAGAGAATGAATTTGAATCCCTCTATTCCGCTGCATCAGTGGCCTTAGGATTAATCCAAGCTACAGGATCATTTCATCAAAAGGGAGCAAAGGCCACAATTTCGGTTGAAAAGTCAAATAAAAGTATATCGCAGAGTGATATTGGCTATCGTCTAGCGATAGAGATAATAACTACCTTGATCCTAGCCAACCACCGCTCATCGGCCGCCGCCCGGCCATCTGACACGTGTCGACACATACATTGTAGTATCGCCTGACGATATCCACTATCGCCCTTTCGATAGCTCACTCAACTCTTTACGGTCTCGAGTGTGTTGAGTTCACTCAATGCTTTAAGCCGTTGGGAGCGTTGAATGCTGGTCTATCGTAGCACGATACCCACTATCGCCATGCGATAGTCTATTAATCAATGATTCGTCGAAAGGAGTTGAGTGTGTTCCGCTCACTCAACGCTTCAAGGTATTGAGTGTTAATGTTATCGTCGTCGGCGATACCCACTGCCAACCGACGATAGCGACCAAAAGTTTTGTTGTCAAATTTTGGGTGTTACAGCTCAATTGGTGATGAAAAGTTGGAAAACTCCATAGTTAAGCGTGCTCGGGCTGGAGTAGTACAGGGATGGGTGACATCTAGGGAAGTCCCCGTGATGAGCGCTTGATTATCAAATTTGCCTCATCGAAGGGAGTTTATGGCCACCTATTACCTGCAAGTGGCTGGAGAGGGGTTGGGGTGCTTGGGATGCAACCCGATAATCGGAACCGGGCTAGGTGGAAATTAAAGTACATGCTGGGGTGCAGGGACGTTACAAAAAAAGTTCACTTTTTATTGTAAAGACCATAGCCAATACAACGTGACAATTTCACGGCTCCGCTCTAGGCGACGTTACTAGGCTGCAGCCTAAGCACCCCAACCACTCTCGAGCCCACTAGCTGGTTGTTGGTGGCCACAGTCTTCCTTTGAAGAGCGAACTCGACAGTTAACTTGGGCCATATGGGGACTTCCCAGGTGGTCACCATCTCAGTACTACTCTTGCCAAATCACGTGTAACTATGGAGTTCTTTCACTTCTCATCACCAGTTGAGAAGTGAAGGAATTCCATAGTTAAGCGTGCTTGAGCGAGAGTAGTACTGGGTTGGGTGACCTCCTGGGAAGTCACTGTATGACCCAGCTTAATTGTCGAGTTTCCTCTTCAAAGGGAGGCTTTGGACTCCAACAACCCGCCAGTGAGCTTGAGAGGGGTTGGGGTGCTTGGGTTGTATCCCGGTAACGTTGCCTAGGGCGGAGCCATGACATTTTCATGTTGTATCAGATAGGGTCGTTACACAATACCCTACCACTCAGAGCAGATTATGCTCCTACAACTCAATGATCCACTAATCGCCTACCTCAAACTTTAGTCAAAGTCCTATAACTCAGGCTAAGATAATAGCCCTACACTTAGATCCACAAGAATATCCTACACTCAGTGAATGAACTCACCAACAGCTCAGGCACACATGCCCTACCTCAGATCCACAGAAGGATACTATACTCAGCCATAATAGATTAGGCTTACAACTCAAATCAACTAAGATCCGATAGAAGAAATTTTGTTTGATGTTTATGATTTACTACAGAGAATTGATCTCCGAGTCTACCCTTCTTGACTAAGTTTGCTCAGCCCTATCTTCTTCTTAGATGTAAGGTAGAAGATCTTCAGGATGTTTTAGCTTGATCTGTGAAGAACTCGAAAACAAGAGTTTCTAAACTTGTTGAAGTAGATCAATGAGTTTTCTATTCTTTGTGTGTCTTCAATCAACAACCTTTTTCTGAACTTATCAGACTATCTCTAGATGAACTAATTGTAGAGAACTTCTTCATTTTATGAATAAGATGAGTGATTCAAAAATCTCTCTTAAAAAGTTGACATTTTCTATATCGAAACTCTGTACTTTATATCTGGCCGTCCAACGGCTCTTTGAGCAGTATGGACCACTAGAATAGTTAGATGCACCATCACTTTTGCATTAATTACTACACAATAAGCAAGCAGCTCCTTTTGTCCTGTATCAAGACGATCCCGTATTGTTTGAATTTCTGCTGATGTTAGCATGGCTCGGCACTTATGGACTTAGCCAAAATTCCAGTAATTTTGCTTGGGCGTTGAGTGAAGCCTTTTCACTCAATGCACTGGTACTTAACTGAATTCTGACTTGTGGCATTGAGTGCATTTATTGATCCTTTATCACTCAACAAATGTAGACAATTCTAATCTGACAGCTTAGGAGTCGAGTGAACCTTTATCACTCAAAGCATTTTGACTAAGTTGATATAATCTGCTAGAAGGTGTCGAGTGAGGCTTCTTCACTCAATGCTTTCTGTCTTTGACTATTTTCTTGATGAGGTGTTGAGTGTGAAAGTTAATCCAATAGATAGTTAATCACCTAGAGGGGGGTGAATAGTTTTCTTTTTTAATTTCTATCACTTAGGTTAACTGTTCACGAGATATTATGTTCAGCAAATAATATACTTGAGAAATAAGTTTCACAACAACTCAACACAATTAATCCACTAAACACAGCTCATTCCAACCTCAAAACGCAGAACAAGCACAAGCAAATCACAACACACAAAGAATTTTTTGTGGTTCCCCTATCTAGGGCACATGCACTTTCCTCCTTCTTCCTCACTAGCAATGTGCTAGATAAGGTTATAAATCCTCCTCTTTAACTCTGATACAAAGATCATAAAGTCTCAATTTCTGTTAAGAAACCTTCACTCAGACCCATTGGTCCTACCTCAGAGATTCACAAAATCTCCTACTTCAGGTTCATCAGGAACCCTACCTCAGCCATTATAATGTAGGCTTACACCTTATTCATCCAGTCAAATCACCTACCTCAGGTCCTTTATGAACCCTACCTCAGCCTTTATAAATCAGGATTATAACTCAGAGATTAACTCTCCTACCAACTCAGATCTCAAAGAGATATTACAAAAATTAAGAGGAAAGTATAATCAAAAACACCAAATCTGTGATCTGACTTATCTAAAAGAATTCAAATTCCTCAATTTAGCTGCACTTGATTGATTCTTGTAAAGCAGGCTGGCTAAAAAGATACTTCTCTAGATCTGCTATTTTCCTGATGATCGACGTGATTTTCTTGAAGAAATTGTAGAACAGATCCACTTGAATCTTCTGATCACTTGATGAAAGGATTTGAATATCTTCTTGAAGACTTTCCTCTTCCTCCTCCATCTCGGGATTGTCGCCCTCCTCTGTCACAACCCGCATTTTCTCAACGATAAAGATCGTATCAGAGTAGGAGAAAACACGCGCCGTGATGCCACGTCGTGCAGGGGATAACTACACACGCTCAGGCAAAACTCCAGACGTTAGATTCTAAGGAAAAGTTGTTAATTAAGTATGAAAGAGAATCAGTTTTGTTGAATGGTCGTATCTCTCGGCCCGGTGGATCAGCTAGTCCACTGTTAAAACTATATTAATACGCAGCAGAAAATACTTTGGTTCAATTAACTTGACACCCTAAAAGAGCATAAGTATCCCCGGGGGACGACTTATACGTGCATGACACTAAGGTGAATAAAGTAGGTATAAAAAGATAGTGTTTTACGCTGAGGAAAAGTAGTGTCTTTGTTTTATAAAACATGTTATGCATGAAGTACATATATTAATACTTTTAGGGTTTAAAATATCTAACATGCAACCTAGCATAAATCCTTCCCAGAAGCAAGTAACCAATCACAGATAGGCAGAATCAGCAGTTTAAATTCATATTCAGCACCACAAGAAGCCACCAGTGGGAGTCAACAACCTGACACGAACCCACTGGCGAGTATGCATGTTTATATGGAAGAGTAAAGATCTACCTCACAATAAAATGGAGATCAGCAATCTCAGCTACCCTAGAGGCCACCAACAAGCCCCTCCCAAAGAACTAGCCGCTGGACTGGCTACAACCTGGACCTGAGGCATTCAAGAAAAGAACATCTCAGCAAGGAAACAATCAAAAGTAAATAGAACAATAAATTAATGAGTAAATAAGATGAAGGGTTTACCAACCCGGCAACAAGCTGCTATAAGTAAAAGAAAAAAAAAGAAAGGCGGCAAGAAAAGAGTACTGTCTAAAACACCGCAGAGCACACCAAGGGCGAGCATTGAAACCAACATGTCCTACCAATAAAGCCTGCAACAGCATCAGGACATACACATATGCCAAAAGAAAGGAAAGCATAAACAGGAAAGGGACTAACAGTCCTAACACGTGGGTAAGTGGCAGTGGTCAAACATGGGTCTGATTGCATAACTAGAATCAGACCCAAAAAAGGCCTAAGGGGTCAAACAGTGGCAGCTTTAGGGTCTCACACACACCAACCCAAACCGGGGCAAAAGGCGGTGGCCACAGCTCTCCACATAAAACCACCCATCTAGAGGCCACCAAAACTCCACCACCTGCCACGACCTAAGAGTCGGCATGCAGAAATTAGCCGACCACCCAAAGCACCCCCCCCCCCAGGGAAAAAGTCATTCTAACAATCCTAAGAAACACACGAACCCAAGGCAAAACGTCGGGTCCAACCGACGCGGCCTTGCACGCCTAACCCGAACCAACCCCGGGTCTACCTGACCCCAAAACAAGCGCAGCACCAGTGTCGACATGATGTGCCGACACCTCGACAAGCCGGTGTCGACACAAGGTGTCGACACAACCACGACCGGTGTCGGCACCAAGTGTCGACACTACAGCGGCCGGTGTCGACAAATGGTGTCGACACTGCCACTGCTGGTGTCGACATCAAGTGTCGACACCACTGCTGCCGGTGTCGACACATGGTGTCGACACTGTAGCCGCTAGTGTCGACACCAAGTGTCGACACCACTGCTGCCGGTGTCGACACATGGTGTCGACACTGCAGCCGCTGGTGTCGACATCAAGTGTCGACACCACTGCTGCCGGTGTCGACACATGGTGTCGACACTGCAGCCTCTGGTGTCGACACCAAGTGTCGACACCACTGCTGCCGGTGTCGACACATGGTGTCGACACTGCAGTCGCTGGTGTCGACAACAAGTGTCGACACCACTGCAGTCGGTGTCGACACATGGTGTCGACAATGCAGCCTCTGGTGTCGACAACAAGTGTCGACACCACTGCAGCCGGTGTCGACACCTTGTGTCGACACTGCCGCAGCTGGTGTCGACAACAAGTGTCGACACCAGGACTGGCCGGTGTCGACACAACAGTGTCGACACCCCACCTGGCTACAGGAGCCAGACCCAGCAATCGACCAAAAGCGAGAACGGGGATCTCTCTTCTCTCTCGAGTACAACCTCCATCGGCAATGGCAACTACTCGACCTAGACCGAACAAAAACTGCTCCTAATAGACGCAATCCCTCAGGAAAACTGAGATTTAACTGGACCTTTCTACTCTAACCACGACATGATCGGGAACAAACCCTAGCTTACACCTCAGATCCAAACAAGAAAGAGATAGAAATTAGCTCAAAAGAAAGACAAGAATCAGCTTTGGCAAGGATGAAGGGTCATCACTTGCCTCAATACCAGGAACTCGGTCGGTGGCCTCCCCCGCTCACGGGTCTGGCCACAGAGCAGCAAGCTGAGGAGTAGAAAGAAAGCAGATCCCCGTGAGGGCAGTCCAGATCCGCTCTCGAAATCGACTTCCGACCGCTAAAATCTCCAGGAAAACGGCGTCCCAAGGCTAGGGTGGTCCGGCAGAGCTCTTCCTCTACTCTCATACAGGCGACGACTTCCTCCAAACACAGAAACAGGAAAAAGAACCAAAAAGGAACCCAGCCCTAATCTGACCCAAGACTATATATATATCAGCAGTAATAATAATAAACAACAATACATAATAATAATTATTTACTCTCAACATCAAAACAACACGAAACCTGAAACTTCTCGGAAAAAAACGAAATTTACGCCGCAGCTAAAAACCCACGCTACGAACGCAACTACGAAGTCGAAATTAACATTCGGTGAACAAAACCCGGGATAACACCTCCCGAAGGCAAAACACAAGCATTCCCTAAGAGGCCCAACCGAGTCATCAAAAACACTCCGGCTAGCTGGGGAATCTTGCTAACAGGCAACAAACAGGCTACACAGGGAACCCTAAGAGCTAAGACCACGCTCTACAACGGCAAAAAGCCGGAAATACGCCATCGTAACGCTAGCCAAAGATCAAACAAAGCACAGAAAAACCGGGGGCGTTACAGCCGCTCACCCTAAAAGAAAGTTTCGACTCGAAACTTTACTCACAACACCCCTATAAAGAAGGAGAGGGAAAAAGGCAGGAAAGGGCTAAATAAATAATAGAATAGAACATAGCAAGCACAAGATCAGGGAAACAGATGAGGGTGAGCCTCCCTCATAGCCGACTCCAACTCCCAAGTCGCGCTTTCCACATCTTGATTCCTCCATAAAACCTTAACCATCGGAATAGTCTTCTTCCGCAACGCCCGAACTTGAGAATCCAAAATTCGAACAGGCACCTCCACATAAGAAAGATTCGGCTCCAACTGAGGCACAAAATCCAATACCTGCCTGCCATTTATCACACATTTTCGCAGCTGACTGACGTGAAAGACATCGTGTACGCCAGGGAAATTTGCAGGCAAAGCCAGCCTGTAGGCTGATACCCCAATCCGCTCGACAATCGGAAACGGCCCCACGTACCTCGGGTCCAACTTCCTATTCTTGCCAAACCGCTTGACTCCAATCAACGGGGAGACCTTTAAGAACACTGAGTCCCCAACAGCAAATTCCAAGTCCGATCTACGTCGATTGGCGTTCTTCTCATATCTTTCCTGGGCTATCCGAAGCTTTTCCCGAATAAGCTTCACGGCGGTCTCCATCTCCTCAAGCGCTTCTGGACCCAACAAAGGTCCCTCGCCAAGGTCAGCCCAAAACACGGGAGTCTTGCAGCGCCTCCCATACAAAGCTTCAAAAGGAGCCATTTGCAAGCTTTCTTGATAACGGTTGTTATATGCGAATTCCATAAGCCGCAAGCGCTCGTCCCACGCTCCCCCGTGGTCCAGAATGTAGCATCGGATCATATCTTCCACAATCGATTCACTCGCTCTGTCTGACCATTGGTCTGCGGATGATAAGCTGTGGAATATCTCAAATCTGTACCCAACCCTTCTTGAAGTCTCTTCCAAAAATGAGACGTGAACCTGGAGTCTCGATCTGATATGATACTTACGGGTACACCATGCAATCTGACAACCTCTTCCAGATACAGCTCGGCTATCTTCCTCATCGGATAATCGATCTTAAATGGTACGAAATGAGCGCTCTTCGTCAATCTGTCTACGATTACTCAAACTGAATCATGACCCTTAGGAGATCTCGGTAAGCCGGTAATGAAATCCATCGAGATACTCTCCCACTTCCACATCGGAATCTCCAAGGGAGTCAGCTTGCCACCAGGCCTCCCATGGTCGGCTTTCACACGCCTGCAAGTGAAACACTTTGAAACAAATCTGGCTATGTCCTTCTTCATCCCGTACGACCAGGCAATTTGTTTTAAATCATGATACATCTTGGTAGACCCTGGATGGTAGGCAACACTAGATCCGTGGGCGTCTCTGCACACCATATCCCGGATATCTCCAACTGCGGGGATGAAAAACATGCCACGGTACTTCAAGGTACCCGCATCATCTATAGAGAAGTCTGGTAATTCACCCTTCTCAGCTCGAAGATACAAATGCAGAAGATCGGGATCGTCCTTCTGATGCAGTCTCGTAAGCGCAAGCCACGAAGGTTCTGCTACAGCTATGCTACTCTGTGAATCACAGCTTCCCACAGAAATGTCCATCAACAGAAACTCTTCCACTAGACGCTCGGCGGAAAGATTAAAAATCTTACCTAACTTCCGACTCAGGGCATCAGCCACCACATTTGCCTTGCCTGGATGATACTGAATTTCAACATCATAGTCGGCCACGTACTCCAACCACCGCCGCTGGCGCAGATTCAATTCTTTCTGAGTGAAGACATACTTCAGACTCTTATGATCCGTGAAAATCTTACACTGCGCGCCATATAGCAAATGCCTCCACAATTTCAGCGCATAGATCACAGCCGTAAACTCCAGGTCGTGCGTAGGGTAATTCCTCTCGTGAGTCTTTAGCTGCCTCGACCCGTACGCAATCACCTTTCCGCCCTGCATCAAAACACAGCCCAGACCGACATGCGACGCATCCACATAAATATCATACTCACTGCCCTCCGTGGGCAAAGACAAAATTGGAGCCGAACATAGCCTTCTTTTTAGTTCCTCAAAAGCCTTCTCACACTTGGCGTCCCATATAAAGGCTACATTCTTCTGCGTCAACTTGGTCAACGGCGCGGACAAGGTAGAGAAACCTTCTACAAACCGTCTATAATAACCAGCCAAACCCAAGCAGCTTCTGAACTCTTTGGGGGTAACTGGTCTCGCCCATTCCATAACAGCAACGATCTTTTCTGGGTCCACCGATATTCCCTCCTTATTGATCACGTGGCCTAGAAAAGAAACCTGAGGCAACCAAAATTCACATTTGCTCAGCTTGGCGTATAACTTATGGTCTCTCAGAGTCGCCAAGACCATCCGCAAATGTCGATCATGCTCCTCTGCATCCTTAGAATACACCAAAACATCGTCTATAAAGACAATCACGAACTTATCTAGAAAATCCTTGAAAACTCTGTTCATCAAATCCATAAAAGCTGAGGGCGCATTAGTCAAACCGAATGACATAACCAAAAACTCAAAATGCCCATGACGAGAACGGAACGCCGTCCGCGGAACATCTGACTCTCGAATCCTCAACTGATGATAGCCCGAACGAAGATCTATCTTGGAAAACACGACACTACCACGCAGTTGGTCAAACAAATCGTCGATTCGCGGCAAAGGGTACCTATTCTTAAAGTAACCTTGTTCAGCTCTCTATAGTCGATGCATAACCTCATCGACCCATCCTTCTTTTTAACGAACAGCACTGGCGCACCCCAAGGCGAAGAACTTGGCCTTATAAAGCCTTTTGTCAATAACTCATCCAGCTGACTTCGCAACTCTTCCAGCTCTCGCGGGGCCATCCGGTACGGCGCCTTCACGATAGGACGCGTGCCTGGCTCCAAATCTATTGCAAACTCGACATCTCGGTCGGGTGGAAGACCGGGAAGGTCGTCTGGAAACACATCAGAAAAGTCACGCACCACAGGAATTTCTCCCAAACGGGGCTTACTAACAATCGACCCTACCAGAGAAACCACAAAGGCAGAACAGCCAGAAACAAGCAACTTTCGAGCACGCACCGCAGAAATGATTGGAGACTCCTGGATAGAATACCCAAAAACGCTCTCTGGCTGACCGTTGTCTTTGACGAAGTCCAAGCGCTTACCCTTGTACTGGATCACAGCATCGTACCTTGACAACCAGTCCATGCCCAAAATAACGTCAAAGTCCTCCAGGTCAATAACCTTCAAATCTGCCTTGGCTAGAAAATCTCCCAACAAAATTGGACAATCTAGGACACCCAGGTCCGTAACCACAGAGTCACCGGAGGGGAACTTAACGCAGAAGGCACCACCAACACGATCTAGGCCCAAACTGAACCGCTCCACGAAGGCTCTAGCCACAAACGAGTGGGTAGCGCCGGAATCGAAGAGAACGCACGCCCAACGGTTCTTTACCTTAAATCGCCCTACGAATTGCACACGCATCTAAGGCAACAAGCGCCAAAACGAAAACTACAACCAAAAAGGGAACGTAACGAAACGACTGGAGAGGAGTCGAACCTGAGATAACCTGGGTCGAGGTCTGCGCTTCGTCTGTCGAGAGCACATTCAGCTTTCCTTTTCCTTTATCCACACGCTGAGGCGGTGGCAGAGCCTGGAGGGGAACTGGCTGCAGAATAGACTGGGTCTGAGGGCACCTTGTCTTGAGATGCCCCTTCTGGCCGCACTGAAAACAGACCTTATCTTTTAACCAACAACGGGCAGCCTCATGCCCCTTCCTTCCACACAAGGCACACACCAAGTCTCCCCTGGAAGTACCCTGAATCACGTGCACCTGTTCCTTCTTCTGCGCTCCCAACCTTTTGAAACACTTCTCAAAGGGGTGGCCTGGCCGGCCACAAAAGCTACAAATCTCTTTGACCTTCTTTCTTGCGACAGCATCAGGTTCCTGAGGGCTCTTCCCTCCTCCGGACTTCCGCTTATCCTTCCTTAACTGCTGGCCTATATTCTTGGCATTCTCAATGGCCTCAACTCTCAAAGCAGCTTCAACCGCACTGGCGTAACTGACTGCCCCATAGGCATTCGCTAACTGCTGTATGTCGCTTCTTAGTCCACCCAGAAATCGCTTAACTCGGTCTGCCTCAACACTCACCAGACCCGGAGCAAACCGACTCAACTTACTAAACTCAATCTCATACTCACTAACCGTGAGTTTCCTCTGCTTTAAGTGAAGAAAGTCGTTCATTAGCCGGTCCCGTTCGACTGAAGGCAGAAACTTACTTAACAACAGCACCTTAAATGACTCCCAAGTGCAACCTGCCACTAAGCTCTCTTTCTCCCTCAGTCACCAGTTCTTTGCTAAGCCCTTGAACTGGTAAGCAGCGAGCATCACTCTCTGATCGTCCGTAATCCCTGAGTAAGAAAACATCTCCTCAATGGTAATCAGCCAGTCATCCAAAATCATGAAATCTGCCTGCCCATCATAGGTAGGGGGTCTCAGCCGCTGAAACTGGGATATGAACGCCATCTCCGGAGGCACTACAACCAAAGGCACGGGAGGAGCAGGAGGGGCAGGGACAGCTACCCCCTCTGCGGGGTTCTGAGCTCTCGTGGGCTATCCCGCCACAACTGCTACAAGGGACTGAATCTGAGCCTGCATAGCCACTACCTGCCTCGATAACTCCTCATTACTCTGCCGCAAGCTTTCTACCAACGCATCGCTCTGCGCTCCTAACGTCTCACCCTCGGATTGTGGGGTCGATCTCGTCACAGGACGTCTCGCCATCCTAAAATCGCACAAGCTTTAGACAAATCCTAGCCCATCAACTAGAACAAAACTACCCGGTACGGACAAACACACTTAAATATGAACTTCAACTGCAAAACTTGCTCTGGGAGTTGTTTTTACCATGATGATGTTATGCTTATCCTAAGATGGTTCACCACCATCATACTAACTCAGGTGCCTAAACCATGAATGCATGTATTTGTATTCTTTTTGACTCAAAACCATGTGTGTACATATGTCATCTTGCAAATCTTTAGCTTGGCACGTTGTGCTTATGAAATGTTATGCTATGCATGATGTGCTATGCATTCTAAAAAGGCCTTAGTGCATGCCATGGGCGGCGTACACATGAAAATGTTATGCATCTCATACTACATAACATTCTCATGTAACGAGAAAAGAAAACGTGCTAGCCGCATTCATGTGGTGAGGTTATGCATCCCATACTACATAACCCTCACATGTTGCCTCCTATGGTGGATCCATATACAAACACATATTATGCATCTCATACTACATAATATGCCATGTATACTTCTTCATGCTCATGAGTGTAGTGTTCGTGCTTCGGCCAAGACGTGCTGATGACATATCGGTGTGTGAATGGTATGATGCTAAACACTAAAGCAGACAAGGGAAAGGTTGCCCAACCATTTGTCAAGCAACCTCCCTCTGATACCAACTGTCACAACCCGCATTTTCTCAACGGTAAAGATCGTATCAGAGTAGGAGAAAACACGCGCCGTGATGCCACGTCGTGCAGGGGATAACTGCACACGCTCAGGCAAAACTCCAGACGTTAGATTCTAAGGAAAAGTTGTTAATTAAGTATGAAAGAGAATCAGTTTTGTTGAATGGTCGTATCCCTCGGCCCGGTGGATCAGCTAGTCCACTGTTAAAACTATATTAATACGCAGCAGAAAATACTTTGGTTCCATTAACTTGACACCCTAAAAGAGCATAAGTATCCTCGGGGGATGACTTATACGTGCATGACTCTAAGGTGAATAAAGTAGGTATAAAAAGATAGTGTTTTACGCTGAGGAAAAGTAGTGTCTTTGTTTTAGAAAACATGTTATGCATGAAGTACATATATTAATACTTTTTGGGTTTAAAATATCTAACATGCAACCTAGCATAAATCCTTCGCAGAAGCAAGTAACCAACCACAGATAGGCAGAATCAGCAGTTTAAATTCATATTCAGCACCACAAGAAGCCACTAGTGGGCGTCAACAACCTGACACGTACCCACTGGCGAGTATGCATGTCTATACGGAAGAGTAAAGATCTACCTCACAATAAAATGGAGATCAGTAATCTCAGCTACCCTAGAGGCCACCAACAAGCCCCTCCCAAAGAACTAGCCGCTGGACTGGCTACAACCTGGACCTGAGGCATTCAAGAAAAGAACACCTCAGCAAGGAAACAATCAAAAGTAAATAGAGCAATAAATTAATGAGTAAATAAGATGAAGGGTTTACCAACCCGGCAACAAGCTGCTATAAGTAAAAGAAAAAAAAGAAAGGCGGCAAGAAAAGAGTACTGTCTAAAACACCGCAGAGCACACCAAGGGCGAGCATTGAAACCAACATGTCCTACCAATAAAGCCTGCAACAGCATCAGGACATACACATATGCCAAAAGAAAGGAAAGCATAAACAGGAAAGGGACTAACAGTCCTAACACGTGGGTAAGTGGCAGTGGTCAAACACGGGTCTGATTGCATAACTAGAATCAGACCCAAAAAGGGCTAAGCGGTCAAACAGTGGCAGCTTTAGGGTCTCACACACACCAACCCAAACTGGGGCAAAAGGCGGTGGCCACAGCTCTCCACATAAAACCACCCCTCTAGAGGCCACCAAAACTCCACCACCGGCCACGACCCAAGAGTCGGCATGCAGAAATTAGCCGACCACCCAAAGCACCCCCCCCCCTAGGGAAAAAGTCATTCTAACAATCCTAAGAAACACACAAACCCAAGGCAAAACGTCGGGTCCAACCGACGCGGCCTTGCACGACTTACCCGAACCAACCCCGGGTCTACCTGACCCCAAAACAAGCGCAGCACCAGTGTCGACATGATGTGCCGACACCTCGACAAGCCGGTGTCGACACAAGGTGTCGACACAACCACGGCCGGTGTCGGCACCAAGTGTCGACACTACAGCGGCCGTTGTCGACACCTGGTGTTGACACTGCCACTGCTGGTGTCGACATTAAGTGTCGACACCACTGCTGCCGGTGTCGACACATGGTGTCGACACTGCAGCCGCTGGTGTCGACACCAAGTGTCGACACCACTGCTGCCGGTGTCGACACATGGTGTCGACACTGCAGCCGCTGGTGTCGACATCAAGTGTCGACACCACTGCTGCCGGTGTCGACACATGGTGTCGACACTGCATCCTCTGGTGTCGACACCAAGTGTCGACACCACTGCTACCGATGTCAACACATGGTGTCGACACTGCAGTCGCTGGTGTCGACAACAAGTGTCGACACCACTGCAGCCGGTGTCGACACATGGTGTCGACACTGCAGCCTCTGGTGTCGACAACAAGTGTCGACACCACTGCAGCCGGTGTCGACACCTTGTGTCGACACTACCGCAGCTGGTGTCGACAACAAGTGTCGAAACCAGGACTGGCCGGTGTCGACACAACAGTGTCGACACAACAGTGTCGACACCCCACCTGGCTACAGGAGCCAGACCTAGCAATCGACCAAAATCGAGAACGGGGATCTCTCTTCTCTCTCGAGTACAACCTCCATCGGCAATGGCAACTACTCGACCTAGACCGAACAAAAACTGCTCCTAATAGACGCAATCCCTCAGGAAAACTGAGATTTAACTGGACCTTTCTACTCTAACCATGACATGATCAGGAACAAACCCTAGCTTACACCTCAGATCCAAACAAGAAAGAGATAGAAATTAGCTCAAAAGAAAGACAAGAATCAGCTTTGGCAAGGATGAAGGGTCATCACTTGCCTCAATACCAGGAACTCGGTCGGCGGCCTCCCCCGCTCACGGGTTTGGCCGCAGAGCAGCAAGCTGAGGAGTAGAAAGAAAGCAGATCCCCGCAAGGGCAGTCCAGATCCGCTCTCGAAATTGACTTCCGACCGCTAAAATCTCCAGGAAAATGGCGTCCCAAGGCTAGGGTGGTCCGGCAGAGCTCTTCCTCTACTCTCGTATAGGCGACGGCTTCCTCCAAACACAGAAATAGGAAAAAGAACCAAAAAGGAACCCAGCCCTAATCTGACCCAAGACTATATATATATATCAGCAGTAATAATAATAAACAACAATACATAATAATAATTATTTACTCTCAACATCAAAACAACACGAAACCTGAAACTTCTCGGAAAAAAACGAAATTTACGCCGCAGCTAAAAACCCACGCTACGAACGCAACTACGAAGTCGAAATTAACATTCGGCGAACAAAACCCGGGATAACACCTCCCGAAGCCAAAACACAAGCATTCCCTAAGAGGCCCAACCGAGTCATCAAAAACACTCCGGCTAGCTGGGGAATCTTGCTAACAGGCAACAAACAGGCTACACAGGGAACCCTAAGAGCTAAGACCACGCTCTACAATGGCAAAAAGCCGGAAATACGCCATCGTAACGCCAGCCAAAGATCAAACAAAGCACAGAAAAACCGGGGGCATTACATCCTCTGACTTAGAAAAATCAGAATGAGAATAGAATGACTTGTCTGATTGATTGATTTCTGTGTAGACAACCGCTCTATTTATAACCTTCGTGGAGTGCTGGTTTCTGATTGATGACATCCGCTTGTAACTCATACTTAAAATTCTCCCTTAAACTATTTTTATCGAGATCTCATTAATGTAACTGATGTGATAGTTTTGACTTGTCATGACACTTCTGTGTTGACTTTGCACATCTTCATAAAAATATGTGTCGAGATGTCAAAAGTGTCTCGACACTTGTTCTCAGAAAGTGTTGAGACATCTTAGCACTGAAAGTTATTTACTTCAAGGTTAGCTAATCACCTCGAGGGGGGTGAATATGTGTTTGAGCTTTTAATAAATCTTTTGTTCTTTTCAACTTGTACTAACTAGAGCTTGTCCTTAAATCCTACAATCACAAAGAAAAACAAGCACACACAGTAGACACAAGAATTTATAGTGATTCCCCAATTGGGTACATCCACTTTCCCTCCCACCTATCCAACTTACTTATTGTACACCGCACAAACTCCTCCAAACTGCTCCTAAGAGCTTACACCTCAGATCCTGCAGGATCTTCAAGTCTCCTCCAAGACTCACTTCTCAGCCACAAGGGCCTACACGTAGTGATTAGCAGACTACCTACCTCAGGCTGTTATGCCCTACACTCAGGCTGGGAGGACAACACTACCTCAGATCCCAAAGGATCCTACCTCAGATCTCTGCAGAGCTCTTACACTCGTTGACCTGCAAGCCACCTACCTCATCCCTATCTCTAAGGCCTACAACTAAGGCTTTTCAGCTCTACAACTTCAAGCACAAGGCCCTACTCTTAGAGTGCTGTAACACTCCTACAATTCAGTACCCCTCTAGGTACCTACCTCAGTGCCCCTCCAGGCACCTATAGGTCAGTGACAAGCTTGTCACCTATGCATAAAGGCCCTACACTATGAGAGCAGCACTCTCCTACCTCAGGCACTTAAGCCCTACAACTCAGATCCTTACTTGTATCCTACCTCAGTGCCCCAACAAGGCACCTAACTTAGTCATAAATTTGTCCACTACCTTAGGCACAAAGTGTCCTACACTGAGATTCAGGAAACCTGAATCCTACAGGAAATAAAACAGTAAGTGAAGAAAATAAAATAACTAACTCGGAGAAATAACTCTGAGTCAACTTTGCTGGACTGAGCAGATTTCAGTCCAGCTCACCTGCTGTAGAAGGAATCAGCCTTCTTCTAAAGCTATCACTTTATACTGCTGCATTAATGAGCAGCTTCCACCTTGCTGATGAGATGAATCAGCAAAACTATTTTGTAGAGAACAACCTTGCTGAGATTGAAGAGCTTCAGCTATCCTTCTTTGCCTTCAGGCTATATTGGCTAGACTTCATCTTTCAAGCTTGATCGAAAGAAAATGTCCAGCCGCCTCTATCAGTTTCTCTTTCAGTTCCTTTGATTCATTAACCCTAATCCCTTTTCATTTTTGCCTTTTATATGCGTTGATTTGAATCAACGACACCATAGTATATGTACCCACCAAGTATTTTTGAGCGCCAACTCCATCAGAAAGTGACAAAACATCTTTCGGCGCTGTAGCAGCTTTCCTGCAACGGCTTCCTTCAATTTTGACTTTGATGACGTCATTAGTGGTCATCAGCATCTGGACTTCGAAAATTTTCTAGAATCTCATCAAGCATTGAGTGGTGTTAAGAAACTCAACACCATCATCCTTGGCTCTCAGCGCTTCTGGACTTAGAATATTCTCTGACTTTGTGTCAGCGGTTTTGTCTCAGCGGTCTCAATGTTTTTTCATTATTAGCTGAGACAAGTCTTTGTCTCAGTGCTTTCCTCTTATATGTTGTCTCAGCGATTTTTGCACTTTAACTATCTCAGCGATTTTTTCTCAGCGGTCTCAGCGGTTTTTCATTTTTAGCTGAGATAAGCCTTGGTCTCAGCAGTCTCAGTGGTTTTTGCTTTTAACTGTCTCAGCGCTTCCTTCTTCATTAGAAGCGTTGAGTGAACCTGCTTTAATAAATGCTTCTGGACTTAGAAATAAAATCCAGCTAGATTTGCTCTTAGTTGTTTACTTATTAACTGTCTCAGTGCTTTTTGCTTTATTTAGAAGCGTTGAGTGAACTTACTTCACTCAACACTTCTAGACTTAGAAAGATTCCAGCCAATATTGTCTTTGTTGTCTCAGCTATCTCAAAGCCATCTTCTCAGCTGACTCAGCTGTCTCAATGCTAACTTCTCAATTGTCTTCAGTTGTCTCAACACTATCTTCCCATCTATCTCAGCTATCTTAGCAGTCTCCATGCCATCTTCTCAGCAGTCTCAGTGCTTTTGCCTTAGACAGATTTTCTAACTCTAGCTTGACAAGCGTTATGCTGAGCTCAATGAACTGTAACTTGAGCTCGACGAACTTCTAGCTAAGTTCGACGAATTTTGTATCCTGAGTCCTTAAGCTTATGCTGAGTTGAGCTCGACGATCATCGAGCTGAGTTCGACGAACTCTGAGTTGAGTTTGACAAAATTTGAGTTTACTGCCAAACTCATTTTTCTTTTCTTGTCCAATCATGGACTACCTTCATGCATGAACTAAAGCACACATCAAATATATTATGCCCCTTAGCGTGAATGGGGATGCCACTTCAAATCCTGAAGATCCTTGTAGGGCATAATTCCCAATAATCTCCCCCTATTTGAAGAAGGAAGGACACACATCCATGCTAAGGTTCATCAACATAGAAAAATAATATCGTGATAGGTCTTATGAAACAATATCATGACAACTATCCATCCCAGTACAGGATAACTCCCCCTAGATAAGATGGCTTAACACTATGATTGATAGACTAATGGTACATGTGAATAAACAATAATTGACAATGTGAAAGTATGATTAACGACAAGAACTTTACTAATCATTTACAAGATAAACATTATGATCAAGATGAACCTAATCATTAACTTAGCCAAACAGATATACATTTATCACACCAATATAGTCAGGGTCAACTCATTAATTTCATTGATAAAGATTTGAAATTTTTATACAGTTGGCAATCATTACAAGACATAGATCAGACAAAATAAAAGAAACTTAAGACTTGCAGTCTTTTATCAGTTAGTATTTGAAGAACGTTCCCCAACATCCTTGGTTACAGTAGTCTTTTTCAAGTTATCAGATTTATTCTTCAGCCTCTTGAAGTAAAGGAATGGCTTTAGAATATATTTGAAAGGTATTTTCTTGGGATTGCTCTACCTTACCAGATTCTCCTTGAACACTCTTTCACTTAAGGAATTTCTTTCCAAATGTTTTATCCATTCCTCAGAATGATATACACTATCAATGTTCTACAAGATTTATCCATGGCTTACCCATGCATTGATAATGATTGATTCAGAGGCCTCACTTAGCTGTTCATAGTCTGGGTCATCTCTGTTCTCAGCTCTCCTCTTTGCCATGAACTCTTTACCCATTTGAGTTCCTTCCCTCTTTCTTCTGGCTGCAAGCTATGCATCCTGTACAATTCTGGCTTATGCAGGGAAGTCTAGGTCATCTGGCCTCTTTATATCCAGAAGGGGCAGGTGTAGTGCCACCCTAGTGCCTTGAATAACATTAAAGGCTTGATCTTCAATGAGTGATGTTGTCTTAGCCTGGCAGCTCTCCCCCTTTCTTCCTTCTTCAGATATTGTCTTTTGCAGTAATGAGGTGTTGGCTTTAGTTTTGTTTGATAAAGATTGGAGGATTCTCTCATTGTCAATAAGCAGCTCATTCCTCAAGCAAATTGCCTGCTCCATGGAGTGGAGAGCAATCTTAGTGACATGCTGATTGACATAGTCTACTGCACCCTTGATCACTTCATCAGTTTTACTCACATAATTGTTTACATATCCTATATCAGCTGTAGTGAGTTTTTGGCTTGTGTCCAAATATTCCATGAGGGTGGTCAGCTTGATTCCAGTAGTTCCAGCCTTGTCAAAATAGGTGGCGACCTGTTTGTTTATGTGTGATATTTCTTCTTTAGTTTCATTTACTTTCGCTGAAATTTCATCCCTCAATTTGGAAACAAATTGATCAACATACTGCTTGAGGGTTGTGGTCTGATTATCCAAGAGGACTTTAATTTTGTTTAAAAATTCCTCATTAGAGATGAGGGTAGATGAGGAGTGGCCCATAGGAGGTATGACATTCTGAGCCGGGATCTGAGAAGGTTCCCTCTCAACTACAACATCTATGGAAGGAAACATTTCCTTAGCTAAAGCTGTTTTAAACACTATTGATTAAGTTAATTTAGAGGGAATGAGTTTTACCTGTAGTGGGTGCAGACTCAACTAACTTAATGACAACTTTATATAAGTATGTCAACTCCATCTGATCACGCTCCCCCTCAGACTGAGCATCGTTCTCTTAACTTGACCTATTTAGAATAATATCTAAAGTCTCAGGAGGCTCTTTGTTATCTTCTGCAGCAGGGATATCTTGACTTGCAGCAATACCAAAAGTATCACCCATGCCTGCCTCATCTTCTACATTATCCTCTTCTTCAGCAGCATTGTTGGACACTTTTCCTGACCTTGGGGTGGCATGGATTTTATCGACAAGCACAACAGCATCCTATATATAGTTAAATGTTTGTAGAGGATTGACTGAGTGATAAGTCAACCTGTAGACCAACATCAGCTGAAGAGGATGATCCAAGCACTGGTCCAGGGCTGGAAGTTCTTTCTTCCTCAGTGTGTTTCTTCCTTGTACCTTGGAAGGATTCCTTTATTCCTGTAGGTTTGGCTCATTGGTAGGACTCTAGAGAATCTGTCTAAAGTCTTTTTATCCATTCTTTTTAAGTAGTGAATCTTCACACCATGTTCCTGTTTGAAGGTGTCACGATAGGTGTTCACTAGGTATAATGAAATAATTCTTCTCATATTTGGAGAGGATATACATTCTACTATTCTTTGATAGATGAGAGAAGTCCATGAAGTCTTTCTATTCAGTATAATTCTAGTCAAGACTTAAAACATGAACCTTGACATGGTGTCATGTGATCCAGGTTTGTAGATGAGGGCTTTCCCTACAATGTCTGCAAGAAATTTTACTCTTTGATTGAAGAATTTCCTTTTCAGAGACCCAGATTTGGCCTCATTGTATCCACACCACAAGAGAGCACTATCCATGTACGTGACAGCGAGCACCCCTTCCTCGCTAGGGCTGATGGAGGGGATATGAAGTGCCTTTTCTAACCTCTTAGGGTTTACCTTTATTTTGACATCTTCAATCTTAGATCTGAGAGAGATTTGAGAAGGGGGCATCTTAATGTTTGAGAATAATTCCACAACCTGATTTCTAAGAATAGTGGAGGGTTCGGAAAGAGTGTATTCTAAGCCAGTGACCTCAATTATCCTTAACACGACTTTAATCTCAGGAGAGGCATGATTGAATCCATCCCTCACTATTTCGTATCCATCCTAAAGCCCCTTAATGACATTTGTCACCATTGAAATAATGCAGCAAGACGCTGAGACGGTTCCGGTCTCGACGGCTAGGGTTAAAGCTTTTAGAGAGAGATGCGGCTTTTCGTTTCTAGTCACCTTTATATATATAATGAAAAGTTTTAATTAATTTAATAAAATTTTTAATTTGACTATTAAATTTTTTATTTTATACTTTACGGCTTACTTAATCATTCCTGTTATGATACATGACACTTAGAGCTTTAACTACATTCCTTACTGATTGGTTGTACAAGTTCTTTGACTTAGTAAATTGTAAAGAAAAAGAAAGTGACCTAAAAGAAGGTTGTACTTGCACTAATGAGCAGCTTCCACCTTGTTGATGAGATGAATAAGCTAAATTGTTCTGTAGGGAACAACCTTGCTGAGCTTGAACAACTTCAGATATACTTCTTTGCCTTCAGGATATCTTGGCTGGAATTCAGCTTTCAAGTTTGATCAGAAGTAAATGTCCAGCCGCCTCTATCAGTTTCTCTTTATGTTCCTTTGATTCGTTAACATTAATCCCTTTTCTGTTTCACCTGTTATATGTGTTGATTTGAATCAACGACACCATAGTATGTGGGCCCACCAAGGATTGGTGAGTGCCAACTACATCAGAAAGTGACAAAACATCTTTCGGCACTGTAGCAACTTTCCCGCAATGGATTCCTGCAATTTTGACTTTGATGATGTCAGCAATGGTCATCAACATCTGGACTTAAAAATTTTCCAGAATGCCATCAAGCGTTGAGTGGTGTTAAGACACGCAATGCCATCATCCTTGGCTCTTAGTGCTTCTGGACTTAGGATATTCCTTGGCTTTGTCTCAGCAGTTTTGTCTCAGCTGTGTAAGTGGTTTTTCATTATTAGCTGAGACAAGCCTTTGTCTCAGCACTTTCCTCTTATCTGTTGTCTCAGCGGTTTTTGCACTTTAACTGTCTCAGCGGTTTTGTCTCAGCAATCTCAGTAGTTTTTCATTTTTAGCTGAGATAAGCCTTAGTCTCAGCAGTCTCAGCTATTTTTTGCTTTTAACTGTCTCAGTGCTTACTTCTTCATTAGAAGCTTTGAGTGAACCTGCTTCACTCAATTCTTCTGTACTTAGAAACAAATTCCAGCTAGATTTGTTCTCAGATGTTTACATCTTAACTGTCTCAGTGCTTCCTGCTTTATTTAGAAGCGTTGAGTGAACCTGCTTCACTCAATGCTTTTGGACTTGGAAAGTTTCCATCCAATATTGTCTCTGCTATCTCAGCTGTCTCAACGCCATCTTCTCAGCTGTCTCAGCTGTCTCAGCGGTCTCAACACTAACTTCTCAGTTGTCTTCAACTGTTTCAATGCTATCTTCCAAGCTGTCTCAGCGGTCTTAACGCCTTCTTCTAAGCGGTCTCAGCACTTTTGCCATAGATAGATTTTCTGGCTTTAGCTTGACAAGCGTTGGGCTGAGCTCGATAAACTATAACTTGAGCTTGACGAACTTCGAGCTAAGTTCGACGAATTTTGTATCCTTAGTTCTTAAGCTTATGCTGAGTTGAGCTCGACGATCAGCGAGCTGAGTTTGACAAACTCTGAGGTGAGTTCGACGAAATTTGAGTTTATTGCACAAATCATTTTTCTTTACTTGCCCAATCATGGACAACCTGCATGCATGAACTAAAGCACACATCAAATACATTATGCCCCTTAGCATGATTGGTGATGCCACTTCAAATCCTGAGGAACCTTGTAGGGCACAATTCCCAACAAGCAGTCTCAACGCAATTTTAGTTAGAAGAATTTTAAGCTGAACTTTAAAGTGTCGAGACAGTTGAATTGTCTTGACACAACTGTAATCAGTGTCGACTTCTTTAAATGTACACTGTGTCAAGACAGTTGAATTCTCTCAACACAACTATCGGCCAGGTGTCTAAACTTCTATATTTGCTTTAATTCTTCACTATGTCGTGATAATTGAATTATCCCGAAACTATTTTACTTAGAAATATTTTTAGTCTTCTTTGTGTCGAGACAGTTGTATTGTCTCGACACTACTATCTTATGCTTTAAAGTGTCGAGTTAGCTGACTTGTCTCGACAATGCTGACTTAGACTTTAATGTGTCGAGACAACTGACTTGTCTTTACACCGTTGACTTAGTCTCGACACTGCTTACAGTCTTCAAAGTATCGAGTAAACAGGCTTCTCTTAACACTACTGACTTGGTCTCGACACAACTTTTGCAATGGTGTCGACACCGTTAAAGTGTGTTGACACTCTTGTGCTTTGCCATTTTTTTGAACTAAAACTTGCTAATTGTAGACTGTGCTGACTTAACTCAGCACTTTGCTGACTTCACTCGACGCTTTTGTACTTGGATAATTTTCTTCACTCTCTAGTCAGCTAATTGAGTACACCTGTCCAATCAATCTGAAATATGCACCCTGCATACATAAACTAAAATATACATCAAATACATACTTGTGTATATCATTGAGTTGAAAGGGCTTCGTCAAATCAAGTACATTGTGTCCAATGTACCCAATAATCTCACTCTATTTGGAGACGTCATAACCCCAATTCAATTATATACACCACAATAAAAAAATATAATAATTATGATGTATAAGAAAAATGCTGAATAAAGTATAAAGGAACACAACAATAATAACACATGTATCACCAAGTGCAACCAAATTTTTTCATTTAAATTAGTTTAAAGATTACATTTTTCAATTTGTTGCACTATACTTAAAGCAAAATTACATAATGCCTAGAAAATATATTCTAAGAATTCTTTGTCTCTCTGATGACAATGTCTTTTCCATATTGAATTTTAGCTTTGACTTCTGGCACTTTGTCGCCGGCCACTTTCTCCTTTCCCCGGGCATTTTTAGTTTTAGTAATTTCTTCTTGCTTAATTCTTTGCCTTTCATGATAATGATAGGACTTGGGAAAATACTTGTAGGGCTCTATTGAGTCAGCTGGAATCTTCACTGCCTTCAGACCTTTTCTGAATTGTTGGATGATCTCCTACTGCTTGGTGTGATTGGCCAACTATTGCTCAGAATACCATTTCCCCTGTCAGTTGTATTATTATTGACTGCTTTCCATGCAGTGATTATAATTGATCTAGATTTTGGACTTCACTGCTCAAAATCAGGCTTTGCCTCAGCTTGCTTCCTGAATCATTTCTTTGATAATTGAGCTTCCTTCTCTTTTAACAAAATAGAATCAATCATTTCAACTTCCTCACACACTATATTCTGAATTTCTGCTAGTGGACTATGCATGGATTGGACAACAGTTTTGATAGCCTCAAAATGAGCTGGTTGACAACCAGACTCAGCAGTTTGGTCTCCATCATACCATAGGGGAGGATGGCCTAGAGTGTCTCTGATGTTATTTGATATCCAAGTAGTATGCTCAGGGCTGCCTTTATCATTACTCTCTCCCACGTTATGACTTCTCTTACAACATGATCTCTTAAATGATTCTTGTGAAATCTTGCTTGACCATCCAGATAATTGATTCCTGAGGTTAAAGCATTCTTGACTTTGAGTAAATGTTCATCTAATTCTTTATCAGAAGCCTTGATATACTTAATTAAAGAGGCTGAGTGAGTTGTTAGCTGAGTTTCAATTTCCTTAGAAGTAGAAGTTATCTTGGTTTCCAGAGCAATAGTCTGCTCAAACAGCTTGACCAGTGAAGCGTTATTCAATTTAATAATATTTTCATTCATCCTATTTTGATTTTTCAAGGACATGACATTGTTTTACAGTAATTTCATCTTCAGTTTTCTTGGATTCCTCTTATTGTTTAGCAATGTATACTATAGCATTTGCTCCTCTTTCAAAGAAATCTGTCATATCTTTATTTAGCAGATTTACTTCAAATCAAATAGACTTGATGTCCTGATCCAGCTGAAACTGCAACTCCTTGTTGCTTTCATCTACATACTTATCAAGTTGACTTCTTTGTTGGACAAGCATTATCTGTATTTGAACTAGAAGATAGCTTAAATCCACAGCAAGAGCTGGAGTTGTGCCAAAATGAATAATCTTCTCATAACTTTTACTTCTCTTTTTTAAGTTCATATAATTTTCTTTTCTTTAACAGAGAGGCTTCATCCTCCTCTAGTTCTGATGAACTAACCATCTCAATAGATGTTGGCTCTTTGGCTATTTCAGTAGTTCGGGCCTGATTTGCTAACTCCCCCTCAACCCTTGCACCATCTTTATTAATATTGATATTTTCCATGTTAGCCTCTCCTTGCTGAACTTCATCATCAGGAACAGGGTATTCTGGTATAGCAGTTATTCCTCCCTAGATATTTGGATCAATATTAAGAATAATTTCTTCCTCTGTCTCCTTGGAGACTAATTCCTTATATTCACTATCAGTCATTTCTTGATCTAGTTCTTGTACTACTTTCATTACTATAGTATGTACATTATCAAATTCAATATCTGGCAGAACATTGAGGTTCGCCCCTTCAATTTGATCCCTATTTGGGATTGTCTCCCCCTGCACCTAATCACTAGGTCCAGGTGAGGGCCTTGGAGATTTTTCAGCTATTGTATCATCATATTTTGCACATGTAAAACTTTCTTGATCTTAAAATTCACTGGAAGAATGTTCTTCCACAACTACAGCTTTCTTCTTTTTCTCTTTCTCCTTCTCAACTACAAGTGCTTTTTTGGATAGGAGTCTATCCCACCTAGCTAATATCCTCATGTCCATTCTCCTCATGTGATTGATCTTATATCCAATTGATGCGTCGAAATCGGCAAGCACACCGGTCGCACAAGTAATAAAGTTTGGGAATAAATCCCCGAGTGTCGATCACTTGAGGAATGCAATTAGCATAGAGCGGCAACAATTCAGAAAATATCATTATGAGAGTTATACGTAGAAAAGAGTAAAAAGGGGCATGTGAGATTGTGGTTTTGATCTAATAAACTAATTAGGGTTGTGTGGGTCGAAGGCACTGCTTTGCAAGGTGAGGTGAGTGTATCGGCCGCGATGCCGAACTTTGTTTGGGCGAGTGGACGGAAAGCTAATGGATGGAAGTGTTCTTGTGCGGAGTGCAATCGGGTGAAACAGGTGTACGGAGTGGATGTGGAGTGGGCGAGGCGCATTCACAAAACACAACTCAAAGCAAATGAAAACTACAACATTCACTTAGATATAGAGTAGAAAATGTAGTTCATTACAATATCAATTCATTCCATACAACGGAGGAAGGGGAAGAGGAGTAAACCACTGGAGTGTGAAGGTCCACCGCAGGTCGTGGACGGAATAGTGAGTTGTCAATCCGCTTCCGGGCTCAGTCCGAGGAGGCTTCCGGTACCAACGAGTTGTAACCTCGAAGGCTTTTGAGTTCGTTCTCTAGGTCGTCTTCTTCACCAACTCTGGTGGAAAGCTTGGAGTTGAGGTCATCAATGGCCGGGAGCTTCGCCGAATGGTTTGGAAACCTTCGGAATCACCGGCTACGGACTCCAAATGAAGATGGAGGTGGATGGAGCAGCTGGAGAGGTAGAGCGGCACTTCTCGTGCACTCTCTGATCGCAGAAATGACCCGTCGTTCCCAAAATTGCGGATCAGGCCCTTAAATATGGAGGCAGAATAAGCAGAGCGCGCGATCAGTGGTGCACAATCCGTGGTTGTGCGCACTGCCAGTCGATGGTCGTGCACAATTTCCAATTAAACCTGCAACTTGGACAAAAACATCAGCAGATATGTGCACGATCAGTGGCGCACGACCGGTGGTCGTGCGCACTGAATCCACTAATCGTGTGATTGGCTAGGACAAAACTGGGGAAAAGGAGAATGTAATGCGCACGATCAGTGGCGCACGACCGGTGGTCGTGCGCAGTGAGTCTAGTGATCGTGCGCAGTGTTCCTTTTTCGTCGGGGTCTCCCGAGTGGTTTCGGAGCACGCACACGACCCATGCACCAACAAAAGTGGCAGATAGGCCACCAAAAGTGCACACCACATTCTCAAGACACGGCAAAAGAACAAGTAAAACAAACGGAAATGCAGAAATATCTAAAGCACACAGAAAACGGGCCTAAAGTGCACTTAATCATGAAATAGGCAAGTAAGCAAATATAAGCAGTTATAGCTCTCAAGTGCAGTGCTAAGGCGATAAAACTGGCCCAGATGATTCCAAAAATCAGTGTAATAATTGGACTCATCACACCCCTAGACTTAACCATTTGTGCGTCCCACGCAAATCATTACTCCATGGACGGTAAAACAGCTAGCTGGCTTAGAAACTTCAAAATAAAGTAGGACGAGAAATCAAATACATCATGTGCATAGAAAATAGAATAGAAAAACTTTTTAATTATACTACGAAGTTTAAATTATTCGACAGAGGTAAATAAATATTGTGTCTACTTAAAATTAGAATTCTGGAGAATCGTTCAGTCATGTGTACGGAGAAAGTAGACAGGCCACTAAGGTGAGCATTGACCAAGACCAACGCTCGTGATCACCTCCAAAGAAATCCATCAATGTCGGTAACCATAAGCTTTTCCTTTCACACTGTCTCCATAATGCTAAGTAGACTCAAGTGTGAATCAGCAGGACTTGTAGGTTTGAATGGGGCTAAAGCTAAGGTGGGGTAGTCAATGATAAATAAGGAGGCTACACGCAACCAAAGCGAGCGAACCCGAGCTAAACCCAAACACCCAAAAAGAAATGCATGTGTGACACACCCCCAGACTTGGCTTGAAAAACGGGTATGCACACGACCTATCCCGACCAAAAACTGACACACAAGATAGGGATTGCAATTCTCCTTGTAATAATTTTAAAGTTTCATTTTTTTGCTTCTTTTTTTTATTCATCGTTTTCTTTTTCTTTTTTTTCTTTTTCATTCAGCAATCCTCAAATCTAAAAATTAGCAATTCGTGAATTCATCTCCACATCACATGAATTCCAAATATCACAACATATCAAAATTTGAAATTCAAGGTTTTGGTTGCGAAAAAAAGGTGGGCTTTTAGGCTTTAGTGAATAAAGGTGGAGCTGAAACAAAAGGAGGGTAGGTGCAAATTTGGCTTGCAAGGGTCAGATGCTAGGACTAGGTACAAAAAGGCCCAAACTAGCCGAAATGATGGCCTACCTCATGCTCACACTCGACTAATCGGGCACCAATGCTTCGAGAGTAGCTTGGGGCAAGTTCTCAGTCCCCGAGAAAGACGATCCTTCTCCCCGACTCGAGCAATACGAGTCTAGTGACGGCTACACTCATCCCTACACTACCGTTCGATTACTCCAGATTCTACAATTTTAAGTAGCATAAACAAAATTTACTATTGTAGAATAAATTTAAGTCTACGAGCATGAATAAAAGTAGTCCTATACTATTTCTATGCAAATCATGAGTCCTCGATTAAGAGCACTGCATGCGTTTCGAACTACTATATCCCAAAATCCTAAGTCAGCACAACTTTTTAGAGTTTACACAAAAGTAAAACATTTGCCCTGAGTCGCGCGCATGGTTAAGTGCGCACTCATATGGGTGATTCAGTGTGTGCAATTAGTGATAAAGAAATGAATAAAGGTAAACTAGTGTGCAATAAACTATAATGTGTAGTGATCACAGGAAACTCCAACCCCAGACTAGAATATGATAATACGAGAAAGTAAAACATGTAAATACAAATAAAGGGATAGGGGAAGAAGTACCCATGCTCAAAATTGAGCATATAGGTTGTTCGATGATATATCCAAGTGCAGCCAAGTTGCTGCGCCTCAAAAGTTCCTGCACCTTCGATTTAAATACGGATGCAAAACAAAAGATGGAAACATATATATATATATATATATATATATATATATATATATATATATATATATATATATATATATATAAAGAGCTCAAAACATAGCAAATGACCAAATGGTCCAACATGGGTTGTCTCCCGAAAGCCCTTTTGTTTACCGTCCTTAAGGTGGACCAAATACCTGTTTTAGCAATTATAATAAAGACTTCTTTGCAGTTTGAAATGGAAGAAATAAAATATAAAGGCTCAAATATGTTCTTTAGATACAAAAGTTGGTGAATAATGTGCAGAGGTAGCTGCGGAGTGGAGGGGTGATCCTCATTCGTCGTTGCTGCCATTGTCGATCAAGGAGTGTCACTATCGAGTTGCTTGGGGCCGGCGAGCTGCAGGCTTTGAGATTCGCCGGTGGTTGTGCCGCCATAATATAATTTTAGCCGGTGCCCATTGACTTTGAAATTGATTCCGCTTTTCCCGGCTATTTTGATGGTGCCAAAGGGGGAGACTCCGATTACTGTGAAGGGGCCGCTTCACCGTGATTTTATCTTTCTTGGAAATAAGCGGAGGCAGGAATTGTACATCAGGACTTGGTCTCCTTGTTGGAATTCTTTTGGGATGATGTGACGGTCGTGCCATTTTTTGTTCTTTGTATATCCGCGCATTTTTTTATGCGAAATGCCAGAGCTCCTCTAGTTCGTTCAGTTGAGAGCGACGCTTATCTACTGCGGCTTCGATGTCCATGTTTAGTAATTTGGTTGCCCATAGTGCTTTGTGTTCTAGCTCGACCGGCAAGTGGCAAGCTTTTCTATAGACTAGTTGAAAAGGGGTCATACCGATAGGGGTTTTGAAGGCGGTTCTGTACGCCCATAAGGCGTCGTCAACCTTCTTGGCCCACTCTTTTCTATTGGAATGGATGGATTTTTCGAGGACTCTTTTGAGCTCGCGTTTTGAGACCTCGACTTTCCCACAGGTTTGGGGGTGGTAGGTAAGAGAGATTTTGTGGTGGACTCCGAACTTCTTCATGAGTTGCAAGAACGACTTGTTGCAGAAATGGCTCCTGTCGTCACTGATGATGGTGCGCGGGGCGCCGAATCTGGAGAAAATGTTATTTTGTATGAAATTCAATACGGTGCGGGCGTCATTTGCGGCGACAGCTTCAGATTCGACCCACTTGGAAATATAGTCGACTGCGACAATAATATAGAATTCGCAGAATAGCATGTTTTTGAGAGGCATTTCGTCCCTCTTGGAGATATTTCTTATCCGTTGGCATTCATTACATTTTGCGACGTATGCTTGGGTGTCTCTAAAAATGGTTGGCCAAAATAGGCCACATTGCAGTACCTTGTGTGTCGTTCTGGTGGAGCCGAAATGACTGTTGGCCTCCCGGTCGTGGCAGTGTGTTAAGACGGATTGGAATTCGGTCTCGGGTACGCAACACCTGATGATGTCGTCGTTGAAAGTACGGAATAGTAATGGGTCTTCTCAGAAATAGTATTTGGCGTCGGATAGTAGTTTTCGCTTTTGCTACGATGACAGGTTAGGGGAGACAGATTTGCAATCGAGGTAGTTGGCCATATCTGCGTACCATGGGATTGTCAAAGTGAGCGAAAAGATGGCGAATAATCTTTCGTCTGGGAAGTAGTCGGCAATCTCATTGCGTTCTTAGATGGGTGCAGCTCCTTCGGTGTCGCTCTTCAATCTGGATAGGTGATCGGCGATGACGTTCTCTACCACTTTCTTGTCTCGGATCTCGATGTCATATTCTTGTAGTAGAAGAATCCAACGGATTAGTCGGGTTTGGCGTCTTTCTTCTTGAATAAATACCTTAGTGCAGCATGGTCAGTGTAGACAATGACCTTACATAACACTAAGTACGAATTGAACTTTTTCGAAAGCGAAGATCACTGGCAAAAGCTCCTTTTTTGTAGTGGTATAATTCAGTTGGGCATCGTTGAGGGTCCGGCTGGCGTAGGAGATAGTATAAAAGATTTTGTTTTTCCTTTGATCGAGCACCGCTCTGACTTCAACAACGCTTGCGTCGCACATGACTTCGAAGGGCAAAGTCCAGTCTATTGCTACCAAGATTGGAGCGGAGATGAGTCGGTCTTTGAGAGTCTCGAAGGCTTGCAGACATTTTTTGTCGAAGTCAAACTGGGTGTCCTTGGTCAACAGATTTGTAAGTAGCTTGGATATTGATGTGAAATTACTGATGAATCTTCTGTAGAAGCTGGCATGTCCCAAGAAGCTGCGGATGCCCTTGGCGGAAGGCGGAGGAGGAAGATGTTTGATGATGTTGACTTTCGCTTGGTCGACTTTGAGCCCCCTGTGAGAGACTTTGTGGCCTAAGACGATGCCCTCGTGAACCATGAAATGGCATTTTTCCCAATTCAAGACAAGGTCTGTATCTTCGCACAGCTTCAGATCTTTGGCTAGATTCGCGAGGCAGGAATCGAAGCTGTTCCCGAAAAGGGAAAATTCGTTCATGAAGGCTTCGAGAAAGTCTCTGATCATGTCACCGAAGATGGCGATCACGCATCGCTGGAAGGTTGTTGGGCCATTGCACAATCCGAATGGCATTCTCTGGAACGCGAAGGTGCCTGATGGGCACGTGAACGTCATTTTGTCTTGGTCATCGGGGTCAACTGTGATTTGATTGTATCCTGAATACCCATCGAGGAAACAATAGTATTCCTGACCGACCAATTTTTCCAGCATCTGATCGATGAAAGGTAGCCGAAAGTGATCTTTGTATGTAGCCTCATTCAGTTTCCGGTAGTCTATGCAGACTCGCCACCCGGTGACCACGCAGGTGGGTAATAATTCATTCTTTTCGTTAGCCACCACGGTAATCCTGCCCTTTTTGGGCACCACTTGTACTTTGCTTACCCATTTACTGTCACTGATTGGGTAAATGATACTCGCGTCAAGCAATTTTATTACTTCTGCCTGTACCACTTCATGCATCTTGGGGTTCAGTCTCCTTTGAGGTTGTGTCGATGGTTTATATTGACCTTCAAGAAGAATCTTGTGTATGCAAAATGGCGGGCTGATCCCTTTTATGTCAGCTAATGATCATCAGAAAACATTTTTGTATTTCTTTAAGACATCGTCCAGGGCGAGTTCGTTGTCGGCGGAGAGGGATACGAAGATGATGACCGGGCACACTGTACCTTCCTCTAGGAAAGCGTATTTCAGGGATTCGGGTAGCGGCTTTAGAGTCGCGGCAGTGGCTGTGATGGTAGATGCGATGAAAGGTTCTTTGGTCGGATGCGGGGTTCTAGAGGAATTAGTTCTAACGGTTGTGTCGGGTGCATCTTCCTCTTCCCATGCTGGCTCGGCTTGGTCAAGAATCATTTCGTTGTATATGTCTGATTCATCTATCAAATCTGCTTCATCGCAGTTGGTGATTCTGAGATGTTGGGGAGGTTCGTGGATGTTGAAAGAAATCGATTCTTCCCCCAGGCTGAGGGCGAGCTCTCCTTGGTCGACGTTGATAATGGCACGGGCTGTGGCGAGGAACGGTCGTCCTACGAGTATGGGTACTTTGGGATCGACCATCATGTCGAGGACGATGAAATCTGCTGAGAAGGCGAGGTTATTGACCATAATAGTGAGGTCTTTGACTATCCCGACCTTTTTATCGATTTGTCAGCTTATTGCAACCTCAGGTAGGAGGGCTGTAGAATCCCAATTCCTAGCTCGTGGAAGATGGAGAACGGCATTAGATTTATCGAAGCTCCCAAATCACATAATGCGCGGCCGAATCTGTGGAAGCCGATTCTGCAGGGGATGGTGAAACTGCCCGGATCTCTGCGTTTGGTTTGGGAATATTTGGCGAGGAGAGTTGAGCATTCTTCGATGAGGTTGATCGTTTTCAGTCCTTCTAAAGATTTATGCCTCGAGATGAGATTCTTTAGGAACTTGGAATATCCTGGGATCTGAGTGATAGCTTATGTCAGAGGTATGCTTATTTGGACTCCTTTCATGATCTCGAGGAATTTATTGAATTGTTTTTTAGCCTTTTTGTTTTGCAGTCGGTGGGGAAATGGTGGCTTCATGGCGTTCTTCACAAGTTGTGGTACTGCCATGGGTTCTTGCTCGGTCGGTGAGGACGGAGGTTCCTTTATCGAATCGGCAATGGGCTCACGGAGTGATTGTGCGGGAGGATCAGGAGGCGAGGCCCGCTCTAGACTTTTTCCACTTCTCAATCTCATTGTATGTACTGTTTCCTATTTCTGATCGACTGAACATAATAACGTTTTTGTGAGAACTCTTATGGCGGTTTGTAGGCGCTGAATGGTTGTGGCTTGGTAATTGAACATCTCCATCATTTTGCACGCATAAGCGAAAAATTGATGTCTTTGACGAGGGATTGTGGTCAGTGGCTTCATCAGAGACTACTGAATTTATCTCTACCGTAAGGTCGGGAGAAGGCGGAGAGTTCCAATGCCTACTAGTTTGGGCAATGTTGTCTATAACTTCCCAGACATCCTCGCTGGATTTGTTAAACAGAGTTCCGCCGGCTATGACGTCGAGTAATGGTCGGAATCTGTCTGAGATGCCGAAGTATAAAGTTTGGATTAGGAGGATGTCTGACATTTCCACTCTGCAACATTCCCTTCGTAGGGACTGGAAACGCTCCCATATATCGAACAAGGTCTCTTCATTTCTTTGGGTAAAGGTGATGAGCTCCTTGTAATTGTCTATTCTTAGCATTTGTTGTCGGAATTTGGCCAAGAATTTCCCTTCGAGTTATTTCCAGGATGAGGATATTCCCTTTCGGTTATCTTGATACCATCACTTTGCTTCGTCTTGATAATTCGGTTTGCAGTCAATTTTATTAGGATATTTTCGGGGTTTTAAAGCAAATCATGTCTTGTAAAGTACTTGTTTTGATTCCCCTTTGTATATATTTTTATCGCTAATGCTTTTTTTCTGCTTTTTGCAGGTTTTCACGGCTTTCAGCCGAATTTTGCTGTGACACGCCCCAAGGTCACGCCCTACCCGGGCGTGTACCTAGGGCGTGTAACCCAGAGGAATGAAGCAATTGGTCTGAAACTGCATTCTGTGGAAACTTAGTGTACACGCCCTCGGTCACGCCCGTGTCACACCCGACACGGGCGTGTACTAGAAGCGTGTCCCCAGGTTCCGAGGAATCACCGCAGCGCGCTCGTTTTTCCCGCTCCACCATCGCGCCGAAAGTGTCACGCCCCAGGGTCACGCCTGACCCGGGCGTGACATATGGGCGTGTACTTCAGCAATTCCGCACGTCACCTACAGCATTCAATTTCAGCTCAACAAAGTGACGCCGCAAAGAACATGCCCCGGGTACACGCCCTACCAGGGCGTGACTTGTGGGCGTGTACCTCAACTACTTCGTCAGAATTCAATTCCTGCCCGAAAAAGTCGCGCCGAATGTGTCACGCCCCAGGGTCACGCCCGACCAGGGCGTGACAGGGGGGCGTGACCCGACCCGAAAAATTCTATAAATAGAGCCCAACTCCAGGGGTTCAGGGACACCTTTTGCTTTGAGAGGGGAGGTTCTGTCCTTTGTATTTCTGAACTTTTTAAGCATGTCTTTTCATTTTTAGTTTGTAGCTCTAGCTTTATGCTTTCCCTGTATTAGTTCCTAGCTTCGTTCTGTAGTATAATGTTAATGATAGCGTAGTTTACCTTTCCATGCACTTGTAACCTCTAGTTTTCAAGCTGTAAGATCTCTGTTTCCATTAATAAAAAGTGTTTTTTTCTTTTTCGTTTCTGCTCTGTTTCCATTTTCTTCTTCTACTCATCCCCCCTCTTCCATCTCACCATGATTAACTAATCCTCCATGTACTCGATCTTAATGATCCGAGGTTCGAGTGATTAGGTTATGATGCTTTGAATCTTACCTTTTCTTTTTAGGGTTTAGCTTTGAATTACTCTTGATTTATCACGGGTTGGAGGTATATCATCGATAAATACTCTCCACCTTTGCTTTCATTCTGGGCTAGCCGAGAGGCCGAAAGTTTGAAATGAGCACTCAAGAGTAAAGGGAGTTGTTTGCACCCCTCGAGAGAGGCAGACGTTCAAATCTCCCGGATTGGAGTAAAATCCAATAGCGGGGTTCACCGCGTAAAGCGAGTTTTAGGCCTCCGATTTAGGCAAGAGTCGGTCGGACCTTCCTAAACTCAGTTAGGCACGGCCTTCGAGAGAAGCGTGTCAATATTCATGGAACCTCCACGGTCAAGGACCTTTACCCTAATTAGCTTAGGTTTATTTATCGTATTTTTCTAACCACTCTTGCCGAGGTGATTTCTGATCGAGTGCATTTTCCCCTTCATCGTTATTAAGCTTGAGTCAATCGCTCTTTTAGCTCTCTTTAACTTTTCATGCAAGTTGCTCTCCTTCATTGCAAGTAGTTCTCTTCCTTTAGCACGTTTAGCTTTCTTCTAAAAAACTTAATTTTTCCGTCGATAAAATAATAGATTTCGTGTGAGTAAGCTTACTCAACTGTTCCCGGATTTCAATACGACACTTGTATCCCCTAGCTGCATTTCGATAGGTATACTTGCCTTGATGAATTGTTAGTTTGGTTATTTTCTCCTTGCAGATATCTAAGAGACAACCACGTCTTTCATGGAGAAGGAAAAGAGTCGGATCCTCTGCTGCTCGCTTTTGGCAGCGTTTGGCGTACAAGTGTTGTAAATTTCTAAGAACCTCTGCACGTGACATAATGCATCTACATTTTTGTCTCCGCTGAATTGGCAGTTTTCGATGATGTATTCGATGAGGTCAGGCGAGATCTCGAAACTGTTATTTCCCGTTTTGGCTCGGTATGTGAGGTTGGTAAGGCTTGCTTTATAAGTCTACTGCTGAATAGTAGTCATTGAAAGTGGCTTGAATGAAGAGGGGTTAGCAGGCTAATTGATCTCTTGTGGCTCGACCCTGCATTCACTGCGGCAAACTACACAAGGAAACAATAATAAAAAGAACTAACTCTTATAACAATATTATCAGTCATCCTGAGTCGCTCTATAGTTGCATTCCCTAGCAACGGCGCCAAAAACTTGATGCGTGGAAATCAGCAATTGCACCGGTCGCACAAGTAATAAAGTTTGGGAATAAATCCCCAAGTGTCGGTCTCTTGAGGAATGCAATTAGCATAGAGCGGCAACAGTTCAGAAAATATTGTTATGAGAGTTATACGTAGAAAAGAGTAAAAAGGAGCTTGTGAGATTGTGGTTTTAATCTAATAAACTAATTAGGGATGTGCCGGTAGAAGGCACCGCTTCGCAAGGTGAGGTGAGTGTATCGGCCGCGATGTCGAACTTCGGTTGGGCGAGTGGATGGAAAGCTAATGGATGGAAGTGTTCTTGTGCGGAGTGCAATCGGGTGAAACAAGTGTATGGAGTGGATGTGGACTTGGCAAGGCGCATTCACAACACACAACTCAAAGCAAATGAAAACTACAACATTCACTTAGATATATAGTAGAAAATGTAGTTCATTACAATATCAATTCATTTCATACAACGGAGGAAGGGGGAAGAGGAGTAAACCACTCAAGGGTGAAGGTCCACTGCAGGTCGTGGCCGGAATAGTGAGTTATCAATCCGCTTCCGAGCTCAGTCTGAGGAGGCTTCTGGTGCCAACGAGCTGCCACCTCGAAGGACTTTGAGTCTGTTCTCTAGGTCGTCTTCTTCGCCAACTCCGGTGGAAAGCTTGGAGTTGAGGACATCAATGGCCGGGAGCTTTGTCGAAGGGTTTCGAAAGCTTCGGAATCACCGGCTACGGACTCTCGATGAAGATGGAGGTGGATGGAGCAGGTGGAGAGGTGGAGCAGCACTTCCCGTGCACTCTCTAATTGTAGAAATGACCCATCGTTCCCTAAATCGCAGAGCAGGCCCTTAAATATGGAGGCAGAATAAGTAGAGCGCACGATTAGTGGCGCACGACCCGTGGTCGTGCGCACTGTCGATCGATGGTCGTGCGTAATTTCTAATTAAACCTGCAACTTAGACAGAAACATCATCAGATATGCGCACGATCAGTGGTGCACGACCGGTGGTCGTGTGCACTGAATCCACTGATCGTGTGATTGGCTAGGACAGAACTGGGGAAAAGGAGAATGTAATGCACACAATCAGTGGCGCACGACCGGTGGTCATGCGCAGTGAGTCCAGTGATCGTGTGTAGTGTTCCTGTATCGTCAGGGTCTCCCGAGCTGTTCCGGAGCATGCACACGACCCATGCACCAGCAAAAGAGGCAGATAGGCCACCAAAAGTGCACACCACATTCTCAAGACATGGCGAAAGAACAAGTAAAATAAACGGAAATGCAGAAATATCTAAAGCACACAGAAAACAGGCCTAAAGTGCCCTTAATCATGAAATAGGCAAGTAAGCAAATATAAGCTGTTATAGCTCTCAAGTGCAGTGCTAAGATGATAAAACTGGCCCAGATGAGTCCAAAAATCAGTGTAATAGTTGGACTCATCACAAATCTTGAGGTTGAGGCTGTCCGGAAAGGCATGAATTAAGTATAGACTGAGAATTCTGCACATATTGGGCTTTTTGATGCTTTCTGAAATTTTGTCAAAGACCACTCTGCTCAAGTTAGTCTTGATTTTGAAAATTACTCTTATCATAAGCTCAAACATCTAAGCAGATATCCTGTCATGTGCTCCTATTTTACATAGAAGCACCTTCCCAATTATTTATTATAGGAATTTTCCTCGTGAATTCATACCCTTCCTGTTCAGGGTGCTTCTAATTTTAGTGGTGGGACCTAATCCACACCACACCAATGCTTATGTAGTCCTTGTGGAGTCTATGTCATCTTCTTGATTGATTCTAGGTATGTGAAATATCATTGCTACCCTTTTGGTTGTGAGTTTAATCTTACCCTCATTCACTTTTGACTTAATCTTTGTTGAGTTTGAATGTAGTTTTACATTAGAGAAGAACTCTAAAACTTCTCGTTTCCAGATGTTTGTCGGTTCTGAAAGTAGATATTCTAATCCAGCTTCAGTGATTAGGTAAATGACATTCCTAATTTCTTCTTGCATCGAGATGAATCCAATGCGACAACCACAAAACCTTCAAAGATGTTTGTTGGGTACATTGGTTTAAATGTACCTGATTTGAAGAAGCCTCACCCAACTCAATGATATACATCAAAAATGTATTTGATGTGTTTTAAGTTTACTTGTGCAGGCTAAGTATTTACAGAAAAGAAGAAAAAGTTTCTAAGTCCATGTGTCGACACTCAGAGGGAAAGTGTCGACACTTAAGAAGACTTGTGTCGACACCCAGGCAAGCAGTGTCGACACTTGGAGTATTTGTGTCGACACCAGGGATGCTGAGTCGACACCAGACAGAAAGTGTCGACACAAGGAGCTGTGTCGACACTCAATGAAGAATAGCCAGTGAAGTATTGTCGACACATAGCAGTTGTGTCGACACCCAGTGAAGCTGTGTCTACATCAGAAAGTGTTGACACTTGGAGGCTGTGTCGACACTCAACAAAAGTCAGCAGAGACTAAGTACAAGTGTCGACACCCAGAACAATGTGTCGACACTCAGCAGAAGAGTCAACACTGGAAGTAAGTGTCGACACCCAGAACAATGTGTCGACACTCAGCTGAAGACTCAACACTTGAAGAAAGTGTCGACACAAGGAGCTGTGTCGACACTTAGTAAAGATCAGCAAAGTTCAACAAAAATATTCTAAGTACAAGTGTCGACACTAAGGGGATGTGTCGACACTCAGCTGAAGTCTCGACAGAAGAAGAATGTGTCGACACAAGGAGCTGGGTCGACACTCAACAAGTATCAACACTGAAGACATGTGTCGACACCAAGAAGCTGTGTCGACACTTAACAGATTCAACACATGAAGATGTGTTGACACAAAGGAGATGTGTCGACACTTACAAGAATTCAGCAAAATGTTGAAGTGCAAGGACTTGTGTCGACACACACTATCAGTGTCGACACATGAAGGAGAAGTAGTGTCGAGATAAAAAATCTACAACACAAGGAGTTGTGTCGACACCTTGTAGGCTAGTGTCGACACTTAGACAACTTGTGTCGACACTTGGTCTATAAGTGTCGACACTTAAAGACAGAAAGTCTCGACACTTGCAGACAGTTACAGAATTTTCAAGAACTGACTGGATGACTTGACAGCTGCCATTCCATCCGGTCTACAGCACCTGTCAGAGTTGTCAGAATTCAGTTATGAACCGGACCAGCCGGTTACCATGAAGAAGGCCTATAAATAGGCTTATACTGTTTACAGAAACAGTTGTTTTAGATTATTGATCAAGTAATTAACAAAGAAGATCTTGCTATTCCTTGAAGAATCAAGTGCAGATCTAAGAAGTTGGAGAGAGAGAGCTCCATCCAAGAAATTAGTTGTTGGAACCAGACTGAGAAGAAGGGTTCAGATTTATTCTGAATCTTAAGTAGCAGAGATCAAGGGTCAACTGCAGAAGGAGTCAATCTTATTGAGTTCTACATTCAAGAAGCTTTGAAGAAAGCCAAGTCAGATTGATTTCAGCTGAGTTCTTCCAAGAACTCATCAAGAAACTCACAACTCTCCTCTCTTGTCTCTGAGTTGCTGAGTTAACATTATTGTATTCAAATTTTCTTGTAAGATCCTTTGGATCTGAGTCTTGTAAGGCTGTAATTATAAAGGCTGAGTGTAGGAGATTTAAATCTCTGAGTGTAGGCCTTGGTGGCTGAGTGTAGGCCTTGGTGGCTGAGTGTAGGCCTTTGTGGCTGAGTGTAGGCTTTGTGAAGAAGCTGAGTTGTAGGGCCTTGGGCCTGAGGTGTAGGAGCCTGTTTTGGGTTCTGAGATAGAGAAGGAGTTTGGCCGAATCTAGTACACTGCTAGATAGGCGAATGGGGAAAGTGGATGTACCCAAACCTTGGGGAACCACTATAAAACTGTGTGTCTACTGTGTGCTGTAGTTTGCTGTGAATGTTATGTGATTGTTGTGCAATAGTAAATTAAATCTGTGTTAGAAACTGATTGCTGCCATAAAAAGTTCAAAAGAATTTGGTCACCTATTCCCCCCCACCCTCTAGGTGTTTAGGTACTATATCTTTCAAGTGGTATCAGAGGGAGGTTACTCAAAAGAGGACATAACTGTCTGAGTAGATCCTGTTGGCAGATTCAGTCTAAGTTAAAGTACAGAATCAAGAAAATCAAGAACCATGGGTTCCACTGAACATCACAAGGAATTGGGATCCATGAAGCTACCCATATGTAGGAAGGAAATCTTTGGCATATGGAAGGAAAGGGTGAGGCTGTTTATGGAAGCCTCAGACCCTAGGATTTATATCACAGTAAAAGAAGGGCCATATGTGCCCATGAAGGTATCAGTCTTAGATGCAACTCAGAGAACACCAAAGGATTTCTCTGAAATGACTAAGGATGAAATTGTTCTAGCCACCATGGACAAAAGGTCTCAGAACATCATTGTAAGTGCTATAGATGATGCAACTTTTCAGAATCTGATACATTGTAAGACAGCTAAAGAAATGTGGGATACTCTTATTGTGTATATGGAGGGTTCTGAAGAAGTCAGGCAAGACAAAAAATCCTTGCTAAATCAAGAATATGAAAGTTTTAGGCAAGAAAAAGCTGATAGCATAACTGAATGCTATAAAAAGTTCTATAGGATTGTGAATGAGCTCATGTCCTATGGCAGAGAGTTCAGTAATTATGAACTTAATGATAAGTTTCTAAGGTCCCTAACTAAAGATTGGGACACCAAGATCTGTGCCATCAGGGAAATGGCAAAGCTGGGAGAAATTCCTCCACCAACACTGTTTGGCAAACTGCTGTCCTATGAAATGCAGTTAATGGTGAGGAAAGAAGAGGAGAAATTAACAAGAAGTGAACACAAAGAAAGGACAGTGGCCTTCAAGATAGAAGCACCCAGAAAGTACAGAAGTAAGTCACCTTCTCCACCACCAAAAGCAGCTGAATCTGAGTCAGATGAGTCAGTCAGCAGAAAATCTGAAAGCTGTGAAAGTGATGAGGACTTTGCTGCCTTCACAAGACATTTCCAGAAGTTCTTAAAAAAGAAACAGTGGAAGACAAGGCCATCTACTTCACAGGGAAAGGAAGACTATAATCAGTATAAAAAGTCTTCAAAGAAAGATAGGAAAAAGTCCAAGTCTAGCAAAGCAACACTATCAAGAATAGTATGCTATTGCTTTAATAGACAAGGGCATGTTGTTGCAGATTGTCCTGAGAAGAGAAAGGAGTCTAGTGACAAGAAAAGGACTCAATACAAGGGCAAGAAGGAGAAGTCTTTTGTTGCCAAAAAGGACAAGAGCCTGTCAGATATCTCTTCTTCAGAAACTGAGTCAGATGCTGAGGCATATATAGGGTTGTTTGCTGAGGAAGAAGAAGAAGAGTTCATCCAAATTATGAATTCTATATATGAACAAGAAGAAAGTCAGTGCCAAGGGCTAATGGCATTGACTGAAAGTGACAAAATCCTGGAGCAGCCAGGACCCAGTAAGGTACAAAGTTCAACTTTAAGTTCAGTTTCTTATGCCAGTACAGAATCAGATTCATCATCATCAAATGATGAGAGTGCATCTGAGTCTGAAGAAGATATTCATCAGCTGATAGATGAATATAAAGTACTGTTGCAAGCTTATAAGAAGAGCAAGTCCCTAGCCAAAAGTCAGGCAAAGGAAATTGCTGATCTCAAAGCTGCTGCAGCAGATTTTGAGAAGTTATTTGATCAAAAGCTTAATGAGATAGCCAGACTGAAGCACAGAACTGTGATTCAGATGGAAACTATATCATTTAAGAATGATCAAATCAAGAGTCTGGAGATTAATCTTCAGAAGGAGAAGGACTTAGTTGCTAGGTTTTCTAAACCAAAGTCAGTTTTACCCATAATTGATGAATTTGTTCATCACAAAGGTAAAGCTGGACTGGGATTTACTAGACCTGCAAGGACTGTTCAGTCCAAGTCCAAGTCCAAGGGCAAAGCCCCAACACTCAACAAGCCAGTTGTGGATAAAACAGCAGAGACAATACCTAAGCAATGGTACAATAAGTTTGAGTGTTGGTGCTGTGGCAAGGTTGGCCACTTTGCAATGGACTGTTGGCACAATGCTAGTGCCAAAGTGAGTAGCAAACTGCCTGTTGGAAAACCAGCAGGTAGTCTTGTCAGGATGCAAACTAACAAGTACTAAGGACCCAAGAATTCTTTGGGTTCTAAGGTTCACTAATTTATTTTGCAGGTGAGTCCAAGTGGTCATGCCCCAATATGGTACTTGGATAGTGGATGTTCCAGACATATGACTGGAACTAGGGGACTACTAAAGGACTACATTCCAATCAAAGATGGTCCAAAAGTCACCTTTGGTGGTTCTGAAAAAGAAATCATCAAAGGGTTTGGTAACATTTCTAGTAAGTTGGTTACCATTACTCAAGTGGCTTATGTTAGAGTTGAAACACAACCTAATAAGTATAAGTCAATTAAGTGATGTAGGGTATGACATCTTATTTGTTAAGAATGGTTGTCATATCAAGAGGGCAACTGATAAAGAGATTATTTTGACAGGTTATAGAAAGAGGAATGTCTACTGTCTAGACATTATGTGTGAGACCAATGGTTCTCAAGTGTGTCTTGTAGCAGATGAGAAAATCTCTCATTGTGTCAAATGGCACAAGAGGCTAGCTCATCTAAATTACAAGACAATTGGCAAACTCTTTAGTAAAGAGTTAGTGAGGAATGGTCCTCAAATTAAGTGTGTTAAAGATGTTATGTGCTCAGCTTGTCAAAAGGGCAAGCAGACTAGATCCACCTTTAGAAGCATTGAAAACAAAGATGTTGTGAGGTGTTTATACCTCTTGCATATGGATCTCTTTGGTCCAATGCCAGTTCACAGCTTAGGAAGGAAGGTCTATACCTTTGTAGTTGTAGATGACTACTCAAGGTTTTCCTGGGTGTCCTTTCTTAGACAGAAATCTGAAACACCCAATGTCTTCTATAGCTTTGTCAAACAGATTCAGAATGAACTAAATAGTACAGTTGTCAAAATAAGAAGTGACCATGGTACTGAGTTTCAGTCTGATAGCATGACAAAACTGTGTGAAGACTTTGGGATATTTCAAGAGTTTTCTTCACCTAGAACACCTCAGCAAAATGGCATTGCTGAAAGGAAGAATAGAACCTTGATTGAGGCAGGTAGGACCCTATTAAGTGATACATCACTACCAGAATATTTCTGGGCTGAAGCAGTTAATACTGCATGCCATGTTATTAATAGGGCTACCATAACTAAAAGCCTCAACAAGACCCCCTATGAGGTTGTGAAAGGCAGGAAACTAAACCTATCCTACTTCAGGATCTTTGGTTGTAAGTGCTTCATACTTAACAATGGAAAGTCTTACTTGACTAAGTTTGCTGCCAAGTCCCAAGAGGGAATTTTTGTTGGGTACAACAACAATAGTAAGGCTTATAGAGTCTACAACTTGTCTACTCAAGTTGTAGAAGAGACTGTACATGTAGTATTTGATGAATCTAGACTTATTAACAATGAGTTGTCTAGTAGTGTATGCAGCCCCACAGGTTTAACAAAGAAGATGGACAAGCTCACTATAGAAGAAGAACCTACTGCAAGACAGCAGGTAGAAGATAGTGGCTGTTGTCCAGGGGGAGAACTACATGTACCAAATGCAGATGAAGTTCAAGGAGTATAGCATGATGAAGAAGTTGAAGAAGTTCAACCTGAAGCTAGGATGCCTCCAGCCAATAGGCATCTTAGAGATTATCCAGCTGAGCTAATCATTGGTGATCCAAAACAAGGGGTACAAACAAGGAGCAGAAACCTGAATGCAGCAATCTACTCCAGCTTTATATCCCAAGTTGAACCAAAAAAGTTTGAAGAAGCCATCCTAGACCCTCATTGGATTGAGGCAATGCAAGAAGAACTCAATCAGTTCAAGAGGTGCAAGGTCTGGGAGCTTGTTCCTAAACCTAAAGACCATAATATAATTGGAACCAAGTGGATCTATAGGAACAAGATGGATGAACAAGGAGTCATCATTAAGAACAAAGCTAGATTGGTTGCTAAAGGATATAGGCAGGAAGAAGGTATTGATTTTCATCAAACCTTTGCTCCAATAGCCAGACTGGAAGCCATAAGGATGTTCCTATCCTATACAACTTTTCAAGGATTCAAAGTTTACCAAATGGATGTCAAGTCAGCATTTCTGAATGGTAATCTTAAAGAGGAAGTCTATGTGGAACAACCATCAGGTTTTGTTGATTCAACTCTACCTAATCATGTCTATAGACTTAGGAAAGCTTTATATGGGTTAAAGCAAGCCCCTAGGGCTTGGTATGAAACCTTGTCTAGTTTCCTCATTAAGAATAAGTTCACAAGGGGGAAAATAGACAAGACTCTATTCCTTAGGGAATCTAGAGGCAAAGTTATACTAGTACAAATATATGTAGATGACATTATATTTGGGTCTACTGAAAGTAGCCTTTGCAAAAAGTTTGCAAAACTAATGCAAGGTCAATTTGAGATGAGTAGTATGGGAGAGCTAAAGTTCTTCTTGGGTCTCCAAGTAAGATAGACTGAGAATGGTTTATCCATTTGCCAGTCCAAGTTCACCCTAGAACTCATAAAGAAGTATGGTATGGATTCATCCAGTACCATGAAGACTCCTATGGGGTCAAGTATGTCTCTTAGCAAGGATGATGCAGGGAAACCTGTAGATGAAACCTTGTATAGAGGGATAGTTGGCTCCCTATTATACTTGACTGCAAGTAGACCAGATATCATGTATGCTATATGTGTCTGTGCAAGGTATCAAGCCTGCCCTAAAGAGTCTCATTTGACAGCAGTCAAAAGGATATAGAGATATCTAAAGGGCACTCCTTATCTAGGCCTCTCGTACCCTAGGAATGGGGATTTTGAACTAACAGGTTATTCAGATGCAGACTTTGCAGGATGCAAAGGAGACAGAAAAAGCACTACTGGAACCTGTCAATTCCTAGGTGGAAGACTGATTTCATGGAGTAGCAAAAAGCAAACAAGTGTGGCTATCTCCACTGCAGAATCAGAATATGTGGCTGCAGGAAGTTGCTGTGCTCAACTTCTATGGATACAACATCAGCTTGAGGACTATGGAATTTAGGTAAGTAGAACTCCACTCTTTTGTGATTCTACTAGTGCTATATCAATTGCACATAATCCTGTTTCCCATAGTAGAACAAAACATATTGAAATAAAATATCATTTTCTTAGGGAGCATGTAGAAAGAGAAGATATTTTACTAGAATATGTTAGAACAGATGATCAACTAGCTGATATGTACACTAAGCCCTTAGAGGAAACTAAGTTCAATAGGTTCAAAATTGAACTAGGAATGATAAACTTAGAGTAAGTTTATAGAATTGGAAATGGCTAAGTCAAAAGGTCTCGACACACAGAGATCTCTGTGTCGACACAGAATAAAGGTGTCGACACTTCAGGAAAAAGGTGTCGACACATATAGGAAGTTGGTGTCGACACTTCAGAAAATTTAGTGTCGACACATGGTAAGTAGGTGTCGACACATCCAAGGTGATGTCGACACTTAGGCTTTACTCAGTATATATCTAAGTACTACATCAGTATTATCTAAGTACAGTCTCGACTAAATGTCGAGTTATGTGGTGTCGACACATAAACAAGTGTCGACACATATATATGTTGACTAAAATTTGTGTCGACACATATGTGTTGAGACATTATAAGTCTGTGTCGACACTTATTGCCAGTGTCGACACAATTTAAGTTAGATGCCCGCCTTTTCATCTTCAAACCTAGAAAGGTATAAATAGGATTTTGCCTTAGTTTGTCGACACGCTTTCAAAAGTTTCGAGACCAAAACTTGTGTGTCGACACCTCTCTTCTCTCAGTTCACATTCTTCAAACCCTAATGGCGCCAAAGCTTGAGGAGAACGTCAACGAAGGGTATGAACTGGTGCGCGACGCATTTGTTGATGCAGACACGGAGATCAAGACAGTAGTAACCCTAGTTGCTGACTCAGGGTTAGAATATCTTGTTTCAGAGCCTACAAAGATCTAGAAGAAGGAAGTCTTGGAATTCCTCAATGGAGCTAAGGTAGACGAAACTGGATTCAAGATCAAATCCAGGGTTCATGGTGAGAAGGTGAAGGTATCACCTAAGAGCTTGAGGAAGATTCTACAGCTACCAAGACCTAAGGAAGAGGATGAAGTAACTGCTTCTAAGACAAGAGAAGCATTGACATGGTGTGGTCTAGATTCTAAAATGAAAATAGGATCTGTGTTTAACAGGAAGGGAATGAATAGCCAGGGGAAATTCCTCTCTGAAATTGTAGGCAAAGTAATCCTAAGCAAACCTGGAGGGCATGATAGGGTATCAGCCCATATGTTCAGTATTATGACAAGGATCATCTTCACTTTGCAAACCGATTGGTCTGTAGTAATTCTTGAGAAGATCAAGGAAAGCTTGAAGAAGCCAAATCTGGGCAGGATCATAAGTCTATACCTAGCTGGTACTATGCCAGAGGTTATGAATCAAGCTGCTGGCAGCAAAATCAACCATATGAGAAAGATGGATTTGAGGATATTCTCCCGATGGGACAGGGTGTTGTCTAAGGAAATGCCAACCCCTGAGAAGGTAATTCCTGAAAAATTATCCCCTCAAAAGAAGAAGAGTAAAACTGCTCCAGTGGCTCAAGTTCCATCAAGCAGCTCTGATAGTGAAGAGCAAGTAGTCTTCACACCTGATGAGGAAGACACTGGAAATGCTGTAAAGTCTCCAGCTCAACAGATTAATGCTGAAAGGCAGGGGGAGCTACCACCACCTAGCCCCTTACATCAAGATCAAATCCAGGGGGAGCCTCTAGTTGTAGAAGAACCAACTACACTAGAAAGTGAACAAGCAACCAACATCATCCTAGAGGTATTCACTGAGCTTAATGCTATAGATTTTCCTTTAGAGGATACTGATTTGTCTGATATTTATCAGCACCCACAGACTGATAATCAAGTCCCAGATATTGTAATGCAAGACACATCTGTTGCAGCTCAAATAGTATCTGATTCAGTGGTAAATGAGCAAAGAATTTCTCCTGCCCATTCTCCGCAAGAAATTACAATGGAAGATTTATTTCTTAATCTAGATCAAGAAGATTTTAACAAAGATGCAGCTGCTGAGGGGGAGAATGCTCCACTGGAGTGGGAGCCAGTAGTATATGTTGAAGAGCCTGCTAGGCAAGAGACTGACAAGCCCCAAGATGTTGAGGAACTACCAAAGGAAAGGGTAGATATAGCCAGCTCCTCAGCATCTGAAGATGAGGAGGCTACAAGGGCTAAGCAAAAGAAATTTCAAGTATTCAGAAGAAGAAGCCAGAGTTATAAGAGGGCTTTGCAAACTGTTGCTCCTCAGCCTATATCACAGTCAGCTCCAAATGTTGATTATAGTGCTTTAATGGTTGCCATGCAAATTAAACTTGATGAGCACAGGCAGACTATTGAGAAGTATGTGGATGAAGGGCAGAAATCATTGCAATTTGATCTTGCCGAGGATATCAAGTCAATAAGATTTGAGATGAATCTTAACAAGAAGGAGATGACAGACTGCTTCCACAAAGGGGGGAATGCAGTGGTGTACTTAGCTACACACCTGGAAAAGATTAAGGCTCAAGTAGATGACATAGCACTGAAGCAGGGGTATGTACTTGAAAATCAAATTAGGATGAATGATAATTTGACTGCATCTCACAATGCTATAGTCACAGAGCTGAAGAATCTAGCTACAGGGCAGACTCCAGCTACAGCAAAAGCAGATTTTGACAAAGTCTTCCAAGAAGAAATAACTACTGTTAAGACTGCCATCCAAGATTCTCAAAAGTTGATAACTGACAAACTCCAAAGGTTAAAGCCTTATTTTAAAGATGAAGTCAATTATTTGGATAACCAGGTGAGATTTCAGAAAGATGATGTCAGATATCATATAGAAAGAGAAGTCATAAAGGGGGAGAGAGTTTTAGTCAAAGCCAGCTCTGATCATGCCAAGTGGATATCAAATTCTATCAGAGCAACTCTTGGATATCCTCCTCTTTGTGATGATGATAATGTGGCAGAATCTGGTATTCATCCTGCATATTTAGGAGGGGAGCAACCTGAAGTGGCTCAAGTTATCTATCCTCCTCCAGATTTTGATATGGTTCATGCTGACATACAGTCCATGTATAGCCCACCTGGGGGCAAGGACAATGTCATTATTAAGAAAGTTTTTCAGCCAATATCTGAGGCTATGCAAGAAGCATTGTAGAAAGAAGAAGAGACTAGATTATCTAAGAAGAGGTTTAGGGAACAAGCTGAACAAAGACCAGACTTTGAGCAGTGGAGAACTACCTCAAGAAACATTATTTTGACTGCCTGGAAAGCTGCAAAAGATAATGTGTAAGACGGGAACAAGTGGTTTTCTGAGGCTGAATGGAGAAAGCATGAGACAAGGCAGGAGACTATAGTTCAATACAGAAGAAAGGCCAAGATGGGAAAGCTACCTCCTACTGCCCAGGAACCTAGCAAGTACTTTCCCAAGCCTTATCACTACTTTGAGAGGCAAAAGATCAAAGCAGAAGAGCAAAAGAAAAAGGACTTGAAAGGCAAAAAGCCTGCTGAAACAGAAGATGCCGAAGCCCCTGTGCAAGCAAGGATAAAATCTGGAAAAGGGATAGTGATCAAAGATGTTGATCAAGAATAGAATTAGAATTTTCTTAAAGTTTACTATGTAATCTTTTTGATGTAAAACATTCTATGAACTTTTGAAAATGAATATGACAGATATTAGAACAATGTGTTATATGTTAAATCTATTTCATATTTGTTCTGTGATGATGTCTATGTATACATGTTTGGTTGATACATGTTTATGATTGTCCTGCTATATATAATTCTGCTTTACATCATTTTGTAATTTTATTATGAATGGTATATATCATTGACTAAGGGTTATGACTTCTCCAAATAGGGGGAGATTGTTGGGTACATTGGTTTAAATGTACCTGATTTGAAGAAGCCTCACCCAACTCAATGATATACATCAAAAATGTATTTGATGTGTTTTAAGTTTACTTGTGCAGGCTAAGTATTTACAGAAAAGAAGAAAAAGTTTCTAAGTCCATATGTCGACACTCAGAGGGAAAGTGTCGACACTTAAGAAGACTTGTGTCGACACCCAGGCAAACAGTGTCGACACTTGGAGTATTTGTGTCGACACCAGGGATGCTGAGTCGACACCAGACAGAAAGTGTCGACACAAGGAGCTGTGTCGACACTCAATGAAGAATAGCCAGTGAAGCAGTGTCGACACATAGCAGTTGTGTCGACACCCAGTGAAGCTGTGTCTACATCAGAAAGTGTCGACACTTGGAGGCTGTGTCGACACTCAACAAAAGTCAGCAGAGACTAAGTACAAGTGTCGACACCCAGAACAATGTGTCGACACTCAGCAGAAGAGTCAACACTGGAAGTAAGTGTCGACACCCAGAACAATGTGTCGACACTCAGCTGAAGACTCAACACTTGAAGAAAGTGTCGACACAAGGAGCTGTGTCGACACTTAGTAAAGATCAGCAAAGTTCAACAAAAATATTCTAAGTACAAGTGTCGACACTAAGGGGATGTGTCGACACTCAGCTGAAGTCTCGACAGAAGAAGAATGTGTCGACACAAGGAGCTGGGTCGACACTCAACAAGTATCAACACTGAAGACATGTGTCGACACCAAGAAGCTGTGTCGACACTTAACAGATTCAACACATGAAGATGTGTTGACACAAAGGAGATGTGTCGACACTTACAAGAATTCAGCAAAATGTTGAAGTGCAAGGACTTGTGTCGACACACACTATCAGTGTCGACACATGAAGGAGAAGTAGTGTCGAGATAAAAAATCTACAACACAAGGAGTTGTGTCGACACCTTGTAGGCTAGTGTCGACACTTAGACAACTTGTGTCGACACTTGGTCTATAAGTGTCGACACTTAAAGACAGAAAGTCTCGACACTTGCAGACAGTTACAGAATTTTCAAGAACTGACTGGATGACTTGACAGCTGCCATTCCAGCCGGTCTACAGCACCTGTCAGAGTTGTCAGAATTCAGTTATGAACCGGACCAGCCGGTTACCATGAAGAAGGCCTATAAATAGGCTTATACTGTTTACAGAAACAGTTGTTTTAGATTATTGATCAAGTAATTAACAAAGAAGATCTTGTTATTCCTTGAAGAATCAAGTGCAGATCTAAGAAGTTGGAGAGAGAGAGCTCCATCCAAGAAATCAGTTGTTGGAACCAGACTGAGAAGAAGGGTTCAGATTTATTCTGAATCTTAAGTAGCAGAGATCAAGGATCAACTGCAAAAGGAGTCAATCTTATTGAGTTCTACATTCAAGAAGCTTTGAAGAAAGCCAAGTCAGATTGATTTCAGCTGAGTTCTTCCAAGAACTCATCAAGAAACTCACAACTCTCCTCTCTTGTCTCTGAGTTGCTGAGTTAACATTATTGTATTCAAATTTTCTTGTAGGATCCTTTGGATCTGAGTCTTGTAAGCCTGTAATTATAAAGGCTGAGTGTAGGAGATTTAAATCTCTGAGTGTAGGCCTAGGTGGCTGAGTGTAGGCCTTGGTGGCTGAGTGTAGGCCTTTGTGGCTGAGTGTAGGCTTTGTGAAGAAGCTGAGTTGTAGGGCCTTGGGCCTGAGGTGTAGGAGCCTGTTTTGGGTTCTGAGATAGAGAAGGAGTTTGGCTGAATCTAGTACACTTCTAGATAGGCGAAGCGGGAAAGTGGATGTACCCAAACCTTGGGGAACCACTATAAAACTCTGTGTCTACTGTGTGCTGTGGTTTGCTGTGAATGCTATGTGATTGCTGTGCAATAGTAGATTAAATCTGTGTTAGAAACTGATTTCTGCCATAAAACGTTCAAAAGAATTTGGTCACCTATTCACCCCCCCCCCCCTCTAGGTGTTTAGGTACTATATCTTTCAATGTTGTCGTCATTCTTAGGATCCATTGGAGTTCAGAGAAAGGATTGATGAATGTCGACTAATCAGGATTCTAGGTCTCGACACTCAAGAATCAAAAGCTCAAGAAATCAGAAAGCATAGTCGACTCCTACTCCCATAACCAATTTATAGTCTAATCTTTCCTGAGGATGAAAGGGCGCGCTGCATTTAGACATTTCTAAATTTTTAGGTAAGTACCTAGTGTCACCATAGGAAAACATTTTCTTTCCAGATGTGTCGACTCAAGTCTATACAAGGATTATGTATCTCGACACATACGTTAGGGTCTCGACACCCTTGATGTCTCAATACTTATTTTAGTTTCTCAACACTTTGTCGTTATGCAGTGTTGACATACTATCTTGGTGTCTTGACACATTACTATTTATTGTGTCGACACACAGTCTAGTGTCTCGACACTTACTAAGATGTCTCGACACACTCTCTAGTGTCTCGACATAACTTTTGACTTAGTCAAAATTTTGTTTTCTAAATTAAAGATACTTGACATTTATGAGGTCTATCCTTGATATCTTAATAAGTAAATTTAATTACTGACTAATTACTTTATAGTTATTTTGTATCAATTTTATATGTGCATCACTTACTCAAGATTCAACATTCCAAGTTCAAATTTGAAGAAATTAAACTTCTCTTAATCTAGGGGCTTAGTTAATATGTCAGCAATTTGTTTAATTTTTGGAATAAATTCTAAACTAATATCTTCATTTTCTACGTGCTCCCAAATAAAGTGATATCTAATTTCAATATGTTTTGTTCTACTATGTGACATAGGGTTATTTGCAATAGAAATAACACTAGTAGAATCACAAAATAAAGGTATTTTACTTAGCTTTATGTTATAATCTTGTAATTTATGTTGAATCCAAGGCAATTGTGCATGGCAACTTCCAGCTGAAATGTACTCAGATTCAATTGTGGATATTGCTACACTTGTTTGCTTTTTGCTGCTCCATGACACCAGCCTTCTTCCAAGGAATTGACATGAACCTGAAATGCTTTTCCTGTCTTCTTTACAACCTGCATAATCTGCACCAGAAAAGCCTATCAGTTCAAAATCACTATTCTTGGGATACCATAGACCAAGATTAGGTGTTCCATTTAGATATCTCAAAATTCTTTTAACTGATGTATAGTGAGATTCTTTAGGGCAAGGTGGATACCTAGCACATACACAAGTGGCATACATTATGTATGGTCTACTGGCTATTAGATAGAGCATTGATCCAACTATGCCCCTATATAAGGTGATATCAACTGGCGTGCCAGCATCATCCTTATTTAAAGTCATATTAGACCCCATAGGAGTTCTCATGGAAGTGGTTGTTTCCATTCCTTACTTCTTGATTAACTCCTTGGTGAACTTATATTGACTAATGAAAAAGCCATCTATAGTTTGCTTAACTTGTAGACCTAAGAAAAACTTGAGTTTACCCATGCTACTCATCTCAAATTTACCTTGCATGAGTTTGGCAAACCTAGTGCAAAGTGACTCATCAGTAGTTCCAAATATAATATCATCAACATATATTTGTACCAAGATGGTCTTGCCTTTGACTTCCCTTAGGAATAATATTTTATCTATTTTCCCTCTTGAGAATTTATTCTCCAGAAGGAACATAGACAAAGTCTCATACCAAGCACTTGGAGCTTGTTTTAATCCATAAAGAACTCTTAGTAACAAATAAATATGATTAGGTTTAGAAGAATCAACAAAATCTGATGGTTGCTCAAAATAGACCCTTTCTTTGAGGTTATCATTAAGGAAGGCTGACTTCACATCCATTTAATAAACATTAGATCCTTTGTAGGCTGTATATTCTAGAAAGAGTCTAATTGCTTCCATCTATCCATTGGTGCAAAAGTTTGATCAAAGTTTATGCCCTCTTCTTGTCTATAGCCCATTGCAACCAGTCTATCCTTATTTCTAACTATAACACCATTCTCATCCGATTTGTTCATGTAAATCCACTTGGTTACAATGATGTTATAGTCATCTGGTCTGGGAACCAAATTCCGAACATTGAATCTTTTGAACTGGTTTAATTCTTCCTACATAGCCCGCATCCAAAATAGATCTACATTGGCTTCTTCAAACCTCTTTGGTTCTGTTTGTGACAGAAAAATTGAATACATCATAGTCTTGTGATGTCTACCTCTTATGGTGACACCATGTGCTACATCTCCAATGATCAATTCCTTTGGATGATCCCTTAGATGTCTCACAGCAACTAGTAATGTGACTTCTTCTCTTAGACCAGCTACATCTTGTTGCTGAGTTTCTTCTTCTTGTTGTTCCTATCCAAGCAATTCTTCAACAATGTTGACTCCATCTTGTATATTTTGGCTTGGTGGATATGAATCTTATATAGATAACTGCTTTAGCATCAAGTCTTCTCTTATTGTGCTTGATGAACCTGGCTTATCATTGTAAAACCTAGAAATTTCATCAAATACGGACTCCTCCAGAACTTGATCCCTCAAGTTGTCGAGCATATAGGCCTTACTGTGGTCACTATAACCAACAAATATGGCATCATAGGATTTCTCAGCAAATATTATTATGTATGTTATCCCATTATTTAGGACAAAACATCCACATCAAAAGATTCTGAAATAGGCCAAGTTTGGTTTTCTGCCTTCATTAGTTCATAAGGAATTTTATTCAACCTTTTGTTGATAGAAGCTCCATTAAGAACATGACATGATGTGTTAATAGCTTCATCCTAGAATAATTCTTGGAGAGAAGAATAACTCAGTATGGTTCTTCCAGCTTCAATGAGAGTCATGTTCTTTCTCTTAGCAATTCCATTTTGCTGCGATGTTCTTGGAGAGGAAAACTTCTGTTGAATCCCAAGCACTTCAAAAAACTTTCTCAAATGTTCAAATTGAAATTAAGTTCCATGATCACTTCTGATTCTGACAATAGAACTGTTCAATTCATTTTGTATTTGTTTGACAAATGTCTTGAAGACATCTGGAGTTTCAAACTTTTTCCTTAGAAAGAAAACCCAAGTAAATCTAGAATTATCATCAACAATCACAAAAGTTCATGCTCTCCTTCCAAAACTATGAATTGTCATATGACCAAATAAGTTCATATACAAGAGGTATAAACACCTCATTGAGTCTTTGGATTCAATACTTTTGAATGAAGCTTTTATCTGCTTGCTTTTTTATCACGCATAGCAAATTCTCTCCTTAGAGCATTTAATGATTGGACCATTCCTAACTAGCACTTTAATGTAAAGTTTGCCTATGGCCTTGTAGTTCTAATGAGCTAGCCTCTTATTTCATTTGACAAAGTGTGAGGCTTTCTCATTTGCAACTTCACATAAGGGTGAGTCTTACTTTAAACAAAAAAAATACAAACAATATGCATTCCCTCATCTAGTGCCTGTCATGATTACCTCTTGGTCACTTGACTTCTTTATGAGGCACTCATCCTTGTGGAATTAAATGTCATAACCAAGATCACAATGTTGGCTTATGCTTATAAGGTTGTGTTGTAACCCTTCCACAAAAGCTACTTTAGTGAAAGTGACTAGGCTATTTGATAACTTACCATAACCTTTGGTAATTCCTTTGGCAGCTCCACCAAAGATCACCTTTCATTATTCATGGGAATAAATTCATCAAATTGCTTCTTGTTCTAGTCATGTGTCTGGAACATCCACTATCCAAGTACCAGATTGGTCTATCTCTGGTGCTTGGAAATTCCTGCAAAATAAGAATTTATTTTTTCTTAGGAGCACAAATTATTTTCGGTCCTATGATTTTGTTAGCTTTAGCTCCATTGAGACCACCTATAAATTTCTTATCCGGATACCTTTTGTGAACATGAAATATAGTGTAATTGAACCAACAGTCCAAGACAAAGAGCCCCACCTTTTCACAACACCAGCATTCATATCTGTTGTACCTCCTTTTTGGAGGAACAAAAGGAACTTTGTGTTGACATTTCTTAAAATAGGAATCAGCAAACTTGACTGTTGTATTTTGACTGGGATCAAAAAGTTGTTTTGTCTCTCATGTACAAAAGTTCTCCTTTGAGCTGGCACACTAGGAATAGCTTTCCAATTCATATATGAACTGGTCCAATTGGTTCAGATTTCTGGGTTTCTTTTCCCTTAATCTAAAACACAGGTTGTGGAATGACTGGACCCTTTTGTCCTATCAACTTTTTGCCTCTTTTTCTCTTGGGTTTAAAATACCCAAAACTACGTCCACGTGTTCTTAAGAAGGTATCTATAATAGGTAGTACAATTTTAGGTTTGGAAAATTGTTGTACTATTCTATTCTCATTATGGAGCCTGAATTCTAACTCCTGTAAAGTTGCATCCTTTTGTTTTAGCAATATGATATGTTCATCAATGATCTTAGTCAGCTTTGCCAACTTAGAACTTCGAAGACCAATATTCTGAGTATCCATCTTATGATGATACTCAAGACCTTTAAGTGAAGCAATTTCTATAGCTTGTACTTTGACAAGCTTCTTGCTCTTTATAAGAGCTTCCAGCAGTTTTCCAAATTTGACTGTGAGTTGCTACAGTTCAGTCTCAGGGTTAGACTTATGTGAATCAAACTTTGAGTCACATTAGTCTAGCTTATCCACAGTGTCATGAATAGAATTTGTAGAACAACATGAATTGTCAAAGATTACCTGAGTATCCTGACATTCAGCAATTTTTGTATCTAGATTATCAAATAGTGCTATCAAATTGACCTACATATCTTCTTCAGAATCACAATAGTGTGATGAAGTTGTGGAAGTTTTTGTCCTTGTAAATGGTCTCTCTGATGAATTCTTCTTCATAGGAGAACAGTACAGCATGTTCTTCTTCTGATTCAGTTGAATTAGTATCAATATCAGATAAGGTCTTTGGTTTCTTTTCCATCAGACCCTTTTCTGATTTATTGTCTTTATAGAACTTCTTTTCTTTTGACGTTTTGTTCTCCTTTCTTTTTACTGGAAAGTCGACGATGACATGCCCAGGCCTGTTACAGCAATAGCTGATAATGTCAATATTAAATTCTTTATTCTAATGAGAATCATATCTGACCATAGATTTGCCTCTGTGTTTGTCTTTGCTTTTATTGGATCTTGATCCAGTTCATTTCTTCTTATTCCACTGCTTTCTTCTTCTCATCATTTTCTTGAATTGCTTGGTAAACAGTGTCAATTCATCATCTGATAATTCTTCTGATGAAGAACGGGTTCCTGTGCTATCTGTATCTTCATACATTCTTGGTGATGATGGGATTTCTCTTCTAGACATTTTTGATGTATTTGCTTTGAAGGCCACAGATTTAGTTTGAGTTGAACTTCAGCAGATTCTGCTTCAGCCTTTCTTGAATTTAGCTGAAGCTTGTGTCATAATAGCTTTCCATATAAGTCTTGGGGTAACATATTTCTTAGATTTCCCATTTCTCTTACAGCACAAATCTTGATGTCCTATTCTTTATTTAGGGATCTCAGAAATTTGACATTAAGCTCATAATTTGAGAAATCTTTTCCATAGTTTCTTAAATCATTTACTACTCTAAAAAACTTTTCATAACATTATTCTATAGAATCAGTCTTTCATTGTCTGAAAGCCTCATACTGCTGGTGAGGAGAGATTTTTTGTCATCTCTTGCTTCTTCTATGCCTTCCATGTAGACTATGAGAGTGTCCAACATCTCCTTGGATGTTTTATAGTGCTCAAGATTCTGAAAGGTTGAAATATCAATTGCACTGACAATTATATTTTGTGCTCTTTTGTCCATGGTGGCAAGAACCACCTCATCCTTTGTCATTTCTGACAGTTTCTTGAGGGTTTGAACATTTACAACTAGGACAGATATCTTTATTGTAATATAGGTACCTTCTTGTACAGTGATAAAAATTCTTGTATCTGAAGCCTCCGTAAACAATCTTACTCTCTGCTTACAAAAAGCAAAATTATCCTAGGTACATATTGGCAGTTTCATATAGCTGAGTTCTTGGTGAGATTTAAAAGCCATTAGATCTGATATTTTTCAACCACCCTTTGGATCTTTTTCAGACTATTAGGTCTATCTTGAATAACCTCCCTTTGATACCACTTGAAATTTAATCCAATGTGTAGTTAATCACCTTGAGCAGGGTGAATATGTGTCTTTTAAAATTTTCGTGTCACTTAGGTTAACTGTTCAGGAAATAATATGTTCAGCAGATAATATACTTGAGAAATAAGCTTCACAACAACTCAACATAATTAATCCACTAAACACAGCACATGCTAACCTCAGAACACAGCACAGGCACAAGCAAATCACAACACACAAAGAATTTAAAGTGGTTCCCCTATCTACGGTACATCCACTTTCCCCCTTCTTCCTCACTAGCAATGTGCTAGATAAGGTTATAGCTCCTCCTCTTTAAATCAGATCCAAAGATCTTACAAGCTCAATTTCTGTTAAGAAACCTACACTCAGACCCACTGATCCTACCTTAGAGATTCACCCAATCTTCTACCTAAGTTCCCTTAAGAAACCTACCTCAGCCTTTATAATACAAGCTTACACCTCAGTGATCCACTCAAATCACCTACCTCAAGTCCTTTATGAACCCTACCTCAGCCTTTATAAATTAGACTTACAACTCAGAGATTAACTCTCCTACAAATTGAGATGTCAAAGAGATATTATAATAATTAAGACGAAAATATAATCAGAAACACCAAATCTGTGATCTGACTTATCTGAATGAATTCAGATTCTTCAATTCAGTTGCACTTGATTGATTCTTGAAAAATAGGCTGGCTGAAAAAATACTACTCTGGATCTGCTATTTTTTTGATGATCGACTTCATTTCCTTGAAGAAATTATAGAACAGATCCACTTGAATCTTCTGATCACTTGATGTAAGGATTTGAAGATCTTCTTAAAGTCTTTCGTCTTACTACTCCTCGGGATTGTCACCCTCCTCTGACTTAGAAAAATCAGAATGATAATAAAATGATTTATCTGATTGATTAATTTATGTGTTGACAACCCCTCTATATATAGTCTTCGTGGAGTGCTAGTTTCTGATTGATGACATCAGCTTGTGACTACATACTTCAAATTCTCCCTTAAACTGTTTCTATTGAGATATCAAATTACTCTAGCTGATGTGACAGTTCTGACATATCTTGACACTTTTGTGTTGACTCTGCACATATTTAGAAATATAAGTGTCGAGATGTCCAAAGTGTTTCTACACTTGTTCTCAGAAAGTGTCGAGACATCTTGGCAGTCTCGACATAATTTTACTTAGAAGAATTTTCATATGAACTTGGAAGTGTCGAGATAGTTGACTTGTCTCGACACAACTGTCATCTATGTCGACTTCTTTAAATCTGCACTGTGTCGAGACAGTTGAATTGTCTCGACACAGCTATCTGTCTCGTGTCGACACTTTTATACTTGCTTTAGTTATTCACTGTGTCGATACAGTTGAATTGTCTCATCACTATTTTATTTAGTATAATTTTCAGTCTTCATTGTGTCGAGACATTTGTATTGTCTCAACACTATTGTCTTAAGCTTTAATGTGTCGAGTTAGCAGACTTGTCTCGACACTGCTGAATTTGTCTTCAAAGTGTCGAGAAAACTGACTTGTCTCAATACAGCTGCCTTGTCTCAACATAGTTGCCTTGAATCTCCAATGTGTCGAGTTAGCTGACTTGTCTCGACACTACTGACTTAGTCTCAACACTGCTTAGTCTTCAAAGTGTCAAGTAAACAGACTTATCTCGACACTACTGACCTAGTCTCAATACAGCTTCTGCAAAGGCATCGACACAGTTGAAGTGTGTCGATACTTTTGTACTTAGCCATTTTTCTAAAGTGCAAGTTGCTAAATGTAGATTGTGCTGACTTCATTCATCACTTTGCTGACTTTACATGACGATTTCGTACTTAAATTTTTTTTTTCGCTTTCTAGTCAGCTTCTTGATTCCACCTATCCAATCAATATGAAATAGGAAACCTGCATACATAAACAAAAATATATATCAAATGCATACTTGTGTATATCATTGAGTTGAAAGGGCTTCTTCAAACTAAGTACATTGTGTCCAATGTACCCAGCAGAGTGGCCTATCATCACTTAATGCTTCTGTACTTAGTAAGACTATCTGTAGAGAATGCGTTGAGTGAACTACCTTCACTCAATGCTTCTGGACATAGACAGATTTCTTTTACAGCAACCATATGGCTTTGACAGCATGTTGTTCTTTCGACCCTTTTGCTTCTTGGCATTGAGTGAAATTCCTTCAGTCAATGCTTCTTGACTTAACAAGATTTTTGCTTCGGAAATACTTAGGCTTTGACTGCCTAAGTATTTCCTTCAGTCAATGCTTCTTGACTTAGCAATATTTTTTCTTTGGAAATACTTAGGCTTTTCCTTTCGACCCTTTTGCTTCTTGGCATTGAGTGAACTTCCTTCAGTCAATGCTTCTTGACTTAACAAGATTTTTGCTTTGGAAATACTTAGGCTTTGACTGCCTGAGCATTAGTCAATGCTTTTAGTCACTTGACATTAAGTAAACTGCGTTTACTAAACGCTTCTAGACTTATCCATATTTCTTCTTTGTCAGCATCATATCATCAGTCCATCTATGTTTGTGACTTTGACAACTTGTCTAATCAGTTAAACAGAGAATAACCTGCATACATTGAACTAATGGAATGCATCAAATACATTCTTCTGTATATCATTGACTTGTGGGCTTCATCAAATCTGGGACATTATGATCAATGGACCCAATAGTAAGGCTTGTGCCTAAGTTACGATGTCTGTGTAGATTTGAGGTACAAGATCTATGATTCTCTGAGTGTAGGGCTGCTAAGCCTGAGGTGGGAGTTGATATACTCTGAGTTATAGGAGGGAGTTTCGCTCTGAGGTGTAGGATCATAGGGGATCTGAGGTGTAAGATCAAGGAGCTGAGTAAGAGGAGGAGTTAGCAAAATCTAGCTCACTACTACATATGTGAAGGGGGAAAGTGGATGTACCCTAGATTGGGGTACCACTATAAATTCTTATGTGTGGTTGTGACTCTTGAAAGCTAATTAACTAAATCAAACACACAACTTGACAAAAATTAAAAGATTTAAAACATACAAATTTTACCCCCCCCCCCCCCCCCCCCGCCCCTTTAGGTTTGTAGCTACTCTTGAATAAAGACTTTTAATTACGTATTTTTTCCTTTTCTTTATGGTCAAAGTCCAAGCAGTAGCTGGCTCTGTTCATAAAGGATCTATCACTACATGGGCCAAGATGGAAAATTTTCTAACTAACTATTTCCCGCATACTAAGACCATAAAATTACGGACTGATATTACTTTATTTATACAAAGCGACACAGAGTTTCCCTACGATAGATAGGAGTGCATCAAGTATCTTTTGCGTAGATACCCTCACCACACACTTCCTACTTGGCCACATTTACAAACCTTTTAAACAGCTTGAATTTCCAAATGAGGCAGATGATTAATGCAACCAAAGAGTGTACTTTAAGTAACAAGACCCCGAAGGATGCTATAAATCTTTTCAAGGAGATGACCATGAACGTGTTCAAATGGAATATGCCCCATCAGGGCCTAGCAAGTGACCCGGTCTTTCAGAAATTGGTGCCACGTCTCGCCAAGCAATATAACTTGAGTGCTTAACTAAGCAAGTAGCGGAGATGTCTGCCTCCTCCTCAACTTCTCCCTTGGCTTATAATGTCATAGTTGAAGACCAAGTTTATTACATGGGAAATCTACCTCGGTTTTCTTTTAATCGAAACACTACTTTATATAACAACACTTATAATGTGGGTTATACGAATCACATTAATTTCTCATGTAGAAACCAAGGAAATGCTCAGTACCCATAAAATATGAATCCAACCCAAATAAATATGCCTCTAAACTTAAATCCGCTTGAATCCCTGTCGCAACTGTCGAAGCCCTCTCCACTTGAAAAGGCATTCACGAAATACGTTGTTATAAAGGAGTTGAACATCCAGAACCTCACCAGATCAATGAAAAGTTTAGAAAATCAAGTGGGACAGAATGCTAAAAGGTTCTTTGAGTGCCAACATGGATCCTTACCAGGAAATAGTGAACCAAATCTAAGGTAAAGCTTGAAATGATCACCCTTTGCAGTGGAATGGAGGAAACTTCAAAAGTTTTCATACTCGTGGTACTTATCTCTCCTCCTCCTCCTACTCATATTTTAGCTTCAAAATTTGCCCTCTCTTTTATAACTGCACTCTTCTAGTTAGAATATTTTGTATCAGTCTAAGCATAGGAATGAGTGCACCGAAAAATACGAAACATTTTTAGAAATTATAAAACAAATTCATATCAATGTTCCTTTCTGCAAGGCTATCTCTCAATTATCGAAATATGGATAATATCTCAAGGAGATGCTCTACAACAAAAAGAAACTTGAAAATATTTTGTGTATTTCTCTTAAAGCAGAATGCTTCACTGTTGTACTCAACAAATTGTTGGAAAATGTAAATCACCCAGGATGATTCTCCATCCCATGTTTATTCGGGAATCCATTGGTGAAACGTGCCTTAGTTGATCTTCAAGCAACTAATAATCTGATGCCCACTAATTTATTCAAAATGTTTGGTTTAGGAAATCCTGCCCAACCCGAATGTGTACCCAACTCGTAGACCGATCAGTTAAGTATCCAATAGGGATAGTGGAGGACGTGCACATCAAGGTTGACAAGTTGATCTTTACGGTGGACTTTGTCCTTCCTGATATTAAAGAGGATATTAAAGTACCCCTCATTGTTGGCCTCCAATTCCTTGCCACCTCCCATGCCATTATCGACGCAAGTAATAGAAAGCACTTCCTTTACAATGGACAAGATGAAGTTTTGTTTAACATAAATCCAACGATGTGAAATTCCATAGCAAATAACGTTTCATGTTTCTACCTAGAAAAATGTTTTTTTACTTCCTGAGTTAGTCTTCTTATCTTGTGACGATTCCAAGCCCACTAAACTTATCTAGTTAGAGAAAGTTTGTCGCTCCACACCACCAAATAAACTACATTTAGATAAGCTTTAAATTAAAACTTCCCATGAGGAACCACCCACCCTCGAGTTAAAGCAACTCCCCCCACACCAAAAATATTTGTTTTTGGAAAAATAATCTACATTACCCGTCATTGTTTCATCTAATCTGAGTGATGCGTTGGATGGAAAGTGTACCAGTCGCACTAGTAATATAAAATGGGCAAATGTCCCCAAGTATCGATCTCTCAAGGAATACAGTAAGGTGGAGTTAATTTTGAGGAGGACTTGAGATTAAAGTCCTCAAGTTGGAGCTAACGAAGGGGAGATTTGATAGTTGCGGAAACAGAAAGTAAAACACTAACAGCTACTCCTATGCAACACCGCTATACGATGATTCACCCGGCGGGATGGAAGAGTACACGGGCCGCCATGCACCGAATCGCTAGGCAGATGGATGAGTAGGCTTACGGATGAAGTGATTAGAATGGCGGAATGAGGGTCAAGAGCACCTCTTCGCAACGCATGCCACTAGTAATTGCTAGTGCCGCAAAACTGGATGTGGTGGTAGAGGAAATAAAGGCGCACCTCAAGCTAATAACATAAATATGAAATCACATAAACATGATTGTACATATATGTTTATCAAAATAAGAACAACTTCATCATATACAAGAGATCAACTATACTATCAACAACAAGAGAAGAAAAGTGTGCGAAATCGACCAGATTCAAAGTCTTGTTGAGGATTCACGGAAGGAATCGCCGGGTTGTCAATCCACGTCCAAGCTCGGTCCTCAACTGCGTCCGGGGTAGAGGAGGCAGTCACTCACTCCCAGTGGACCCGTCTTCTTCATGTCATGAGCCAGTGGAGGATGTCACAAACTTTCCCTAGCTTGATGGAGAAAGCTAGATCTGACTCTTTTTGAAGCTCAAGGATGAAGGAGGAGGCCGAGAGGAAGCTCCAGCTTTGATTTGGCGTTGAAAGCTTGCCCGAATGCCTCTCCAAGGTGGAAAATGGCGGAACTTTGCCCTAAAACGGCGGGGAGAACAGCAGGCTGAAATGTCCTTTTGTGGAGGAAAATCTGCGCTTTAAATTTGAGCAGGTCAGAAAAATAGGCATGCACGGTTTGGCGCACGACCGTGCGCTAACTTGCAGGCCAAGCTTACCGATGAAGAACTGTTGACCCGTGCATTTTACTCGCGCACGGGCGCATCCGCCCGTGCATTAAGGAAATCATACGGCTAAACACAGAGCGCAGGAAAACAAGAAACTACAGGGGAACCGTGCGTTTTACTCGCACATGGGTGTAGCCCCTAGTGCGTGAACAAATCGCATGACTAACCACATAATTGTGGCAAATCGAAAGGCTACAAGAAAACTGTGTGTTTCCTTCACGCACAGTTACGATGAAAATGTGTGTCGACCGTGCATGAAGATTGTTGGGCTTAGCTTGATGAAATTCGTCGAGATCCACTCGACGTTTCTCCTGCAGAAACAAAACGCACGATTGTAAAGAAATGTGTTCTAAGAAAACGCACGTCTGTGCATTTTCCTTAAACCTACATTCCAAACTTGGGGAAAACGCACGACCTGCATAAAAATCAATAAAAGCAAATAGGACCCTCCAGCGAAGCAGAAATGCAATAAAAGAAACTAGAAAGAGCGCTTGGGGAGCACCATGTGCTTACCCCCAAAAACAGAATGCGCAATTGCATGCCCATGGGCTAAAACAATACACTTAGCGTGAAAAGTTGTATAAATGAAATATCAATGATAACATACTAAAAGTGAAGTGCAAGTGAGTGAAAACTAGCTTAGATGAGTCCAAAAATCACTATATAAATCGGACTCATCACTTGCCCAGACTTACCTATTTGTGTGTCCCGAGCAAACAAAATCTATACAGATAAGGAAAATAAACTAGTTAACAAAGAAATTGAGATATGAAGTAACATGTGAATTACTATGCTAGCGGGCATAAAAAATATAATAGAGGAAATTGCTAAGTATTCAAAATAGTTTATACTTTTCACAATACATATCAAAATTTTATTACTACTCAAGAATGGAATTACAGCGAATCATCTGGTCACGTGTAGGAAGAAAGTAGGCAGGCCACTGAGGTGAGCTTTGCCAAAGATCGGGGCTCAGGATCACCTCCAAAGGAATCCGCCAATGTCGGGGACCATGCGCTTGCCCGTTCACACTCTCTCCACGGTACTAGTTTGACTCAAGCGTGAATCTTTTTGGACTTTAGGAGAATCATGGGGCTTGGGTTACGGTGAGGTAAACAAAGATAAATAATAAGGCTATGCACCTAACCCAAATTTACTAGCATAAAAATGAATCTACCGCTACCCATGTTGGGTACATTGGAAATTGTGTACCTGATTTGGAGAAGTCTCACCTGACTCAATGATATACATCAGGGTATATTTGATGGTGTATTGAGTTTGTTTGTGCAGACAGAAGAATGCAGAAAATATTCTAAGTACAAAAGTGTCGAGACAATTATTTTGTGTCGACACATTTGATGGAGCTGTGTCGAGACAATAAGCAAGTCTGTATTGACATACAGGACTTGTGTCAACATCCTTGGTTTAAGTCGACATCAACTGTGTCGACACTCATAACTTGTGTCGATACATTTAGACATTGTTGTATTGATAGTTATAAAGAAGCAGCTATGTCGACATCCAGGACTTGGGTCGACATTTGGAGAGGCTGTGTCGACACACAGGACTTGTGTCGACACATTCTATAAAGGCTATGTCGAAAACTTGATAAAGAGTTGTGTCGACAGTTCTTGAAGTATGTCGACACATTCTACAAAGGTTGCAGGTCAAAAACTTGATGAAGAGCTGTTTTTCTGAAGTGTGTCGACACATTCTGCAAAGACAGTGTTGAGACTGCGTGAAGAGCTATGTTGACAGTTTCTTATGTTTGTCGACAACACCAAAGGAAGTGTGTAGACACCCGGGTAATTATGTTGACCCATACTCCATCTGTGTTGACACATATTATCCTTATGTCTCGACACATTCAGCTGTGTTGAATAACTCTAAGTGTCAAATCTCAAGACTAAAGACTTGTCAGCTGCAGAATTGTCACGGCTTATTAGACATGTCAAAATTGTCAAATGTCGGTCAACTAACAGATCAGTTGGTTGCCTCTGACGTAAACTATAAATAGAGCCGAGCTATTAGAGAAAAACAACAACAGAAGATAAAGAGAAATTAAAGCGAAATTCTCCAAGAACAATTCACAGATTCCAGTACAGCAAGAAGATTCTGATTCAAAATCAGAGAAGGGGATTGCTTCACAGTAGATCTGTTAAAGATTGCAGATTTAATTCTGCAAGGTGGAAGAAGATAGATCGACACCAACTTCTCAAGAAGATTCAACCTAGGTTCTCTCTTTCAAGGAGCTTTGAATAAGCTAAGTCAGGTTGAATCAGATTCTTTACTGCAGAGAACAGTTGAAAGGAGATCCATCAAGATCTGATCAAGATTCCCTCATCTCTCTCTGAGTGAAGGAAGGAACATCTTCTTAACCAAATTTTTGTATGATCTATTATAGATCTGACTGTAGGAGATTAAGTTCTCTGAGTTGTAATCTTGTAACTATAAAGGCTTAGGTAGGGTTGTTTGCTTGAGGTAGGAGATTTAGTTCTCTGAGCTGTAGGTCTGGTGATAAAGGCTGAGGTAGGGCTTGATTTCCTGAGTGGTAGGAGTGTCGATTCACTCTGAGGTAGGGTTCTTGGGAAGAGCCTAAGTTGTATCACTTGTTGAAGTGTGAGCTGTAATAACCAGTTTGGGTTCTGAGTTGTATGATCTGAGGATATGAGAATGTGGAAGGAAGTTAGGCCGAATCTAGTATACTACTAGATAGGCGAAGGGGGGAAAGTGGATGTACCCATCATTTGGGGAACCACTATAAAACCTGTGTGTATGCTATGATTGGTAGAATATGTGTTGTGTTAACTATAGGTTTTATCTGTACTGTGATCAAATTATTAACTGTCTAAGTAGAATAAGAATTGAACCTATTCACCCCTAGGTGTTTAGACAATCTTGAAATCAATTCTTTCATGTGGTATCAGAGCGAGGTTCCTCAAAATTTGACTTAACAGTTTGAGTGTATCTCCAAGATAGTAATAAGATAGCCAAGATGGGTTCAAGTGAAAACCACAAAGAATTTGGATCCATGAAACTTCTCATTTGTAGAAAAGAAACCTTTGGCATATGGAAAGAGAGGGTTAGATTATTCATGTAGGCATCTGATCTAAAAATTTACATCACAGTTCAATAAGGGCATTTCATAAATATGAAGACATCTGTTCTAGATGTAAATCTGAAAACTCCAAAGAGTTATTCTGAGATGACCAAAGATTAGATCATCTTAGCCACTTTGGATAAGAGGGCACAGAATATAATTGTTAGTGTCATAGATGATTCTACATTTCAGAATTTAGTGCACTACAAAACTTCAAAAGAAATGTGGGACACCTTAATTGTCTACATGGAGGGGACTGAAGAAGTAAGAGAGGATAGGAAATCCATGCTGAATCAAGAATATGAGATTTTCAGACAAGCTAAGACAAATAGCATAGTTATATGCTATGAAAAGTTCTTTAGAATTGTCAATGAGTTGATGACTTATGGAAGAGTCTTCAGCACTTATGAACTTAATGACAAGTTTCTCAGATCATTAACCAAGGATTTAAATACTAAAGTCTGTGCCATCAGAGAAGTGGCCAGACTTGCAGATACCCTCCAGCAAAGCAGAAATGCAACAAAAGCAACTAGAAAGAGCCCATGGGGAGCATCATGTGCTTACCCCCAAAAATAGAATGCGCAATTGCACACTCATGGGGTAAAACAATACACTTAGCGTGTAAAGCTGTATAAGTTAAATATCTACGATAACATACGAAAAGTGAAGTTCAAGTGCATGAAAACTAGCCCAGATGAGTCCGAAAATCACTATATAAATCGGACTCATCACTGAGCAATTTAGAAATTTTGAACTGACTCTAGTTTTAAGTAACCGCTGTCATGCAATTGTGTGGTATATTTCTGACATCAAGGGGATTTATCCCTCCTTCTACACTCATAGAATATTGTTAGAAGATAATTACTGCAATACAGTGTAGCCTCAATAATGACTCAACCCAAATTTGAAAGAAGTCAAAAGGTTGAGGTTATGAAGCTTTTATTTGAGGGGATCAACTACCCAATCTCAGATAGAACTTGGGTTAGCCCAGTACAAGCGATACCAAAGAAAGGCGGCATATCTAAGGTCACAAACAAAAATAATAAAATAATTCCAACCCATACTATTACAGGTTGGAGTATGTGCATCAACAATCAAAAGGTCAATGAATGTTGAGTCTGGAAGTACGATCAAACAACACATTTGAACTAGAAGAAGAGGTGAATGACAATCAGTCAGTTACTATGGTTAAAGGAGTGCATATTGCAAGGTTCACCGACAGCGATAATACCAAACTTCCCCTGCCACGTGAATGCCTCTCTTGTGGTGAGCTTTTCTTTTAATGAAAAGTAGAATACAACGGTTATAAAGAAGGTGTTCGGCAAGATCGAGCGAACAAGAGACAACTAAGCACTATTTTTAAGAATACTTTTCACAATTCGATAAGCTAAGGGACCTGAACCAGTGTGCCTAAATAGTATTGTTCACCCCTATTTATAGGCTTTGTGGCCTGCCAAACGTGCAGGGTTAAGATTATCGGTTTCCCGTGTATAGAAGATTCGGGCATCGGTGATGTGATTCATGCTCGAGAGAATAAATGAAAAGGCCATCTAACCGTGTGGATTGGCGGTAACAGTAGATCTTGTATTCTTCTTCTAGGGGACGTGGTAACTTCAAGGATCCTAGTGACTAGGCAGCTATATATTTTATAACTGCCCGGACATGGGCAAAAATACAAGAGCTGCTTTGACGGGTAAACAATGATGCCACCCGTAAATTCCACTTCCCGTTACCCTTCATCGACCAAATTCTAGAATGTCTTTCTGGTCTATCCTACTACTATTTACTTGATAGTCTATTCAGATACTTTCAATTCCATATCTCGCCTGAAGTCTAGGAAAAAACATTCACCTTTCTCTTTGGCCCTTCCTCATATCGAAGGCTACATTTGGCTTTTGAAATATGCAAGCTATATTCTTGTTGAAACCGGAATCCGGTCTCCTATGGAGTTCGACCCTTGGGGAAGGGGTGGTCTCGCGCCTACTTCGCTCCTATAAGAAAAACAACAAAGAAGGCAAGGTGAAACAGACCCAAGGGCTCGGCAGGGAGGTCCCACCACAAGCCCGGAAGATCTCTGAGCGCTTCCCCTCCTTAGCCAGAAGCCGAGCTAAGGTACCCTCAGAAAACACTTGAAAACAGGAGTAGGGAGGCACTCCAAGCGTCCCTTCTGAGGTACCCCTTGGGTCTTATTTATAGTTTTTGGAATTTGAACTGTTAATAACCAAAAGAACTGACCTGAAAATACCAAAAAGCCCCTGGTTGGGCCTGCGAACAGCCAAACTCTGCGGTTCTGAACAGCTATGCGCAGTCCAACCTGGTCTGCCAACAGCGTGGCTCCGCTGTTCTGAGAAACTATTCGCACCCACGGAGAGTCAGCTCGCCTTCAATCCCCCTCCGTGGGAGGAGGGCATGACCTGGCTCCAGCGGCCCGCCTATGCTTCCTGGGCGAGCGCGAGCCGGACCGCCGCGACCCGCCAGTCCTCTGCCGGGGCGGATAGGCGACCAGGTCGCTTGTAGGGGCGGGCTGGTGGCCGTCGCGACCCCCCAATCAGCTCGCTAGTCACGGGTTGCCGAGCCCATCCGCTTGTACTGGTGCGACGAAGGGAACCCCCCTGCTTTGGTCGGCAATTTATCTGAGCGAGCGGGAGAGTAGGGGAGCCGTCTCGCCCGGCTCGCTCGCCTAAAATGAGCGGGAGCGGTCCAGCCCCTCTGCCGCATGTCTGTTTGCTTCTTGGGTGCGGGTCGCGGGGTTAGATCCGCTCGACGAACACGGGGTTGTACAATTCTGAAGATGTATGCTAGCAATTTTCGATGAGTTAGTAGAGGAGGTGATGGAAGTCTTTATGGGCAACTTTTAGGTATTTGGAAGTTCCTTCCAAACTGTTTAAGAAATATCGAGCTTGTGCTTCAGCTTTTGGAGGAAACAAATCTTATTCTCAACTATGAGTAATGTCATTTTATGGTCCAAGAGGGGCTTTTCCTCGGACAAAAAATTTGGGCAAAGGGATCGAGGTTGATAGGCCCACGATTGAAGTTATCGATAAAATCCCCCTCCAATGAATATCAATTCGTTTAGAAGTTTTCTGGGCTATGCAGGGTTTTATAGGGGTTTTATTCAAAACATTTCTAAAATCATGAAGATATTAACCCATCTTCTTGAAAAAGAGTGTTCCTTTGTTTTTGTGATATATGTCTTTTAACTTTTAATCTTATTAAAGAAAACATATAAATTCCCCGATTATTGTCACAATGGATTGGTCGTACCATATGAGATCATGTGTGATGCAAGTGATGTTATGGTTGGTGTTGTATTAGGCCAATAGGTAAATAAGTATTTCCACCTAATTTGTTATGCAGGCTGGCACTCACATTCATAAAGGCTAATTACATCACTACTGTGAAGGAGCTTCTAGCTATCATTTTTTCTTTTAATAAAATTAGATCCTATATCACTCTCTCCAAAGTCATTATCGTCACAGATCATTCTACTCTTAGGTACTTGCTATATTTGGCGGATAACAAGCCTCTTTTTTTTGTGATGGATCCCACTCTTGCAGGAGTTCGACATAAATATCCAGGATAACAGGGGTGCTAAAAACATAGCAGTCAGCCACCTTTCCTATTTAAAGAATCTTGTTATGGAAGTATTAGTGGATGCCAATATAAATGATAAACAACCTTAAGATCTCCTCCTTGCACTCAAAAAAGTAATGACTTTTTCCACCGCAAGGTTCGTAGATTTGGCTAACTATTTAGTAGCCCAAGTCTTGCCAAAAGATTTCTCGAGTCAGTAAAAAAAGAAATTCTTTTATGACTTAAAGAATTATTTTTTTTGGGGCGGGGGGGGGGGGGGGGGGGGGGGGGGGGGGGGCTTTTCTTTATAGTGTCTGTATGGACCAATTGGTGAGAAGACTTGTTTCGGCCGAGGTAGGTTTGTAAATTTAGTGTCACTACCATGAAGGACCAATCAAAGGACAGTACCAAGTGTACTAGATCGCAATAATGGTGTTGGATGCGGGCTTCTATTAGCCCATGCTATTCAATGACGCTCACAACCTTGTGAGTACTTATGAAAACTGTTGGCGGTCTTGTAACATCTCCTGCCTGGATGAAATGACCCAAAATTTTTCTTAAAATGCAAAATTTTATCGTTGGTGAATAGATTATGTAGCACCTCACCCTCCCTCTTTTATAAACAAGTATATTCTTGTTATGGTCGACTCTGTATAGAGGAGGGCAAAATCACAAGCTTTCCCCACCAATGATGCGAGAGTCATCATTAACTTTCTTAAAAATTATTTTCTAGTTTTGGCATGCTACGCACAATCGTTAGTTATAGGGGCACCCATTTTGATAATAGACAATTTAATGAATATTTTGCAGAATATGGCATGACACACAAATTCCCCACAGCCTATCACCCACAAACATGTAACCAAGTTGAAGTTGTGATCCGCGAGTTGAATCAGATCTTAAAAAAATTATATTGATAGGAAGGCTTTGGCACTTAAGCTCGATGACGCGCTGTGAGCATATCAGTTGGCATATAAAACCGCAATCGGTAGTACGCTTTACTGATTAGTTAAACCAAGTCTTGCCACCTTCCAGTCGAGTTAAAGCACAGTGCATTTTGGCTACTTACATTCTTAAACCTTGATTATACCCTTGTATTCAAGTATTTGATATTATAATTAAATGAACTCAAAGAGTGGCGTGCCAATGCTAACAAGAGCAACAGATTTCATAAAGATCCCTCCAAGTTGTACCATGATAAAAGCATAAAGTTTCCTAAATCATTTTCGTCGGGAGATCACATCCTCCTTTATAATTCTTGCCTTTGCATTTTTCTGGGAAAATTGAAATCCTATTGGTCCATCCCATTTTTCATTATAGAGGATTGGACATACGAGACCATTCTCATTTGTCACCTGGAAAAGGCACCTTTAAAGTAAACGTGCACCACCATAAGTTGTATATTTTAGGATACACCTCGATCGTGAAAAGTTAACCCATCACCTTCCACTAAAAATTCATTTGCCAAATAGGTCAAGCTATGTGTCCTCAAAGAAAGTGCATGTGGGTGGCACCCCATAGTTATCCTCTCTTCTTTTTTTTGCTTGTTTGTGTTTTTTGATTAACATGTTTTGCAGTGTTTTGTTGTGGCCTCCCCGACTTCACTAGCAGGGATTTCCTGTTCATCTTCTCTCCTTTCTCTTTTAATTTTGCAACTTTAGTTTTTTCCAAAACTTGTGTTTTTTATTTCTCCCCACCCTTATCTTTAAACATTGGGGACAATGTTTAACTTTAAGTATGTTGGGTCATTCCAATATTCAGAAATATTTCAAAAAAAAAAATTAGAAAAGTGCAAAATTTTAAAAAAATTATAACCTCTGAAATTACAAAAATACTTTCATTATTTTTTTAGTCTTTAGCAGTTATAAAATTTTTTAAATATTTTTAGAAAATCAAAAATCTAATTTCTTGGAAAGGGAGGTTTGGGGTATCATCCCACTACACCTATTAGTACTGGTGGGGGCCCTTCACGGGGTATTGCCTCAAGAATTCCATGAATTAACAAAACATTATTTAAGATTTTCTTTTTTTTTTTTCTAGCTTCGTATATATAGTTTAATTAGGGAAAAAACTAAAAAAACATAAAAAGGAGATAAAACCTCTTAAAAACCACTGATAAGTTTTGTTTATTTTTGCTATATCATTAGTGCCCCATAAGTTTTAAATTTTTTTGCTTTAAATCAATTGTCTACTTGTTTAGTTAGAATAAATTGGATTATTTTTCATTTTAACTATGTTCAGTGAGTAATATGTTGATTCGTATAGTGTTTCAAATTAGGGTAGTTTATTATTTTTGAAAATTTTCCTGAAAATTTACACTTTTTCATAGCCAATTTCTTTATGTTCTTCACTTTTATAAAACTTTTCATCCCTTGTTTTCTTTCTTAAAAATATTTTTAATGTGGAGTAATGCTAAGGGTAGTAGATGTGAATCCGGTCTAGATGCTTGTTATTGTCATATTCATGAAAAGTTAATTTTTTTATTTTCCTTTAGAAACTTACGTCTCTTGAATTTTTCAGCACTTTACTTTTAGTAGACTTAGAAGCATGAAAATATATATCCATTCGTTTTTATTATGTTTAGATTTTGCGTCCCTGACATAAAATATTAAATGTTGCTAGCCACATTGTGCCCTTTCTCGTTCTTTTTGTAGCCCATCTTATGTTTCACAAAAGCCATATAGCCTACCAGCGTGCACACTTAAATTATTTTTGAGCTTTGAGTTTATTGATATCGTGTTTCATTTTATGGAGATAGTGAAAATTATTGTTGTATCTTTTTGTACAAAGAAAGAAATATGAAAAAAATGAAAAAGAAAAAAATGAAAAGAAAAAATTGGATAAAAAATGACGAAAAAGAAGAAATATATTTGGAAATGAAAAAAATATTTTCTAGCAAAATTACTTTATGGAAGCTCACCTCTTTTGTTTAAGTGTTCCAAAAACCCTTCGTTTTTATCATTCGACTAAGGCACCCCTAAATCCAAGCCAAACTTTATGCCAAATTAAGTCTTATTGATTCAAGCATCCTAAGTTTATTTTTAGTATGGTAGCTTGAAAGTAGATTGGGTAACTTATTAAGGTAGGAGTATTGAATTTTGACTTAGATTTATATGATTATAAAATGTCTCTTAGATTTTATTAGCGACTCAATGCATTTTTGAATTGTCACTTTATTAATTTTTTAATTTTATTTAAAATTGGGGATGAATTGTTTTTATGAATGTGAAAACTATAAAATTATATATTGGGATTAAGTAAAAAAATTTAGTCACTTTTCATAGTTTCTCTAAATCTAATTTCCCATTGTACTTGTGTTTAACATGATTAAATTATTTGACTAGTCCTTTTTATTTTATTTTTCTTGTTTGTCTTTACTAGGGTACAAGAAAAACCATAAGCATGGAGAAATTTTATGAAGCTTTGTAACGCCCCCGATATTTTGATAATTATTTGATTTGGTAATGTCATATTTATGACATCATGGCAGTACTTTTTAACGTCATGTTGACTGCCCTGCACCGTTAGTACGTCTTCGCGTCTGTTAGGTCTGTTCGAGGAAATTTTGGGGTTTTTGACGAGACTGAAGGTTTTCATGTTGGGAGAATTAAGCTTGTGTTCTTTAGATTTGTTTGCCCAGTTTTGTTGTGGTCCGGTCATTTTTGGAGTCTCGGCGCATATTTGAAGTTTTGTAATATTAAAAAGTGCCGCACATATTTGGAGTCTCGAGAATAGTGCATCAGATTCTAGTTTTTTTGTCTTCGTCGTTAGATTCGTACCGCCGACTTTCGTCTACGGCTCGAATTTCATTCAAATCGAATTATGTTTAGTCTGCATCATTGAATCATTCCGGTATAGAAGACTTTTGGATCCCTAGTTTGGATTTGCACTAGGGTCACTAATCAGGTTAAGTCTGACCCACATTGTATAGCCATGGTCAAGTGTGTAAGTCCTAGAGTTTAGGCTAGTCATTGGGTTCAACCTTCATGGACCAGCCAGCAGAAGACATAAGGAGACTCAAGGCTTAGAAGAATATAAAGTTCAAATTTATCAGTTCGAAATTCTTCGAACTCAGCTCGACGATTGTCGATCGCTAATCGACAAACTCAGAGTTAATTCTCTGAGTTGAGCTCGGCGATATTCGAGCTCAGGTGACAAAATTTGGAGTTCAGCTTCAACAGATCATTTCCAGTTTATTTTCACTGAACTCAGCTCGACGAAGACAGATTCTCTGCTCGACGAACTGTAAATGCAAAATTAGCAAGCTATTTCCAGAATACAGTTTGGCGAGCTCAGTTCAATGAACAGGATTTCTAAGCTCGATGAACTTGGATCTCCGGTCGACGAAATCTATTTAGAGCTCTATGATTTCTGTCCAGTGCCAGACTTAGAAGTTCTCCTCTTTTCTGTCCTTATTTCCTATATTATTTAACAGTGATTTCCTAAGTAATTAATGCTCATATTCTCTTGAATATAGTCATTATCGACAGCATTAATTTTGGTCTTCATCAGGGTTAATTACTTGTTTAATTTATTGGGAAAGTTGGGGAAACTCATTAAAGATTATATTCTCCAGTCGTTTTCATTCACCAGACAGATCAACAATCAATGCTTGGAATTCAAAATTTCAAAGGAGAATTCAACAGCAAAATATAAAAGAGATTTTTTTCTTTTCAGACAATAGAATGAATACAAAACAACTGAGAATAAACATAGACTCGACTGAGAATACAAAGATAGAAAAAAACAGACAGAGAAGAAGAATAATTCAGTCTGTATATTCTCAAAGTCTTCATCCTCAGCAATTCTTCTCCAAGCTTTCAAGAGACAACAAAACACAATCTGTCTGAAAGCTTCTGGAGATCATCAAAGAAGACCTACACCCTGCAAAGCCTCCTGCAATATTCCTGAACAATCATCATCTCGGGGGGAGCTTTGACATCATCAAGCAATCCACTAAAGACTTCTTAGTTGTTTGACAAAGTGAAGACCACGTTAGTTTCTTTCACCTACTGTACACAGGGTTTTAACTCCCCTCAAAAGTTGAACCACCTGGTTCTTAAGTCTCCTTATCAAAGGACTTAGCTTGGTTTTTGGGCACCTGATCAAAAGCTCATAGGGTTGTGAGATCTCTCTTCAAATAAGATCTTGTGGTGACTAGACACCTGAGCAGAAACCTGTTGGTGGCAGGGCACCTAATCAAAAACCTGTAGTGAATTCCTACTAGGGTGGTAGAAGAGTGGATGTACCCAAGTTTAGGGGATCCACTATAAATGTTTTGTGTTGTCTGGATGCTCTTTATTTTCTTATTGCTGTGTGTTGTGTGTTGTGTTAGTTTTTTCTTTCATGCACTCTTTTAGATATATATATCACTATTTTTAATTCCACTATAAAAATAGATTAATTTTTTTTTAAAAAAAAACACTCTATTCTCCCCCCCCCCTCTAGAGTAATCAGATCTATTCCCCATCTTTCAATTGATATCAGAGCTAAAGGGTATTTTGGTTTCACAGACTTTCATTTGAACCAAGATCCTTGATAGATCTTTTTCTCTCTAAGCTTCTTGTTTACAGCATGACACAGAATAAAGAATATTCTAGCACCAGACCTCATGTGTGCAACTTGCAAAAATTTGCACTCTGGAAGGCATTGAATCAAACTTTATATTAATTCTATTCATGAGGACATTTTCAATACTATTTTGACAGGTCCCCCTCAACCTACAGCTGCTACTACATCTACTAGTATGCATACAGTTCCACCACCTGAGTGGACTAATGCACAAAAGAAAGCCAAGATGGTTGATGCCAAAGCAATGAACATTCTAGCATAGACAATGTCAGATGACATCTTTCAGAAGGTGGCTGAGTGCACCTCTGCAAAGGATATTTGGGACTCACTGAACCAAATAGTTGCTGGCTCATCAGATGAAAGGAAAGAAAGGAGATCTCTCCTCATATCACAATATGAGAATTTCAAGAAGGGGGAATCAGAGACTATTGCAGATATGTACAACGGACTCAGTGTCATCATAAATTAACTGAGAACCCTAGAGAAGGACATCTCATTAAATGAGATAAATGATAAAATCCTAATGTGGTTCCCCAGCACTTGGAATTCCAGGATATGGCCAATTAAGGAGTCTAGAAGTTTGAATGAGATTTCTATAGAATCTCTTCTTGCAAGCTCAAATCTTATGAGCAGTTGATCAAGACAAGGGAGGTTGCTGATCAGAAGGCCTCCACATCTTCAAGGAAGGAGCACAATATTGCTTTCAAAGAAACAGAATAAACAGAAGCTCTTCCAGCTAATGAAGAACTTATAAGCTTCTTGGCTAAAATATTTTATAAGATGGCCAAGAAAGACTTCAGAAGAAGAACATCCAAGAGTGATGACAAGCCAAGATATGACAAGACTACTACCAAGGAGAATGTTTGCTTTGGATGCAAAAATCTTGGACACATTCTACTTGAATACCCAGAGGCATAAGATGTAGGATAGAAGAAAAGAAAAGGAGAATAAAAGGAATTCAAACAAGCACTATAGCAAGTACTCCTCTAGCAAACACAAGAAAAAGGAGAAAGGTTTCATTGCTGAAACTTGGAGTGACACAGATGAAGAATCGACATCTTCCAGCTCTAGTGAAGATGAAGAGGAGGCTAAGGCAATGGAAGTTTGCCTTATGGCTATCAATGCCTCCTGCATCAAATCTGATATTGAGGTGCAAGCAGAAGAGTTAGAAGAAGAATCAGAATCTGAGGAAGATCAGGTAATCTCCTCATTTGATTTCAATTCAGAAGATTTCAAAATTGAATTTAAATCTTTGTGTAATGATTTACTCAAGTCAGAAAAGGAAATAAAAATACTTAGAGATAGACATGTTGAATTTGATAACTTATTTACTGAAAATATCAAATTAAAAAAAGACATAAATTTAGTCAATGAACAAATCATTTCACTTCAAACTAAATTAAGTGAGGCAAAGCAACTTGAGGAATCTCTCAATGGGAGAAGACTTAAGCTGATGGACATCACAAGCACAGTCAATACCAGATTAAATGGCAAGCTAGGCTTAGGTGCTTCATAAAGCTTACCCCTAAAGTAAAGAGAAATATTCTGTCAATACCAATTAAATTTATATCTGAAAAAGGCAAAGAAATAAATGGGAGAAACTACTCAACAAAATATCTCTCAGAAATCTGCAAATAAAAAGAAAAAGAATAAGAATCTAAATAAAAAATATGTTCAACAGATTTCGTCGAACTCAGATCGACGAAATGTGTATAGTTCGTCGAACTCAGATCGACGATCTACGAATGTAAATTATAACTACAACAATTCATCTTACTGCGATCGATGAACTGTATATGGTTCTTCGGGCAGCGATCGACGAACTTGGGGTGCAGAAAATGACTATGTTCATTCTCTGAGTAGAGTTTGACGAACTCACCCCTATTCGTCGAATGCAGATCGACGAACTTACAATAATTCGTCAAACTCAGTTAGGGTCAATAAAAACTATAACCCTATCAGAAACTTCAATCAATTCAGATAATTTATTAATCCTTTTACTCAATGGGAAATACCACCTAGAAGATACCATCCCTTAGGATATAAAAATCAACCAGAATTCTTTGTCATTTACAGTTTCTCTTATTAAAAGAAACAAGGACACAACGTAACCTGGGTCAAGAACTTCTGATTCCTCTTTATGCAGGTGAAGGACTGTACAGTTTTTAATCAACAATGGTATCTGGATAGTGGATGCTCAAAGCATATGACTGGCTGTAAGCACAATCTCACAAACTACAAGTCCAAGCTAGGTCCAAAGATGATCTTTGGTGACTCCAACTGTGGCCAAACTAAAGGCTATGGAGATGTTAAAATTAGAGCAGTCACCTTCAGGAAAGTTGCTTATGTGAGTGGCTTAAAGTATAATCTAATATTCATATGTCAATTATGTGATGAAGGTTATCAGGTATCATTTAACTCATCTTCTTGTACTATTTTTTATAAAGAAAACAAACCTGTTTTAACTGGACTTAGACAAGGTAAGATATATGTAGTAAATTTTCAATCAGCTAGTTCAGAAATTTATTTATTTAATCAGGTTAGTAATCAAAATGAACTTTGGCATAGGAGATTAGGACATGTTAACCTGAAAAATAATGATAAACTCTCTAGGGACAACCTTGTTAGTGGATTGCCTTCTTGCCCCTACAAGAAGGAAAGCCTTTGCATTGCTTGTCAGTTAGGCAAGCAAACTAAAAACAGCTTTAAATCTGTAAACAAAAGTGACTCACCTAGAATATTGTACTTGCTACATATGGACCTTTTTGGCCATATTGTTGTACAAAGCCAGGAGTGAAATCTTATACTTTAGTGATTGTAGATGACTTCTCAAGATTCACTTGGGTATTCCTTCTGAGATCCAAGTCAGAAAACTTCAAGGTTCTTACAAATATTCTCAAGAATATACAGATTTAGTACTCTACTCTAGTTCTATTGATCAGAAGTGATCATGGTACTGAGTTTGAGTCTCTTCTTATGCAAGAGTTCTTTGAGAAGGAAGGTATTGGGCACTGCTTCTCAGCTCCTAGAACTCCTCAACAAAATGCGGTTGCTGAAAGGAAAAATAGAACCTTAATGGAATCTGCAGGCACATTACTTGCATATGCTCACTTTCCCTATCCTTTTGGGAAATAGCTGTGAGCACAACAAACTATGTACTGAAAAGAAGTATGATACACAAGCTCAAGAATAAGACTCCTTATGAGCTACTTAAAGCGAAGAAACCTAAAGTAGATTACTTTAAAAATTTTGGTTGCATTTGTTATATTCACAACAATAACAAGAAATACATTAGAAAGTTTGAAGCCAAGGCTGAAATAGGAATTTTTCTTGGATATTCACAAGTAAGCAAGGCTTATATGGTTTATAATAAATCAGCCATGAAAATAGAAGAATTTGTTCATGTTACATTTGATGAGACTAACATGTTTTATAAGAAGAAAGAAGTTTCTACCAATAATATTTTGAAGGTACCTCACTTGTGTGAGAGATTGGATGATCTAAACCTCACCCAAGACGCTCCATCGCATCCTTCTCCACAGGTTGAAGAATACTGTGAAGAAGAAAGTTTGGAAGTGGCTGAACTTCCTCCAACAGCTATTATAATTCCACAAGAGGAATTAACTCCACAATTTGTTGCTCAACCAACTCCTCCCACTGATCTTGTCACACTTAGAGATCACCCCATATCTCAAGTGATTGGAGACATTTCAGTTGGTGTGTAGACAAGGCATCAACTCCGCTAGGACTTGATGCATGCCTGCTTCATATCTCAAACTGAGCCTCAATCCATCAAAGATGCTGAGCAAGATCCACACTGGATTATTGCAATGTAAGAGGAGCTCAACCAGTTTGAGAGATGCAGAGTTTGGGATTTAGTTCCAAGACCCAAAGACTATCCAGTGATTGGAACTAAATGGGTGTTTAGAAACAAACCAGATGCCCAATGTGTTATTATAAGAAACAAGGCAAGGATGGTTGCTCTAGGCTATAGACAAGAGGAAGGCATTGACTATGACCAGGCATTTGCACCTATTACAAGGCTGGAAGCAATCAAAATCTTCCTTGCTTTTGCAGTCTACAAGAAGTTCACAGTATCAAAATCTTCCTTGTTTTTGAAATCATTTAAATATCTTAGCGTGAATTAATTTAGGGATCTAAAGACATCCAAACTCTCCCAAATTTTGGATAGTAGTCCTTAGGGACATCAGGGGGTTCAATATAAATTTTCACCTCATTTTGAGTTGATTTGGTTGGTAATTGGGCAAACCCTAGCCTAGCCCTAATAAGGGTTAATTAGGTCAAAAGTGCACTTTGAGGTTTAAGTGATCAGATCACCTCAATAGAGACTGAGACTTTGTCTACTGGTTTGTCATGACTTTTTACACCCCTTATAGGTTATGGGGTGGTTTGGGGTAGGATTGCCCTAGGACCAAAGTTCAAACCCTATGTCTGGACTTTGGGGGTTTGTGAAGGGCATGTGGTCAAATGGCCTTGTATGGATTTGAAATTTGGTAGAGAGGACTCTAGGGTAGCTAAATTCATCTGGTAAAAATACTGGAGCATTTGGAAATGGTTAAACCTCTCAAAACACTAACCCTAGTTTAGGGCACAAACCTTGAGTGACAGAATAGGTTACTAAAACTCAATGAACAATGATGAAACTTCGGTAGTGTAGTCATAGGGTTAGTATGAACCTCTGGAAATTTAATTATGAATTTTTGGAGCATTAATATTAGTAGTTCTTTTGTAATGCATGAGTTAGCACTATGTAAATATTTGGATATTGTGAACTCACTGTCCGTTGGAAAGTCATGAAAATTGGGCAGAGGGAGTTTTAGACCATTATGCTCATGTATGAATTTTATTATAATTTTTAAATACATAATTACAGTACCTACTTCACAACCTCACAAATTTAGAAACTTGTTCAATATTTTATTCAGCGCTCATTATTTATTGAGAAACTGTGAAACCTGATCAGTAGTGATTCTAGGTCAACATGCTCTGGTGGAGATTTTGTTACAATTTTTAAATGAAACATTTCTGTACTTAGTGCTTTAAATTACCAATTTGGGTTATTATTCAAGATTAGGATTAGAGTTCATTATTCACTGATAAATTATGAAACTTGACATGGAGTGTTTATATGCCGTTATAATCATCCTTGAATTTTCTCAGAATTTTTGGAAGTATTTTGGCTATACTTGTCTCTTAAAATGATTAATGTAGGTTATATTTAAAATTTGGATTAAAAGCTTAACCTTTCTGAAAAATTAGGAGACTTTGGATTCTATTTCAAATAGTCATCTTGTATTTATCATAAATTTTTTGGAGCATTTGTATGTGTGAAATGGGTACTTCATGTTCAAACTTGGGATTTTGGATTACTAGAAAAATTAAATAAATTATCAGATAATTTAGGAAAATTATGAATTTTTTGATTTAGGCTAAGCATGTCATTATAGACCCCTAATAATTATTATATGGATATTGGATGATTATTTTGAGTACCTCCCATTGTATACATCACATAGCTTTAGAATGGTCTGCGTTTATTAAAACTATAGAAATCATGATATGGTGCAAAATGAACCCAGAGGTTTGGGATGTTGGTGTGTTGAACTGGTAAGTGAAATGAGTTCATCATTGGGAGTTGTGATGAGGAGTTGGTGGTTGACTGGTGTTAAGAGGTGCTCGGGGTCGACGAAACATCGTCTTTCCCGTTGAGAGAGAGAAAGAGTCAAAACACATTAGGGTTAGAACCAGTGTAATACTAAAAGGATCGGGAATCGGGTATTAACCAATAATAAGTGCCTTGCGAAAGGGAACAATGGGCTTCAGCTACCATCATAGTTCCTAGTGCCCTTGAGTGCCCTTCACGGGGAATACCGGGGGCAGTCCTGGGCTAAGCTAAATAGTAGGAATAATAAATTACAAGAGCAACTAGTATAATTAGTGTTTCACATTCACACACCGAGGTACCTCGGGAGGTTGGTTAGGTTATTTGAATTTCCATCCGGACGGTAGGTTCAGAAGGTAGATGCACGGACGAGTATTTGGGGAGCTTTGGCTCGGTAGATATTTGTGACGGATGGGTAAGTACGGGGAGCTTTAGCTCGATGGTGATACATCAAGATTGCATGAGCACTATAAGGTGGTGGGTCATTGGTGTTGGAGGGTCGATGCACCGATGCCAATACGTTTACTCGGTAACTGTGGTTTAGCACTTCGCCAATTTATGTCCTGTGGACCAGCCGGCAAAGAGTACGCAGGAGCTCCGCTTAGTGCACCAGCGTCGAGGCATACGATAGGTCTGACTGATAGTGATATTACCGGTTTAGAGGTGGGCGAGGCCAAACCCACCGCTTCCGTTTGCCACTACAGATGTATCCTTGGAGGTTTTGGCTCCAGAAAGGGGGAACTAAAGGTGTATGCGTATAGAGTCATGTGCATGAGTTGCACTTGCATGAATCATGGCATAGTATATCACTACACTCATACTTGCATACAACCGACACCCCAACGTATAAATTGGTATGAGAATTTTTATATGATGGGAGCCTTGTAGAAGACCCCTTAACTTATAAGTTTGTATGGGCATTCATATAAGTTAAGGTTACTTATTTCTTACTTTGTCTTTCTTACTTATGCCGCTTATTCTACTTGTTTAATTTACTGCTTACTATTGTAGAACTGCTAGTTTGTACCTTTTCTTCCATACTTATTTATATATTATAAGTTAAATGCTAGATTAGTTCCACTGTCACCTGTCATTTTGTACTCTCCACCTTCGTAGCTTCCCATTCCTCCTCCTTGCTCGGTGCCTAGGAGCCATGGGGGGAGGGGTAGGGGATGATAGAGCTTAGTCTTTATGACTAATGGTTTTTGGATCACAACATTACAGGGGCTCCGGATGGGAGACATGGACCAGCAGAACAGGGACCAGCCCCAGCAGAGTATGGTGCGCATGGAGGTGGGCCAGTCTAGTACCGGAGCACCAGTGGACAACTCTGTGAGTGATAGTCTTCTTATAGCTTCCGCGAGAGTTTGTAGTGAGGATCTGATGTACCGGGCTTAAGCATGTTTATATTTCATTTGTACTGTTCTTTTGCAGTACTTTCTCTTTTTTATATTATGTACTTGTTGTGGTTTCTCATTATATATGACATTTATGGACTCGGCTATATTTCATTCATGATTACTGCTCTCTCTATGATGATCGAAAAGGCCGGCAGAAATGGAGTTTTGTAGTGGCGGCTTTCCCAAGTGTCGGGGCCACCGCAAAACGGCGGTTCTGGGCATAAGACCCCAGGATTTGAAAAAAAATGGGGGTCTTAAAAGTGGTATCAAAGCAAACCTCGATGGAAAGAAAAGTAGTCCACAAAAACCTTAGGCCACCCGCGTGCGAGCTTAGTTTGTGGACAAACTAGCAGCGGAAGCAGTGGTGTGCCCATAAGGGAAATCACATGTAGAAGTCCATTTTTTCTCCTTCTTTTATTCCATTTGTACGCTAGCTAACAATTGGAATTCTTCTTTGTAGCCTACGAAAAACCCTGCCCCCAGCAGGGAGCACCTCCGGCTGTGAAGATCACATCTTATAACCCTCTAGTCAATGAGTTAGACTCAATCCACTAGGAGACATGACAAACCAGGATAATTTATAGTATTCCATAGTCTGAAATAGACCTTGGGTATGAACTTGGTTAAGATAAGGAGATACCTAAAGAGAATAAAGGAGGAGTATAACACGAGAATGGCTACCTAAGCTATAAACTTAGGTGGCCCTATGGTCCCTATCAAGGATTACTCTAATCGGTAGGACTGCTTTAAGGAGAATTGAGACCAATAATCCATTAGCAGAATAGTAGAAGACACATAGTTTCAACCCTCATACCAGTAACAAGATTACATGGAGACAACTAACACGACAAACACCGAGGGTCAGATAGGAATTCAATTTCGGAAGAGACTCGGTTGGGATTCAGAACATTTTGAACCGGATACGGTTGTCGTAAAAGTGACTCGGAGGGTTTAAAGTATGGAGTATATCAATAGGTTTCAGGTTGGAACCCCAAGTCAAAGATTGATGCCCTAGGGATTGTGCACCTAGCTAGGACGAACATAACATGGCAATATCGAAGATACATAGCCCAAGGACGGTAGGGGCTAAACTTTTGTTTATTGGGGGCTTATCTTTTGTTTATTAGGCAAATTAGTTATTGAATTGGGTTTCCCTTAGACCTCATCTAGAAAACTTTGCGTCTTTATTATAGTAAAATGGACGTAAACCGTATTCGGTGCTACTCTGGCGTATTCGTAGGGATAAGAGTCTGATTGAGAGGTGGAGATTTTAAAGAGTTGAAATTCCACTTAGTGTCAACTACCTTCACCTATGGGGGGGAATAGGTGTCTTGCAGCATTTTTGTGGAATTAAAGTCGTACCTGCACAAGAAAACAAAACAACACAACACAGAAAGGACACAAGCAAATTATAGTGGTTCCCTGATTTGGGTACGTCCACTTTCCCCTTCGACCTATCTCCCAACCAGGGACGACTCGGTCACTTCACCAACAGGATTAAAATCCAATCCTTGCACTAACGGAAGGAACCCTTCCACACGTAGGAGTCACCACTCCCACAACACGGGTTGCACCCAACCCTTACAACTAGGGACCAACGTTCCTTTACAACAAAATAGAAATTGGAGTGTATTAGAAATACAAATTACTTATGGAGAAAAAGGTGTCCCTCTTCGTTCGACGACGTGTTCTTGAAGTGAACGAAGAGTCCACAACCCTAAATCTCACTTAGAGAGAATCTCTCCCGAAACCGGCGGCGGCAAGAAGGGCGGCGGCTTGGTTCTCGGGATCGGTGGCGACAATGGAGTGCTGCTGCTGTACTTTGGAGATTCAACTTTCGTAGCAAAGCTAGCAAGATCTTCCAACGGTCACACTAGGATCGATCGTCTCGATCGATTCCGAAGGGGAAGGTTTTCCCGATCTACGAATCAAGAGACAAAGGATCTCTGGTTAGACGCGTGAGATGCTGTGCTTGGCTGAGCTTCTGCCGCCGGGAGATCTGGAAGAAACCACCGGCGATCAACTGGCACGAGCGGCGACGACGACGACGGAGAAGGATTTCCGATCTAGGTCACGTCGGCGGCTCGGCTTCTTCCGTGTATTCGTTTTTCTGTCTTGTTTTTACTGTTCAAAAATACAGATGTATTTATACATTAGGTCTTCAAGATGACCGTTGTGGGCCCCACCAACAAGAAACCCCAAACCCGGTTCAAAACAGCGCCAGCGGCTGAGTCCGGTCCAATGAGCTTCAGAAATTCGCCTAAGGTAAAATCGTCGAGAATCACCAGTGATTCTCTACGATTCGGCGAGAATCACTAGTGAATCTCGACGATTTTGTCTTAGCGACAGATTTACACGCTCTGATTTAGCCGGTGTTAAAGTTGGAGACCGGGCGGTCTGTCTTGGCGGGTTGGAGACCGCGCGGTCTGGCGGCTTGACTCTTCGGCTTGTTAACCGGGCGGTCTAGCGATCTTCATCGGCGACCTATCTGCTTCTCTTATGGTAAGCCGTGCGGTTAGCCCTTCTGTCTAACCGCGCGGCTTGTGCGGTTTTACCTTGTACAGTCCGCTTAACTTGTATTTTTTAGTCCCACATCTCTTATTTGTATTCTCTCTTCTCTCCTCCATTCTATATAAGGGAGGGCATACCTTTGTAATAGACATCATTTTTGGATAATAAAATTTCAATTATTCAAAAGTTATTCTGCTTGTTCTCTCATTTTACTGCTTTCTAACATGGTATCAGAGGACTCGATCTACTCCTCCTGATTCTGTGTCTTGCTGTCTGCCCGGCTTGTTGTGCCGGTTTGCTTTCTGTTCGCACGGCCTGTCCTCTAGCCGTTCGCCCTCTTCCCCTCTGCTTGTGTCTGCAGCTAGGTCGTGGCCTTTCTGGCCGCTGGATTTAGTCCCTTGAGACCGCTGCCGCCCTTCTTTCTTTGCGCGGATTGTTACCTACCCGCCGCCTCCTATCGCAGCGACCTATTTTTTGTCCCTGCTCCTGTTCGTGCGGCTTGTCCTCTAGCCGCTCGACTTCTTCCCCTCTGCTTGCGTCTGCGGTTTGGTCGTGGCTTTTCTGGCCGCTGGTTTCTACCCTCGAGACCGCTGCAGCTTTTCTTCCTATCCGTGCGGGTTGTATCCTAACCGCCCGGCTTCCCTTGTTTCCCGCTGCTATGGCTTTTTCTGATGCCTCTACTGCCACCACCCCTGTTGCCAATCCGGCTCCACCTCTTCCCCCTACTCCTTCCGGGAACCTTGGGACCGTTTCCAAACTTGTTGGCTCCAACTACCCGGATTGGAGCGTCTCTTTCACCTTTCTTCTTCGCTCACAACGCAAACGCCACCACCTCGTTGATGACCCACCTCCTATCACTTCACCTCTCTTTGATGACTGGGATGCCAGTGATGCGCTTGTGCGTACTTGGCTTGCGAACAGTCTTTCTGATGAGTGCCTTCCCGTCATACGTCATGATGAGACGGTCAAGGCCGCTTGGCTTCATCTTGCCGCTTTGTACTCCAAAGGGGCTCAGACTTCCCGCATCTATACGTTGTATGCGGACCTCTTTGCCCGTCCCACCTTGTCTCCTGCTGCTGCCTACCAACAGGTCCAGGCTCTTGGGGCTGAGATTCTTCAGAATCGTCCTTTTTCTGCGGATTTGGCTCAACAACACAAGCACTTCCAGGAGCTTCTGGTCGTGTGTTATCTGCTCCGGCTTCCCGATACTTATGACATGATCCGCCAGCAAATTCTGGGTGAGGCTGAATCTCCCACTTTAGATGCCACCGCTGCCCGCATCGCTGCTGTTACCTCTCTGCTTCAGCGCCCGCTATTGCCCGCTCCTTCTCCCCCACCGGACCACTATTCTCATCAGGCTCAGCGCAGTGGCTCTGGTAGTCGCGGTCATCAGACCGGCGGCCGTGCTTCTTCCCGCTACATCTGTTCTCATTGTGGCCGCACCGGCCATACTTTCGAACGCTGCTGGACAAAGCATCCTCATCTTCGCCCCTCCGGTGACTCTTCCAAGCCATCTGTCTCTGTTGTGACTTCTTCAGGTAGTGCCCACGTGGTGACTCAAGGTAAATGGCTTATCGACTCTGGTGCCACTAATCACATGACGGGCAACCCTCAGTGCTTCTCCTTGCTCGAACATCATGATCGGTTGCCCCCGGTCCTAATTGCGGATGGTTCGCCCTCCCCGGTTCATGGGACGGGTGTGGTTCATGTTACTCCCTCACTAAGCCTAGCGGACACTCTCTATGTGCCCAAGTTTCCGTGCAATCTGTTGTCTGTTCCCTCTTTATGTAAACAGCTTCAGTGTTCTGTGACCTTTACACCAACTTCTTGTTCTTTTCAGGATCCGAGCTCCCACCGGACGATTGCTACTGGGACTGAGAGCGGCGGCCTCTACTTCCTCGACAATGTTTCCGCCTTATCTGCCTTCTCCTCTTCCTGTACGGATCTTCTGCAGTGGCATCTCCGTCTCGGTCATCCTCCTCCCCGTATACTACATCAGCTTCTGCCGCACCTCCTTCCATCCAGTGCTCCTCTCCAATGCGACGCCTGCCAACTCGGCAAGCATCACCGTTCCTCCTTCCCGCCGAAGCTCGGACGGGGCTCTACTCGTCCTTTTGATCTTGTCCACTCTGATATCTGGGGACCTGCTCCTACCCTCACCATTGGTCGGGGTAGTTCTTATTTTGTAACCTTTATAGATGATTTTTCTCGTTGTACTTGGGTGTATCTCCTCCGAGATCGCTCTGAACTTTTAGATGTATGGATATCCTTTTATCAGTTGATTAAAAATCAGTTCAATCTTTGTATTAAAACTCTTCGTTCTGATAATGCTAAAGAATATCTAAGTCATGCTTTTACTTCTTTTTGTGTGCAACATGGCATTATTCATCAGACTAGCTGTGTTTACACCTCCCAACAAAATGGGGTGGCGGAACGCAAAAACCGTCACCTCCTCGATGTGGCACGCACTTTAATGACCCAGATGCATGTCCCTCGCTCGTATTGGGGCTATGCCGTTCTCCTTGCCTGCTACCTCATCAATCGTCTTCCATCCACCCTTCTCCGCGGGAAAACACCCTTCTCCATTCTCTATCCGGACAAGGAGCCCTTTCCTCTCCCTCTCTGCATCTTTGGCTGCACTGCCTTTGTCCATACGCCATCTGCCACCCGTGACAAGCTTTCCCCCCGCTCCACCAAATGTGTCTTTCTGGGGTACTCCACCACTCAGAAAGGCTATTGTTGCTTTAATCCTATTCTTCGTCAGCAGTTCGTCTCTGCTGACGTTACCTTCTTCGAGAATGCCTCCTACTTCTCAGCTCCCTCCTCCTCTCCTTCCCCACCTTCTGACTCTCCTACTATTCCCTTCGTTCCCTTATCTCCTACCGAGATACCCCCTCCTCCTCCCTCTCCGTCTCCTCCTCTCGCTCCTCCTCTCTCCCCCCCTTCTCCTCCTCCCTCTCCACCCTCTACGCCGCCGTCGCTCTCTTCTCCCGGGCCAGCTCTCTCTGCTACGGGCGCTCCGGATCCCGTGGGGGCTGCCGACCTGGATCTCCCTGTGGCGCTTCGAAAAGGGGTGCGGACATGTACCCTTCACCCCCTGGCTGCTGTTGTTTCCTATGATCGTCTTACACCTTCTCGCCGGGCCTTTGCGCTGGCTATCTCTGCTACTGCCACGCCTCGTTCCTATCAGGAAGCCCTTGCGATTCCCCATTGGAAGCTGGCCATGGATGAGGAAATGGCGACCCTCACGGAGCAGGGTACATGGACTCTTGTTCCCCCTCCCTTTGTTACTGATGTTGTTGGCTGTCGCTGGGTCTTTGTGGTCAAATTTGGCCCCGACGGCACTGTGGATCGCTATAAGGCTCGCCTGGTTGCTAAGGGCTTTACTCAGACTTATGGGGTTGATTACTTTGACACCTTCTCCCCCGTGGCTCGTCTCAGCACTATCCGGGTCCTTCTCTCTGTGGCCGTCAATCGAGATTGGCCGATCTCTCAGCTGGACGTCAAGAATGCCTTCCTTTATGGTGACCTTCACGAGGCCGTTTACATGGAGCAACCTCCTGGGTATGTTGCTCAGGGGGAGACACGGGTATGCCGGTTGCAGAAGGCAATTTATGGCCTCAAGCAGAGTCCTCGAGCTTGGTTTGACAAGTTCAGCGGCATTGTGGCGGCTGTTGGTTTTGTGCGAAGCTCTGCTGATCACTCTCTCTTTATTCGTAAAACTCCTTCTGGGCTGGTTGTTCTGGCTGTGTATGTCGATGATATTCTTCTCACCGGCGATGACCAGGAAGGGGTAGCCCTGACAAAGCGACATCTTCGCCAACATCTCATCACTAAAGATATGGGCTCTCCAAAGTACTTCCTGGGGATCGAAATCTCTCGGAAGCCCGACTCCTTAGTTCTCTCTCAGCGTAAGTATGCCCTTGATCTTCTAAAAGAGGCAGGATTGACTGGAGCAAAACCTGCCCGATGCCCCATGGCTACTGGGGAGGACAAAGCCTGGACAGATGATTCGCCTCCTCTTTCAGATAGTTCGCGGTACAGGCGTCTGGTTGGTAAGCTCATATACCTCACAGTGACCAGACCCGACATTTCCTATGCTGTAGGTAAGGTGAGTCAGTTCATGCAAGCGCCTAGGGAGTGTCATCTACAGTCCGCCTTGCGGATCTTGGAGTATGTCAAAGCAGCGCCTGGGAAAGGCCTACTTTTTCAGAAGAATGGTCATCTGAGGATTGAAGCCTACTCAGATGCAAGTTATGCTGATGACAAAGGGGATCGCAAGTCAACCTCAGGATTTTGCACATTTGTTGGGGGAAATCTGGTGAGCTGGAAGAGCAAGAAGCAGTCTGTTGTCTCCAGGTCCAGTGCAGAAGCTGAGTATCGCAGTATGGCGTCAACCACTTGTGAATTAAAATGGCTGCGGGCTCTCATGCTAGACTTAGGAGAGGTGTACAACCATCCTCTACCTATGTTCTGTGATAACAAGGCCGCCATATACATCTCCAAAAATCCGGTATTCCATGAAAGAACCAAGCACATTGAGGTCGACTGCCATTTCATTCGTGAAGAGATTTTAAAAGAACAGATTTGCACTCCTTTTGTCACGTCTGATAAAGAGCTGGCTGACATCTTCACCAAGCCAGTTTCCGCCTCGTTTCTGCATGTTTGCGACAAGCTGGGCATGGTTGATATATATGCTCCAGCTTGAGGGGGAGTGTTAAAGTTGGAGACCGGGCGGTCTGTCTTGGCGGGTTGGAGACCGAGCGGTCTGGCGGCTTGACTCTTCGGCTTGTTAACCGGGCGGTCTAGCGATCTTCATCGGCGACCTATCTGCTTCTCTTATGGTAAGCCGTGCGGTTAGCCCTTCTGTCTAACCGCGCGGCTTGTGCGTTTTACCTTGTACAGTCCGCTTAACTTGTATTTTTTAGTCCCACATCTCTTATTTGTATTCTCTCTTCTCTCCTCCATTCTATATAAGGGAGGGCATACCTTTGTAATAGACATCATTTTTGGATAATAAAATTTCAATTATTCAAAAGTTATTCTGCTTGTTCTCTCTTTTTACTGCTTTCTAACCGCCGGATAGAGACGGCAAGAATCAGCCAGTGATTCTCGACGATTCGGCGAGAGCCACTAGTGATTCTCGACGATTCGGCGAGAACCACTAGTGATTCTCGCCGAATCGGCGAGAATCACTTGGTGATTCTCGTCGATTATTACTTACACGATTTTTCGTCTTTCCACCCATGAGCTGCTCTTTGACCCATCCTTGCTCCTTGTCTGCTCTTGCATTATCACAGCCCTGTACTTGAAAATAAGTACACTCCAATAGAGAGAGTACACGTAGGCCAACACACTGATCTGCTCAATAAGGGATTACGTCGCACAGACCCGTGTATATTGACCTACCGCACCCTGACATTGGTGTGTACTTAGCGTGGAATAACTGCAAGCACAACTTAAAAGATTTCATCAAATACATTGTCTATTTACCTTAGCTTGTTCAGGGGCTTCTTCAAATCAGGTACGTTGTGGATACAATACCCAACAATCTCCCCCTATTTGAAGAAGACTAAACCCTACAAGCTAAGGTGAATAGAGCGTATGAGAATGAAAATCATAAACTTAAAATTGAGTTGAGAGAGATATTCATTACCAATACCAATTTCTTGAGAGCAAACTTGGAGCCACCTTAGACATAGCCGAGAGGGTAATCTCCCCCTTTTCGGCTTCTGCAAATCTGGGTCTGTTGCATTTGACCCCTTGCTCCCCCTCAGTTCTTGCACCTGTGCTCACACTTGAGTTCCTGGCAGAGGCTCCCCCTAGATGCACGAGCCTGGAGCTTCTATAGTCTTCATTCCTCATAGTTTAGCATTCCCAATTCAGTTTTGAAAAGACTGAACTTGGCTTCATCTAAGGGCTTTGTGAAAATATCTGCAATCTGCTTGTCCATGGGGACATAACAGAGAGAGATGTCCTTGTTCTCCACGTGCTCCCGAATGAAGTGGTAGCGCACTTCAATATGCTTCGTTCTGCTGTGCGATACCGGATTGTTGGCAATTGCAATTGCACTGGAGGAGTCGCAGTACATTGGTATTTCCTTGAACTGAAGGTCGTAGTTGGCTAACTGGTTTCTGATCCATAGGAGTTGTGCGCAACACCTGCCTGCTGAGATGTACTCAGACTCTGCTATGGAGGTTGCTACACAATTTCTGCTTCTTGCTGTTCCATGAGATAAGCCTTCTTCTAAGGAATTGACACGTCCCGGAAGTGCTTTTCCTGTCATCCCTACTCCCTGCAAAATCAGCATCTGAAAAACCTATTAGCTCGACATCATTGTTTCTCGAGTACCACAAGCCAAGATTGGGAGTACCTTTAAGGTATCTTAGAATTCGCTTTGCAGCGACATAGTGAGATTCCTTAGTGTTCACCTGATATCTGGCACAGACACATGTGGAGAACATGATATCCGGTCTACTGGCAGTAAGGTAGAGCAGGGATCCAATGATGCTTCTGTATTTGGTTTCATAGAAAGGTTTACCTTTCTCATCCTTATCGAGAGACATAGTGGATCCCATTGGAGTCCTCATAGAGGTTGCATTCTCCATACCGAATTTCTTGAGGAGTTCATTTGTGAACTTCGTCTGAGAGATGAAGATTCCATCCTCAGACTGTTTCACTTGAAGTCCCAAGAAATACTTTAGCTCTCCCATACTGCTCATTTCAAACTTTCCTTGCATAAGTTTAGAAAACTTTTTGCAAAGATTGTTGTCCTTTGAGCCGAATATAATGTCATCGACATAGATTTGCACCAGCAAAATCTTGCCTTTGACTTCCCTGAGAAATAATGTCTTATCTATTTTACCTCTAGAGAACTTGTTCTCAAGAAGAAAACTAGATAAAGTCTCATACCAAGCTCGTGGAGCTTATTTTAAACCATATAGAGCTTTATTAAGAAAATATACATGATTGGGATAAGTAGGATTGACAAAACCTGGGGGTTGAGCGACGTATACTTCCTCTTTCAGGTCTCCGTTCAAGAATGCTGATTTCACATCCATTTGATAGACTGTGAATCCTTTGTGCGAAGCATATGCCAGGAACAATCTGATTGCCTCGAGCCTTGCCACTGGTGCAAAGGTCTGGTCGAAGTCAATCCCCTCCTCCTGTCTGTAACCTTGAGCCACCAGCCTGGCCTTATTCTTTATAATGACACCATGTTCATCCAGTTTGTTTCTGAAGATCCACTTGGTGCCAATCACATTCAGCTTTTGTGGTCTGGGAACCAGCGTCCAAACGTTGCATCGTTCGAATTGATGCAGTTCATCTTGCATGGACAAAATCCATGCCGCATCTTTGTTCGCCTCGTCGAACTTCTTTGATTCAACTTGTGATAGGAAGCTAAGATGTAAAATCTCATTAATAGTACCTCTTCGAGTTCTGACACCGTCACGAGGATCTCCGATGATCTGATCTCTAGGATGATTCCTCACGTGCCGGAGCTCTAGAAGTCTGGCGTCAGGAGCTTCGACTACTTCTTGGGCTTCTCCTTCTTCTAAGAGATTTACTCCATTTTGATTTTCAACATTTCCAGTTGACGTTGAGGTGGAAACTTTGACGTACTTAGGAGTTTCATCTTTAGCGGTCTCATCGAGACTCAGCTGTTCAGGTCGTGCACCTGCATCTTCAAGAATACCACTGGAAGAATTGCTGTTAAGCAAGCTTCCTTCATCAAATACAACATTAATTGATTCTACCACTAGGGTTTTCTTATTGAAGACCCTATATGCCCGACTGAGGGTACTATAGCCCATGAATATGCCTTCGAAGCATTTTTCACCAAATTTAGTACGTGGGTACTTCCCGTTATTGAGTACGTAGCATTTGCAACCAAAGATCCTTAAGTAGGACATGGTTGGTTTCCTGCCTCTCTGTAGCTCATAAGGCGTCTTACGATGATTCTTGTTGATCAATGCTCGGTTTTGTACATGACAAGCTGTATTGACCGCCTCTGCCCAGAAGTATTCTGGAAGAGAAGCGTCTTTCAACATTGTCGTGCAAGCTTCAATGAGAGTTCTATTTCTCCTCTCCGCAACTCCATTTTGTTGAGGAGTGCGTGGGGAGGAAAACTCATGAAAGATACCTTGTTCTTCACAAAACTCTGTCATAGCACCAGATTCGAATTCTGTTACATGGTCACTTCTGATTTTGACCACTGAGCAGTTAAATTCGTTCTGAATCTGCTTGACAAAACTAGTGAAGATGTCAAACATATCTTACTTTCGTTTTAAGAAGAACACCCATGTAAACCGAGAGTGATCATCAACTATCACTAGCGTATAGGACTTGCCTCCCAAGTTATGAACTTGCATTGGACCAAACAAGTCCATATGCAGAAGATAAAGACATCGGGAAGAGTCTTTGTCTACAATGCTCTTAAAGGTAGCCCGAGTCTGTTTGCCCATCTATCATGCAGGACAGGGGCTATCTTTGAATCACTTGATAACGGGAGCATCCCTTACTAAGTTTTTAGAAAACAACATACTAATTGTTTTGAAATTAATATGTGTCAATCTCTTGTGTCATTGTTCACAAAGAGATGCACTGCCTGTTGCCACTAGGCATATGGGGGTAGATGAATCTAAACTAAGAAAATTTAAGCAGAAGATATTTCTGCTCCTAATGCCTGTTAATACCGTCTCAGAAGAGGCACATGATATTATCAGGCATTTATCCTTGCAGAACTTAACGTCATAACCTTTATCACATAACTGACTTACACTGATCAGGTTATGGTTTAACCCTTCAACATATGCCACGTCGGTGATAGAGATTATATCGTTGGAAATCATACCGTAACCTCTGGTGACTCCTCGATCTGACCCCCCCAAAGATGACTTTGGGTCCATTCTCGACTGGAGTGTAATCACGCAACAGGCTTCTTGTCCCAGTCATATGCCGGGAGCATCCACTGTCCAAGTATCATATTGGAGTTTTGGTGGCCTTTGGACATTCCTGCAAAACAAGATTAATTTCCCTTAGGAACCCAATCGAACTTGGGTACTAGATTTTTGGTTATCATACTCCCCCTCGGGTGGTTAACCCTACGAGTGGTCGGCCTCGCATTGCTAACATAAGGAGTCTCGTTATACCTCAGATTAAACCAACAATCCACGGCAAAGTGACCGACTTTGCCACAACACCAACAGTCAAATCTGTTGTACCTCTTCCTAGGCTCCTGCTTTACCCTGGGAATGGTGGGTACAGTCGGGGCCTTGGATCTGGAGGTGGAGGCATCATAGTGATTGCAGTCACATGACTTCTTCACCTTCTGTTCCTTCAGTATAACAGGCTTGGCTTTTGGTGTCTGCTTTCTATTATGGCCGCTAGAGAATTGACCATAATTTCCCATGTGAATTTCTTCATAAGGTGCCTTGAAGACACTCTCACCGAACTTGCGGGGAAAAGTCCAACCATCATATCGGCTCTTTGGCTTTGCAACCGAGGGCCGGAAATGATGACCAAAGGTTGAATCAAAGTCATGTTGGTTGCAGGGAAAGCTAGGCTTTCTGAACGCAACAGGACTGAGTGGGGCCTTTCCCTTTTCAGCAGCAGAGGCCTTCTTGGCGGCCTTATTCTTTCTCTGGTTCCTGTTTCTCCTGGATGAGGAACCAGATACCCCTACATGCCCCATGCCAGCTCCTTTGGCCTGAGCATAGAAGGTATCAACTAATGGAAGAACTGTTTTTGGCATAAAGAAGCTCTTGACGATCTTCCTTTCTGCCGCAAGTTGTTCTTCCAACTTGTCGACTTCCTCCTGCTTAAGATCAAGGAGCTTAAGAGACTCTGAATGCTTTGAAGTCAGGTCTAGGTGCTCCTATCGGAGAGAGATCAAACTGGTGATCTCTTCCCTTAGGGAGACACTCTCACCCTTAAGGAATTTCACTTCCTTTTTCTCAGCCTTCAATCTCTTACGGCACTCCTCGAAAGTGTTGAGCAGAAGCTCATACTTCTCGAGGAGCTCCGCTTCACGGGCCGAAGGGCTATCCTCAGGGTCATCATCCTGAGACTCAGGATCAGATTCAGAGTCGGAGAGAGGGGTGTGAGTTTTTACCTTCCCAGTAAATTGGGGGCATTCTCCTTCTGAGTCGGCGCGACCCACCAGCCCGAAGTAGGCTTCCTCATCATCACTGGAGTCTGAGGAATCAGACTCACTCAGTGTCTTTGGCTTTTTGGCGATGTAGCTCGTCTCTTTCTTTTTATCTCTAGAGGACTTGTGCTCCTCTCTCTTCCCCTTTTCTCTCTTGCCTTGGTGGCAGTCGGCCACGACGTGTCCTGGCTTATTGCATCCAAAACAAATAATGTCAGAGGAGCGATGTTTGTTCGGTTTAGAAGAATACCTGTCAGAAGAATAATTTTTCTTCTGATGCCTGGAGGAGGAGCCGTCTATCTTTCTTTGATTCCTCATCTTGAGGAACTTCTTGAATTCTTGGGTGATGAGGGAGAAATCTTCCTCAGACAACTCTGAGCTGGAGGAGCATGGCTCGGAGTCCTCCTCCTCATCCTTTTTCCCGGCACGGTATGAAACCGCACCCTTGCCCTTCCTGGAGTGAATGGATTTTAGGGCCACAGTCTTTTCCTTGGCTGCAACCATCTCTGCTTCTTCTTCTTCTTTCCTGGTGTTCAGTTGAAGCTCATAGGACATCAGCTTACCAAACAGAATTTGCGGTCTGTTTCAGCAAGTCTGCCAAACTCTCGGATGGCGCAGATCTTTGTGTCCCATTCCTTAGTAAGTGACCTAAGGAATTTATCATTAAGTTCACCATCAGTGAACACTCTTCCATATCCTTTGAGGGCATTGACAATCTTGAGGAAGTTCTCGAAGGTGACTCCGATCTCTTCCTTAGGCCCTTGTCTGAAGGCCTCATATTTCTGGTTCAGGAGGGATCTCCGATCATCCCTCACTTCATCAGTGCCCTCCATTAGGATAATCAGGCAGTGCCAGATTTCCTTTGCTGTCCTGCAGTTGCAGAAATTCTGCATCATTGAGTCATCGACCGCGCTGACCAGAATGTTCTGCGCCTTCTTGTCAAGTCCCACCAGCACCATCTCATCCTTATCCATTTCAGAAATTTTCTTTGGCACTTTCTTGGTAGGATCAATGGTGGAGGCCTTAGTGGGGACATAAGGTCCCTCCTCCACGATCATGAAGAGTCGGGGATCGACCGCTTCCATGTAGAACCTAATCCTTTCCTTCTAGATAGGAAAGTTTAGCCTGGTGCACACTGGGATCTTGCCTGTGTACTTGAGTCCGTCCATTGTAGATGTCTGCCTTCTTCTTGACACTAGTGGCAGGACCTTACTCAAGGTGTTAACCTCTTTGTTGAGAAACCTCGCTCTGATACCACTTGAAAGTCCACTTAGTGTCAACTACCTTCACCTATGGGGGGGAATAGGTGTCTTGCAGCGTTTTTGCGGAATTAAAGTCGTACCTGCACAAGAAAACAAAACAAAACAGCACAGAAAGGACACAAGCAAATTATAGTGGTTCCCCGATTTGGGTACGTCCACTTTCCCACTTCGACCTATCTCCCAACCAGGGACGACTCGGTCACTTCACCAACAGGATTGAAATCCAATCCTTGCACTAACGGAAGGAACCCTTCCACACGTAGGAGTCACCACTCCCACAACACGGGTTGCACCCAACCCTTACAACTAGGGACCAACGTTCCTTTAAAACAAAATAGAAATTGGAGTGTATTAGAAATACAAACTACTTATGGAGAAAAAGGTGTCCCTCTTCGTTCGGCGACGTGTTCTTGAAGTCAACGAAGAGTCCACAACCCTAAATCTCACTTAGAGAGAATCTCTCCCGAAACCGGCGGCGGCAAGAAGGGCGGCGGCTTGGTTCTCGGGATCGGCGGCGACAACGGAGTGCTGCTGCTGTACTTTGGAGATTCAACTTTCGTAGCAAAGCGAGCAAGGTCTTCCAAAGGTCACACTAGGATCGATCGTCTCGATCGATTCCGAATGGGAAGGTTTTCCCGATCTACGAATCAAGAGACAAAGGATCTCTGGTTAGACGTGTGAGACGCTATGCTTGGCTGAGCTTCTGTCGCCGGGAGATCTGGAAGAAACCACCGGCGATCAACTGGCACGAGCGGCGACGACGGCGGCGGAGAAGGATTTCCAATCTAGGTCACGTCGGCGGCTCGGCTTCTTCCGTGTATTCGTTTTTCTGTCTTGTTTTTACTGTTCAAAAATACAGATGTATTTATACATTAGGTCTTCAAGATGACCGTTGTGGGCGCCACCAACAAGAAACCCCAAACCCGGTTCAAAACAGCGCCAGCGGCTGAGTCTGGTCCAACGAGCTTCAGAAATTCGCCTAAGGCAAAATCGTCGAGAATCACCAGTGATTCTCGACGATTCGGCGAGAATCACTAATGATTCTCGATGATTTTGTCTTAGCGGCAGATTTGCACGCTCTGATTTAGCCGGATAGAGACGGCGAGAATCAGCCAGTGATTCTCGACGATTCGGCGAGAATCACTAGTGATTCTCGCCGAATCGGCGAGAATCACTTGGTGATTCTCGTCGATTATTACTTAGACGATTTTTCGTCTTTCCACCCATGAGCTGCTCTTTGACCCATCCTTGCTCCTTGTCTGCTCTTGCATTATCACAGCCCTGTACTTGAAAATAAGTACACTCCAATAAAGAGAGTACACATAGGCCAACACACTGATCTGCTTAATGAGGGATTACGTCGCGCAGACCCGTGTATATTGACCTACTGCACCCTGACATTGGTGTGTACTTAGCGTGGAATACCTGCAAGCACAACTTAAAAGATTTCATCAAATATATTGTCTATTTACCTTAGCTTGTTCAGGGGCTTCTTCAAATCAGGTACGTTGTGGATACAATACCCAACAAGAGTCGTTGTCTACCCACACACAAGAAATTTAATCACCGGAAGTATGGTGTATCTCGGAACATATACCCTCCCAGAGGGAAGGAAGACGTCATGGATTCGGAGATGCACGGTGACGTTTATCAGTTAATGAAGGCTAAGTGCAAAAGTCCTTGGAAACTATTATAGCCACTGGCCGAGGTAGTTGGGTCACCCCGACCAGAAAGAAAACTCTCGAGTGTGTTTCATAAGATTTGTGAGTAGTTGTTCATTTTCATGGTGTGCTCAAGATGATCATGTAGACTAAGGATGGATAGTGTATGTCCAAGGAGAGAACATCAGTCCAGGCTTATCTGGGGTCTCGGCCGACATTCAACACATCTCTCCACCCTTATACGGAGGTTCAAGATTCCACTGTCATTATCTTGGACGAGGATCCAAAGGCACTCGGCTCGGAATTTGTGGAGAACACAAATACCCAAGTGTCGCAGTTTTGAGATAGGATGCGGGAGGCCTAGGGCAGACTGGCCAAATATTACGATGCGCGACCTTGCCAAGTAGAGTTTCAGGATGGAGAATCTGTATTCCTGAAGATACGTCTGGTGCATGAAGTCTCGCGGGTACGTGGGCGGAAGAAGCTCAGTCCAAGGAATATGGGGTGTTAGAGGATCTTGGAGCGGATCAGCCCATTGGCTTATAGACTGGAGCTACTGCCAGAGTTAGAGGTTTTGCACGCTGTCTTCCACATCTCCACTCTTAGGAAGGCTCTACTATGGCCGGAATAGCAGGTTCTTGGTATATATGGCTCTACATCTTTTGATCAATCGGTCTGTTGTGTTCTAGTTAGGATAGATGATACAGCGGTGTGGGTCTTGCGGCACAAGAAGGTCCCGCTGGTCAAGGTCCTGTAGAGGAACCAGGGCAGGAGGAGCATACCTAGGAGCCACCAGACCTGATGCAAGCTAAGTACTCGGATCTCTTCAGGTAAGGTATACATTCGACTTCCTATGGGATGTTACATCTAGTTACTCTCAGTAGAAACCCCGCAGGCCTAACCTGAATTTTGGGGACAAAATTTTTATTTTTGTTTATTTGGATTTGTAACATCTCATTTCCAACTAGTCCCCTAAGAGTGGTTTTGGTCATGACTAGGTCATGACAAAACCCTAGGACGCCCAAGAAGACCAAGTGAGCTTAGGCATGAAGTTGGAAATCACCATAGTCTGCAAATAGTAGAATTCTAAACAATAGTTTAGGATGACCATAGGGCTTCACCTTGATCCCATGACCCTACCACAACACTCCTAACACCTCAGGTAGTCCATAGGACCAATAAGGACCCACTGTGGGCAGTCAAAGTGGTTAAGTTGACCTAAGTCAACCCTAACCCTAAATGGGTCAAACTAGCCTACTTAGGGTCAACTGACCTTCCCTTAGCCAAGTGGACCCCACCCATGCATTCCTAATCCTAACGTGAGGTCAATGAGTCACCAAGAACCCATTGGGGTCAACCCTAGTGGCTAAGTTGACCCAAGTCAATTCTAACCCCATAGTGGTCAAAGTGTCTTAACTAAGGGGCAAGTGACCATCAGAGTGCAAAGTTAACCATACATAACTCTTCCTAGACCTTACGTGAGGTCAATGGGTCACCAAGGACCCATTGGGGATAACCCAAGAGGCTAAGTTGACCCAAGTCAACTCTAGCCCCAAAGTGGTCAAAGTGCCCTTACTAAGGGTCAAGTGACCTCCAAGGTGCCACGTCAACCCTAACCAACCCTACCTAGACCTTAGGGGAGGCCAATGGGTCACCAAGAACCCATTGGGGTCAACCCAAAAGGTCAAATTTACATAGGTTAACTTTACCCAAGTGTTACGTCAAGTTGGTTCAAATGGGCTAACTCAAGCTCAATCCCAAACCCACTTGGGCTAACCTCATTTTTATTGTTCATGTGGGTTAGATGGGCTGCCAATAGGCTACAGAGATGAAAAAATTCGTTCATGATAACTAGGAGAGAGAAAGCTCCATTTGCCCTTTAATGGAGGAGAGAGAAAGTGAGAAAGAGAAGGTCATTCATGATGGGAAGGTGAATCACCTCTCCATTCTTCACCAATTAATTAGTATTCATCTCCCCTATCAGTTTTGAGGAGTTTCCAAACGAATTGGGACCATGGTAAGGTGAATTTCAAGGGATTTTCTCCATGACCGAAATTCCCTTTCATGGCCATAAATGGCTTTGAAACATAGACACTTCCCCTCCCCTATTTGATGACCTTAAAAGCTTCCCTAGGCAAAGTGTAGAATTTTTCACCTTTTTGTGTAAGAAATTGGGCCCTCCCACAGCACGGTTGTAACACACACAAACTCAAAAATCTAGCCATGTGCACCACCACCAAACCCGTCGGCAAGCACGGTTGAAGGTCTTCCTCTACTCCTTCTTTTATGGATAGATCTTAGGAATCTTTTAGGATGAGAATCTGGCTCAAATGGGCCATATCAGGTGATGATTTTTCCATGGTTTTTCCGAAAAAATGGAGTGGTCGGTTTCGCCGGAAACCACCCTTCAGTGGTCGTGCCACCGCCCGTCGATAGCCCCCACCTCAACGAAGGTGGTGGCGGTGGTGGCCGGCTATGGAGGTGGTCGGGTGGCCCAGAAAATGGCTTGGAAGAAGCTCCAGGTCTGGCTGATCACAGCCCTTGGCTGGAGGAAGAAGTTGACCAGGATGCGTTGGATTTGCTTTAAGATCCGTGTTTGATCATTTCTTTTATTTAGTTTTGATTTCTAAATTTTCTGTCATGTTTACTGTGCTGTCTTAAATTAAATATTAAAAATACCTGGGCCCATCTAAAAAAAATGTGTTCAACATGTAAATTGTAGCCCTATGGGTCTACGTTATTTTAAAATTAGTTTGAACCAATTTGGGTTCTTAGTTTGACCAGGCCGCTCATTTTGCTTGGGTCTACACCTAGGGCTAGACAGAAATTAAAATGGGTGCCCCCACTTCATCCCTTGTCCAAATGACCAGAAATTTGGATAGGGGGTCACCCTAGTCTGTCCTAGGCCCTGCACAAAATGAGAATTTTTGGGGACAATTGTTCTATAGTTTTTGAAATCATTTAAATATCTTAGGGTAAATTAATTTAGGGATCTAAAACCTCCAAACCCTCCCAAATTTTGGTGAGTGGTCCTTAAGGACATCGGGGGGTTCAGTATAAACTTTCACCTCATTTTGAGTTGAATTGGTTAGGAATTGGGCAAACCCTAGCCTAGCCCTAATAAGGGGTTTTTAGGTCAAAAGTGCACTTTGAGGTTTAAGTGGTCAGATCACCTCAAAAGAGGCTGAGACTTTGTCCACTGGTCTTTCATGACTTTTTACACACTCTTATGGGTTATGGGGTGGTTTTGGGTAGGATTGCCCTAGGACCCAAGTTCAAACCCTATGTTTGGACTTTAGGGGTTTGTGAAGGTCATGTGGTCAAATGTCCTTGTATGGATTTGAAATTTTGTAGAGAGGACTCTAGGGTAGCTAAAGTCATCTGGTAAAAATACTAGAGGATTTGGAGATGGTTAAACCCCTCAAAACCATAACCCTAGTTTAGGGCATAAACCTTGTGGTGACAGAATATGTTATTAAAACACATTGAACAGTGATGAAACTTGGGTAGTGTAGTCATTGGGTTAGTATGAACCTCTGGAAATTAAATTGTGAATTTTTGGAGTATTAATCTTAGTACTTACTTTGTAATGGATGAGTTAGCCCTACTTAATTATTTGGATATTGTGAACTCACTCTCCATTGGAAAGTCATGAAAATTGGGCAGAGGGAGTTTTAGATCATTATGCTCATGTATGAATTTTATTAGAATTTTTAAATACGTAATTACAGTACCTACTTCACAACCTCATAAATTTGGAAACATGTTCAATATTTTATTCAGAGCTCATTATTTATTGAGAAACTGTGAAGCCCGATCAGTAGTGATTCTAGGTCAACATGCTCTGGTGGAGATTTTGTTATAATTTTTTAATGAATAATTTTTGTACTTAGTGCATTAAATTACCAATTTGGGTTATTGTTCAAAATTAGGATTAGAGTTTATTATTCACTGATAAATTATGAAACTTGACCTAGAGTGTTTATATGCCTTTATAATCATCCTTGAATTTTCTCAGAATTTTTGGAAGTATTCTGGTTGTACTTGCCTCTTAAAATGATTAATGTAGGCTATATTTAAAATTTGAGTTAGAGGCCTAAACCTTGCTGAAAAATAGGGAGACTTTGGATTCTATGTCAAATAGTCATCTTGTATTTATCAGAAATTTTGTGGATCATTTTTATTTGTGAAATGCGTACTTTATGTTCAAACTTGTGCTTTTAGATAACTAGAAAAATTAAATAAATTATCAGATAAATTAGTAAAATTATGAATTTCTTGATTTAGGCTAAACATGTCATGGTAGACACCAATAATTATTATAGGGATATTGGATGATTATTTTGAGTGCCTCCCATTATATACATCATATAGCTTAGGATGGTCAGCGTTTAGTAAAATTACAGAAATCATGATATGGTGCAAAATGAACCCAGAGAGTTGGGATGTTGGTGTGTTGAACTAGTAAGTGAAATGAGTTCATCATCGGGAGTTGTGATGAGGAGTGGGTGGTTGACTAGTGTTAAGAGGTGCACGGGGTCGACGAAACATCGTCTTCCCGTGGAGAGAGAAAGAGTCAAAACACATTAGGGTTAGAACCAGTGTAATACTAAAAGGATCGGGAATCGGGTATTAACCAATAATAATAAGTGCCTTGCGAAAGGGAACGATGGACTTCAGCTACCATCATAGTTCTTAGTGCCCTTTGAGAGCCCTTCATAGGGAATACCGAGGGTAGTCCTGGGCTAACCTAAATAGTAGGAATAATAAATTACAAGAGCAACTAGTATAACTAGGGTTTCACATTCACATACCCTGATACCTCGAGAGGTTGGTTAGGTTGTTTGAATAGTCATCCGGATGGTAGGTTGGGAAGGTAGATGCACGGACGGGATAGTCCGGGGAACTTTGGCTCGGTAGATATTTGTGACAGACGGGTTAGTCTGGGGAGCTTTAGCTCGGTGGTAATACATCAAGATTGCATGAGCACTATAATGTGGTGGGTCATCAATGTTGGAGGGTCGATGCACTGACGCCAATACGTTGACTCGACAAGTGTGGTTTAGCACTTTGTCAGTTTAAGTCCAGTGGACTAGCCGACAAAGAGTACGTAGGAGCTCCGCGTAGTGCACTAGTGTCGAGGCGTACGATAGGTAAGATTGGTAGTGCTATTATGGGTTTAGAGGTGGGCGAGGCCCAACCCAGCGCTTCCATTTGCCACTACGGAGGTATCCTGGGAGGTTTTGGCTCCAGAAAGTGGGAACTAAAGGTCTGTGCGCATAGAGTCATGTGCATGAGTTGCACTTGCATGAATCATGGCATAGCATGTCACTACACTCATCCTTGCATACAACCGACACCCCAACGTATAAATTGTTATGGGACTTTTTATATGATGGGAGTCTTGCAGAAGACCTCTTAACTTATATGTTTTTATGGGTATTCATATAAGTTAAGGTTACTTATTTCTTACTTTGTCTTTCTTACTTATGCCGCTTATTCTACTTGTTTACTTTACTGCTTACTATTGTAGAACTGCTAGTTTGTACCTTTTCTTCCTTAGTTATTTATACATTATAAGTTAACTGCTTGATTAGTTCCACTGGCACCTATCATTTTGTACTCTCTGCCTTTGTATCTTCCCTTCCCTCCTCCCCGCTCGGTGCCTAGGAGGCATGGGTGGAGGGGTAGGGGATGATAGGGCTTAGTCTTTATGACTAATGGTTTTCGGACCACAACATTACAGGGCCTCCGGATGGGAGACAGGGACCAGCAGCACAGGGACCAGCACCAGCAGAGTACGGTGCGCATGGAGGTGGGTCAGTCTAGTACCGGAGCACCAGTGGCCAGCTCCCTGAGTGATATTCTTCTTATAGCTTCCGCAAGAGTTTGTAGTGAGGATCTGATGTACCGGGCTTAAGCCCATTTATATTTCATTTATATTGTTCTTTCGCAGTACTTTCTCTTTTCTATATTATGTACTTGTTGTGGTTTCTCATTATATATGACATTTGTGGACTCAGCTATATTTCATTCATGATTACTGCTCTCTCTATGATGATCGAAAAGGCCAGTAGAAATGGCATTTTATAGTGGCGGCTTTCCCGAGTGTCGGGGCCACCGCAAAATGGCGGTTCTGGGTATAAGACCCTGGGATTTGAAAAAAAATGGGGTCTTACAAGTGGTATCAACGCAAACCTCGGTCGAAAGAGAAGTAGTCCACAAAAACGTTAGGCCACCCCCGCGCAAGCTTAGTTTGCAGACAAACTAGCAGTGGAAGCAGTGGTGTGCCCAAATGGGAAATCACATGTAGAAGTCCATTTTTTCCTTCTTTTATTCTATTTGTACGCCTGCTAACAATTGGAATTCTTCTTTGTAGCCTGTGGCAAACCCTGCCCCCAGCAGGGAGCACCTCCGACTACGAAGATCTCATCTTATAACCCTCTAGTCAATGAGTTAGACTCAATCCACTAGGAGACATGACTAACCACGATAACTTATAGTATGCCCTAGTATGAAATAGACCTTGGGTATGAACTTGGTCAAGATAAGGAGATACCTAAAGAGAATAAAGGAGGAGTATAACATGAGAATGGCTACCTAAGCCATAAACTCAGGTGGCCCTACGGTCCTTATCAAGGATTACTCTAACCGGTACGACTGCTTTAACGAGAATTGAGACCAATAATCCATTAGCAGAATGGTAGAGGACAAATAGTTTCAACCCTCGTACCTGTAACAAGATTACCTGGAGACAACCACCTGACAAACACCGAGGGTCAGATAGGAATTCAAGTTCGGAAGAGACTCGGTTGGGATTGGGAACATTTTGACCCGGATAAGGTTGTCGTAAAGGTGACTCAGAGGGTTTAAAGTATGGAGTATATCAACAGGTTTCAGGTTGGAACCCCAAGTAGAAGATTGATTACCTAGGGATTGTGCACCTAGCTAGGACGGATTTAACAAGGCAATATCGAAGATATTTAGCCCAAGGCAGGTAGGGGCTAATCTTCTGTTTATTGGGGGCTTATCTTTTGTTTATAGGGCAAATTAGTTATTGACTTGGGTTTCCCTTAGACCTCATCTAGAAAACTTTGCGTCTTGATTATAGTGAAATGGACATAAACCGTACTCGGTGCTACTCCGGCGTATTCGTAGGGATAACAGTCTGATTGAGAAGTGGAGATTTTATAGAGCCGTTGTCTACCCACACAAACGAGAAATTTAATAACCGAAAGTATGGTGTATCTCGGAACATATATGTAACGACTACATCCGTTCACAGGTATATACTAGAAGGTCCGGCCGGGGCCCCACAGCATATACCATAAAACAGGCGGGGAAGTCACGGAGTGATACCAGAGTTGCGCATCCTAAGTCATTGCATTCTAGCAGAAGCCTATAACATGAAAATTGAACTCACATACATGAATGTCCACCATATAAAAGCTCCACATTTATATAAAATAGGAATGTCCAAATACAAAGTCAGTTGGCCTTATGACCTTACAAGGCTTTACACAACAGTGGCCTCAAGCATTGGCGCACAGGCCGGCCACATATAAACAAACATAGCATATAGTTTAGCCTTCAAGGGCTAGCAGCGGCAAAAGCAACAGCAGCAAGGCCTTCATCCTTTATGCGTCCAGCTTGGTTCTCCAGCACCTGCACCAGGACAGCCCACCCAACGGTGGCAAATAAGGCAACGGTCAGCATTCAGCTGACTAAATTATAACGACCCTACCCCTTTTCCGGGGCAGTGGCATTTCTTCCCTGCAGGCATATCAATCTCATGCATATATATATTCATCACATATTATGCACTCACGCACAAACATTCCATCACAATCGTCAGCCATGCGGCCCGACAATCCATGCACTCAGGACACATTCTTGGTGTACCGGTGAACTAGGGTGCCACTACCGTATCAGTGTCGCAACCCAACGGTAACATTGAGCATTTGCTTCATGGCGTATAGCCGAAGACTTTAGTCTTATTGCACCAGGATTGGCCCGTAGCCCCCATTGTGTCATGGTGCGCAGGCCTAAGACTCTTGCTATGTGCTCCAATAGACCGCACTTTCAGGTCTCACGACGGACGGACATAGCGCAGGTCGGATCATCCAACCCACGTTGCTCAAGTCACATTGCCATCACTGAGTACGGCATACTCGCGGCTACATAAAATGCGCGGGTCGGTTTTACCTTACCTCTTTCTTGTAGGTGAGCCCATCAGCTCATACATAACCAGCCCATTCTCACGGAACTGGCTTCACATTCATCGTTTACCTAGGTGTCACGCCGCGCGTTAGCGACAGAACTCAATATCCATCCCTAGGCTTAACTGTGCATTATAGCACTCACTTGAGGGTATTTTCCTGGACTGTCATGTCAGTACTTCCTGCTACTCCCCTTCATAGGCATAACCCATCAAGCATTCCAAGAATCAAGGGTATTTTCCTGGCTTACCACACCAGTACTTCCTGCTACTCCCCTTCACAGGCACAACTCATGAACATCAAGCATTCCAAGGGTATTTCCTGGACTTCCAATACAGTACTTCCCGCTACTGCCCTTAACAGGTACAACCCAATAGCACAAGCATTATACGGTTATTTCCTGGACTACCACTCCAGTACTTCCTGCTACTGCCCTTTACAGGTACAACCCGTCGACTCCTAAACTACATGTTTATCATGGAGTCTTATCCGGTGCGTATATGCAACATCACTAATTCAGATCAACCTGTCTAGATGAGCTTCACATAGCATGCCTATTTCTTACTCCATTTCTGGATCTATATGCCAAATAAATGGGGATTCCACGAATCAACCCAAGAGACTCCCACAACAAGCCACCCTATGGTGGGGGAATCATATGCATATGCCAAAAAGGAAGCCTTCACATGGCTAGGAAGAAAAGTCGCTACCCTTGAAGAACGCTTCGGCTCCATGAGATCCTACCTGGCTGGAAAGAAGCACAACGGCTTTTCCTCCACAACGCTGGCCTCGGATCTCTCATCAGAACTTCGCAGCACAACCCGTAGAGGATGCGGCCTCTAACACGCCTGTGTTACAGGGCGTGTTCCCTCTAACACGCCCGTGTTAGAGGGTGTGTACTGGTCTGGATAGGTTAGTTGAGCACCTATTAGGGTACACCAGGATGCACAAAATCAGACAAGCCCGTGTCTGTGGCCGTGTACATCAGGATGCACAAAATCATCTTCAACTCGAGCGGGACATGACTAGTGACACGCCCGTGTCACAAGCCATGTACCCATTGACACACACGTTTTGTGCCCATGTTCACCTGGCCTCAATGCCTTGGGCACATCTAGAAAAGGACACGGGCGGTTACACGCCCGTTTCACAGGCCGTGTGCCCATACACGGCACAAGACAAGGCCCAGCTCAACTTCATCGAGCTGAGTTCGTCAACCCGCAGAGGATGCGGCCTCTAATACGCCCGTGTCAGAGGGTGTGTTCCCTCAATTTTCATCGAACGAATTTTCATCGAACACTCGCCGACTGCTCACCCGAGCAGGACACACCCTAGGACACGCCCGTGTCCCAGGTCGTGTCACCCAAACTTTTCCCAACTCTAGAATTTGGGGTGTTGCAACCCTACCCTCCTTACAAAAATTTCGTCCCCGAAATTTGCACACAGGAAGGAGATCAAACACACAAATTTCATTCCATAATCATTTAGTACAACGCGAGACACACTGCATAACAGTTACATAAAGAGCTTGGGAAATTCAGCTCGCATGGTCTGCTCTCGCTCCCATGTTAGCTCTTCACGGCCGCAATTGTCCCACCGGACTTTGACCATCCTTATCATCTTGTTCCGTAACTATTTATCGGCACGATCCTCGATCCGAAAGGGCCTAACCTTCATCGTTAGCCCATACTCTACAGGCACATGATCAGTACCGATCACTTAAGCTGGATCTTTGACGGCTTTCCGAAGCACCGAGATGTGAAACACATCATGTAATCCACCCAAGTCGGCTAAAAGAGCTAGCCGATATGCAGCTTCCCCGATGCGCTCCACCACTTCAAACGCACCAAGATACCTCGGGTTCAACTTTTTGAGTCGCTGAATCCTAGACACGCCTTTGAAGGGTTTGATATTCAAATAGACCAAGTCGCCCACCGCGAACTCCATGTTCCGATGTTTGGCGTTGTAATACTTCGCTTGCCGATCCTGGGCTATCAATAGCCTTTCCCGAATTGTGTGTATGGTTGAGTTCGCTTCATCGAGTTCATTATTCCCTTACAATTTGGATTCGCCTTCTTCCACCCAAGCCAAAGGAGTACGGCACTTCTGTCCATACAGAGCTTCATACGGTGTCATACTGATGCTCGCTTGGTAGCTGTTATTGTAGACAAACTCCACCATGTAGAGATGATCTTCCCATCTCTTCCCAAAGTCTAGGGCGCACATCTAGAGCATATCCTCCATCGTTCTGTTGGTCCTCTCAGTTTGTCTATCTGTTTGGGAATGAAAGGCCATATTGAATGTCAACTTTGTGCCCAACAGCTGGCGGACTAGCCTCCAGTCATTCGATGTGAATCGCCCATCTAGATCACTTACGATGCTCCGAGGAACACCGTGTAGCCGCACAACCGGTTCAACATAAAGCTTTGCAAAACTTTCTACTGAGTCGCCCCGCCTGTTTGGAAGGAAGTGTGGTACTTTCATCAGTCGGTCGACAATCACCCAGATTGAATCATTTCCGCGCTGAGATCTCGGCAACCCGTGCACGAAATCCATGGAAATATCGTCGAACTTCCACTCCGGAATCGGCAATGACTTTAAGAAACTGCCAGGCTTCTGGTATTCCGCCTTTACCATAGCACAAGTTTGGCATTCAGCCACATAATGAGCGACATCTTTCTTTAGCCATGGTCACCAAAACAGCTTTTTCATATCTCTGAACATCTTCGTGCTCCTAGGGTGAATTGAGTACTTTGTATAATGCGCTTCATACATCAACTCTTCCATCAACTTACCCAAACTCAGGACACACAAACGGCCTTCTTCTCGCAAAAGGCCATCATCCCAGGAGAATTTTCCCCCTGGCCCATCCTTTGGGGTAGCGTTGGAGATTCTCATCCAGCTCTATTGCTCGTCGAACTCAGTCCGCAAAGTCACACTACACCTCCATCCAGTTCAAACATGCATCTGCTGTAGAATTCTTGTCAACACAAGATATCTCTAACGCTTCCAGCTCCTGGAATAGACATTCATCGTGCCTCCGCAACCAATTGGCCCTCGACGGAGCCCTCTGACTCAAGGCATCAGTGACAACATTTCCCTTTCCGGGAGTATAATGGATCTCAAAGGTGTAGTCCCTGAAAGTCCACCTAGTGTCAGCTATGTGCACCTATGGGGGGGAATAGGTGACGTGTGGTTCTTTTGCAGAATTTACGGATGTACCTGCACAATAAAAACAACAAGCACAGCACACAGAATACACAGCAAATTTATAGTGGTTCCCCGACTTGGGTACATCCACTTTCCCCCTTCGACCTATCTCCCCAACAAGGGACGACTCGGTCACTTCTCCAACGGGATTGAAATCCAATCCCTTCACTAATGGAAGGAGCCCTTCCACACGTGAGAGTCAACACTCCCACAAAACGGGTTGCACCCAACCCTTACAACACGGAACAAAAGTTCCTTTACAACAAAAGTAAATATGGAATGTATATGAGATACAAACTTCTTTCGGAGACTACGGTGTTCCTCTTCGTTCGACGACGTGTTCTCGAGGTCGATGAAGAGTCTACGAACTTGGTCTCACTTGGAGAGGATCTCCCGGAACCGGCGGCGGCAATCCGAGCGGCGGCTTGGTTCGGAGTCGGCTGCCACGAAGGTGTGCTGCTGCAGTGCTTTGAGATCCAAACTTCTTTGCGAAGCAAACTAGGTCTACCAACGGTCACTCTAGGATCGGTCGTCTCGATCGATTCGGACAGGGGAGTTTTTCCCGGTCAACAAATCGAGAGACAAGAGATCTCTGGATAGACACGTGAGATGCAAGCTTTGCTAAGCTTCTATCGCCGGAGATCGGGAAGAAGAACGATCAGCGGCGGCGACGTACTAGCCCGAGCGCGACGGCGGCGGAGAAGAGAAATCGCGATATTAGGGTTTCGTGCTCGGCTTCTTTCTGTCTCTCTTTTCCGTTCAAAATACCTGTATATAAATACTGTAGAGGTTTTCCAATATGACCATTTGTGGGACCCACAAAAGAGATTCCCAAATCCCGGTCCAGAAACTTAACAGCGGCAGATCCGGTTCAGGAAGTTGCAGAAAAATGCCAAGTCAAAATCGGTGAGAATCGAAAGTGATTCTCGCCGAGTCGCTGAGAATCAAAGGTGATTCTCGACGATTCGGCGAGAATCAAAGATGATTCTCGTCGAATTTGCCTTGGTTGTACACACTGCTTTAAGCCAGGTCGAGACGGCGAGAATCAACCAGTGATTCTCGTCGATTCGACGAGAATCACTAGTGATTCTCGCCGAATCGACGAGAATCACTAAGTGATTCTCGTCGATTCTTACTTAGACGCAGAGGTGCTAGCTTAGAAGTTGCTGGATCGAGTTCGGCGAGAATCAACTTCTGATTCTCGACGAATCGGCGAGAATCCCAAGTGATTCTCGCCGAATCGGCGAGAATCACTTGGTGATTCTCGTCGATTCTAACTTAGATGAATTTTCGTATTTCCACCTATGAGATGCTCCTTGACCCATCCTTGCTCCTTGTCTGCTACTGCATATTTACAGCCCTGTGCTTGAAAATAAGTGCACTCCAATAGAGAGAGTACACGTAGGCCAACACACTGATCTGCTCAACGAGGGATTACGTCGTGCAGACCCGTGTATATTGACCTACTGCACCCTGACATTGGTGTGCACTTAGCATGGAAAAAAACTGCAAGCACAACTAGAAGGATTTTATCAAATACATAGTCTATTGACCTTAGTTTGTCCAGGGGCTTCTTCAAATCAGGTACATTATGGATACAATACCCAACAATCTCCCCCTATTTGAAGAAGCCTAAACCCTACAAGCTAAGGTGAATAGAACAAATGAGAATGAAAACCATAAACTGAAAAGAGAGTTAAGTGAGTTATCCATTACCAATACCAATTTCTTGGGAGTAAGCTTGGAGCCACCTTAGCCTTAGCCGAGAGGGTAATCTCCCCTTTTCGGCTTCTACAAATCAGGGTCTGTAGCGTTTTACCCTTTGCTCCCCCTCAGTTCTTGCACGGGCCTGGAGCCTCTGTAGTCTTCATTCCTCATAATTGAGCATCCCTAATTTAGTCTTGAAAAGATTGAACTTGGCCTCGTCTAGGGACTTTGTGAATATATCAGCAATCTGCTTGTCCGTGGGGACATAACAGAGAGAGATATCTTTGTTCTCCACGTGCTCCCGAATGAAATGGTAGCGTACTTCGATATGTTCGTTCTGCTGTGCGACACCGGATTGTTGGCAATGGCAATTGCACTTGAGGAGTCGCAGTACATGGGTACTTCCTTGAACTGAAGGTCGTAGTCGGCTAGCTGGTTTCTGATCCATAGAAGTTGTGCGCAACAGCTTCCTGCCGAGATGTACTCTGACTCTGCTGTGGAGGTTGCAACACAATTCTGTTTCTTGCTGTTCCACGAAATAAGCCTCCTGCCGAGGAATTGACACGTCCCGGAGGTGCTTTTCCTGTCATCCCTGCTCCCTACAAAATCAGCATCTGAAAAGCCTATTAGCTCTACATCATTGTTTCTCGGGTACCACAAGCCAAGATTAGGAGTACCTTTAAGATATCTCAGAATTCGCTTTGCAGCGACATAGTGAGATTCCTTAGTGTTCACCTGATAGCGGGCACAGACACATGTGGAGAACATAATATCCGGTCGACTGGCAGTAAGGTAGAGCAGGGATCCAATGATGCTTCTGTATTTGGTTTCATCGAAAGGTTTACCTTTCTCATCCTTATCCAGAGACATGGTGGATCCCATTGGAGTCCTCATAGAGGTTGCACTCTCCATTCCGAATTTCTTAAGGAGTTCATTTGTGAACTTCGTCTGAGAGATGAAGATTCCATCCTCAGACTGTTTCACTTGAAGGCCTAAGAAATACTTAAGCTCTCCCATACTGCTCATTTCAAACTTTCCTTGCATAAGTTTAGAAAACTTTTTGCAAAGATTGTTGTCCGTTGAGCCGAATATTATGTCATCGACATAGATTTGCACCAGCAAAATCTTGTCTTTGACTTCCCTGAGAAACAATGTTTTATCTATTTTACCTCTGGAGAACTTGTTCTCAAGAAGAAACCTAGATAAAGTCTCATACCAAGCTCGTGGAGCTTGTTTCAACCCATATAATGCTTTATTAAGAAAGTAGACATGGTTGGGAAAAGTAGGATCGACAAAACCTGGGGGTTGAGCGACGTATACTTCCTCTTTCAGGTCTCCGTTCAGGAATGCCGATTTCACATCCATTTGATAGACTGTGAATCCTTTGACTGCAGCATACGCCAGGAACAACCTGATTGCCTCCAGCCTTGCTACTGGTGCAAAGGTCTGGTCGAAATCAATCCCTTCCTCCTGTCGGTAACCTTGAGCCACCAGCCTGGCTTTGTTCTTTACAATGACACCATGTTCATCCAGCTTGTTTCTGAAGATCCACTTTGTGCCGATCACATTCTGCTTGTATGGTCTGGGAACCAGCGTCCAAACGTTGCACCGTTCGAATTGATGTAGTTCTTCTTGCATGGCCAGAATCCATGCCGCATCCTTGTTCGCCTCGTCGAACTTCTTTGGCTCTACCTGTGACAGGAAGCTTAGATGCAATACTTCGTTAGTTGTACCTCTTCGAGTTCTGACGCCGACACGAGGATCCCGATGATCTGTTCTCTAGGATGATCCCTCACGTGACGGAGCTCTAGGAGTCTGGCGTCTGGAGCTTCAACTACTTCTTGGGCTTCTCTTTCTTCCAAGAGATTTGATCCATCTTGATCTTCGACATTTTCTGATGACGTGGAGGTGGACACTTTGACGTACTTAGGAGTGTCATCTTTAGCGGGCTCATCCAGACTCAGCTGTTTCAATCGTGCACCTGCATTTTCAAGAAAACCACTGGAAGGGTTGCTGTGAAGCAAACTTCCTTCATCAAATACAACATTTATTGATTCTTCTACCACTAGGGTTTTCTTATTGAAGACCCTATATGCCCGACTATGGGAACTATAGCCCATGAATATGCCTTCGAAGCATTTTTCACCGAATTTAGTACACGGGTACTTCCCATTATTTAGTACATAGCATCTGCAACCAAAAATCCTTAAGTAGGACATGGTTGGTTTCCTGCCTTTCAGTAGCTCGTAGGGCGTCTTACGATGATGCTTGTTGATCAATGCTCGGTTTTGTGCATGACAAGCTGTATTGACAGCCTCTGCCCAGAAGTATTCCGGGAGAGAGGCGTCTTTCAACATTGTCGTGCAGGCTTCAATGAGAGTTCTATTTCTCCTCTCCACAACCCATTTTGCTGAGGAGTGCGTGGGGAGGAAAACTCATGAAAGATACCGTGTTCTTCACAGAATTCTGTCATAGCACCAGATTCGAATTCTGTTCCATGGTCACTTCTGACTTTGGACCACGGAGCAGTTAAATTCATTCTGAACCTGCTTGACAAAATTAGTGAAGATGTCAAAAGTATCTGACTTTCGTTTCAAAAAGAACACCCATGTAAACCGAGAGTGATCATCAACTATCACTAGCGTATATGATTTCTCCCAAGCTATGACTTGCATTGGACCAAACAAGTCCATATGTAACAGGTAAAGACATCGGGAAGAGTCTTTGTCTGCAATGCTCTTAAAGGTAGCCCGTGTCTGTTTGCCCATCTTGCATGCATGACAGGGGCTATCTTGATGCACTTGATACTGGGAGCATCTCTTACTAAATTCTTAGAAAATAGCATACTAATTGTCTTATAATTAATATGTGTCAATTCTTGTGCCATTGTTCACAAAGAGATGCACTGCCTGTTGCCACAAGGCATACGGGGGTAGATGAATCTATACTAAGAAAATCTAAGCAGAAGATATTTCTGCTCCTAATGCCTGATAATACCGTCTCAGAAGAGGTACGTGAAATTATCAGACATTTATCCTTGCAGAACTTAACGTCATAACCTTTGTCACATAACTGACTTACGCTGATCAGGTTATGGTTTAACCCTTCAACATAATCCACGTCGGTGATAGAGATTATACCGTTGGAAATCATACCGTAACCTCTGGTGACTCCTCGATCTGACCCTCCGAAGATGACTTTGGGTCCATTCCGACGGAGTGTAATCACGCAGCAGGCTTCTTGTCACAGTCATATGCCGGGAGCATCCACTGTCCAAATACCAGATTGGCGTTTTGGTGGCCTTTGGACATTCCTACAAAACAAAATTAATTCGCCTTAGGAACCCAATCGACTTGGGTCCTAGATTCCTGGTTAGCACACTCCGCCTCGGTTGGTTAACCCTACGAGTGGTCGGCCTCGCATTATTAACATGGGGAGTCTCGTAATGTCTTGGATTAAACCAACAATCCACGGCAAAGTGACCGACTTTGCCACAGCACCAACAGTCGAACCTGTTGTATCTCTTCCTAGGCTCCTGCCTTACCCTTGGAACGGTGGGTGCAGCTGGGGCCTTGGATCTGGAGGTGGAGACCTCATGGTGACAACAGTCACATGACTTTGTCACCTTCTGTATAACAGGTTTGGCCTTAGGTGCCTGCTTTCTATTATGGCCGCTAGAGAACGGACCATAATTTCCTATGTGGATTTCCTCATAAGGTGCCTTGAAGGCACTCTCACCAAAGTTCCGGGGGAAGTTCCAACCGTCATACCGGCTCTTAGGCTTTGCAACCGAGGGCCGGAAATGATGCCCAAATGTTGACTCAAAGTCATGTTGGTTGCAAGGAAAGCCAGGCTTTCTGAACGCAACAGGACTGAGAGGAGCCTTACCCTTTTCATCAGCAGAGGCCTTCTTGGCGGCCTTATTCTTCCTCTGGTTCTTGTTTCTCCTAGATGAAGAACCAGATGCCCCAATATGCCCCAAGCCAGCTCCTTTGGCCTGAGCAGAGAAGGTGTCAACGACTGGAAGCACTGTTTTTGGCATAGAGAAGCTCTGTACGATCTTCCTTTCTGCCGCAAGTAGTTCTTCCAATTTGTTGACTTCCTCCTGCTTGAGATCAAGGAGCTTCAAAGACTCTGAGTGCTTTGAAGTTAGGTCAATGTGCTCCTGTCTGAGAGAGATCAAGCTAGTGACCTCTTCCCTTAGGGATACACACTCACCCTTAAGGAATTTTACTTCCTTCTTCTCAGCCTTCAGTCTCTTGCGGCACTCGTCGAAAGTGTTGAGCAGAAGCTCATACTTTTCGAGGAGCTCAGCTTCACGGGCCGAAGGGCCATCCTCAGGTTCATCATCCTGAGACTCAGGATCAGAGTCGGAGTCGGAGAGAGGGGTGTGAGCTTTTACCTTCCCAGTGAATGGGGGCATTCTCCTTCTGAGTCCGATCGACCCACCAGCCCGAAGTAGCTTCTTCATCATCACTGGAGTCTGAGGAATCAGACTCACTTAGTGTCTTTGGCCGTTTAGCGATGTAGCTTCGCTCCTTCTTCTTGTCTCTGGAGGACTTGTGCTCCTCTTCTTTTCCTTTTTTCCCTCTTGCCTTGATAGCAGTCGGCCACGACGTGCCTGGCTTATTACATCCAAAGCAAATAATGTCAGAAGAACGATGTTTATTGGGTTTAGATGCATACCTGTCAGAAGATAGTTTTTCTTCTGATGTCTGGAAGAGGAGCCGTCTCTCTTTCTTTGATTCCTCATCTTGAGGAACTTCTTGAACTCTCGAGTGATGAGGGAGAAATCCTCCTCCGACAGTTCTGAGCTGGAGGAGCATGGATCGGAGTCCTCCTCCTCATCCTTTTTCCTGGCACGGTACGACACCGTGCTCTTCCCTTTTCTGGAGTGACTGGCTTTTAGAGCCACAGTCTTTCTCTCTTGCAGCAGCCTTTTCTGCTTCTTCCTCAGCTTTCCTGGTGTTCAGCTGAAGCTCATAGGACATCAGCTTCCCAAACAAAATTTGTGGATCAGTTTCTGCCAGTCTGCCAAATTCTCTGATGGCGCAGATCTTAGTGTCCCATTCCTTAGTAAGGGACCTAAGGAATTTGTCATTGAGTTCACCATTGGTGAACACTCTTCCGTACCCCTTGAGGGCGTTGACAATCTTTAGGAAGTTCTCGTAGGTGACCCCGATCTCTTCCTTAGGCCCTTGTCTGAAGGCTTCATACTTCTGGTTCAGGAGGGATCTCCGATCATCCCTCACTTCATCTGTGCCCTCCATAAGAATGATCAGACACTGCCAGATCTCCTGAGCTGTCCTGCAGTTGCTGAAGTTCTGCATCATCGAGTCATCAACTGCACTGACCAGGATGTTTCTTGCCTTCATGTCAAGGCCCACTATGACCATCTCATCCTTGTCCATTTCAGAGAGTGTCTTCGGCACTTTCTTGGTGGGATCAATGGTGGAGGCCTTAGTGGGGACATAAGGTCCCTCCAGCACGATCATGAACAGTCGAGGGTCCACGGCTTCCATGTAGAACCTGATCCTTTCCTTCCAGATAGGAAAGTTGAGTCGGTTGCACACTGGGATCTTGCCGGAGTACTTGAGCCCGTCCATAGTAGATGTAAGTCTCCTTGTTGACACTAGAGGCGGGATTCTACTCAAGGAGTTAACCTTTTGATGAGTAACCTCGCTTTGATACCACTTGAAAGTCCACCTAGTGTCAGCTATGTGCACCTATGGGGGGGGGGAATAGGTGACGTGTGGTTCTTTTGCGGAATTTACGGATGTACCTGCACAATAAAAACAACAAGCACAGCACACAGAATACACAGCAAATTTATAGTGGTTCCCCGACTTGGGTACATCCACTTTCCCCTTCGACCTATCTCCCCACAAGGGACGACTCGGTCACTTCTCCAACGGGATTGAAATCCAATCCCTTCACTAACGGAAGAGCCCTTCGACACGTGAGAGTCAACACTCCCACAAAACGGGTTGCACCCAACCCTTACAACACGGAACAAAAGTTCCTTTACAACAAAAGTAAATATGGAATGTATATGAGATACAAACTTCTTTCGGAGACTACGGTGTTCCTCTTCGTTCGACGACGTGTTCTCGAGGTCGATGAATAGTCTACGACCTTGGTCTCACTTGGAGAGGATCTCCCGGAACCGGCGGCGGCAATCCGAGCGGCGGCTTGGTTCGGAGTCGGCTGCCACGAAGGTGCGCTGCTGCAGTGCTTTGAGATCCAAACTTCTTTGCGAAGCAAACTAGGTCTACCAACGGTCACTCTAGGATCGGTCGTCTCGATCGATTCGGACGGGGGAGTTTTTCCCGGTCAACAAATCGAGAGACAAGAGATCTCTGGATAGACACGTGAGACGCAAGCTTTGCTAAGCCTCTGTCACCGGAGATCGGGAAGAAGAATGATCAGCGGCGGCGACGTACTAGCCCGAGCGCGACGGCGGCGGAGAAGAGAAATCGCGATATTAGGGTTTCGTGCTCGGCTTCTTTCTGTCTCTCTTTCCGTTCAAAATACTGTATATAAATACTGTAGAGGTTTTCCAATATGACCGTTTGTGGGACCCACAAAAGAGATCCCCAAATCCCGGTCCAGAAACTTAACAGCGGCAGATCCGGTTCAGGAAGTTGCAGAAAAATGCCAAGTCAAAATCGGTGAGAATCGAAAGTGATTCTCGCCGAGTCGCCGAGAATCAAAGGTGATTCTCGACGATTCGGCGAGAATCAAAGATGATTCTCGTCGAATTTGCCTTGGTTGCACACACTGCTTTAAGCCAGGTCGAGACGGCGAGAATCAACCAGTGATTCTCGTCGATTCGACGAGATCACTAGTGATTCTCGCCGAATCGGCGAGAATCACTAAGTGATTCTCGTCGCTTCTTACTTAGACGCAGAGGTGCTAGCTTAGAAGTGCTGGATCGAGTTCGGCGAGAATCAACTTCTGATTCTCGACGAATCGGCGAGAATCCCAAGTGATTCTCGCCGAATCGGCGAGAATCACTTGGTGATTCTCGACGATTCTAACTTAGACGAATTTTCGTATTTCCACCTATGAGATGCTCCTTGACCCATCCTTGCTCCTTGTCTGCTCCTGCATATTTACAGCCCTGTGCTTGAAAATAAGTGCACTCCAATAGAGAGAGTACACGTAGGCCAACACACTGATCTGCTCAACGAGGGATTACGTCGTGCAGACCCGTGTATATTGACCTACTGCACCCTGACATTGGTGTGCACTTAGCATGGAAAAAAACTGCAAGCACAACTAGAAGGATTTTATCAAATACATAGTCTATTGACCTTAGTTTGTCCAGGGGCTTCTTCAAATCAGGTACATTGTGGATACAATACCCAACAGTCCCAAAGGAACTCCAACCACCTTCATTGTCGCATATTCAGGTCCTTCTACTCCAACAAATACTTTAGCCTCTTGTGATCTGTATAAATCTCCGCTTTCACGCCATACAGATAATGCCGCCACAAATTCAGTGCCAAAGATCACCGCCGCCAACTCTAAGTCGTGGACGGGATAATTTCTCTCATGCACCTTCAGTTGGCGAGAGCCATAAGCAATCACTTTCCCATTTTGCATAAGAACGCAGCCTAAGCTACTCCCTGAAGCATCACTGTAGATTTCAAATCCATCAGTACCACATGGCGACGTCAACACAGGCGTCGTGGTCAGCCAACATTTCAGCTCTTCAAAAGCTCGCGTGCACTCCGGCGTCCAAATGAACTTCTGATCTTTTCTCGTCAGTGTGGTTTAAAGGCAAAGCGATCTGCGAGAAGTTTGCAACAAAATCTTCGATAGTAGCATGACAGTCCAGGGAAGCTCCTCACTTCGGCCACCGAAGACAACACTGGCCACTCTTGTATGGCCCTTATCTTTGCTGGATCCATTATGATGCCCTCTCCGCTTACCACATGGCCCAGAAAAGCCACCGACGATTGCCAAAACTCGCACTTCGAGAACTTGGCGTTGAGCTTGTTCTTCCTCAACGTCTGTAACACCAACCGCAAGTGGTTCTCATGATCGGCTTTCGATTTCGAGTACACCAGGATATCATCAATGAACACAATCATGAATAGATCCGGGTACTCTCGGAATATTCGGTGCATCAAGTCCATAAACACTGAGGAGCATTGCACAGCCCAAACGGCATGTCCATGAACTCATAATGCCCGTACGTGTTCCAAATGAGATCTTGGAATGTCACCTTCCCGAATTCTCAACTGGTAATAACCAGACCTCAAATCCAACTTGGATTAGATGGTTGATCCCACCAGCTGATCGAACAACTCATCAATCCGTCGAATCGGATACTTATTCTTCTCGGTCAGCTTGTTTAGTTCACGGTAGTCGATACATAACCGCAAACCACCGTCTTTCTTTTTCACAAGCAGAACAGGCGCGCTCTAAGGTGACATGCTTGGGTGTATATAACCCTGCTCCAGCAACTCTTGCAGTTGGACTTTCAACTCTGTCATTTCCTTTGGCGCAACGCGATATGGCGAGCGGGCCACAGGTTTCGCACCTGGCACCAACTCGATTGTTAAGTCAATCTCTCGCTGGGGTGGTAGCCCAGGAGATCCTTGGGAAACACATCTACAAATTCCGATACAATCGAAACATCGCTCACACTGGCCTTGGGCTCAACAGCCTGAATCAGCATGAAGTAGCACTTCGCGCCCTTCTGAACAGCCTTGACTACTTGGAGTGCAGACATCAACGTCCCGCCCACTCCTCGCATCCCCGCGAACTTAGTCTCCTGCTCGGTATTCTGGCCCAACGTGATCTCTTTGGCATTTCAATCAATCAAGGCAGGCTGCTCCGCGAGCCAATCCATGCCAAACATCACGTCAAATTCTGATATCGGCAATACAGATGCAGTCAAATAAAAAATCCTGACTTCCTATTTGAACCGCCACATCGCAAACTCGATCCGCTAGCATCAAACAACCATTCGACAACACCACCCTGACGCTATTTGTCTTCACACGACTAGGTATCCCAAGCCGCGCTATGAACTCTTTAGATAGAAAAGAATATGAAGAACCCGTATCAAACAGTGCTCGCGCCAGCATGTTATGAATCATCACAAAGCCTGTGACAATCATGTCACACACACAAGCCGCATACAAGTATGCACTAAACAAAGCATGTGATAAATATAGCAATGCAATAACTTAACTCGTACCTGTGACGACGTCACTCTGCTTAATGGTCTCCTGTGGGCCAAGATTGTAGACTCGGGGCCGCGCCTCAGAGGCAGAGGACTCCACCACCGCCTTTCCCTTCTCTGCATACGATGCTCCCGCCTTCTTTTCACTCTTTGGCGTTACCACCGACAATCACGGGCTATATGCCCAACCCATCCACACGTAAAGAACGTACGAGTCTCTGACCTTGACGTGGTCCCCAACGTTGCTCCCGTTGCAATCGAAGAAGGAGCTTGTCCAGCCGACTTGGACCTCTTACCCCACTTCTTCTTATAGTATGATTTTCCTGGTCAGGGCACCTTGAATTCTGGCTTTGTCACAGCCAAGGCCAGCTTCCCTTGCACCCTTTTCATGTCCTTTCCAACGCGCACGCAGTGTCAACCAATGCCTGGAAGCCTTGGTTCACAGAACTAGAGAGCAAGAATTGCAACTCGTCCCGCAATCCTTCATAGAACTTGTTTGTCTTCCTCTGCTCATCTGCAAAGATTGAATCTGCATATCGTCTCAATATCGTGAACTCATGCAGGTAAGCTTCAACACTGCCTTCTCCTTGCGTCAGCCTTTGGAATTCGTTCTCCATGGCAATACGCTGTGCCGCCGGGAGGTGCTTAGCCAGGAAGAGTCAGGAGAATTCCTCTATCGACACTTGTGTTAACGGCATTCCCGCTAAGTAATGCAACTCATCTCGTCCCACAACAACTGCACCTCGCCTTCCAGTAAGAAGGTATCTAAGGTGACCTTCTGATGGTCCTCCGTCCCAATCGCCGTCATTATCCGCTTGAAGCGCGACAACCAGTCCTCAGCATGCTTAGGAGATCTTACTCCCGAAAATGTAGGCGGGTCGAAGCTCATGAACTGCTTCAACTATTTCTCTGCTGCTCGAGGATCCACAGCAGCAACAGGTCTCTAGCCTCACCGCAACCTATTCTGGCCATAATTTCAGCTGCGCCTGCCCAATCGGTTTTCCTTCAAACATGGCAAACAAAGCCTCAACAACTAATCGCACAGTTTCCGCAGAAGGTGGAGGTGTAGGCACCTCATCTGGTGTCGTACTCTCATCAGAATGCTTGGTCTCCGACTGCCCAGCACCACTTCACGTCACCTATAGGTGAACAATACACGCACATTAGCGACCACACACAAGCAAAATAACCAAAATAGGAACGCACAGGTTCCTCAAACACATTTATTTGCATTCCTAAAGTGGACATTCAAGAGTTCATTTGTGTTAACATGGTTTGCACAGACACGTGCTCACCACCCCACAAAAGTATTCGACCACGAATGTGAAAGGGAAAGACCGACACAGCTGATACCAAAAATGTAACGACTCCATCTATTCAAAGGTATATACTAGAAGGTCCGGCCGGGGCCCACAGCATATACCATAAAATAGGCGGGGAAGTCACGGAGTGATACCAGAGTTGCGCATCCTAACTCATTGCATTCTAGCGGAAGCCTATAACACGAAAACTGAACTCACATACTTGAATGTCCACCATATAAAAGCTCCATATTTATATAATATAGGAATGTCCAAATACAAAATCAGTTGTCCTTATGGCCTTACAAGGCTTTACACAATAGTGGCCTCAAACATTGGCTCGCAGGTCGGCCACGTATAAACAAACATAGCATTTAGTTTAGCCTTCAAGGGCTAGCGGTGTTAGCAGCAATAGTAGCAGCAAGGGCTTCAGCCTTTATGCGTTCCGCTTGGTTCTTTAGCACCTGCACCGGGACAGCCCACCCAACGGTGGTAAACAGGCAACGGTCAGGATTCACCGACCAAATTAAAAGATCCTACCCCTTTCCCGTGGCAGCGGAATTTCATCCCTGCAGGCATAGCAATCTTATGCATATATATATTCATCACATATTATGCACTCACTCATAAACATTCCATCACAATTGTTAGCCACGCGGCCCGACGATCCGTACACTCCAAGAACATTCTTGGTGTACCGCCGAACCAGGTCCCACCACCGTATCAGTGTCGCAACCCAACGGTAACTTTGAGCATTTGCTCCATGGCGTACGGCCGGAGACTTTAGTCTTAATGCACTGGGATTGGCCCATAGCCCCCATTGTGTCATGGTGCGCAGGCCTAAGACTATTGCTATGTGCTCCAACAGACCGCACTTTCAGGTCTCACGTCGGACGGACATAGTGCAGGTCAGATCATCCACCCCCCGTTGCTCAAGTCACCTTGCCATCACCGAGTATGGTAATATGAAAGATATGGTACCTAAACACCTAGAGGGGGGTGAATAGGTGACCTAATCCTTTTCTAACTTGTTGGCAGCCAAACAGTTATATCACAGATTTCTAACTAGTTTTATCTCAGCAATCAGCAATAATCAAACATACACAGCACATTCACAGCACAGCACATAGTGATTTATAGTGGTTCCCCAGGATATGGGTACATCCACTTTCCCCCTTCGCCTATCTAGCAGTGTACTAGATTTGGCCAAACTCCTGCACTGTCTCAGAACCCAAATTGGTTCCTACCTCAGGCCCAAAGCCTTACAACTCAGCTTTATCCCAAAGCCTACACTCAGCCAATCAAGGCCTACACTCAGCCAATCCAAGGCCTACACTCAGAGATCTCAATCTCCTACACTCAGGCAAACAAGCCCTACCCTCAGCCTTTATAAATATAGGCTTACAATCACTCAGATCCAAAGGATCCTACAAGTTAAAAATGTAATACAAATTATAACTCTACAACTCAGAATTAAAGGAGGGGAGTTGAGAGATTCTTGATGAGTTCTTGGAAGAACTCAGCTGGATTCACCCTGACTTAGCTTTCTTCAAAGCTTCTTGAGTAGAACTGAATAAAGCTGAATCCTCTGCAGTTGTTCCTTGACCTCTGCTACTTAAGATCCAGACTGAATCTAAATCCTTCTTCTCAGCCTAGTTCCAAAGGCTGATTTCTTGGAAGGAGCCCTCTCTCTCCAACTTCTTAGATCTGCAGTTGGACTGCCAGATCTTCTTGTGTTGATACTCAGTATACCACTTTTATGATTACTTCAACAATAATCTGAACTCTGTTATCAATTTGATCAACAACCTCAACCACAGTTTCTGTAAACTGTAGGTTCCTATTTATAGGCATCCTTCATGGTAACCGGCTGGTCCGGTTCATAACTGACTTCTGACTTCTCTGACAGTTGCTGTAGACCGGCTGGATCGGCAGCTGTCATGTCAACCAGTCACTTCTTGAAAATCTCTAACTGTCTGATAGTGTCGAGACTTTCTGTCTTTAAGTGTCGACACTTATAGTTCAAGTGTCGACACATGTTGTGTAAGTGTCGACACAAGTCTACAAGGTGTCGACACAATTCCTTGTATGTCTCGACACAGATTCTTCTGCATGTGTCGACACTAAAATTGAGTGTCGACACAAATACTTGTTCTTCTAGCTTTTGCTGAATTCTTCTATGTGTCGACACATCTCCTTTGTGTCGACACAACTTCTTGTGTTGAATCTGTCTCAATTGTCGACACTGCTTCTTGGTGTCGACACATAATCTTCTATGTTGAAACTTGCTGAGTGTCGACACAGCTCCTTGTTGTTGAGACTTCAGCTGAGTGTCGACACATTCCCATAGTGTCGACACTTGTACTTAGAATAATTTGTTGTTCTTTCTGTTCTTTGCTAAGTGTCGACACAGCTCCATGTGTCGACATTTTCTTCAAGTGTTGAGTCTTTAGCTGTGTGTCGACACATTGTTCTGGGTGTCGACACATACTTCAAATGTTGACTCTTCTGTTGAGTGTCGACACATTGTGTTGAGTGTCGACACTTGTACTTAGACTCTGCAGACTTTTGCTGAGTGTCGACACAGCTCCAAGTGTCGACACTTTCTGGTGTAGACACAGCTTCACTGGGTGTCAACACAGCTCCTTGTGTCGACACTTTCTGTCTGCACTTTTCTTCACTGAGTGTCGACACAGCTCCAAGTGTCGACACTTTCTGTCTGCACTTTTCTTCACTGAGTGTCGACACAGCTCCAAGTGTCGACACTTTCTGTCTGGTGTCGACTCTGCATCAGGTGTCGACACAATGACTCCAAGTGTCGACACTGCTTGTCTGGGTGTCGACACAAGTCTTCTTGAGTGTCGACACTTTCCCTCTGGGTGTCGACACATGGACTTAGAAACTTTTTGCTTCAGTCCAGTACTTTCTTAACCTGCACAAGTAACTCAAACATACATCAAATACATTATGATGTATATCATTGAGTTGGGTGAGGCTTCTTCAAATCAGGTACATTTGACAATGTACCCAACAATCTCCCCCTATTTGGAGAAGTCATAACCCTTAGTCAATGATATACACCATTCATAATTAAGAATTACAAAATGATGTACAGCAGATTATATAACAGGGTAAACTTAAACATGTAATAAATTCTCACATGTATACACATTCATTATTCCAGAACAAATAAAAAATAGACACTTCTCAGAACAATCATGAAATATATTTATCATATATTGTTTTAACATTGTTCCTTATACATTTTCAATGGTGTACAAAAATGTTTTCCATTCAACAGATTACAACAAGCTTCAAGTTTAATTCCTAATCTATTTCTGATCAGGTTCTTTGATAACTATTCCCTTTCTAGCTTGAACTTGAGCTTTGACATGGGCTTCAGCAGGTTCAGCAACAGCAGGCTTCTTTCCTTTTAAGTCCTTCTTTTTCAGCTCTTCTGCTTTTATTTTCTGCCTGTCAAAGTAGTGGTATGGCTTGGGGAAGTACTTGCTAGGCTCCACAGCAGTTGGAGGTAGCTTTCCCATCTTAGCCTTCCTTCTGAATTGTACTATAGCCTCCTGCCTAATCTCATGCTTTCTCCATTCAGCCTCAGAGAACCATTTATTCCTTTCATGAGCATTGTCCTTTGCAGCTTTCCAGGCAGTAAGAATTATATTTCTAGAGGTAGGGCTTCATTGTTCAAAATCTGGCTTTTGTTCAGCTTGTTCCCTAAACCTCTTCTTTGACAACCTTGCCTCTTCTTCTTTGTTCATGGCCTCTTGCAGAGCTCAGAAATAGGTTGAACAACCTTCTCAATATGAACTTTGGCCTTGCCCTCAGTTGGGCTATACATAGTGCTGACATCTGCTTGAACCATATCAAAATCTGGAGGTAGATATATTACTTGAGCTACTTCTGCTTGCTCACCTCCAAGATATGCAGTTTGAACTCCTGATTCAGCAACATTGTCATCATCACAAAGTGGAGGATAGCCCAGTGTAGCTCTGATGGAGTTAGATATCCATTTGGCATGGTCAGAGCTAGCTTTGACTAATACTCTCTCCCCCTTTATGACTTCTCTGGCCAGATTGTCTCTGATATCATCCTTTGGAACCTTATCTGGCTGTCCAAATATCGGATCCCCTCTTAAAGAAATGGTTTTAGCTTTGTAAGTTGTTCAGAGATGGCCTTCTGGGAATTTTGAATTGCAGTCTTGACAGCAGTAATCTCAGCTTGAAATACTTTGTCAAAGTCAGCCTTTGTAGCAGCAGCAGATGTAGAAGGTTCAGCAGACTTATTCTTCAATTCAGTGACTATAGCATTGTGGGAGGCAGTCAAATTATCATTCATTCTTAACTGATTCTCCAGCACATATCCTTGCTTTAATGCTATATCATCTACCTGAGCCTTGATCTTCTCCTGGTGAGTTGCCAAATAGACTACTGCATTCCCACCCTTGTGGAAGCAGTCAGTCATCTCCTTTTTATTAAGGTTCATCTCAAACCTTATAGACTTTATGTCATGTGCAAGATCAAACTGTAGGGACTTGTGCCCTTCATCCACATAAGCCTCTATTGCCTTCCTTTGCTCATCCAACTTGATCTGCATGGCAATCATTAAAGCACTATAATCAACTGTTGGAGCTTGTTGAACTATAGGACTGTGGGGCAATGGATTGCAAAGGTTTCTTATAACTCTTGCTTCTCCTCTTGAAGACAAAGAGTTTCTTCTTCTTGGCCCTTGCACTCTCATCATCCTCAAAGGCAGAAGTGCTGGCAATATCAACCCTGTCCTTAGGGCTTTGAGGTTTGTCAGCTGGCACAGCAGTTGCTTTCTCAGTTTCCAGCCTAATAGGCTCTTCCAGAACTTCCATGTGCTCCCCTCAGCAGCAGCACTCTTATCTTCAGCAGTAGCATCCTTGTCCATATCAAAATCCTCTTGATCTAGATTTAAGAATAAATCCTCCATTGTATATTCAGGTGGAGATAGAGCTGGAGACAGTCTTTGCTCTTCAACCACTGATTCAGGTACCACTTCTTGTTCAGCAGATTTGTCTTCTAAAACAACATCTGGTACTTGACTGTCTAGCTGAGTTTGCTGATGGATATCAGACAAATTAGCATCTTCTATAATATAGTCTAAAGTTTTTAAGTCAGTGAGTACCTCTTGGATAATGACTGTGGCTTGCTCACTGTCCAGAGTAGATGGTTCTTCTACTACTGGAAGCTCCCCCTGGCTGTGATCCCTATGGATGGGACTAGCTTGAGGCAGCTCCCCCTGGATCTCAGCTACATCTTGAGCAGCAGGGGTTTTTACTACTGTCTCTTCCTCTTGCTCATCAGGTGTGAACACCACCTGTTCTTCACTCTCAGAACTGCTTGAGGACTCTTGTGCCACAACAGCAGTTTTCCTTTTCTTCCTGGGAGGAGAATCTTTCTTAGTAACTGGCTTCTCTGGGTGGGCAGTTCCTTGACAGCACCCTTCCCACCTAGAAAATATCCTGAATCCATCTTCCTCATGTGGTTGATCTTGCTTCCAGCAGCATTGCTCATTACCTCTGGTATTGTACCAGCTAGGTAGAGACTTGTATTCTGCCCAGGTTGGGCTTCTTCAAGCTCTCCTTGATTTTCTCATAGATTACCATTGACCAATCTGTTCTTAGGGTGAAGATAATTCTTGTCATGACATTGAACATTGAGGCTGACACCCTGTCATGCCCTCCAGGCTTACTGAGAATGACCTTTCCCACAATTCAGACAGGAATTTTCCTTGACTGTTCATGCCTTTCCTGTTAAAGACAGAACCTATCTTCAGCTTTGGATCAAGTCCACACCAGGTAAGAGCTTCCCTGGTCTTGGATGTAGAAACTTCTTCTTCATCTTGAGTCTTAGGTAGCTGGAGTACCTTCCTCAGACTTTTTGGTGAGACCTTGACTTTGGATCCATGCACTCTGGATTTGATTCTATATCCAGAGTCATCAACTGCAGCAGCTCCAGTAAGGAATTCAAGAACTTCCTTCTTCCAAATCTTGGTTGGTTCTGAAACCAAATATTCTAGTCCAGAATCGCTGACTAGGGTTACCACCGATTGGATTTCTTGATCTCCATCATCGAACGCGCCGCGCACAAGTTCATAGCCTTCGTTAACGTTCTCCTCGAGCTTGGGAGCCATTAGGGTTTGGAGAATTTGTCTTGAGAAAAGAGAAATGTCGACACAGGAGTTTTGGTCTCGAAACTTTGAAAGCGTGTCGACAAACAAAGACAGAACCCTATTTATACCTTTCTGATTTTGAAGATGAACAGGCGGGACAGCTAGCTTAACATGTGTCGACACTGGCAATAAGTGTCGACACTGACTTATAATGTCTCGACACACATGTGTCGACACAAGTTTAGTCAACAGATATTATGTGTCGACACTTGGTTATGTGTCGACACAACATAACTCGACACATCGTCGAGACTTTACTTAGAAAATTCTGAGTAAAACATAAGTGTCGACACCATATTGGATGTGTCGACACCTACTTGACATGTGTCGACACTAACATTCTGAAGTGTCGACACCACATTCCTAGATGTGTCGACACCTTTTTCCTGAAGTGTCGACACCACTATTCTGTGTCGACATAGACTTGTCTATGTGTCGACACCTTTTTACTTAGCCAAATTTCTATTCTGTAAACTTAGTCTAAGTTTATCATTCCTAGTTCAATTTTGAATCTATTGAACTTAGCTTCTTCTAATGGCTTAGTAAACATATCAGCTACTTGTTCATCTGTTTTAACATATTCAAGTGAAATATCTTCTCTTTCTACATGTTCTCTAAGAAAGTGATATTTAATCTCAATATGTTTTGTTCTACTATGAGATACAGGGTTTTTAGCTATTGAAATAGCACTTGTAGAATCACAGTAAAAGTGGAGTTCTACTTACCTGAAATCCATAGTCCTCTAGCTGATGTTGAATCCACAGAAGTTGAGCACAGCAACTTCCTGCAGCCACATATTCTGACTCAGCTGTGGAGATAGCCACACTAGTCTGCTTTTTGCTGCTCCATGAAATTAGTCTTCCACCTAGGAATTGACAGGTTCCAGTAGTGCTCTTTCTATCCTCTTTGCATCCTGCAAAGTCTGCATCTGAATAACCTGTTAGATCAAAGTCTCCATTCCTAGGGTACCAGAGGCCTAGATAGGGAGTGCCCTTTAGATATCTCAAAATTCTCTTGACTGCAGTCAAGTGAGACTCTTTAGGGCAGGCTTGATACCTTGCACAAACACATGTAGCATACATGATGTCTGGTCTACTAGCAGTCAAGTATAATAGGGAGCCAACTATCCCTCTATACAAGGTTTCATCTACAGGTTTCCCTGCATCATCCTTGCTAAGAGACATACTTGACCCCATAGGAGTCTTCATGGTACTGGATGAATCCATACCATACTTCCTTATGAGTTCTAGGGTGAACTTTGACTGATAATGGTACAAACCACTCTCAGTCTGTTTAACTTGGAGACCCAAGAAAAACTTCAGCTCTCCCATACTACTCATTTCAAACTGACTTTGCATAAGCTTTGCAAACTTTTGCAAAGGCTGCTTTCAGTAGACCCAAATATAATGTCATCTACATATATTTGGACTAGTATGACTTTGCCTCTAGATTCCCTAAGGAATAGAGTCTTATCTATTTTCCCCTTGAAAACTTGTTCTCAATGAGGAAACTAGATAGGGTTTCATACCAAGCTCTAGGGCTTGCTTTAACCCATATAAAGCTTTCCTAAGTCTATAGACATAATGAGGTAGAGTTGGATCAACAAAACCTGAAGGCTGCTCCACATAGACTTCTTCTTTCAAATTACCATTTAGAATGCTGACTTGACATCCATCTGGTAAACCTTGAATCCTTGATAGGTTGCATAGGCCAAGAACATCCTTATGGCTTCCAGTCTGGCTACTGGAGCAAAGGTTTGATCAAAATCAATACCTTCTTCTTGCCTATATCCTTTGCAACCAGTCTTGCTTTGTTCTTTATGATGACCCCTTGTTCATCCATCTTATTTCTGTAGATCCACTTAACTCCTATTACATTGTGGCCTTTAGGTTTAGGAACCAGTCCCAAACCTTGCACCTCTTGAACTGATTAAGCTCTTCTTGCATAGCTTCAGTCCATTGTGGATCTTGTATTGCTTCTTCAAATCTTTTAGGTTCAACTTGAGACAAAAAGCTAGAATAGATTGCAGCATTCATGTTTTTACTCCTGGTTTGTACTCCTTGTCTTGGATCTCCAATAATCTGCTCTACTGGATGATCTCTAAGATGCCTGTGGGCTGGAGGCATCCTCACTTTTGGTTTAACCACTTCAGCATCTGCATCATGCTGTATATCTTGGAATTCTTCAGCAACTGGCACATGTAGTTCTCCCCCTGGACAGCAGCTACTCTCCTCTCCTTGCTGTCTTGCAGCAGGCACTTCTTCTATAGTCAGCTTGTCCATTGTCTTTGTCAAACCTGTGGGGCTGCATACATTGCTAGACAACTCATTATTAATAAGTTTAGTCTCATCAAAAACTACATGCACTGATTTTTCTACAACTTGTGTAGTCAAGTTGTAGATTCTATAAGTCTTACTATTATTGTTGTACCCAACAAAAATTCCCTCTTGGGACTTGGCAGCAAACTTAGTTAGGTAAGACTTCCCATTGTTAAGTATGTAGCATTTACAACCAAAGATCCTGAAGTAGGATAGGTTTGGTTTCCTGCCTTTCACAACTTCATAGGGGGTCTTGTTTAGCCCTTTAGTGATGGTAGCCCTATTTATAACATGACATGCAGTGTTAACTGCTTCAGCCCAGAAATACTCTGGTAGTGATGTATCACTTAGTAGGTTTCTACCAGCCTCTATCAAGGTCCTATTTTTTCTTTCAGCAATGCCATTTTGCTGAGGTGTTTTAGGTGAAGAGAATTCTTGAAATATCTCAAAGTCTTCACATAGTTTTGTCATGCTTTCAGATTGAAACTCAGTACCATGGTCACTTCTAATCTTGACCACAGTACTATTTAGTTCATTCTGAATTTGCTTGACAAAGCTGTAGAAGACACTAGGTGTTTCAGATTTCTGTCTTAAGAAGAACACCCAGGAAAACCTTGAGTAGTCATCTACAACTACAAGGGTATAGACCTTCCTACCTAAGCTGTGAACTGGCATTGGACCAAAGAGATCCAAATGCAAGAGAAACAAACATCTTACAGCATCTTTGTTTTCTATGCTCTTAAAAGTGGATTTAGTCTGCTTGCCCTTTTGACAAGCTGAGCAAATACCATCTTTGACACACTTAACCTGAGGACCATTCCTCACTAACTCTTTGCTAAAGAGTTTGCTAATTGTCTTGTAGTTAAGATGGGCTAGCCTCTTGTGCCATTTGACACAATGAGAGACTGTCTCATCAGCTACAAGACAAACTGGAGAACCATTGTTCTCAATCATAATGTCTAGGCAATAGACATTTCTCTTCCTATAACCTGTCAAGATGATCTCTTGATCACTTGACCTCTTGATATGACAACCATTTTTAACAAATAAGATGTCATACCCTACATCACTTAACTGACTTATACTTATTAGGTTGTGTTTCAACCCTTTAACATAAGCCACTTGAGTAATGGTAACAAGGTTTGAAGAAATGTTACCAAACCCTTTGATGATTCCTTTCTCAGAACCACCAAAGGTCACTTTAGGACCATTTTTGATTGGAATGTAGTCCTTCAGTAGTCCCCTAGTTCCAGTCATATGTCTGGAACATCCACTGTCCAAGTACCATGTAGGGGTATGGCCACTTGGACTCACCTGCAAAACAGATTAATGGACCTTAGAACCCAAAGCAATCTTGGGACCTTGGTATTGTTAGTCTGTAACTTGACAAAGCTACCTACTGGCTTTCCACCAGGTAGCTTGCTACTTACTTTGGTACTGGAATTATACCAACAGTCCATTGCAAAATGGCCAATCTTGCCACAGCACCAACATTCAAACTTGTTGTATCTTTGCTTAGGTACAACCTTTGCTGTTTTATCTACAGCAGACCTGTTGAATGTTGGGGCTTTGCCCTTGGACTTAAACTTGGACTGCTCAGTCCCTGCAGGTCTAACAAAGCCCAGTCCAGCCTTGCCTTTATGATGAACAAATTCATCAATTAAAGGTAGCACTGATTTAGGTTTTGAAAACCTAGCAACAAGCTCTCTTTCTTTCTGAAGATTGATCTCCAGTCTCTTAATTTGATCATTCTTATAGGTGATAGTTCCCATCTGAATCACAGTAATGTGTTTCAGCCTGGCTACATCATTCAGTTTTTGATCAAATTGTTTCTCAAAATCTGTTGCAACAGCCTTGAGATCAGCAATCTCCTTTGCCTAACTTTTGGCTAGGGTCTTGCATTTCTTGTAGGCTTGCAACAGCACCTTATATTCATCTATAAGCTGATGAATATCTTCCTCAGACTCAGATACATTCTCATCACTTGATGAAGAAGAATCTGATTCTGAACTAGAACAAAATCTGAATTTAAACTTGAACTTTGTACCTGACTGGGTCCTGGCTGCTCCAGGATTTTGGCACTGTCTGTCAAAGCCATTAGCCCTTGGCAATGACTGTCTTCTTGTTCATAAATTGCCTCCAAGATCTCCATGAATTCTTCCTCTTCTTCTTCTGCATACAGCCCTATGTAGGCTTCAGCCTCAGACTCAGTTTCTGAAGATGATATATCTGATAGAGTCTTCTCCTTCTTAGCAACAAAAGACTTTTCTTTCTTCCCTTTGAAGTAAGTCTTTTTCCTGTCACCAGAATCCTTTCTCTTCTCTGGACAATCTGCAATAACATGGCCCTGTCTATTGCAGCAATAGCAAACAATCTTTGAACCAGTTGCCTTGCTTGACTTTGTCCTCTTCCTGTCTTTCTTTGAAGACTTTTTCTCCTGATGAAAGGCTTCCTTTCCCTTTGAAGAAGAGGTCTTGACCTCCACTGTTTCTTCCTCATGAATTTCTGAAAATGTCTAGTGAAGGCAGCAAAGTCTTCATCACTTTCACTGCTCTCACTCTTTGTGCTGATAGACTCATCAGATTCTGATTCAACTACCTCTGGAGGTGGAGTTGAAGACTTATTCCTGCACTTTCTAGGAACTTCTGTCTTGAAAGCAACAGTTCTTTCTTTGTGCTCAGTCCTTGTTGATTTCTCCTCCTCTTTTCTCACTGTTAACTGCATCTCATATGACAATAGCTTGCCAAACAGTGTGGGAGGTGGAATTTCCCCCAACTTAGCCATTTCTCTTATGGCACAGATCTTGGTGTCCCAATCTTTGGTTAGGGACCTTAAGAACTTGTCATTTAGTTCATAGTTAGTGAACTCTCTTCCATAAGACATGAGTTCATTAACTATTCTGTAAAATTTCTTATAGCACTCAGTGATGCTATCACGCTTTCCTTGCCTAAAGCTTTCATATTCCTGATTTAGCAAGGACTTCCTATCTTGCCTAACTTCTTCAGAACCTTCCATATAGACAATGAGAGTATCCCACATCTCTTTTGCTGTCTTACAGTGAATTAAGTTCTGAAAAGTGGCATCATCAATGGCACTCACTATTATGTTTTGTGCCCTCTTGTCCATGGTGGCCAGGACAATTTCATCCTTAGTCATCTCAGAGAAATCCTTTGGAGTTCTCTGATTTGCATCCAATACTGAAATCTTCATTGGCACATAAGGCCCTTCCTTAACTGTAATGTAGATTCTAGGGTCAGAGGCTTCCATAAATAGCCTTACCCTCTCTTTCCAGATCTCAAAGATCTATTTCCTGCATATGGGTAATTTCATGGAACCCAATTCCTTGTGATTCTCATAAGAACCCATGTTTCTTGATGTTCTTGATTTTCTTGAAACTGTGTAATACCTTACTCTGAATCTGCCAAACAGGATTTCCTCAGGCTGTTAGTCCTTGTTTTGAGGAATCTCGCTTTGATACCACTTGAAAGATATGGTACCTAAACACCTAGAGGGGGGGGGGGTGAATAGGTGACCTAATCCTTTTCTAACTTTATTGGCAGCCAAACAGTTATATCACAGATTTCTAACTAGTTTATCTCAACAATCAGCAATAATCAAACATACACAGCACATTCACAGCACAGCACACAGTGATTTATAGTGGTTCCCCAGGATATGGGTACATCCACTTTCCCCCTTCGCCTATCTAGCAGTGTACTAGATTTGGCCAAACTCCTGCACTGTCTCAGAACCCAAATTGGTTCCTACCTCAGGCCCAAAGCCTTACAACTCAGCTTTATCCCAAAGCCTACACTCAGCCAATCAAGGCCTACACTCAGCCAATCCAAGGCCTACACTCAGAGATCTCAATCTCCTACACTCAGGCAAACAAGCCCTACCCTCAGCCTTTATAAATATAGGCTTACAATCACTCAGATCCAAAGGATCCTACAAGTTAAAAATATAATACAAATTATAACTCTACAACTCAGAATTAAAGGAGGGGAGTTGAGAGATTCTTGATGAGTTCTTGGAAGAACTCAGCTGGATTCACCTGACTTAGCTTTCTTCAAAGCTTCTTGAGTAGAACTGAATAAGGCTGAATCCTCTGCAGTTGTTCCTTGACCTCTGCTACTTAAGATCCAGACTGAATCTGAATCCTTCTTCTCAGCCTAGTTCCAAAGGCTAATTTCTTGGAAGGAGCCCTCTCTCTCCAACTTCTTAGATCTGCAGCTGCCAGATCTTCTTGTGTTGATACTCAGTATACCACTTTTATGATTACTTCAACAATAATCTGAACTCTGTTATCAATTTGATCAACAACCTCAACCACAGTTTCTGTAAACTGTAGGTGCCTATTTATAGGCATCCTTCATGGTATCTAAGGTGACCATGAAGGATGACCTTCTGATGGTCCTCCGTCCCAATCGCCGTCATTATCCGCTTGACGCGCGACAACCAGTCCTCAGCATGCTTAGGAGATCTTAATCCCAAAAATGTAGGCGGGTCGAAGCTCATGAACTGCTTCAACTGTTTCTCTGCTGCTCGAGGATCCACAGCAGCAACAGGTTCTAGCCTCACCGCAACCTATTCTGGCCATAATTTCGGCTGCGCCTGCCCAATCGGTTTTGCTTCAAACATGGCAAACAAAGCCTCAACAACTAATCGCACAGTTTCCGCAGAAGGTGGAGGTGTAGGCACCTCATCTGGTGTCGTACTCTCATCAGAATGCTTGGTCTCCGACTGCCCAACACCACTTCACGTCACCTATAGGTGAACAAGACACGCACATTAGCGACCACACACAAGCAAAATAACCAAAATAGGAACGCACAGGTTCCTCAAACACATTTATTTGCATTCCTAAAGTGGACATTCAAGAGTTCATTCGTGTTAACATGGTTTGCACAGACACGTGCTCACCACCCCACAAAAGTATTCGACCACGAATGTGAAAGGGAAAGACCGACACAGCTGATACCAAAAATATAACGACTCCATCTATTCAAAGGTATATACTAGAAGGTCCGGCCGGGGCCCCACAGCATATACCATAAAATAGGCGGGGAAGTCACGGAGTGATACCAGAGTTGCGCATCCTAACTCATTGCATTCTAGCGGAAGCCTATAACACGAAAACTGAACTCACATACTTGAATGTCCACCATATAAAAGCTCCATATTTATATAATATAGGAATGTCCAAATACAAAATCAGTTGGCCTTATGGCCTTACAAGGCTTTACACAATAGTGGCCTCAAACATTGGCTCGCAAGCCGGCCACGTATAAACAAACATAGCATTTAGTTTAGCCTTCAAGGGCTAGCGGTGTTAGCAGCAACAGTAGCAGCAAGGCCTTCAGCCTTTATGCGTTCCGCTTGGTTCTTTATCACCTGCACCGGGACAGCCCACCCAACGGTGGTAAACAAGGCAACGGTCAGGATTCAGCCGACCAAATTATAATGATCCTACCCCTTTCCCGTGGCAGCGGAATTTCATCCCTGCAGGCATAGCAATCTTATGCATATATATATTCATCACATATTATGCACTCACTCATAAACATTCCATCACAATTGTTAGCCACGCGGCCTGACGATCCGTACACTCCGAGAACATTCTTGGTGTACCGCCGAACCAGGGTCCCACCACCGTATCAGTGTCGCAACCCAACGGTAACTTTGAGCATTTGCTCCATGGCGTACGGCCGGAGACTTTAGTCTTAATGCACTGGGATTGGCCCATAGCCCCCCATTGTGTCATGGTGTGCAGGCCTAAGACTATTGCTATGTGCTCCAACAGACCGCACTTTCAGGTCTCACGTCGGACGGACATAGTGCAGGTCAGATCATCCACCCCCCGTTGCTCAAGTCACCTTGCCATCACCGAGTATGGTATATGAAAGATATGGTACCTAGAGGGGGGGTGAATAGGTGACCTAATCCTTTTCTAACTTTGTTGGCAGCCAAACAGTTATATCACAGATTTCTAACTAGTTTATCTCAGCAATCAGCAATAATCAAACATACACAGCACATTCACAGCACAGCACATAGTGATTTATAGTGGTTCCCCAGGATATGGGTACATCCACTTTCCCCCTTCGCCTATCTAGCAGTGTACTAGATTTGGCCAAACTCCTGCACTGTCTCAGAACCCAAATTGGTTCCTACCTCAGGCCCAAAGCCTTACAACTCAGCTTTATCCCAAAGCCTACACTCAGCCAATCAAGGCCTACACTCAGCCAATCCAAGGCCTACACTCAGAGATCTCAATCTCCTACACTCAGGCAAACAAGCCCTACCCTCAGCCTTTATAAATATAGGCTTACAATCACTCAGATCCAAAGGATCCTACAAGTTAAAAATGTAATACAAATTATAACTCTACAACTCAGAATTAAAGGAGGGTAGTTGAGAGATTCTTGATGAGTTCTTGGAAGAACTCAGCTGGATTCACCCTAACTTAGCTTTCTTCAAAGCTTCTTGAGTAGAACTGAATAAAGCTGAATCCTCTGCAGTTGTTCCTTGACCTCTGCTACTTAAGATCCAGACTGAATCTAAATCCTTCTTCTCAGCCTAGTTACAAAGGCTGATTTCTTGGAAGGAGCCCTCTCTCTCCAACTTCTTAGATCTGCAGTTGGACTGCCAGATCTTCTTGTGTTGATACTCAGTATACCACTTTTATGATTACTTCAACAATTATCTGAACTCTGTTATCAATTTGATCAACAACCTCAACCACAGTTTCTGTAAACTGTAGGTGCCTATTTATAGGCATCCTTCATGGTAACCGGCTGGTCCGGTTCATAACTGACTTCTGACTTCTCTGACAGTTGCTGTAGACCGGCTGGATCGGCAGCTGTCATGTCAACCAGTCACTTCTTGAAAATCTCTATCTGTCTGATAGTGTCGAGACTTTCTGTCTTTAAGTGTCGACACTTATAGTTCAAGTGTCGACACATGTTGTGTAAGTGTCGACACAAGTCTACAAGGTGTCGACACAATTCCTTGTATGTCTCGACACAGATTCTTCTGCATGTGTCGACACTAAAATTGAGTGTTGACATAAATACTTGTTCTTCTAGCTTTTGCTGAATTCTTCTATGTGTCGACACATCTCCTTTGTGTCGACACAACTTCTTGTGTTGAATCTGTCTATTGTCGACACTGCTTCTTGGTGTCGACACATAATCTTCTATGTTGAAACTTGCTGAGTGTCGGCACAGCTCCTTGTTGTTGAGACTTCAGCTGAGTGTCGACACATTCCCATAGTGTCAACACTTGTACTTAGAATAATTTGTTGTTCTTTCTATTCTTTGCTAAGTGTCGACACAGCTCCATGTGTCGACATTTTCTTCAAGTGTTGAGTCTTTAGCTGTGTGTCGACACATTGTTCTGGGTGTCGACACATACTTCAAATGTTGACTCTTCTGTTGAGTGTCGACACATTGTGTTGAGTGTCGACACTTGTACTTAGACTCTGCAGACTTTTGCTGAGTGTCGACACAGCTCCAAGTGTCGACACTTTCTGGTGTAGACACAGCTTCACTGGGTGTCGACACAGCTCCTTGTGTCGACACTTTCTGTCTGCACTTTTCTTCACTGAGTGTCGACACAGCTCCAAGTGTCGACACTTTCTGTCTGCACTTTTCTTCACTGAGTGTCGACACAGCTCCAAGTGTCGACACTTTCTGTCTGGTGTCGACTCTGCTTCCCAGGTGTCGACACAATGACTCCAAGTGTCGACACTGCTTGTCTGGGTGTCGACACAAGTCTTCTTGAGTGTCGACACTTTCCCTCTGGGTGTCGATACATGGACTTAGAAACTTTTTTGCTTCAGTCCAGTACTTTCTTAACCTGCACAAGTAACTCAAACATACATCAAATACATTATGATGTATATCATTGAGTTGTGTGAGGCTTCTTCAAATCAGGTACATTTGACTAATGTACCCAACAGTATACTCGCGGCTACATAAAAGGCGCGCGTTGGTTTCACCTTACCTGTTTCCTGTAGGTGAGCCCATCAGCACACACATAACCAACCCATTCTCACGGAACTGGCTTCACATTCATCGGTTATCTAGGTGTCATGCCTCGCGTTAGTGATAGAACTCAATATCCATCCCTAAGCTTAACCGTGCATCATAGCACTCACTTGAGGGTATTTTCCTGGACTGCCAAGCCAGTACTTCCTGCTACTCCCCTTCGCAGGCCCAACCCATCAAGCATTCCAAGCAGCAAGGGTATTTTCTTGGCTTACCAACCAGTACTTCCTGCTACTCCCTTCACAGGCACAACCCATGAACATCAAGCATTCCCATTGTATTTCCTGGACTTCCAATCCAGTACTTCCTGCTACTACCCTTCACAGGTACAACCCAATAGCACAAGCATTATACGGGTATTTCCTGGACTACCACTCCAGTACTTCCTGCTACTGCCCTTCACAGGTACATCCCGTCGACTCCTAAACTACACGTTTATCACAGAGTCTTCTCTGGTGCATACATGCAACATCACCAATCCAGACCAACCTGTTTAGATGGGCTTCATACAGCATGCCTATTCTGTACTCCATTTCCGGATCTATATGCCAAATGAATGGGGATTCCACGAATCAACCCAAGAGACTCCCACAACAATCCACCCTCTGGTGGGGGAATCATATGCATATGCCAAAAAAGAAGCCTTCACATGGCTAGGAAGTAAAGTCATTACCCTTGAAGACCGCTTCGGCTCCATGAGCTCCTAGCTAGCTGGAAAGAACCACAACGGCTTCTCCTCCACAACGCTGGCCTCGGATCTCTCGTCGGAACTTCGCAGCACCACTGGTGGCGGCTCTGCTTCCTCCTCCTCCTTCTTCCTCTCTCTCTCTCTCTTTAGGTGTATGGAAAGAGAATGGAAATTACCAAATGAGTTATTCCATCTCATTTATCGGCCTTAAGGACACAGGGAGGAAGCTCATCCATTGGATCCCAACTGAAGGAACGGACGGTCACGATTTTGCCACAAAATCTCATTTTTTTCCTGACACGGCCTGTGACATGCCCGTGTCAGAGGCCGTGTACCCTAAGCGGTGCTCAACCGAGCTATCCAGACCAGTACATGCTAATGTGACACGTTCGTGTCACGGGCCGTGTCACCTGACACGCCTTCAGACACGCCCGTGTCTGTAGTCGTGTACATCAGGCTGCACAAAATCATCTTCAACCTAAACGAGACACGGTTAGTGACACGCCCATGTCAAAAGCAGTGTACAGCATGACACACCCGTATCGTGCCCGTGTTCACCTGGCCTCAATATCTTGGGCACATCCAGAAAAGGATACGGCCGGTGACACGCCCGTGTCATAGGCTGTGTGCCCATACACGGCAACAGACACACCCCAGCTCCACTTCGTCGAGCTGCGTTCGTCGACCCGTAGAGTACACGGCCTTTGACATGCCCGTGTCAGAGGGTGTATTCCCTCAATTTTCGTCGAACGAATTTTCATCCAACACTCGCCGACTGCTCACCCGAGCAGGACACGCCCTGGGAGACGCCAGTGTCCCAGGTCATGTCACCCAAACTTTTCCCAACTCTGGAATTTGGGGTGTTAAATATATCCTCCCAGAGTGAATGAAGACGTCATGGATTCGGTGATGCGCGGTGAGGTTTGTCGGCTAATGAAGGCTAAGTGCAAAAGTCTTTGGGAACTATTATAGCCATTGGCCGAGGTAGATGGGGTCACCCTGTCCCGAAAGAAAACTCTAGGATGTGTTTCATAAGATTTGTGAGTAGTTGTTCGTCTTCATGGTGTGCTCAAGGTGATCGTGTTGAATCAGGATGGATAGTGTACGTCCAAGGAGAGAATATCAGTCCAGGCTTATTTAGGCTCTCAGCCGACATTCAACACAGCTCTCCACCCTCGTACGGAGGTACAACATTCCACTATCATGGATCTAGGACGAGGATCCAAAGGCACTGGCTCAGAATTTATGGAGAACACAGATACCCAAGTGTCGATGTTTTGAGATAGGATGCGGGAGGCCTTGGGTAGACTGGACAAATATTACGATACACGACCTTGCCAAGTAGAGTTTCAGGATGGAGACTGTGTATTCCTGAAGATATGTCTGGTGCATGAAGTCTCGTGGGTACGCAGGTGGAAGAAGTTCAGTCCAAGGAATATGGGGCATTACAGGATCCTAGAGCGGACCGGCCCATTGGCTTATAGACTAGAGCTACTGCCAGAGTTAGCGGTCTTGCACGCTTTCTTCCACGTCTCCTCTCTTAGGAAGACTCTACTATGGCCGGAACAGCAGGTTCTTTGTATAGATGGCTCGACAGCTTTTGATCAATCGGTCTGCTGTGAGCCAGTCAGGATAGATGATACAGCGGTGCGGGTCTTGCGGTGCAAGAAGGTCCCGCTGGTCAAGGTCCTGTAGAGGAACCATGGGAAGGAGGAGCATACCTGGGATCCACCGGACCTGATGCAGCTAAGTACTCGAATCTCTTCAGGTAAGGTATACATTCGACTTCCTATGGGATGTTACATCTAGTTACTCTCAGTAGAAACCTTGCAGGCCTAACCTGAATTTCGGGGAAGAAATTATTATCTTTGTTTATTGGAATTTGTAACATCTCATTTCCAACTAGTCCCCTAAGAGTGGTTTTGGTCATGACTAGGTCATGACAAAACCCTAGGACGCCCAAGAAGACCAAGTGAGCTTAGGCATGAAGTTGGAAATCACCATGGTTTGCAAGTAGTAGAATTCTAAACAATAGTTTAGGATGACCATAGGGCTTCACCTTGATCCCATGACCATACCACAACACCCCTAACACCTTGGGCAGTCAATAGGAGCACTATGGACCCACTGTGGCAGTCAAAGTGGTTATGTTGACCTAAGTCAACTCTAACCCTAAATGGGTCAAACTTGCCTACTTAGGGTCAACTGACCTTCCCTTAGCCAAGTGGACCCCACTCATGCCCTCCTAACCCTAACGTGAGGTCAATGAGTCACCAAGGACCCATTGGGGTCAAACCTAGTGGCTAAGTTGACCCAAGTCAACTCTAGCCCCAAAGTTGTCAAAGTGCCCTAACTAAGGGCCAATTGACCTTCAGAGTGCAACGTTAACGCTACATAACTCTTCCTAGACCTTAAGTGAGGTCAATGGGTCACGAATGATCCATTGGGGACAACCCAAGAGGCTAAGTTGACGCAAGTCAACTCTAGTCCCAAAGTTGTCAAAGTGCCCTTACTAAGGGTCAAGTGACCTCCAAGGTTCCAAGTCAACCCTACCCAACCCTACCTAGACCTTAGTGGAGGCCATGGGGTCACTAAGGATCCATTGGGTTCAACCCAAAAGGTCAAATTGACCTGGGTCAACTTTACCCAAGTGTTAGGTCAAGTTGGTTTAAATGGGCTAACTCAAGCTCAAACCCAAACCCACTTGGGCTAACCTCATTTTTATTGTTCATGTGGATTAGATGGGCTGCAAATATTCTAGGGAGATGAGAAAATAAGTTCATGATGACTACGAGAGAGAAAGCTCCATTTGCCCTTTAATGGAGGAGAGAGAAAGTGAGAAAGAGAAGGCCATTCATGGTGGGGAAGGTGAATCACCCCTCCATTCTTCACCAATAAATTATTATTCAACTCCCCTATCAGTTTTGAGGAGTTTCCAAACAAATTGGGACCAAGGGGACATGAATTTCAAGGGATTTTCTCCATGGTCGAAATTCCCTTTCATGGTCATAAATGGATTTGAAGCCTAGACCCTTCCCCTCCCCCCCCCATTTGATGACCTTCAAAGCTTCCCTCGGCAAAGAGCAAAAGTTTCCACCTTTTTGCTAAAGAAATTGAGCCCTCCAACTGCACCATTATAACACACACAAACTCCAAAATCCGGCCATGGTGCACCACCACCAAACCCGTCGGCAAGCACGGTTGAAGGTCCTCCTCTACTCCTTCTATGGATAGATCTTAGGGATTTTTTAGGATGAGAATCGGGCTCAAATGAGCCAGATCAGGTGATGATATTTCCATGGTTTTTTTCGAAAAAATGGAATGGTCGGGTTCTCCGGAAACTACCCCTATGGCGGCCGTGCACCGCCCGGTGATAGCCCCCACCTCAACGAAGGTGGTGGCGGTGGTGGCCGGCCAGGAAGGTGGTCGGGTGGCCGGGAAAATGGCTTGGAAGAAGCTCCAGGTCGGGCTGATGACAGCCCTTGGCTGGAGGAAGAAGATGACCAGGATGCGTTGGATTTGCTTTAATGATCCGTGCTGGATCATTTCTTTTATTTAGTTTTGATTTCTGAATTTTTTGTCCTATTTACCAGGCTGTCTTAAATTAAATATTAAAAATAACTAGGCCCATCTACAAAAACCGTGGTCACCATATAAATTGTAGCCCTATGGGTCTACTTTATTTCAAAATTGGTTTGATCCAATTTGAGTTCCTCGTTTGATCAGGCACTCATTTTGGTGGGATCTACACCTATGGCTAGACAGAAATTAAAATGGGTGCCCCCACTTGATCCCTTTTCCAAATAACCTGAAATTTGGACAAGGGGTCACCCTCATCTGTACCTAGGCGCTGCCCTAAAATGAGATTTTTTGGGGCAATTGTTCTATAGTTTTTGAAATCATTTAAATATCTTACGGTAAATTAATTTAGGGATCTAAATACCTCTAAACCCCCACAAATTATGGTGAGTGGTCCTTAGGGACATCAGGGTGTTTTGTATAACTTTTCACCTCATATTGAGTTGATTTGATTTGGAATTGGGCAAACCCTAGCCTAGCCCTAATAAGGGGTATTTAGGTCAAAAGTGCACTTTGAGGTTTAAGTGGTCAGATCACCTCAACAGAGGATGAGACTTTGTCCACTGATTTTTCATGACTTTTTACACCCTCTTATGGGTTATGGGGTGGTTTGGGGTAGGATTGCCCTAGGACCCAAGTTCAAACCCTATGTCTCGACTTTGGGGGTTTATGAAGGCATGTGGTCAAATGCCCTTGTATGGATTTAAAATTTAGTAGAGAGGACTCTAAGATAGCTAAAGTCCTCTGGTAAAAATACTAGAGGATTTGGAGGTGGTTAAACACCTCAAAACCCTAACCCTAGTTTAGGGCACAAACCTTGTAGTGACAGAATAAGTTATTAAAACTCATTGAACAGTGATGAAACTTGGGTAGTGTAGTCATAGGGTTAGTATGAACCTCTGGAAATTTAATTGGGAATTTTTAGAGCATTAATCTTAGTACTTCCTTTGTAATGCATGAGTTAGCTCTACTTAATTATTTGGATATTGTGAACTCACTGTCCATTGTAAAGTCATGAAAATTGGGCAGAGAGAGTTTTAGACCATTATGCTCATGTATGAATTTTATTAGAATTTTTAATACATAATTACAGTATCTACTTCACAACCTCATAAATTTGGAAACTTGTTCAATATTTTATTCAGAGCTCATTATTTATTGAGAAACTGTGAAACCAGATCAGTAGTGATTCTAGGTCAACATGCTCTGGTGGAGATTTTGTTACAATTTTTAAATGGATAATTTTTGTACTTAGTGCATTAAATTACCAATTTGGGTTATTGTTCAAAATTAGGATTAGAGTTCATTATTCACTGATAAATTATGAAACTTGACCTGGAGTATTTATATGTCTTTATAATCATTCTTGAATTTTCTCAGAATTTTTGGAAGTATTCTGGCTATACTTGTCTCTTAAAATGATTAATGTAGGTCATATTTAAAATTTGAGTTAGAGACCTAAACCTTCCTGACAAATTGGGAGACTTTGGATTCTATTTCAAATAGTCATCTTGTATTTATCATAAATTTTTTGGAGCATTTGTATGTGTGAAATGGGTACTTCATGTTCAAACTTGGGTTTTTGGATTACTAGAAAACTTAAATAAATTATCAGATAAAATAGAAAAATTATGAATTTTTGGATTTGGGCTAAACATTTCATGGTAGATCCCCTATAATTATTATAGGGATATTGAATGATTATTTTGAGTACCTCCCATTGTATACATCATTTAGCTTAGGATGGTCTGCGTTTAGTAAAACTGCAGAAATCATGATATGGTGCAAAATGAACCCAGAGAGTTGGGATGTTGGTGTGTTGAATTGGAAGTGAAATGAGTTAATCATCGAGAGTTGTGATGAGGAGTTGGTGGTTGACTAGTGTTAAGAGGTACTTAGGGTCGACGAAACATCGTCTTCCCCGTGGAGAGAGAGAAAGAGTCAAAACACATTAGGGTTAGAACCAGTGTAATACTAAAAGGATCGGGAATCAGGTATTAACCAATAATAATAATTGTCTTGCGAAAGGGAACGATGGGCTTGAGCTACCATCATATTTCCTAGTGCCCTTTGAGAGCCTTTCATGGGGAATACCGGGGGCAGTCCTGGGCTAACCTAAATAGTAGGAATAGTAAATTATAAGAGCAACTAGTATAACTAGGGTTTCACATTCACACACCCCGGTACCTTGGGAGGTTGGTTACGATGTTTGAATTGTCATCCGGACGGTAGGTTCGGAAGGTAAATGCACGGACGGGATAGTCCGGGGAGCTTTGGCTCGGTAGATATTTGTGACGGATGGGTTAGTTCAGGGAGCTTTAGCTCGGTGGTGATACATCAAGATTACATGAGCACTATAAGGTGGTGGGTCATCGGTGTTCGAGGGTCGATGAACCGACGCCAATACATTGACTTGGTAAGTGTAGTTTAGCACTTCGCCAATTTAAGCCCAGTGGACCAGCCGACAAAGAGTACCCAGGAGCTCCGCTTAGTGCACCAGCGTCGAGGCGTATGATAGGTCTGACTGGTAGTACTATTGCCGGTTTATAGGTGGGCGAGGCCCAACCCACCACTTCTGTTTGCCACTACGGAGATATCCTGTGATGTTTTGGCTCCAGAAAGGGAAAAATGAAGGTCTGTGCGCATAGAGTCGTATGCGTGAGTTGCACTTGCATGAATCATGGCATAGCATATCACTACACTCATACTTGCATACAACTGACACCCCAACGTATAAAGTGGTATGGGACTTTTTATATGATGGGAGTCTTGCAGAAGACCCCTTAACTTATAAGTTTGTATGGGCATTCATATAAGTTAAGGTTACTTATTTCCTACTTTGTCTTTCTTACTTATGCAGCTTATTCTACTTGTTTACTTTATTGCTAACTATTGTAAAACTGCTAGTTTGTACCTTTTCTTCCTTAGTTATTTATACATTATAAGTTAACTGCTAGATTAGTTCCACTATCACCTGTCATTTTGTACTCTCCACATTTGTAGCTTCCCTTTCCTCCTCTCCGCTCGGTGCCTAGGATCCATGTGGGGAGGGGTAGGGGATGATAAGACTTAGTATTTATGACTAATGATTTTCGGACCACAACATTACAGGGGCTCCGGATGGGAGACAGGGACGAGCAGTACAGGGACCAGCACCAGCGGAGTACGGTGCGCATGGAGGAGGGCCAGTCTAGTACCGGAGCACCAGTGGCCAGCTCCATGAGTGATAGTCTTCTTATAGCTTCCGTGAGAGTTTGTAGTGAGGATCTGATGTACCGGGCTTAAGTCCATTTATATTTCATTTGTACTATTCTTTCGCAGTACTTTCTCTTTTCTATATTATGTACTTGTTGTGGTTTCTCATTATATATGACATTTATGGACTCACCTATATTTCATTCATGATTACTGCTCTCTCTATGATGATCGAAAAGGTCGGCAGAAATGGTATTTTGTAGTGGCGGCTTTCCCTAGTGTCGGGGCCACCGCAAAATGGCGGTTCTGGGCATAATACCCCGGGATTTGAAAAAAATGGGGGTCTTACAAGTGGTATCAAAGCAAACCTCAATCTAAAGAGAAGTAGTCCACAAAAACCTTAGGCCACCCCCGCGCGAGCTTAGTTTGTGGACGAACTAACAGCGGAAGCAGTGGTGTTCCCATAAGGGAAATCACATGTTGAAGTCCATTTTTTCTCCTTCTTTTATTCCATTTGTATACTAGCTAACAATTGGAATTCTTCTTTGTAGCCTGCGGCAAACCCTGCCCCCAGCAGGGAGCACCTCCGACTGCGAAGATCTCATCTTATAACCCTCTAGTCAATGAGTTAGACTCAATCCACTAGGAGACATGACTAACCACGATAACTTATAGTATGCCCTAGTCTGAAATAGACCTTTGGTATGAACTTAGTTAAGATAAAGAGATACCTAAAGAGAATAAAGGAGGAGTATAACATGAGAATGGCTACCTAAGCCATAAACTCAGGTGGCCCTACGGTCCCTATCAAGGATTACTCTAACCGGTAGGACTGCTTTAAGGAGAATTGAGACCAATAATCCATTAGCAGAATGGTAGAAGACACATAGTTTCAACCCTCGTACCAGTAACAAGATTACCTGTAGACAACCACCACAACAAACACCGAGGGTCAGATAGGAATTCAAATTTGGAAGAGACTCGGTTGGGATTGGGAACATTTTGACACGGATAAGGTTGTTGTAAAGGTGACTCGAAGGGTTTAAAATATGGAGTATATCAATAGGTTGCAGGTTGGAAGCCCAAGTCAAAGATTGATGCCCTAGGTATTGTGCACCTAGCTAGGACGGATATAACATGACAATATCGAAGATACTTAGCCTAAGGGAGGTAGGGGCTTATCTTTTGTTTATTGGGGGCTTGTCTTTTGTTTATTGGGCAAATTATTTATTGACTTGGGTTTCCCTTAGACCTCATCTATAAAACTTTGCGTCTTGATTATAGTGAAATGGACGTAAACCGTACTCGGTGCTACTCGGGCGTATTCGTATGGATAAGAGTCTGATCGAGAAGTGGACATTTTATAGAGCCGTTGTATACCCACACAAACGAGAAATTTAATCACCGGAAGTATGGTGTATCTCGGAACATGTATCCTCCCAGAGTGAAGGAAGACGTCATGGATTCGGTGACGTACGGTGAGGTTTGTCGGCTAATGAAGGCTAAGTGCAAAAGTATCTGGGAACTATTATAGCCACTGGCCGAGGTAGCAGGGGTCACCCCGACCCGAAAGAAAACTCTCGGTGTGTTTCATAAGATTTATGAGTAGATGTTTGTTTTCATGGTGTGCTCAAGATGATTGTGTCGAATCAGGATGGATAGTGTACGTCCAAGGAGAGAACATCAGTCCAGGCTTATCTAGGCTCTCGCCCGAAATTCAACATAGCTCTCCACCCTCGTACGGAGGTTCAAGATTCCACTGTCATGGATATAGGACGAGGATCCAAAGTCACTCGGTTCGGAATTTGTGGAGAACACAGATACCCAAGTATCGCTGTTTTGAGATAGGATGTTGGAGGCTACGGCAGACTGGCCAAATATTACGATGTGCGACCTTGCCAATTAGAGTTTCAGGATGGAGACTGTGTACTCCTAAAGATACGTCTGGTGCATGAAGTCACGCGGGTACGCGGGCGGAAGAAGCTCAGTCCAAGGAATATGGGGCGTTATAGGATCCTAGAGCGGATCGCCCCATTGGCTTATAGACTGGAGCTACTGCCGGAGTTAGCGGTTTTTCACGATGTCTTCCACATCTCCTCTCTTCGGAAGGCTCTACTATGGCTTGAACAACAGTTTCTTGGTAAAGATGGCTCGACAGCTTTTGATCAATCGGTCTGCTGTGAGCCGGTCAGGATAGATGATACAGCAGTGCGGGTCTTGCGGCGCAAGAAGGTCCTGCTTGTCAAGTTCCTGTAGAGGAACCATGGGCAGGAGGAGCATACCTGGGAGCCACCGGACCTGATGTAGCTAAGTACTCGGATCTCTTCAGGCAAGGTATACATTCGACTTCCTATGGGATGTTACATCCAGTTACTCTCATTAGAAACCCCTCAGACCTAACCTGAATTTCGGGGACAAAATTTTTATTTTTGTTTATTGGGATTTGTAACATCCCATTTCACACATTAGACCCCTAAGAGTGGTTTTGGTCATGACTAGATCATGTCAAAACCTAGGAAGCCCAAGAAGACCAAGTGAGCATAGGCATGAAGTTGGAAATCACCATGGTCTGCAAATAGTAGAATTCTAAACAATAGTTTATAATGACCATAGGGCTTCACCTTGATCCCATTACCCTACCACAACACCCTAACACCTTGGGTAGTCCATAGGGCCACTAAGGACCCACTGTGGGCTGTCAAAGTGGTTAAGTTGACCTAAGTCAACCGTAACCCTAAATGGGTCAAACTAGCCTACTTACGGTCAACTGACCTTCCCTTAGCCAAGTTGACCCCACCCATGCCCTCTTAACCCTAAAGTGAGGTCAATGAGTAACCAAGGACTCATTGGGGTCAACCATAGTGGCTAAGTTGACCCAAGTTAACTCTAGCCCCAAAGTGGTCAAAGTGCCCTAACTAAGGGGCAAGTGACCTTCACAGTGCAAGTTAACCCTACATGACTCTTCCTAGACCTTACGTGAGGTCAATGGGTCACCAAGGACCCATTGGGGACAACCCAAGAGGCTAAGTTGACCCAAGTCAACTCTAGCCCCAAAGTGGTCAAAGTGCCCTTACTAAGGGTCAAGTGACCTCCAAGGTGCCAATTCAACCCTACCCAACACTACCTAGACCTTAGGTGAGGCCAATGGGTCACTAAGGACCCATTGGGTCAACCCAAAAGGTCAAATTTACCTAGGTTAACTTTACCCAAGTGTTAGGTCAAGTTGGTTCAAATGGGCTAACTCAAGCTCAAACCCAAACCCACTTGTGCTAACCTCATGTTTATTGTTCATGTGGGTTAGATGGGCTGCCAATAGGCTAGGGAGATGAGAAAATTCGTTCATGATTGTTGAAACCGATTCCTCGATCTCCTGTGGAGTAAGCCCTTGGGGAAGGGGTGGTCTCGCACCTACTTCGCTCCTGCAAGCAAAACAACAAAGAAGACAAGGTGACACAGACCCAAGGGCTCGGTGGGGGAGGTTCCACCACGAACCCGGAATATCTCAGAGCGCTTCCCCTCCTTAGCCAGAAGCCAAGCTAAGGTACCCTCAGAAAGCACGTGAAGATTGGAGCAGGAGAGCACCGGGGAGAACATGCTTTTTGGGGTACCCCTTGGGTCCTATTTATAGTTTTTAAAATCTGGACTGCCAATAACCAAAAGAACTGACCTGAAATTATCGGAAAACCCTTGGTCGGGTCTGCCAATAGCCAAACTCCACTGTTTTGAAGGGCTATGGGCAGACCAGCAGGGGCAAAACAGTAAAAAATACCTCATACGTCCAGGCGGGCTGGGGAGCTTTGACCACCTCGGCATGTTCTGCTCGCCTGCTGCTGCCGAGCTCCACTGCGAGGACGCGAGTTGTGGCTCGCTTGGTGAATGTCGAGCTCGGGGTCGCCGATCGTCGATCTCTGGTCGACGGACGCCGAGCTCGAGCTCCCCCCCTTTACTGCCGAGCTCGCCTATTGTCCTCAGCCCAATCTGCCTAGACCCTGGTGACCTTGCTCGCCGGACACGGGGTTGTACACAATCCCCGCTCTTTTTGAGCTTGTCAAAGCTCGCAAATAAACATCCAACCCCAAGTGTGTGGCGAGCGCTGGTTGGGGAGTTGGAGGGAATCTTCTGGTGGGGGCCACCTGCGGCTATATATATGTGCACCTGCCCACCTGCCTGACTCTTGCCATTCCCTTTGCTACCCTGCCAAGATGCCTCTTCCTAAGGAGATCCAAGAGAGCATAGACCGAGCCCGCCAGGCCTCAGCAGCTCGCGTTGCCGCTCTTACGGCGGTCCCCGTGAAAGCTCCCCAAAATGACTCTGTCGAGCCCAGCTCCAAGAGGTCAAAGCCATTCCCTGAGGCGGCTAAGCCTATTTTCAACGACCTAAGGGCCACCCTGGCTCGCGAGACCGGCTCTTCCACCTGAACTATTCTTGAGAAGGATAGAGAGGTTATCGTAGTTGGCGACGACCTGGACGGTCAACCAGATGGCGAGGGCGTCGCGCCGTGAGAGCCCACACCGCGAGGCGAGACCACGCTCGCCAACTCGCGATTCTTGGCACCTGACAACCATCCCTGGGACCCGCCTCTTCTCTTTGGGATCCTTCCTGCGAGCTCTCAGAGGCGGAATTTGCCAGTGGGCTCCCCCCTCCTCGCCAAGCTGACGTGGCCGCGGGGGCTGGTCTGGGGACCATTCCCACCCCGGGATTCGAGCTCATCTCGCCGGGGGCTCGCGGCCCAAGTCGCGGGAAGGATCTGAGGTTCATCCCTCCCCACACCTCCCTCGATCTGCCGAGCTCGTCTGGTCAGTCTTGCTTGACTTCTTGCTTCATGAGTTTATTCTGCCTCTTTTTGCTAACACCTGTCTTCACAGCTCTTCCCAGTCAATCGGCTGCCGAGGAATCCTCGCGGGAAACACGCTATTCTCCCCTCCCTTCCCCGAGCTCGCTGGACTCTTACCTGGGTCCTGAGGTGGATCAAGGCAAGTTGACGAGGAGGGAGGTCAAGATCCTCAAAAAGCTGGTGTGCGGGCTGCGCGAGGTGCAGGGGGTCAACGAGACGCTGCAGCGCGACTATGCGCGTCTTGCTGACGAGGTGTGTCGTGGCCAAGCTGGAGAGCTGATGTCCCCCTCCCGGCTCCTGGACGAGATAGATGACGGTCTCTCGGATGTGCAGAGGAATTCAGAAGGATCCGCGAGCTGCTCCGCGCGCGGCAGCTTGGGGGGCGGGGGTCGCGAGGCTGGTGTAGGTAAGTGAGCGGCTCCTCTGTCGAGCCGACCGGCACTCGCATCCCGATATCCTCCCTGCTTGTGCGCCCTGCCTTTTAAATCCTGAACTATATTTCTGTAATAAATAACTCTTAGAATATTCTTGATCATGTTACTTAAATAAAATGCTGCAATGTTCGACTTAGCCTTGGTGGGGATACGCCGGAAGTCGGCGAGCTGGGGTGGCGAGTGATATAGAATTATTGAGCGGAGAAGGGGTTATGCGTGGAGAAGACAAAGTTAAGGGAGGAGAAGGTGGAAGTGTAGTTGTGAGATGTTCTCCGATTCTATATTTGATGAAGGCAAGTATACCTTGTCGCATATAGTATAGGATATTAAGTTCAATATCAAGGTCGTATTACCCGGGTCGAATTGAGTACTTCTACTTCAAGGAGTTACTATTATCTTATCAATTAAAAGTTGTTTTGGGGGTTGCTTACTAAATTAGGGAAATGAGAATGCTTGCTTGCAATTTTGAGAAAAGCTAAATGATGATTAAGCGATAGTACTCGATCGAGAATCACCTCGGCTTAAGTTGATCAAAAGATGCAATAATAAACTTTTTTCAATTAAAAAGGCAAAAGACCTTGACCGCGGAGGTGCTAAAAGCAAGAACATGCTTCTCTCGAAGTCATGCCCATCTGAGTTTAGGAAGATCTGACCGAACTTTCGTCCGAATCGGAGGCCTAAAACCCGCTTTATGCTGCGAACCCCTCTATTGGATTTTACTCCAATCCGGGAGAATTGAACGTCTGCCTCTCTCGAGGGGTGCGAACAACTCCCTTTACTCTTGAGTGCTCATTTCAAACTTTCGGCCTCTCGGCTAACCCAGAATGAAGCAAAGGTGGAGAGTATATATCGATGATATACCTCCAACCCGTGATAAATCAAGAGTAATTCAAGGCTAAACCCTAAAAAGGAAAGGTAAGATTCAAAGCATCATAACTTAATCACTCGAACCTCAGATCATCAAGATCGAGTACATGGAGGATTAGTTAATCATGGTGAGGTGGAAGAGGGGGGATGAGTAGTAAAGCATAAAGACACGAAGTAGTAAAGAGAAGACAACAAGATCACTTTTATTAAAATCAAGACGAGCTTACAGAATGAAATTGAACGAGATTACAGGTGCATGAAATTGAAATCCTATTCCGGCCCTATCATTAGCAACTAAAGCATTAATAAAAGCTATTACAAAAGCTTAACTAACTAGGATTAAGGAGAATACAAAACGAGAGAAAAAGAGCATAAAAGTAACATTAAACAGAGGGGCAGAACCTCTCCCTCTCTGCCAAAAGCTGTGTTGAACCCTTGGGGAAGGGCTCAATTTATAACTTTTTTCGGGATGGGTCACGCCCCCTGTCACGCCCGGGTCGGGCGTGACCCTGGGGCATGACAAATTCGGTGTGACTTTTTCGGGATGGAATTTAATTCTGGCGATGTAGCTGAAATACACGCCCACATGTCACGCCTTGGTAGGGCGTGTACCTGGGGCGTTTTCTTTGCGGCGTGACTTTGTTGAGCTGGGATTGAATGTTGGAGGTGACGGGCGTGGTTGCTGAAGTACACGCCCATATGTTACGCCTGGGTCAGGCGTGACCCGGGGGCGTGACACTTTCGGTGCGACGGTGGAGCCGGAAAAACGAGTGTGTTGCGGCGATTCCTCGGAACCTGGGGACACGCCTCTGGAACACGCCCGTGTCGGATGTGATACGGGCGTGACATAGGGCGTGTACACTAAGTTTCCACGGAATGCAGTTTCGGACCAATTGCTTCATTCCTCTAGGTTACACGCCCTAGGTACAAGCCCGGGTAGGGCGTGACCTTGGGGCGTGTCACCACAAAATTCGGCTGAAAGCTGTGAAAACTAGCATAAAGCAGAAAAAAACGCATTAGCGACAAAAATATATACAAAGGGGAATCAAAATAAGTACTTTACAAGACATGATTTGCTTTAAAACCCTGAAAATACCATACTAAAATTGACTGCAAACTGTATTATCAAATTCCCCCAAGCTTAAGTTTTGCTTGTCCCCAAGCAAAGATATAAAAACTAGCTAATCATAAAAAGTGACTAATTCAAAAAGTTTTAATCATGCTTACACAAGTACTATGCGAAATTACAGGTAGCGAGAATGTAAAACGTAATCTAAAACAATTATTTTGGTATGGTTTAACTTTTATATACTTTACTTAATAAAAATAAATCATCCAGAATTTTGACAAAATTCTTTAAATAGATTTAAGCAAGGCAACGAAAATGAAAAGAACGTATTGAGTTATTACTAGATCCAAGTAACGCATTATAATTATATCAATTAAATAACAAAAATATAAGTTTAAATCCAAAATAAAACTGATTTACTTTTCTTCTTTTCTTAGTTGTTAAATAAAATTTAAAAATGTGTGAATCAAAAGGACTTAATAGGACCGAAACGTTTGATTTAGGATTATGAATAGGAGTGGAATTAAAATATAAACATGGAGGCTTAAAATCACACTAAACCAAAACAACGAGTTTCAAAAAAAAAATTTATTTTAAACAAAATATGTATAAATTTTTTGTCTTTCTTCTTTTTTTTTTCTTTATTATTGTTTATTTTTTTTCTTTTTTTCATCATTCATTTTTTTTTTCAGAACAAAGGCCATAAAAAAATTTTCTTTCATGTTGAATTGGCCAGAAAAAAAAAATCAAACATTGTTTTTGAGTACACTTTTTTCAACAATTTCTCCAAAGATAACACAAAATTTCCTATTATGAAAATTTTAGAATGAAACTCAAAAAATTTAGCGTGATTAGATAGGTAGGAATTTTGGCTTTGGTGAAAAGGAAATGCTATGTGGAGTTATCAAATGAATTTGGAAAAAAGGCTCAAAAGCGGCTAACTACTGGTAAAAGATTTTAGGTTGGCAGGAAAGCTCAAACGTAAACAAAAATGGCCTAAATCATTTTCACGCTTTTTAAATTTATTTAAAACATAGATTTGAAAAATTTCAGAAAGCAAGTTCGAGATAATAAAAGAAGATTGATGAAATTATCTTGAAAATAAAAATAATATGTGACTTGGATTGTTCATATCTACTACGTTATTCAAAAGTTGTTCTTACAAAAATTATCTAAAAACGAAAAGGAAAATAGTGGATGATGAATTTTAGAGAAAGTAAAGAAAATAAAGAACGGAAAACCATAATAGAAATGCGTGTTTTAGAGAAATATTTCACCTTAACATGCTACCGTGAATTAGAAACACAGCATGGCCAACATTTTACTTGTAAATATGATTAAAAAAATTTGATTAGAAAAATTATAATTAACTACGTTGTTTATAAAAAATTTTGAGAAAAACAAAACACAAACATGGGGTACTATTGAAATACCAAATTGCAGCTATATATATTTTTGAATTTTTAGATTTTTTGGATTTTTATAAAAAGTAAAAGATATTTACAAAAAGCAAAAAGAAGGAGGAAGTCCTCCCCCAAGCTTAAAATCTACATTGTCCTCAATGGAGAAGGAGGTTGGATAACGAGAGAAAGTTAAAGTATAGAAATGAAAGACAGAATTGAAAAACAAGTACTTCCCCGGTTTTAGTTTGCTGCGAAAGCTGAGTGATGCCGCTCCTCCATGCTTGTGCTTTGAATCGTCAGGAAAAGTCTTTTATTGGACTTTGTGATGGATTTAGCAGCATCGACGGCGGTGATTTTTGAAGCCGCAACTCGTGGAGCCGTCTGTGGCAAAAAGTGTAAAATAAAGAAAACAAAAAAAAGATTTGGGTTGCCTCCCAAGAGCGCCCTTTGTTTATAAAGGTCGTTTGAGCTCGACCAAAAGAATATTGTCCAACAATAATAAGTTTTAAATTATTACAGTCCAAATGAAGGAGAAACGAAATAGTTCAGGAGTTCAATAGAAGTAATTGTTCCGTCGCAGCAGGAAGTAAATTGTTAGGCAAATAGAGTTTCAATCGCTGACCATTTACCTTAAATTCACCCTTATCCGGGTGCGAAATGAGAATCGTCCCATACGGCCAAGCCTCTTTAACAATAAAGGGGTCGGACCATCGCGATTTTAATTTTCCTGGAAAGAGGCGAAGCCGAGAGTTATAAAGAAGGACGAGATCGCCCGGCGAAAAAGATTTAGGAAATTTAATATTTTTGTCATGGTAGAACTTTGTTCGCTCTTTATAAAGCATATTACTCTCGTAAGCGTTCGCCCGCCACTCATCGAGTTCATTGAGCTGAAATTTAAGGTGTTCGGACGGTTAGGGTTGGATCTAGATTTAATGTTTTGAGGGCCCAAAACGCACGGTGCTCTAACTCAACTGGAAGGTGGCAAGCCTTACCATAAACCAAGCGATACGGCGTGCAGCCGATGGCGGTCTTATATGTCGTTCGATAGGCCCATAGTGCATCATCTAGTTTGAGTGCCCAATCCTTCCGGTTTAAAGATACGGTTTTTTCTAAAATACGTTTCAATTCTCGATTAACAACCTCGACTTGACCGCTCGTCTGGGGGTGATAGGCGGTGGAAAGTTTGTGCGTCACTCCATATTTTGCCAAAATTTTGGCAAACTGGCTATTGCAGAAATGGGTTCCCCTGTCACTAATTATAGCGCGTGGCGTGCCAAATCGAGAGAATAATTTTTTTAGAAATTTTACAACGACTCGTGCATCGTTGGTGGGGAGAGCTTGCGCTTCCGTCCACCTTGATACATAGTCGACAGCTACGAGAATGTATTTATTTTGATAAGAGGGGGGAAGGGGGCCAATGAAGTCGATGCCCCAAAGATCGAAAATTTCACATTCGAGGAAAATATTTTGAGGCATCTCGTCCTGCCGTGAGATATTGCCTGCCCGCTGGCAACTATCGCAAGTACTCACTAGGGTGTGAGCATCCTTGAATAGTGTGGTCCAATAGAAGCCCGCCTCCAGCACCTTTCTTGCGGTGCGGTTCGCTTGATAATGACCACTTGTTGGTCCTTCATGGCAATGTCCCAATATTTGCACTCCTTCCTCACTCGAAACGCAACGCCGCACAACCTGATCCGCACAGATTCTAAATAAGAAAGGGTCTTCCCAAAAGTAATTCTTTAAATCAGAAAAGAATTTCTTCTTTTTCTGACGTGAGAATTCCTTTGGCAAGACCCGAGCCACTAAATAACTGGCAAAGTCGGCGAACCAGGGCACGAGATAATCTTTTGAATTTTCGAGAGCGAGGAGGCGCTCTTCAGGGAATTTATCGTTAATGTCGGCTTCCACTAATAATTCGCTGGCAGGGTTTTCTAAACGAGATAAATGGTCGGCCGCCAAATTTTCGTCCCCTCTTTTGTCCCGGATTTCTAAATCAAACTCCTGCAAGAGGAGGATCCATCGCAAAAGGCGGGGCTTTGTGTCCGCTTTGCTAAATAAAAAACGAAGAGCTGAGTGATCCGTAAAAACGATTACTTTGGAGAGGGTGATATAAGACCTAAACTTATCAAAGGAAAAAACAATTGCTAAAAGCTCTTTCTCGGTGGTGGTGTAGTTGGCCTGTGCAGACGTGAGTGTCTTGCTGGCATAATAAATCGGGTGGAAGAATTTATCCACCCGCTGGCCTAAGACCGCGCCTACCGCAGTATCACTAGCATCGCACATGATTTCGAAAGGGAGCGACCAGTCCGGAGCAACTAGAATTGGAGAGTTTACTAATTTTTCTTTTATTAAATTGAAAGCAAGAAGACAATCGTTGTTAAAATTGAAAGGTGACTCTTTCTCGAGAAGATGGGTGATCGCTTCGTTATTTTGGAAAACTTTTGGATAAAACGCCGATAAAATCCCGCGTGCCCAAGAAAACTACGAATGGCTTTAATATTCGTTGGAGGGGGGAGCTTTTCAATAATTTCGATCTTGGCCCGGTCGAACTCGATCCCCTTGCCTGAAATCTTATGGTCGAGGACTAATCCCTCTCGGACCATAAAATGGCATTTCTCCCAGTTGAGAGCTAAGTTAGTTTCCTCACAACGAATCAACACGCGCTCGAGATTTTTTAAACAATTCACAAAAGAACTACCAAACACCGAGAAGTCATCCATAAAAACCTCAATTACTTCTTCTACCAAATCATCGAATATCGCCAGCATACATCGCTGAAATGTAGTCGGTGCATTACATAAACCAAATGGCATCTGTCTATAAGCGAAGGTGCCAAATGGACAGGTAAAGGTAGTCTTCTCTTGGTCTTCAGGTGAAATAGGGATTTGGAGGTACCCCGAGAGACCGTCGAGAAAGCAGTAGAAGGAGTGACCGGAAAGTCGTTCTAAAATTTGGTCGATAAAGCGGAGCGGGAAGTGGTCTTTTCGGGTGGCATCATTGAGTTTGCGGTAATCAATGCACATCCGCCAACCCGTAATAGTACGGGTTGGAATTAATTCGTTATTTTCATTGGCCACTACCGTGACCCCGCCTTTCTTTGGCACGACCTAGACTGGGCTTACCCAAGTACTATCGGAGATGGGATAGATAATTCCCGCATCTAGAAGCTTAATAACCTCAGCCTTCACGACGTCCTTCATGTTTGGATTTAAACGTCGTTGGGGCTGGATAGTACTACAAAAGTTATTATCTAATAAAATCTTGTGTGTACAGAATGATGGGCTAATCACCTTAATATCGGATAACTGCCACGCAATTGCATGGCGGTGATTTTGCAAAACTAGAGTCAACTCAGAAATTTCTGAGTTGCTCAGATCCGAGGAGATAATAACCGGTAGCTTAGAGTCATTTTCGAGGAAACGATACTGCAGATGAGGGGGGAGTGTCTTAAGCTCCAATATGGGTGGTTCCTCGTAAGAGGTTTTGAATTTTATGGTGTCCATGGGAAGCGATTCGGGGAGGGTAGTGCGAGAGACTTCCTCTAAGCAGAAGAGCTCAGTGATAAGAGATTCATCAAATGGTGGAGAAATTAATTCCAAAGGCACAAAAAATTCATTTTCGAAGAATTCCTCTAGATAAAAGCAGGAATCATCTTGCTCTAGGGTGTTGCGCATGGAGGGATTAATGCTGAAAGTGATTTCATCATCTCCAACCCGAAGGAGGAGCTTTCAATCACTAACATCAATAATAGCGCGGGAGGTGGCGAGGAAGGGGCGGCCGAGTATCAGGGGTACATCGGCATCCTCTTCGATGTCTAGGATGACAAAATCCACCGGGAAGATGAATTTGTAAACCTTGACCAAGACATCCTCCACAATCCCTATTGGAAATTTCACAGAACGATCGGCTAGATGTATGCTCATACGAGTGGGGTTCGGAGACCCTAGACCTAATTTTTTAAAAAGCGAAAAGGGCATGAAATTTATGCTTGCTCCCAAGTCCGCCAACGCATGTTTGACCAACGAATTACCAAATAGGCACGGGATGGAGAACCTTCCCGGGTCATTCGCTTTGCGGGGTAATTTGTTGAGCACAATCGCGGAGCATTCTGCATTTACGGAAATATGCGAAATATCTTCGAGCTTTTTCTTATTTGCTAGGAGCTCCTTGAGATATTTCGCGTATTTCGGCATTTGAGAGATAGCCTCGCAGAAAGGCACATTTATATGAATTTTTTTTAGAATTTCTAAAAATGTTTTGTAACTTTCTTCAGCGCGTTCATTTTTAAGTTTAGACGGATACGGTATTTTTGGATTAGACATATGTGGCGTAGGCGTAGTAGGCAAATTTGAAGCTAAAATAACAGGAGGAGAGAGAGGGGAAGGGAGAGGTACCATAGGTTCGCTTGGTATAGCAACTTCTTTTCCACTGCGGAGGGTAATGGAGTTTGCACTTTCTCTTGGATTTTGCTCGGTATTGCCTGGCAAAGCTCCTTGTTGCCGATCGGAGATCATCTTGGCTAGCTGTCCCACTTGGTTTTCCAAGTTTTTGATGGACCCGGCAATATTCCTGATATTTGTTTCATTTGTAGCAACGTACTTGGCAAAGACCTCTTCAAGTGAAGAGGGCTTTGCCTGTTGCGGTTGGAAACCAGGTGGATTTAAATTTAAGGGGGGAGCTAGATTAAATGGTTGGCTATGATTATGAGGGGGGTTATGGGGGCGTTGAGCATTTCCTTGGTTGCTCCATGAGAAATTCGGATGGTTCCTATAACCCGCATTGTAAGTGTTATTGTACGGTGCGTTGTTCAGGTTATAGGAGGGCCGAGGAGCATTTCCCATGAAGTCAACATGCTCTTTTGTAAAAGCAGAGTTATTATAATTATTAAACCAAGGAGGAGTGGCGGAGGAAGCAGTCATCTCCGCCATATGCTTTGTTAAACGCTCAACTTGGAGGGCAAGAAATTTTCAAAGACTCCCGCTGGTTTGTTAGCCCGCAAACGGGGCGCATTACATTGATATGAATTCATAGCCATTTCCTCAAAAAGTTCCTGAGCGGCCTCTGGGGTTTTGTTATTTAGTGTTCCCCCAGCGGCCGCGTCGATCATTTGCCTTGTTAAGGAATTTAGGTCGTTATAAAATATTTGCACTTGTTGCAAAATTGGAAGCGCGTGGTGTGGGCACCTTCGCAATAGCTCCTTGAAGCGCTCCCATGTATCGTAGAGAGTCTCCGAGTCTATTTGCATGAAGGATGCAATATCCGTACGCAATTTGGCGGTCTTTGTAGGCGGGAAATACTTGGTAAGAAATTTTCCTGCCATCTCGGCCCACGTGGTGATGGACCCTCTAGGAAGAGAGCTCAGCCACTGCTTGGCCTTTGACCGCAAGGAGAAAGGGAAGAGACGTAATCGAATGCCGTCATCTGAGACTCCATTGATTTTAAAAGTATCACAGATTTCGAGAAAATTTGTAATGTGACAATTTGGATCCTCGTCCGGGAGACCATCGAAGGTTACCGACTGCTGCACCATTTAGATGATGCTGGACTTGATCTCAAAGTTATTGTTCGCCACTGTGGGGCGAACAATACTTGATTGTGTAACCTTCAGGTTCGGCCTCGCATAATAGGACATAGTCCTTTGTTGGGCCTCATTTGGGTTGGGCGGATTAGGATCCATCGTTTCTGTGGCAGTGTCCCCGATCGACTCTTCGATGCCTAAATGCGATTCCTGGTCACGAGAACGGAGGTGACGCAAAGCGGTGCGCTCTATCTCAGGATCAAAAGGAATAATCGATGAGCTTTCTCGGGTCATACACTTAAAAAGAGAGAAAGCGGGGGGGGAGAAAGAGATAAAACCGTTACGAGAGCGACGGAAAAGGGAAAAACGATAAAATTAATAGCTATCCTTTTTTCGAAATATCAAAACATGAGTCCCCGGCAACGGCGCCAAAAACTTGATATAGAATTATTGAGCAGAGAAGGGGTTATGCGTGGAGAAGACAAAGTTAAGGGTGGAGAAGGTGGAAGTGTAGTTGTGAGATGTTCTCCGATTCTATATTCGATGAAGGCAAGTATACCTTGTCACATATAGTATAGGATATTAAGTTCAATATCAAGGTCGTATTACCCGGGTCGAATTGAGTACTTCTACTTCAAGGAGTTACTATTATCTTATCAATTAAAAGTTGTTTTGGGGGTTGCTTACTAAATTAGGGAAATGAGAATGCTTGCTTGCAATTTTGAGAAAAGCTAAATGATGATTAAGCGATAGTACTCGATCGAGAATCACCTCGGCTTAAGTTGATCAAAAGATGCAATAATAAACTTTTTTCAATTAAAAAGGCAAACGACCTTGACCGCGGATGTGCTAAAAGCAAGAACATGCTTCTCTCGAAGTCATGCCCATCTGAGTTTAGGAAGATCTGACCGAACTTTCGTCCGAATCGGAGGCCTAAAACCCGCTTTATGCTGCGAACCCCTCTATTGGATTTTACTCCAATCCGGGAGAATTGAACGTCTGCCTCTCTCGAGGGGTGCGAACAACTCCCTTTACTCTTGAGTGCTCATTTCAAACTTTCGGCCTCTCGGCTAACCCAGAATGAAGCAAAGGTGGAGAGTATATATCGATGATATACCTCCAACCCGTGATAAATCAAGAGTAATTCAAGGCTAAACCCTAAAAAGAAAGGTAAGATTCAAAGCATCATAACTTAATCACTCGAACCTCAGATCATCAAGATCGAGTACATGGAGGATTAGTTAATCATGGTGAGGTGGAAGAGGGGGGATGAGTAGTAAAGCATAAAGACACAAAGTAGTAAAGAGAAGACAACAAGATCACTTTTATTAAAATCAAGACGAGCTTACAGAATGAAATTGAACGAGATTACAGGTGCATGAAATTGAAATCCTATTATGGCCCTATCATTAGCAACTAAAGCATTAATAAAAGCTATTACAAAAGCTTAACTAACTAGGATTAAGGAGAATACAAAACGAGAGAAAAAGAGCATAAAAGGAACATTAAACAGAGGGGCAGAACCTCTCCCTCTCAGCCAAAAGGTGTGTTGAACCCTTGGGGAAGGGCTCAATTTATAGCTTTTTTTCGGGATGGGTCACGCCCCCCTGTCACGCCCGGGTCGGGCGTGACCCTGGGGCGTGACAAATTCGGTGCGACTTTTTCGGGCTGGAATTTAATTTTGGCGAGGTAGCTGAAGTACTCGCCCACATGTCACGCCCTGGTAGGGCGTGTACCTGGGGCGTGTTCTTTGCGGCGTGACTTTGTTGAGCTGGGATTGAATGCTGGAGGTAACGGGCGTGGTTGCTGAAGTACACGCCCATATGTCACGCCCGGGTCAGGCGTGACCCGGGGGCGTGACACTTTCGGTGCGACGGTGGATCCAGAAAAATGAGTGTGTTGCGGCGATTCCTCGGAACCTGGGGACACGCCTCTGGAACACGCCCGTGTCGGATGTGACATGGGCGTGACATAGGGCGTGTACACTAAGTTTCCACGGAATGCAGTTTCAGACCAATTGCTTCATTCCTCTAGGTTACACGCCCTAGGTACACGCCTGGGTAGGGCGTGACCTTGGGGCGTGTCACAGCAAAATTCGGCTGAAAGCCGTGAAAACCTGCAAAAAGCAGAAAAAAACACATTAGCGACAAAAATATATACAAAGGGGAATCAAAATAAGTACTTTACAAGACATGATTTGCTTTAAAACCCTGAAAATACCATACTACAATTGACTGCAAACCGTATTATCAGCGAGCTGCGCTGATTGGACAGCCTGCCTCAGATTTCTTTTCCTATAAATAGCCCCCCCCCCCCATCACCTACCCCCGTACTGTGCCTTTATTGTATTTTTTCCTTCTTCCTGTGCTTTTCCATTCCCTGCTCACACTCCACCTCTGCCTCCGCGAACATGGGCAAGGCGAATCCAGATGACGACGGCCGCTCCAAGTGCGCGCTGCACTTCACGGACTACTGTTTCTTCGAGGGGCACACCAGCGAGGAGGAGCTCGCTGAGTTTGTGGCGGAGAGCATGCCGCCGGGCTTTGAGGCTCGCAGGCCGAGATAGGGGGAGGCCATCAATACCTTTTATGAGGACGAGCTCGCCTTCCCCCTTTCACATTTCGAGGTGGGGTTACGCCTCCCCCTGTGGCCGGAGATCCGGCAAATCTTAAAATATTACGGAGCCGTGCCCGCACAGCTAAATTCCAACGCCATCGCGATGATGGTGGTGTTCGCGAGTTACCTCCGGCGGGAGAGGATCGAGTTCAACCTGACGGTGTTCAGGAAGCTATTCTCCTATAAGGCGACGCCGGACGGGGTCGCCTACTTCGGCGGCTCGCTAATCAAAGTTCGCGAGATCGCGAACAAGCACCATACCTGGATGACCAAGATCGCCTTCATCAAGGGCGATCTCGGCAACATCCCCTACTCGCCTCAGCAGAAGGGCGAGGAGGTGTACCGCCCGCCGGTCGTGTCCGGCAACGACGCCGAACTCCACAAATATTTCCTCCATAATGACTTCGAGGTCGCCTTCCTGCGGAGGGGCCTCGACGCGCTCCCCCCTGTTCTGCCCGGCGAAGGTGTGCTTCTCTCCTCATCTTGCCGAGTTCGCCTGACCGCCAAACTCGCCATATCATTGCTGAATTCCTAACTTTTTCGAAGTGTTTTCCTGCAGGGGAGCGAATAATACCCGTGAACCCGCCGTTCGCGGATCCGGGGCTCCATACCGACCCTCTTGCTCGCGAGAGGGCGGCGGCGACGGCCTGCCGAGATGAGGCGGCCCTCTCGAAACCATCTTCCAACAAGAGGCGACCTGAGGACGCGGGATCGAACCCGCCATTCGGCCAGCGACAAATAAAGAAGATGTGGAGAGCCCTGCTGGCTCCGCGGGGGCAACAACAACAACAACAGCCCGGCCCTAAGTACATCAGCTCGTCGGAGACCCCTCCCGACGCGTCGCCGGAGTGCCGCTGAAGGAGATAACCAGCAAGGGCCGGAAAGGTGGCGAGGGCCCCTCTTCCACTACAGCGATCTCCCCTCCTCCATCTGTCACAACCCGCATTTTCTCAACGATAAAATCGTATCAGAGCAAGAGAAAACACGTGCCGTGATGCCACGTCGTGCAGGGGATAACTGCACACGCTCAGGCAAGACTCCAGACCTTTAATTTAAAGGAAGATTGTTAATTAATTAAGAAAGAAAACCAGTTATATTGAATGGATATATCCCTCGGCACGGTGGATCAGTTAGTCCATAATTAAAAGTATATTTATACGCTGCGGAAAATACTTTGGTTCAATTAAGTTGACACCCTAAAAGAGCATAAGTGTCCCCGAGGGACGACTCATGGTATGCACGACTCTAAAGTGAATATAGTATATATGAAAGATAGTCTTTTTACGCTAAGGAAATATAGTGTCTTTGTTTTATAAATATGTTATGCATGATGTACATATAATAATGCTTTTACGGTTTAAAATATATAACATGCAACCTAGCATAAATCATTCCCAGAAGCAAGTAAACAACCACAAATAGGCAAAAAAATAGCAGTTCAAGTTCATACCCAACATCGCAAGAAGCCATCAGTGCGCGCCAACAACCTGACACGAACCCACTGGTGAGTATGTATATCTATACATAAAGGTAAAGAACTACCTCACAAAATCGGGGATCCGCTAACTCAGCTACCCAAGAGGCCACCAACCAGCCCCTCCAGAAGAACTAGCCGCAGAACTGGCTACAACCTGGACCTGAGGCATTCAAGAAAAGAACACCTCAGCAAGAAAATAATCAAAAGGTAAATATAGCATTAGATTAATGAGCAAATAAAAGAAGGGTTTACCAACCCGGCAACAAACTGCTATAAGCAAAAGAGAGGGCATGACAGTAAGAAAAGAGTACTGTCTAAAGCACAGCAAAGCACACAAGTGCGAGCAATAAAAGCAACACGCCCTACAAAGAGTCTGCAACAACAACAAGACGTATACATATCTGCCAAAAGAAAGAGAAAACATAAACAGGAAAGGGACTAACAGTCCTAACACGTGGGTGAGTGGCAGTGGTCAAAACATGGATCTGAATACGTAACCAAAACCAGATCCAAAAAGGGCTAAGGGGTCAAACAGTGGCAGCACTAGGGTCCTCACACACGCCAACCCAAACCTGGGGCAAAAGGCGGTGGCCACAGCTCACCACATAAAACCACCCCTCCAGAGGCCACCAAAACTCCACCACCTGCCACAACCCAAGAGTCGGCGAGCAAAAATTAGCCGAACACCCAATACCACCCCCCTAGAGAAAGGGAAAAGTCACACGAACCAACCTAAGGAAACACACGAACCCAAGACAGAAATGTCGAGCCCACTCGACGCGGCGAGAGTAAGCTCGCTTACTTGACGCCGAAATACTTAGCCGCAAATCCTACGCTGGGTGACGGCATTGAGTGAACTCGGCTCACTCGACGCTATCGGCGCTTTCCACTTAGGGTAAACGTAAGCTTTAGTCAAAACCGCAGCCTAAACTCTCCCAACGCGCAAAAATAGGGAGTTGGAAATTTAATCCCAACCCTCTGTTCCATCCTAACTACTCAGGGCTACCGCAACTAAACCTAAACTGTAACTAACCGCAGCCTCACCATAACTCTAGCTACCCAATGTACACCAAACCTCGGACAAAAGAGAGAACATTTATTTAAATGTGAAAAGGCAAAGAAACAGCCCATGGATGAAATGAAGGAAAAAGGCATCCTATTGTTCTAATTCCTAAGGAGGAAAAATAATGAAAACAGAAGTATTGCACAGGAAAAAAGAAAACAGAGGAAGAGTTAGACTAATTTGTCAAGAGCAAGAGAGCCACTTGCCTCTACCTCCAGGAAAAAATAACAGATAACACCACAGCTTGGCACCGGCAGCAAGATCGGCCACCTAGAAGACCAAAACTGAAACTTGAGGAAAAAGAAAAGAAATCAGATATTCTCAACTCCTAGAATCAACCCTAAATCAAGAAAAACTTACATGGAAGGGAAGATCTAGCCGAGAGCAAGCCAAATCCGCTATCACACGAGAAAAAACGGGCTCTAACCCTCCCGAAATCGCTAGCCAAAACAACCACCGCCTCCTCTCAAAACCCTTCCGCTGGAAGCTCTCCAGACTCGGGAACGATGAAAATGAGGAGGAAAAATGGTTCACAGCAACAAAAGATGCTCTCAGGAAAAAAAGTACGAAACACGCCCCAGACACGCCCGTCACACGGCCCGACATGCCCGTATCACGGGGCGTGTACTAACACACTCGACGAACGTCGATCTCCACTCGACGAAAACACGGGACACGCCCCCGACACGCCCGTGACTCGGCCCGACACGCCCGTGTCACAGGGCGTGTACTCACACACCTACCCACTCGACGATCGTCGATCTCAACTCGACGAAACAGGTGAAACGCCCTGTGACACGCCCTTATCACAGGCCGTGTACCAACTCAAACACCACTCGACGATCGTGGAGCGCCGATCGTCGAACAGAGAGACACGCCCTGTGTCACGCCCGTGTCCGATATGACATGCCCGTGACACGGCCGTGTTCTCACTAAAACTCCGCCTGATGACCATCTAGCGCAGCTCGACGAAGGGGGACACGCCCTGTGGCATGCCCGTGTCATAGGCCGTGTTCATACAAAAATCCCCATCGGCCAAAAAAATTCGTCGACCAGAGAAACGGGAGCTCTACCCGAGCACGACATGCCCTGGGTCACGGGCGTGACCCAGGCCGTGTCACCCAAACTTACACAGAAAAAGAAACCTGCTAACACCTAGCAAACAAGAGACAAGACACCAACCTACTAGCTCGGCCACATCAGGCACGCACAGCACAACAAACATTACAAACATTACAGCTAACTGAACAAACGCTGAAACGATGCGAAAGCAAACGATCCCGGATTTCGACCAAAACGCGCACCGTAGTTAAACTCCCAAGCTACGAAAACAACGGTGAGGTCGAAAATAACATCCGACGATCGCACAGTCGGGCTAACACCTCCCGAAGCCAAAACACAAGCATTTCCTTAAGAGGCCCAACCGAGTCACCAAAAGAGACTCCGGCTAGCTGGGGAAATTTGCCAACAGGCTACAACCAGGCTACACCAAGAACCTAAAGAGCTAAGACCACGCTCGACAACGGCTGAAATAAGTTAATTTATATAGTTATTTTAGTTTAGTTTTTTTATAAATAAATAGTATAATTTATTTGGATTTATATTAATATATATAATAATTCATTTATTTTTATATTCAGGTCAATATGGGCTCCAAATATCATTTCAAGTCCATGGCAAAAATCCGAAAACATTTGAGAAAATTAACATTTTTGGCCACGGATAGCTGAAATTCAAATGACCATAACTTTCAAACCAGGAAGAGTTACGGGACGTGCAACCAGTCAACGGAAAGAGTACGACGTCCTCTACAAATCTGCAGAATTTCACAAGTACACGCCCCAAGGACACGGGCGTGACCAGGGTGTGAACACGGGCGTGACTAGTTAAGAAAATAATTTTCTACAGAAATCTTCCCGGGGCAATTCTGAAACATTTCCTAAGTACACGCCCCCCTGTCACGGGCGTGACTAGGGCGTGACTAACCCGAAACTGCCGAATTGATGCCAGAATGCGCCGTTTCCAGTCGTTTGCTGACCCGGTCAGTACACGCCCTAGGTCACGGGCGTGACCTAGGGGCGTGACACTTCAGGAACTGCCAGAATTTACTCCCGCCGTTTTCAGCTTCCCGCGGTTTTCCAGAAACTGAAGTGACACGCCCTAGGTCACGGGCGTGACCTAGGGCGTGACCTTCAAGAAAAATTTCTATAAATTCCAGATCGAGCCAGAAGCTTTGGAGGAGGAGCCAGGAGGCCAATCTAGGAGTAGCTTCAGTAGATTATTTTCAAGTTTTTATGCATTTTGCTTATGTACTTTTCAATTTCATAGTTTAGCCTTTAATTCTAGCCCTTTTTTATTTTCTTCTATGTATCCCTATTTTCATTTCCACTTGATCATGATAAGCTTTTCATTATAATAAAATATTTATTTTTGTCAAACTCTTTTCTTATCGTTTCGAGTTAGCTTTGATTTATTAGCTTTAATTCTGATCTAAGATCCGTATCCTAAATGACCGAGAGGTTGCGAATACGGGGAGATCACTCAAAGATAAAAGGAGTTGATTGCAATCCTCGAGAGAGGACGACATGACTCTTCCGGATTGGAGTGAAATCCAATAGAGGGGTTCACCTCCTAAAGCAGACTTAGGGGTTTCGACTGGCCGAGAGGTCTTAATCGATCAACCTAAGTTTAGTCGAGAGCGTATTCTCGAGAGAGGCGTTTTCGTATTTTAGGAACCTCCACGGTCGAAGCGGATAATCTAGAAGTTTGTCTTTAAGATAAGTTTATTTCAATTCAAAGTAAGTCTAGATCAAGTGCTTCCTTTTTTTTTATTTTCTAATAATAGTTTTAATTCACTCCTTTTATTTGCCGATAAAATAATATTAATTTGCGTGAGTAGGAGTACTCAACAGGCCCCGAGTCTAATACGACATTTCTTATACTATATTTCGATAGGTACACTTGCCTATTTCGAGATTATAGTTTGGATATAATTTTTAAAACTATAAAATTCTTCATCAAGTTTTTGGCGCCGTTGCCGGGAACATTTTGTTGATATTTTGAAGGCACAAATTGTATTACTTTATCACTCTCTTTCTCTAACCCCAATTCTCCTTTTCATTTTTTTTTAAATTCTTTCTATTAGGTACGGGTTGTGTTTATTTTCCTTTATTAAAAACGATGTTATCTCAATTGGCCGCCAAAATTACCGAGCTTCAAAATCAATTCGATATTTTGAAAGCCGCAAAAAAGCGTCAATCTATTTGTTTTTATTGTCACGGTTCTCATCCAAGTGAGTTTTGTTATCATTATAATCATTATAAAAATCATTCTTATGAAAATAATTTGATAGTAATTATGATAATAATTCTTCTCACTTTTATGATAATTCAAATTTTATGAAAATAATTTTTCTAATTTTTCCTATTTTCATGAAAAAAAATTTTCAAGTGATAATGCGAATAATTATTTTGATGTAAATAATTATTCTTCCAACTCGGATGAAAATTTCTCTTGGTCGCAAGATCAACCGGAAGGTTTCCCGAGTTATGAGAATAATTATTTGGATCCAAATTTTTGTTGTTCTTCTTCCGCACCGCAAGCTTTCTCTCTTAATTTTGGGGAATCCTCTCATTTGCAATAGATTCTTCCCCCCAAAATTTGGATGAAATTTTCTTACGTTTAGTGATTCTTCTCCTTCGGATACTGTTGCTAATGAGGAACATGACTTCTCATGTACCCCAGTAGTTGTTTTATACCGAAGAAGAACAACAACTTTTATTTCAAGAGCTCGTTAGGTGTATGGATGCGCTGGATGGAGTAGATGAAAAATATGTTTCTCTCCTACTACTCCCCATTTTCCTCCTATTAATGAATCTCCTTGCACAATTTATGATTTTCTAGCAGCGCAAATTTATGAGCATGATGCTTCCGATGATTTTATTTTAAATAAATTTTCGGACAAAAAATTAATTTTAGAAAATAAACAACCCGAGCCTAATCTTATAACTTCGCAAGAGTCTCCTCCTTGCGAAGATTTTTCTGACGCACTTCTTTTTGATTATTCTTTCCCTAACAAATTTCAGGAAGAAGATGAGTCGTTGCAATCAAATGTTGTCCCCGACCCATTTGCCGCTCATCTAGAAAGATTCAATCACCTCAGGTATGCATAGGTGATTTGAATCTAAATTTTCAAGTCAACTGCAAGGAGGAAAATCAAGAAGCAAGCAGAGGAGTAGCTGGGCAAGCGACTTTGGCATCTTCTCCAAAGCGAGAATTAAGGGAGTTACCCGTTCATTTCAATTTTTATTTTCTTTTCTCCTAACCCGAACCGTCTAGCTTAAAGACGGGAAAAAGAAAAGCGCTCTTGGGAGACACCCCTTGTTTATCTTTAATATTTTTTAAAAAAAAATCTAATTTTTTTTTATTTTATTTCTTCTTGTTTCTCCCCTCTTACTTGACTTATAAACATTGGGGACAATGTTTATTTTTAAGTATGGGGGTGGATTCATGTTTATTGTTTTTATCTAAAAATATAAAAAAAATGAAAAAATCTTTAAAATTTTTAAAAAATATAAAAATCTTAAAAAATTACAAAATTTTGTTTTTTATTTTTATTTTATAAAAAAAATACAAAAAAAATAGGAAAAAAAAAAGAAAATCCAAAAAATATAATAAACTCTTATTTAATATTTTTGTGACTTTTCAGAAATTTATTTTGAGTTTATTTATAAGAATTTTTATAATTTTTGATTTTCTAATCTTTTATTTCATCAAAGTTAGTTAAATTTAATTTTACGTGATTTGATTTAAGAAATAAATTTATGAAGCAAATTTGTTTGGAGAAATCTATTTAGCCCTTTTTTCTCTTTTATTGTAATTAGTTTCAACTTTGTGGTATTTAGATTAACAATTCTTAGATTTTAATTATATTCACTTTATGCTTTAAGATTTTTAGGAAACTTAAATCACTATAGTTGCTCTCTTAGTTTTTTAATTTAATCTAAAATTTTTTAAGTCTTTCCCCTTGTTTTTAATTTTCTTGCTAGATCATATGTCATGGGGATAAGATGATAAAATTCATTATCCCTTGGTACACATATGCAATTTTTCATTTTTGGTTAGATCATATGTCATGGGAATTAAATATTCCTTGGTACACATATGCAACCCCCAAAAAAAAGGAGTAAGAGGATAAAATTCATTACTCCTAAATAATTTTGTTTGAAGAGAAAAAAAAAGAAAAAAAAACATCAAAAAAGAAAAAAATTGTGCGGGGTGAGAGGATAAAATTCATCACCCCCAATCTAAGATCTCTTCAATCTTCCTTTTTCCAACCCAAAACCCAATATAATTGCTTAGATTTAAATTGAATTTGTAAGAGAGCATAAGTAGTAGTTTGATTTTCTTGAAGTCTCTTTTTAGTGGAAAAAGTGTTTATAATTTTTAATCTAATTTTGTTTGCTAAATACTTAATTTTGAGTTCTAATTATTTTATTAGAGAAAACTTTGCTAAATATTTAGCTCTTCACTTTTTACTTTCATATTTTAGGACTTAAAAATTTGAATCCCTAAAATTAATTTTTAACTCTCTTTTGATTTGATAATTTTTTAGTTTGATTAAAAAATTATATTATTTCTTATAAATACTTCTCATAGTTTTGCTCTGGAATAGCAAAGATTAAGTGTGGGGGTATTTGATAAGTTAATTTATATAGTTATTTTAGTTAGTTTTTTTATAAATAAATAGTATAATTTATTTGGATTTATATTAATATATATAATAATTCATTTATTTTTATATTTCAGGTCAATATGGGCTCCAAATATCATTTTCAAGTCCATGGCAAAAATCCGAAAACATTTTGAGAAAATTAACATTTTTGGCCACGGATAGCTGAAATTCAAATGACCATAACTTTCAAACCAGGAAGAGTTACGGGACGTGCAACCAGTCAACGGAAAGAGTACGACGTCCTCTACAAATCTGCAGAATTTCACAAGTACACTCCCCAAGGACACGGGAGTGACCAGGGTGTGAACACGGGCGTGACTAGTTTAAGAAAATAATTTTCTACAGAAATCTTCCCGGGGCAATTCTGAAACATTTCCTAAGTACACGCCCCCCTGTCACGGGCGTGACCTAGGGCGTGACTAACCCTAAACTGCCGATTGATGCCAGAATGCGCCGTTTCCAGTCGTTTGCTGACCCGGTCAGTACACGCCCTAGGTCACGGGCGTGACCTAGGGGCGTGACACTTCAGGAACTGCCAGAATTTACTCCCGCCGTTTTCAGCTTCCCGCGGTTTTCCAGAAACTGAAGTGACACGCCCTAGGTCACGGGCGTGACCTAGGGCGTGACCTTCAAGAAAAATTTCTATAATTCCAGATCGAGCCAGAAGCTTTGGAGGAGGAGCCAGGAGGCCAATCTAGGAGTAGCTTCAGTAGATTATTTTCAAGTTTTTATGCATTTTGCTTATGTACTTTTCAATTTCATAGTTTAGCCTTTAATTCTAGCCCTTTTTTATTTTCTTTCTATGTATCCCTATTTTCATTTCCACTTGATCATGATAAGCTTTTCATTATAATAAAATATTTATTTTGTCAAACTCTTTTCTTATCGTTCGAGTTAGCTTTGATTTATTAGCTTTAATTCTGATCTAAGATCCGTATCCTAAATGACCGAGAGGTTGCGAATACGGGGAGATCACTCAAGATAAAAGGAGTTGATTGCAATCCTCGAGAGAGGACGACATGACTCTTCCGGATTGGAGTGAAATCCAATAGAGGGGTTCACCTCCTAAAGCAGACTTAGGGGTTTCGACTGGCCGAGAGGTCTTAATCGATCAACCTAAGTTTAGTCGAGAGCGTATTCTCGAGAGAGGCGTTTTCGTATTTTAGGAACCTCCACGGTCGAAGCGGATAATCTAGAAGTTTGTCTTTAAGATAAGTTTATTTCAATTCAAAGTAAGTCTAGATCAAGTGCTTCCTTTTATTTTATTTTCTAATAATAGTTTTAATTCACTCCTTTTATTTGCCGATAAAATAATATTAATTTCGTGAGTAGGAGTACTCAACAGGCCCCGAGTCTAATACGACATTTCTTATACTATATTTCGATAGGTACACTTGCCTATTTCGAGATTATAGTTTGGATATAATTTTTAAAACTATAAAATTCTTCATCAACGGCAAAGGGCCGGAAGTGCGTCATCGTAATGCCAATCCAAGAGCAAACAAAACAAAGAAAAAACCGAGGCGTTACAGCCACTCCCCCTAAAAGAAAGTTTCGCCTCGAAACTTTACTCACAACACTCCTATGAAGAAGGAGAGAGAAAGAGAGAGAAAGAGACAGGAAAGGGCTATATAAATAAAACAGAACATACCAGGCACAAGATCAGGGAAACAGATGAGGGTAAGCCTCCCTCATAGCCGACTCCAATTCCCAAGTCGCGCTTTCTACCTCCTGATTACTCCATAAAACTTTAACCATAGGAATAGACTTCTTCCACAACGCACGAACCTGAGAATCCAGAATGCGGACAGGCACCTCCACATAAGAAAGATTCGGCTCCAACTGAGGCACAAAATCCAAAACCTGTCTGTCATTCATCACACATTTTCGCAGCTGACTGACGTGGAAGACATCATGCACGCCAGGGAAATTTGCGGGCAACGCCAGCCTATAAGCAGATATCCCAATCCGCTCAACAATCGGAAACGGCCCCACATACCTCGGGTCCAACTTCTTGTTCTTGCCAAACCGCTTGACTCCGATCAACGGGGAGACCTTTAGGAACATTGAGTCCCCCACCACAAATTCCAAGTCCGATCTACGCCGGTTGGCGTTCTTCTCGTATCTCTCCTGGGCTATCTGAATCTTTTCCCGAATAAGCTTCACAGCGGTTTCCATTTCCTCGAGTGCTTCTGGACCCAACAAAGGTCTCTCGCCAACCTCAGCCCAAAACAAGGGAGTCCTGCAGCGCCTCCCATACAAAGATTCAAAATGAGCCATTTGCAAGCTTTCTTGATAACTGTTGTTATACGCAAATTCAATAAGCCGCAAGCGCTCATCCCATGCTCCTCCGTGGTCTAGAATATAGCATCGGATCATATCTTCCACAATCTGATTTACTCGCTCTGTCTGACCATTGGTCTGCGGATGATAAGCCGTGGAATATCTCAAATCTGTACCCAACCCTTCTTGAAGGCTCTTCCAAAAACGAGATGTGAACCTGGAGTCTCGATCTGATATGATACTCACAGGTACACCATGCAATCTGATAACCTCATCCAAATACAACTCGGCTATCTTCCTCATCGGATAATCGATCTTAAACGGTACGAAGTGAGCACACTTCGTCAATCTGTCTACGATCACCCAAACTGAATCATGCCCCTTAGGAGATCTCGGTAAGCCTGTAATGAAATCCATCGAGATACTCTCCCACTTCCACGTCGGAATCTCCAAGGGAGTCAGCTTACCACCAGGCCTCCCATGGTCGGCTTTCACACGCCTGCAGGTGTAACACTCTGAAACAAAGCTGGCTATGTCCCTCTTCATCCCATACCACCAGGCAATCTGCTTTAAATCATGATACATCTTGGTAGACCCTGGATGGTAGGCAGCACTAGATCCGTGGGCTTCTCTGCACACCATATCCCGGATATCTCCAACTGCGGGGATGCAAAACCTGCCACGATACTTCAAGGTACCCGCTTCATCTAAAGAGAAATCTCGTAATTCACCTTTTCAGCTCGAAGATACAAATGCAGAAGATCGGGATCATCCTTCTGATGCAGTCTCGTAAGCGCAATCCACGAAGGTTCTGTAACTACCAAGCTACTCTGCGAATCGCAGCTTCCCACAGAAATGTCCATCAGAAGAAACTCTTCCACTAGACGCTTGGCGGAGAGATTGAAAATATTCCCTGACTTCCGACTCAGGGCATCGGCCACCACATTAGCCTTGTCCGGATATACTGGATTTCAACATCATAGTCGGCCACGTACTCCAACCACCACCGCTGGCGCAGATTCAATTCTTTTTGGGTGAAGACATACTTCAAACTCTTATGATCCGTGAAAATCTTGCACTGCGCGCCATATAGCAAATGCCTCCACAATTTCAACGCATAGATCACATCTGCAAATTCCAGATCATGCGTAGGGTAATTCCTCTCGTGAGTCTTTAGCTGCCTCGACCCATACGCAATCACCTTTCCGCCCTGCATCAATACGCAGCCCAGTCCGACATGCGACGCATCCACATATATATCATACTCACTATCTTCAGTAGGCAAGGACAAAATTGGAGCTGAACATAACCTTCTTTTTAGTTCCTCAATGGCCTCCTCACATTTTCCATCCCATATGAAGGCTACATTCTTCTGTGTCAACTTGGTCAACGGCGCAGACAAGGTAGAGAAGCCCTGTACAAATCTTCTATAATATCCAGCCAAGCCCAAGAAGCTTCTGATCTCTTTGGGAGTAACAGGCCTTGCCCACTCCATAACAGCAGCGATCTTTTCTAGGTCCACCGATATTCCCTCCTTATTAACCACGTGGCCGAGGAAAGAAACTGGAGGCAACAAAAATTCGCATTTGCTCAGCTTGGCGTATAGCTTATGGTCTCTCAGAGTGGCCAAGACCAGTCGCAAATGCCGATCATGCTCCTCCGCATCTTTAGAATACACCAAAACATCGTCTATAAAGACAATCACAAACTTGTCTAGGAAATACTTGAAAACTTTGTTCATCAGATCCATAAAGGCTGAGGGTGCATTAGTCAAACCAAATGACATGACCAAAAACTCAAAATGCCCATGATAAGAGCGGAACGCCGTCCGCGGAATATCTGACTCCCGAATCCTCAACTGGTGATAGCCCGAACGAAGATCAATCTTGGAAAACACAACACTATCACGCAGTTGGTCAAACAAATCGTCAATTCGAGGCAAAGGGTACCTGTTCTTAATAGTAACCTTGTTCAGCTCTCTATAGTCGATGTATAGCCTCATCGACCCATCTTTCTTTTTAACGAACAGCACTGGTGCACCCCAAGGTGAAGAACTCGGCCTTACGAAACCTTTTGCCAACATCTCATCCAGCTGAATTCGCAACTCTTCCAGCTCTCGCGGGGCCATCCGGTACGGCGCCTTGGCAATAGGACGCGTGCCTGGCTCCAAATCTATAACAAACTCGACATCTCGATCGGGTGGAAGACCGGGGAGATCATCAGGAAACACATCAGAGAAATCACATACCACAGGAATCTCTTTCAAACACGGCACTCGAACAACTGTCCCTACCAGAGAGACCACACAGGCAAAACAGCCAGAATCAAGCAACTTCCGAGCACGCACCGCAGAAATGACTGGAGACTCCTGGAGAGAATACCCATAAACGCTCCCTGGCTGACCGTTGTCTTTGACGAAGTCCAAGCGCTTACCCTTGCACTGGATCACAGCATCGTACCTTGACAATCAGTCCACGCACAAAATAACAACGAAGTCCTCCAGGTCAATCACCTTCAGATCTGCCTTGGCTAGAAAATCCCCCAACAAAATCGGACAATCAAGGACACCCAGGTTCGTAACCACAGAGTCACCGGAGGGGAACTTAACGTAAAAGGCACCACCAACACGATCTAGGCCCAAACTGAACCGCTCCACGAAGGCTCTAGCCACAAACGAGTGGGTAGCGCCTGAATCGAAGAGAAAGCGCGCCCAGCGGTTCTTTACCTTAAATCGTCCTACAAATAGCGCACTCATCTAAGGAAACAAACACTAAAACGAAAACTATAACCAAAAAGGGAACATAGCGAAACGACTGGGGAGGAGTCGAACCTGAGATAACCTTGGTCGAAGTCTGCGCTTCGTCTGCCGAAAGCACATTCAGCTTCCCCTTTCATCTATCCAATTGCTGAGCCAGTGGCAAAGCCTGGAAGGGAACTGGCTGCAGAATAGGCTGGGACTGTGGTCACTTTGTCTTGAGATGGCCCTTCTGGCTGCACTGAAAACAGACCTTATCTTTTAACCAGCAACGGGCAGCCTCATGCCCCTTCCTTCCACATAAGGCACATACCAGGTCTCCTCTGGGAGCACCCTGAATCGTGTGCACCTGTTCCTTCTTCTGCGCTCCTAACCTTTTGAAACACTTCTCAACGGGGTGGCCTGGCCGGCCACAAAAACTACGAACCTCTTTGTTCCTCTTTCTCGAGACAACATCAGGTTCCTGAGGACTCTTCCCTCCAACGGTCTTACGCTTATCCTTCCTCAACTGCTGGCCTCTATTTTTAGCATTCTCAATGGCCTCAACTCGCAAGGAAGCTTCAACCACGCTGGCATAACTGACTGCTCCGTAGGCATTCGCTAACTGCTGAATGTCGCTTCTGAGTCCACCAAGAAATCGCTTAACTCGGTCTGCTTCAACACTCCCCAGACTAGGGGCAAACCGACTCAACTTACTAAACTCAATCTCATACTCACTAACCGTGAGTTTCCTCTGCTTCAAATGGAGAAAGTCATTCATCAGCCGGTCCCTCTCGACTGAAGGCAGAAATTTACTCAACAACATCACCTTAAATGACTCCCAAGAGCATCCTGCCACCAAGCTTTCTTTCTCCCTCAGCCACCAATTCTTTGCTAATCCCTTGAGCTGGTAGGCAGCGAGCATCACTCTCTGATCGTCCGTAATCCCTGAGTAAGAGAACATCTCCTCAATGGTAATCAGCCAGTCATCCAAAATCATGAAATCTGCTTGCCCATCATAAGTAGGGGGTCTCAGCAGCTGAAACTGGGATATAAACGCCATCTCCGGGGGCACCACAACCAAAGGCACGGGAGGAGCAGGAGGGGCAGTAACGGCTACCCCCTCAGCGGGGTCCGGAACTCTCGGAGCCTGTCCCGCCACCAATGCCACAAGGGACTGAATCTGAGCCTACATAGCCACCACCTGTCTCGATAAGGCCTCATTGCTCTGCCGCAGGATTTCTACCAACGCCTCGCTCTGCGCTCCTGACGTCTCACCCTCGGATTGGGGGGTCGATCTCATCGCAGAACGTCTCGCCATCCTATAATCGCACAAGCTTTAGACAAAACCTAGCCCAACAGCTAGAACAAAACTACCTGGTACAGACAAACACACTTAAATATGAACTTCAACTGCAAAACTTGCTTTGGGAGTTGTTTTTACCATGATGATGTTATGCTTAACCTAAGAAGGTTCACGACCATCATACTAACTCATGTGCCTAAACCATGAATGCGTGTATTTGTATTCTTTTTGACTCAAAAACCATGCGTGTACATATGTCATCTTGCAAATCTTTAGCTTGGCACGTTGTGCTTATGAAATGTTATGCTATGAATGATGTGTTATGCATTCTAAAAAGGCCTTAATGCATGTCATGGGTGGCGTACACATGAAAATGTTATGCATCCCATACTACATAACATTCCCATGCAACGAAAAAATAAAACGTGCTAGCCGCATTCATGTGGTGAGGTTATGCATCCCATACTACATAACCCTCACATGTTCCCTCCTTTGGTGGATCCAAATACAAACACATATTATGCATCCCATACTACATAATATGCCACATATACTTCTTTATGCTCATGAGTGTAGTGTTCGTGCTTTATCCAAGACGTGCTGATGACACATCGGTGTGTGAATGGTATGACGCTAACCACTAATGCAAACAAGGGAAAGGTTGCCCAACCATTTGTCAAGCAACCTCCCTCTGATACCAACTGTCACAACCCGTATTCTCTCAACAATAAAATCGTATCAGAGCAAGAGAAAACACGTGTTGTGATGCCACGTCGTGCAGGAGATAACTGCACACGCTCAGGCAAGATTCCAGACCTTTAATTTAAAGGAAGATTGTTAATTAATTAAGAAGGAAAACCAGTTATATTGAATGGTCGTATCCCTCGGCACGGTGGATCAGCTAGTCCACAATTAAAAGTATATTTATACGCAGCGGAAAATACTTTGGTTCAATTAAGCTGACACCCTAAAAGAGCATAAGTGTCCCCGAGGGACGACTCATGGTATGCACGACTCTAAAGTGAATATAGTATATATGAAAGATAGTCTTTTTACGCTAAGGAAATATAGTGTCTTTGTTTTATAAATATGTTATGCATGATGTACATATAATAATGCTTTTAGGGTTTAAAATATCTAACATGCAACCTAGCATAAATCCTTCCCAGAAGCAAGTAAACAACCACAAATAGGCAAACAAAACAGCAGTTTAAGTTCATACGCAGCATCGCAAGAAGCCACCAGTTGGCGCCAACAACCTGACACGAACCCACTGGTGAGTATGTATGTCTATACAGAAAGGTAAAGAACTACCTCACAAAATCGGGGATCCACTAACTCAGCTACACAAGAGGCCACCAACCAGCCCCTCCAGAATAACTAGCCGCAGAACTGGCCACAATCTGGACCTGAGGCATTCAAGAAAAGAAGACCTCAGCAAGAAAATAATCAAAAGGTAAATAGAGCATTAGATTAATGAGAAAATAAAAGAAGGGTTTACCAACCCGGCAACAAACTGCTATAAGAAAAAGAGAGGATATGATAGTAAGAAAAGAGTACTGTCTAAAGCACAGCAAAGCACACCAAGTGCGAGCAATAAAAGCAACATGCCCTACAAAGAGTCTGCAACAGCAACAAGACGTATACATATCTGCCAAAAGAAAGAGAAAACATAAACAGGAAAGGGACTAACAGTCCTAACACGTGGGTGAGTGGCAGTGGTCAAAACATGGATCTGAATACGTAACCAAAACCAGATCCAAAAAGGGCTAAGGGGTCAAACAGTGGCAGCACTAGGGTCCCACACACGCCAACCCAAACCGGGGCAAAAGGCGGTGGCCACAGCTCACCACATAAAACCACCCCTCCAGAGGCCACCAAAACTCCACCACCTACCACAACCCAAGAGTCGGCGAGCAAAAATTAGCCGAACACCCAATACCACCCCCCTAGAGAAAGGGAAAAGTCACACTAACCAACCTAAGGAAACACACAAACCCAAGACAGAAATGTCGAGCCCACTCGACGCGGCGAGAGTAAGCTCCGCTTACTTGACGCTGAAATACTTAGCCGCAAATCCTACGCTGGGTGACAGTATTGAGTGAACTCGACTCACTCGATGCTGTCGGCGCTTTCCACTTAGGGTAAAAGTAAGGTTTAGTCAAAACCACAGCCTAAACTCTCCCAACGCGCAAAAACAGGGAGTTGGAAATTTAATCCCAACCCTCCGTTACATCCTAACTACTCGGGGCTACCGCAACTAAACCTAAACTATAACTAACCGCAGCCTCACCCTAACTCTAGCTACCCACTGTACACCAAACCTCGTACAAAAGAGAGAACATTGATTTAAATGTAAAAAGGCAAAGAAACAGCCCATGGATGAAATGAAGGAAAAAGGCATCCTATTGTTCTAATTCCTAAGGAGGAAAAATAATGAAAAGAGAAGTATTGCACAGGAAAAAAAACAGAGTAAGAGTTGGACTAATTTGGCAAGGGCAGGAGAGCCACTTGCCTCTACCTCCAGGAAAAAATAACAGATAACACCACAGCTTGGCACCGGTGGCAAGATCGGCCACCTAGAAGACCAAAACTGAAACTTGAGGAAAAAGAAAAGAAATCAGATATTCTCAACTCCTAGAATCAACCCTAAATCAAGAAAAACTTACATGGAAGGGAAGATCTAGCCAAGAGCATGCCAAATCCGCTATCACACGAGAAAAAACGGGCTCTAACCCTCCCAAAATCGCCGGCCAAAACAACCACCGCTTCCTCTCAAAACCCTTCCGCTGGAAGCTCTCCAGACTCGGGAACGATGAAAATGAGGAAGAAAAACGGTTCACGGCAACAAAATATGCTCTCAGGAAAAAAAGTACGAAACACGCCCCAGACACGCCCGTGACACGGCCCGACACGCCCGTGTCACGGGGCGTGTACTAACACACTCGACAAACGTCGATCTCCACTCGACGAAAACATGGGACACGCCCCCGATACGGCCCGACACGCCCGTGTCACGGGGCGTGTACTCACACACCTACCCACTCGACGATCGTCGATCTCAACTCGACGAAACAGGTGACACGCCCTGTGACACGCCCGTGTCACAGGCCGTGTACCAACTCAAACACCATTCGACGATCGTGGAGCCCCGATCGTCGAACAGAGAGACACGCCCCGTGTCACGCCCGTGTCCGATACGACACGCCCGTGACACGGCCTTGTTCTCACTAAAACTCTGCTTGACGACCATCGAGCGCAGCTCGACAAAGGGGGACACGCCCTGTGACACGCCCGTATCACAGGCCGTGTTCCTACAAAAACCCCGTCGACCAAAAACATTCGTCGACCAGAGAAACGGGAGCTCTACCCGAGCATGACACGCCCTAGGTCACGGGCGTGACCCAGGCCGTGTCACCCAAACTTACACAGAAAAAGAAACCTGCTAACACCTAGCAAACAAGAGGCAAGGCACCAGCCTACTAGCTCGGCCACATCAGGCATGCACAGCACAACAAACATTACAAACGTTACAGCTAACTGAACAAACGACAAAACGACGCGAAAGCAAACGATCCCGGATTTCGACCAAAACTCGCACCGTAGCTAAACTCCCAAGCTATGAAAACAACGGTGAGGTCGAAAACAACATCCGACGATCGCACAGTCGGGATAACACATCCCGAAGCCAAAACACAAGCATTTCCCTAAGAGGACCAACCGAGTCACCAAAAGAGACTCCGGCTAGCTGGGGAAATTTGCCAACAGGCTACAACCAGGCTACACCAGGAACCTAAAGAGCTAAGACCACGCTCGACAACGGCAAAGGGCCGGAAGTGCGTCATCGTAACGCCAATCCAAGAGCAAACAAAACAAATAAAAAACCGGGGGCGTTACACCATTGGTGAAGAGGGCTGCCCGCGAGCGTGCGCCGCCGAAGCAACACCCCCTCTTCAACTTCGACGCGCGTTGGAAGGACTCAGCGGGCGAGCCCATGCTGCAGTGGGACGAGCTCGCTCATCGAGTCTCCGTCTCCACTCTTCACCCCTCTTGGAACGACCGCGAGCCTGCCACCGGTCACGCCTATGCCATCGGCTTCGGCCTATATGGCCGGGAGGACGTCGAGGCCTACAAAAAGATGAACCTCCGGCAGCTCGGCCATGAGGGCCTGCAGTCCCACCTGCGGACCCTGGAGCTGCATCACATGCTGGCACGCCGCAGCTTCGCCCTCAGCCACCAACTCCAAAAGGCTGAGCAGGCTCGCGACCTCGCCAAGGATAAGGTCACCAATCAGGCGAGGCAGCTCGGCATAGCGGAGGGTCTACTCGCCCAAGCCGCCGGCGGGCTGTAAGTGTCAAGCGCTGTTCTTCTTTTTTACTTAGAATATTTTGTGCTGCTGCTAAATGGACTCTTTAACAGGATGCCAAGGCCACTGGGGATCTTCAGGCTCGCAACACCGAGCTGGGGGAGGAGGTCAGCCAGCTGCGCGCACTCCTGGCCGCGGATGCCAAGGCTGCTGGGGAGATCCAGGCTTGCAATATCGAGCAGGGGGAGGAGATCAGCCAGCTGCGCGCACGCCTCGCCGAGCTGGAGGGCGCGAACACGAAACTGAAGGGGGAGAATCAGCACCTCCTCGGCGAGGTCCGTCGCCAGGCAGAGATCTTCTTCTCGCCTCACGACATCGACCCCACCCTCCCCTACAAGAGCCCGCAGATCTTTGGCGAGGCCGACCTCGTCGAGAGATTGCGGATCAACTCCATCCAAGCCACCGAGTGCACCCTCCAGATGATGAAGGATTCTGGGGTGCTGGTGGAGGGGTGCGAGGGGATCTCGACTCGGGACCTAATGTCGATCCTGTTCCTGGCAACGCCGCCCAGCGAGAAGGAAGACAGCCTGGACGCGATGTTCGGGAAAAGCTTTCAGGATCCTTCGGGTGACGGCGAGGACCAGTCCGGCAGAGGGGGCGAGGCCTAAGGATAGCCTGTACTTTTTGTTTTTTCTTTTTGTTCACTCGCCGAGGCGAGCCCCCTGTAATTACTTTTTGTAAACAATTAATAAAAGTTTTTGATCATACCCGTGCCACTTCCTTTTCTTTTCTTTCCTTACTTTGTTTGTTGTGCTCTGAATATATGCGAGTGCTTCCCCACGCGACCTCGCCGAGACAGGTTCCGCGAGTAGGGTAGTTATGAGAGCGCGCCCGCGAGTGGATGCGTTTTGAGTGTTCGCCGACCCCCAAGCGATTCGGGGGCGAGTTGCTATCTGCCCTTGTCACGCCACCATAACTCGCACGCGAGCCATCCAGGTTGGGCCCGAAAAAAAGAAGAGAAACTTTTCCAAGTCAAACGGGCAAAGGGGTGAGGTGCCCCGGCCTGGATCACCCTCCTTTGGCGGGGCCCGGGTCCGCGACCTACTCGCCAATGCTGAGCCGGGAATGACGAGTCCATACTCGCCCATGCAGAGTCCTCCGGCCTAGCTTGCCTTCCTTTTTGATCATGTCGAGCTGGATTTGCCGAGCCCGAGCTCGCCTTGACAGAACCCCTTTCCCCTTGCTTCCTGGCACTTTGAGACTTTGATCTTTATCTGACGGTTTCGAGGCCGACACCATCGAGTGACTTTCGGCCTTGTCAGCTAGGTGAGAGCCGGACAGCGGGATCTGCTCGAGGCCAAGGATGACACCGAGTGACTTCCGGCCCTGCCAGCTAGGTGAGAGCCTGGCAGCGGGATCTTCTCGGGGTCCAAACACATTCCATCGAGTGACATCCGGCCCTGTCAGCTAGGTGAGAGCCTGACAGCAGGATTTGCTCGAGGCCAAGGATGACACCGAGTGACTTCCGGCCCTGCCAGCTAGATGAGAGCCTGACAGCGGGATCTTCTCGGGGTCTAAACACATTCCATCGAGTGACATCCGGCCCTGTCAGCTAGGTGAGAGCCTGATAGCGGTATCTGCTCGAGGCCAAGGATGACACTGAGTGACTTCCAGCCCTGCCAGCTAGATGAGAGCCTGGAAGCGGGATCTTCTCGGGGTCCAAACACATTCCATCGAGTGACATCCATCCCTGTCAGCTAGGTGAGAGACTGACAGCGGGATCTACTCGAGGCCAAGGATGACATCGAGTGACTTCCGGCCCTGCCAGCTAGATGAGAGCCTGGCAGCGGGATCTTCTCGGGGTCCAAAACACATTCCATCGAGTGACATCCGGCCCTGTCAGTTAGGTGAGAGCCTGACAGCGGGATCTGCTCGAGGCCAAGGATGACACCGACTGACTTCCGGCCCTGCCAGCTAGGTGAGAGCCTAGCAGCGGGATCTTCTCGGGGTCCAAAATACATTCCATTCCTCTATGCAGGCTAGCTATGATAATACTAGAGAGTTGAAGGAATTTATTATAATCAAAGTGTCTGAAAGTGCAACTAGATCTGATATACTCTAGCGGGGGGTGAATAGAGTATATGGTGTTTTAGTGCTTTTAAAAACTTTTACAACTATTGTTGTAATAAGTGTGAGCAGGGAAGCAAATATAAATCTAATCACAGAACTAAGCTATGCAAAAACTAAGCACAGACAAATCAAGGCCAGAAACAAAAAGTAAACAAGCAGAGCCAGAGGACACAAGGAAATATAGTGGTTCCCCAAACTTGGGTACATGCACTCTTCTACCACCCTAGGTAGGAATCCACTGCAGGATGAGTTGATCAGGTGTCCTGGGCACCAATGAGCTTTTGATAAGGTGCTCAAAAAACAAAGCAGATTTTTTGATCAGGTGTCTTGCCACCAATGAGCTTTTGACAAGGTGCTCAAAAACCAGATTCAAACTTTTGAAGGGAGTTTGAGAAACCCTTTACAAACTGGGGGTGAGAGAGTGATGGCAGTCTTCTCTTTCTCAAACAACTGAGAAGACTATGTGGATTGATGTCAAAGCTCCCCCTGAATCCTTGAAATCTTCAGGAAGAAAAGCTTTGCTGAGGGTGATAGGCCTTCAAATGGTAGAACTCCAGCAATAGATGGTTTCAGCAATGGCTGAAATGTTGAGTGTCTGGAGTCTTGAAATGATGTTGGCCTTGAACACTTTGAGAGCTGAAGAGATCTGAAGATTTTTGAAAGCTTGATCTCTTTGATGAGTGTTCTTCAGAATTCTTTTTGACAGAAAATTTTGAAAGAGTCTCTGTAATCTGTGTTGTGTATTCTCTTCTTGTTAATCTCTATTGATTCAAAAACATTCTGTCTTTTATTCTCTGTTCCAGAATAGAATATCATTCTCTGTCAAAGATAGCCGTTGGTCTGCATTGATTGCATCCTTAATTGCAAAAACTCTTCTGGAGGAAAGTCCACAGAATTATTCCTTGAAAGATCCCTTGAAACTTGGTCCAGAAATAAATGAAAACGGCTAGCAAATCTCTGAATTAATTGCATAATAACTCCTGTCTGATTTGAATTTGAATTCTGGAAGTTATCTGAAATCGTCGAACTGAGCTCTGCTATCGTCGAGCTGAGCTCAGCGAACTGGAAAACTCAAGCAGCAAAATAATCGTCGATCTGAGCTCAAAGATCGTCGAACTGAGCTCAGAGATAAAGATCCAGTGCAGAGTCAAAATCGTCGACCTGAGCTCACCGATCGTCGAATGGAGTTCGACGATATTATGAAGTTGAGCTCAGCAATCGTCGAATGGAGTTCGACGATATTAAGAAGTTGAGCTCAGCGATCGTCGAATGGAGCTCGACGATCTGTTGAAGTTGAGCTAGACGATCGTCGACCTGAGTTCGACGAATCGTCGTGCTGAGCTCGACGATCAGACTTAGTCTCCAGACAGAAAGACTTGGTCTTCAGGGCAGCTTCCAAACCTAGACTACTAACCCTTAGACTCAATTCTAATTGACCTATTAAGCTATACAGAAGGTCAAACAAAGGTTCCTAGAGACATAGTGATCCTGACCCAAATTAGTAATAGGGTGTTCCAACAATCTCCCCCTATTTGGGTTAGAATAACTATTTACAGACTTTGGAAAAATTCAAATAACAACATACAATCAGAAAGGCATAAAAACAACAGCAGCTAGACATTGCAGAAACATCACAGATATATATATATATGTATGTATATGGCATCCAGATTACAGTCAGAAAATCCAAAGATTGTCACCTTACAAAGTCATTTCTTCTCTTTGCCTTTAACCATTTTGATTTCTCTGTTAGGGTTCAGGGCTTCTTTGTTGGATCTGATGTCATCTGCTGCACCCAAATAAGTTTGCTTTGAAGTCTTGGGGACCACAGCAGCAGGATGCAATTCCATATATCTGTCTGCATCAAAGAATTTTCTGGAGGCATATTTCTCTAGTTCCTTCTGTCTCTGCTCTGACATTGTAGAAATATTTGAAGTGTCTAAACCTTGCTCTCTGGCCTTCTTGATCTGGTCTAGTGCAGCCAACTCCTTCATCCTAGCAGTCCAAGCAGATGGATTCTTTTCAGGGTCCTCAAATGGTACAGGTGGCTCATACCTGTTGGAAGAATTGTCTTGAGGAGGCCTGGGAGACAGTGTCTCTTTGAGCTTGTAGGGGAAGGGACCAGAAGTAGTATCAGATGAAACATGTCCTCCCCTGGAGTATGGGTGCTGCCTGGAATGCCCTTTAGAATAAACCTGAAAATCTCTCTGATTTCCCCTGTATCCTCCTCTCCTAGAATAAGAACCCCTAGACTGGCTTTCCCTTTGGTAGGATCTGGCATGGGGTTGATAGGGAGCCTGGCTTCTAGCTGGGGCTTGACTTGCAGAGCTGCCACCTGCACCTGCATCAGGAGGAGATGGTGGAGGAGGATGAGGGTGCTGGAACTGGGAGGAGCTCTTTTCATACTTTCTCTTCTTTTTCATGGCTTTCAGCTGATTTTTGGAATACTGCATCCAATGTTCAGTAATTTGGCAGTTATGCAGAATATAATAAGGAATATCATTATCATCCTTTACTTTTGCAGGAGGAACCCTTTTCATAGCCTTGCTCCTAGCTTTCCTTTTTCTGGTAATAGTAGCAGATGAATCATCAGAGTCTGTTTTGTATTCATCAGATTCAGAGCTCTGATCATCATATAAAGCATTTATTCTTTTCATAAGATCTTTCTTCAGCTGAGCAGAAGCAGAAGAGACAGAAGCTGAAATAGCAGCAGCAGGGACAGCAGCAGATTCAGGAGGAGAAGCAGAACCAACAACAGCAACAGCAGGAGTGATGGCAGCAGCAACTTCAGTAACATCAACAAAATCTGCAGCAGGCTCAAAATCAGTGGCCTCTGTCATCAGAAAATCCTTGGATATCTCCTCATCAGAGGCAGTTGGGATTTCAGCAGCAGCAAGAATATTTTCAGCAGCAGCAAAAACGGTCCTTTCTTCAACAGCAGCAGTAGCAGTAATTACTGAGAGTACAAAAGAAGATATAATGCTGGGGTCACAGCCAGAGAAAGGCACCAGTGCCTTGGACAGGTCTTCTGAGGGCTGGACAGCATTACTCTTAGGCAAACAACTGAAAAAGGCAGTATCAAAAGCTGAGAGCAAGGACTTTAGGTCTAGTGCCAGAACTGGAGTAGGAGGCAGAGCAGCAAGAGCAGAGGTAGTAGAAACAGAAACATCAGCAGCAGCAGCAGTATCATCAACAGCAGGAACAGAGACAGCAGCAGCAACAACATGAAAGCTTGCTTCATATGGCATCTTCCCCTGCCTAGATGCAGATACATCTGTATCAAGGCACACTACTGGAGGTGCTGCCTGATGAAGGAGGGAGGAAAGCCTGGCAGAGAGAGCTGCCACTGACTGTTGTAGAGGAGGAGCTAAGGAGGTCTCTAACAATAGAGAGAGCCTGGGGGCAATGAGCTCATACAACCTGTCAGCTAGGGCTGAGAGGTCTACATGCTCAACAACAGGAGCAGAGGTAGATGGAATGGGGATAGCTGAGGATGCTGGAAGTGGAGGGCTAGATAGTGGAATGGATGGCTCAGGAGTGGGGATGGTGGATATGGAGGACAAGGGGATGGATATGGATGGGGTGAAAGTTGGTTGGTCAATGATGTGGAGGAGGAGATCTTGAAAAGATGTGGAGGAGGAGGGTAACTCAGGAGGAGATGAGGGGGAATCATCCATGTAGGAGTCATCCAGAAGGGTGAAAGATGGTATGGAGGGAGAAGAAGTGACATTTGGAGGAGGGTAGGAGAATAGTGGGTGGAAATGGTCTTCTGGTGGAGGTAGAATTGGTGCTGGAGTGGAGTTGAGGTTAGAGATGGGCTGGATATGGTAATGGGGGATGGAGCTGGAATGGTGGATGGAAGAGGTAGGGTTGGAATTAGAGAAGGAGAAGAGGCAGCAACAGCAGCAGCCAGGTCTTCTGCAGGAGCAGAGACCTGTGGGAGAGTGACTCTGTGAGTCCTGGTGCCTGAAGGAGCACTAGAGGAGGGCCTGCTGGGCTTGCTTATTTGCCTGTCCCACTTGCCAAAGAGGGCACAGGTGAGTCTCTTGGAGGCATTGATGTGCACTCCAGAGGAGACCAGCAAGGCAGGGCACTTGTTCTGCAGGAAGACTCCAATAATCCTTCCAAAATTAACAAAGCTTTTGTTGATTTTCTTCTTGATTAGGTCAAAGAAGACCTCTCCCCAGTTTAAACTTTTCTTATCTACCAGAGCTCCCATGAGACAGAGCTGATGTCTGGAGATAGTATCATGAGCTGAGTGCTTTGCCAGCAGCACTTTTCCTACCACATCTGCTAGGAACCTGTACTCATCAGACAAGTTCCTTTTGAATAACTTGCTAGGGTTTCCCTCTGGATGACCCATCCTGGCAAGTATGTCAGAAAACTCCTCTCCAGATAACTCAGCAGTATCATCTCCAGTCCTTAGTCCAAAAACATCTGTTAAAATGGTGGGGGTCAGAGGTACCTGAGTTCCAGCAATGGAGCCAACTATAGTAGAGTTGTCCAGATTATGAGCAGTGTAAACTCATTCCTTGATTTCATCTGAGGCCAGCTTTATCCTGGTGGTCATGAGGGCAGACAAGTTCTGATCCTTGAATAAACTCAGAATGTCTTTGAAAACTTGGTCAGTAGTACTGAATGATTCCATATCAATGTCGAAGCCTGCATCAAACTTCATTGCGGCTAGAACAGCAACTGATACAGCCATTGTACCTGCAAAAATTCAACAAACAAAACGACCAAGTGTAGAACTGTTTGGAGGGAAGAAGATTCTTGCAGAGAAATTGAAAGCGCAAGAGAGAACGACGGCGAAAAATGAGTTTTATATTAGGGTTCGACGCAGAATTGGAAAGATCGTTGAACTCAGTTCGACGATCGAGGCTTCTAAAGGAATCTGAAGAGACTCCAACATCGTCGATCTCCGTTCGACGATCTTGAAAGGCGTCGAGCTCCGTTCGACGATCGTTCAGTGAACATAATCGTCGAGTGCCGTTCGACGATCGTTGACCGGAAGAGATAGTTCATACTATCTGAGAGGCGCTGAACTCAGTTCGATGATTCTGGAAATCGTCGATCTCCGTTCGACGATCTTAGGGGAAATCGTCGAGCGCAGTTCAGAGATCAGAAAAATTCTAGACACTAAGAAAAATCAGAATTTTTGCCTAGTCTTGGTCAATTTTTAGCTTTCAAAATCTTGGAGATTATTTAAGACTTCCTCCATCTAACATTCCTAACTGATTTAGGAAGAAGGTGTGTTTCTTTTCATCCAAAGGCTTGGTGAAAATATCTCCCCTTTGTAAATCAGTTGGGATATATTGTAATTCAATTTTGTGTTTTTCAACATTTTCCCTTAAGAAATGATGTCTTATCTCTATGTGTTTTGTCCTACTATGGAGGACTGGATTTTGAGCTATAGAAATAGCACTTGTATTATCATAAAAGATTTTAGACTTCTCTAAGTTGTAACCATAGTCTAGGAGTTGGTTTTGAATCCACAATATTTGTGAACAACAACTGCCTGCAGCCATATATTCAGCTTCAGCAGTTGAGGTTGACACAGATGTTTGTTTCTTACAGAACCAAGAGACAAGTCTGTCACCAAGGAACTGACAAGTTCCACTGGTGCTTTTCCTGTCAATTCTGCATCCAGCATAATCAGCATCAGAGAATCCAGTTAAATTAAATGCTGAATCTTTTGGATACCAGAGACCTAGATTTGGACAACTTTTAACATACCTGAGAATCCTCTTTACTAATGTTAGGTGTGACTCTCTAGGGCTTACTTGGAACCTAGCACATATACATGTAGCAAACATTATATCTGGTCTACTAGCTGTAAGATACAGTAAAGAGCCAATCATTACTCTATATGTTGTCTGATCAACAGGTTTCCCATGTTCATCAGCATCCAATACAGCATTGGTAGGCATGGGTGTTTTCATACAAGATGCCTCAGACATACCAAATTTCTTAACCAGTTCATTAGCATATTTGGTTTGAGAAATAAAGATGCCTTCAGCATGTTGTTTGACTTGCAATCCTAGGAAGAAGGATAGCTCACCCATGCTACTTATCTCAAATTTAGAGTGCATTAGGTTAGAAAATCTTCTGCACAATTTTGAGTCAGTAGAACCAAAAATGATATCGTCTACATAAATTTGTACTAGTAGGGTATGGGACTTATGGGTTCTAATAAAAAGAAATGGTCTACTCTACCCCTTATAAAACCATTTTCCAAGAGAAAGCATGCTAGAGTCTCATACCATGCTCTAGGAGCTTGCTTGAGACCATATAATGCTTTGTTCAGTCTTAAAACATAATCAGGATAAGTTGGAGAGATAAAACCTGGAGGTTGTCTGACATAAACTTCCTCTTTGATGTCTCCATTTAAAAAAGCACTCTTGACATCCATCTGATAGACCTTGAAGCCTTTGTGAGCTGCATAAGCTAGAAATATCCTGATGGCTTCCAATCTTGCAACAGGTGCAAAAGTCTGGTCGTAGTCAATTCCTTCTTCTTGAGAATATCCCTGGGCAACTAGCCTTGCCTTGTTCCTTATAATTACTCCTTGATCATCCAGTTTATTTCTGAATACCCATTTTGTTCCAACAATGGAATGATCCTTAGGCTTTGGCACTAGTTCCCATACTTTGTTCCTCTCAAATTGATGCAACTCCTCTTGCATTGCAATGATCCAGTGTGGATCTTGCTCTGCATCTTGAATTGACTGAGGTTCAATTTGAGAAAGGAAGCAGGTGTGCAACAGGTTTTGGTTGACCTGATTTCTGGTTTGCACACCAGCTGAGAGTTCTCCAATTATTTGGGAAATTGGATGGTCTCTTGATGTTACTAAATCAATAGGGGGTGTTGATTGTTCACCAACCTGTGTTGTTGTTTCCTCTTGTGGTACAACAACTGGCTCTTCAAGTTGAGCTTCAATGTGTTGAGCATTCCCTTCATCTTCACTGCTTTCATCCTCTTGAGCAACCTGTAGCTTGTTCATATCTTCAACTAGAGAGTGTTCCTGCAAAGGTTCTATGCTAGAAGAAATCTTCTCCTTGAAAGACATGTTAGTTTCATCAAATGAAATATGAACAGATTCCTCAATTTTCAAAGATGATTTATTATAGACCCTATAGGCCTTGCTGATCATGGAGTATCCCAGAAACACTCCTTCATCAGCTTTGGCTTGAAATTTTGCTAAGTATTTCTTGTCATTATTGTGAATATAGCAAATGCAACCAAAAATTCTAAAATAGTCAACTTTAGGTTTCTTCCCTTTGAGTAATTCATAGGGAGTCTTTCCCTTCAGTTTATGTATCAGACTTCTGTTCAGCACATAGTTGGAGGTGTTCACTGCCTCTGCCTAAAAGGATAGAGGTAGATGAGCATCTGACAACAATGTAGTGGCAGATTCAATAAGGGTTCTATTTTTCCTTTCAGCTACCCCATTTTGTTGAGGAGTTCTAGGAGCTGAGAAAGTATGTCTGATCCCTTCACTCTGACAGAACTCTTGCATAAGAAGAGAATCAAACTCTGTCCCATGATCACTTCTGATCACGGCAATGTGAGTATTGAACTCAATCTGTATACATTTGAGAAACTCTGTCAGACACATAAAGTTATCAGACTTTTTCTTTAGAAAGAACACCCAAGTGAATCTAGAGAAGTCATCTACAATTACTAAAGTGTAGGATTTCCCTCCTAGGCTTTGTACTGTGATGGGTCCAAATAGATCCATGTGTAACAGGTACAATATTCTAGGTGAATCACTCTTATTAGGTGACTTAAAACTGTTTTTAGTTTGCTTGCCTAATTGACAGGCCTTGCAGAGTCCTTCCTTCTTGTAGGGGCCAGAAGGTAGTCCTCTAACAAGGTTGTCCTTGGATAGCCTAGCAATAGTTCTAAGGTTTAGGTGTCCTAATCTCTTATGCCATAACACATTTGGTCTACAGACTGAGTTAAACAGGCAAATATCTATATCAGTTGAAAGAAAATCTACTAAATAGATGTTACCTTTCCTTTTACCTGTCAACACAGTTGTGTTGTCCTCTGACTTGATTTTGCATAAGGTTTTGCTGAAGGTCACCTGGTAGCCTTCATCACACAGCTGACTGATGCTGATTAGGTTGTGCTTCAGTCCTTCCACATAAGCTACCTTCTTGAAGGTTACTGAACCAATCTGGACTGCACCATATCCTTTAGTTTGTCCAAAGTTGGAATCACCAAAGATAACCTTGGGTCAAAGCTTGGCTCTAAAGGAAGTGAGGTTGTCCTTGTTCCCTGTCATGTGCTTAGAGCACCCACTATCCAAATACCATTGCTGGTTAGATGTTGGATAGGTCTTCACCTGCACATAAAAAATTCATTTGTTTTTGACCCAGTATAGCTTGGGCCTAGGTTGATAACCTCTAAATTCAGAAATGAAAGACATCCCTGGCTGACTCTTATATCCTTCAGGATGATATCTCCTTGGAGGTAAAATCCATTTAGTATAAGGGTTAAAGGTTTGGAATGAAGAACCCTTAGGATTCAATTTTGATTTGCCTTTGAAAAAGTTTCCAGAGTTCTGACCTCTGTTCGACGATCTTGGAGCTGAGTTCGACGATCTTGGGTCAGATCGTTGAGCTCCGTTCGACGGTCGACTATGGGTGAGGTCAGGTATATGCGATCGTCGAGCTGCGTTCGACGACTTTGGCTGAGATCGTCAATCTTTGTTCGACGATTTTTCCTGAGATCGTCGAGCTGCGTTCGACGATCATCGATCTTCATTCGACGATCGTCGATCTCCGTTCGACGATTTTTGCTGGGACTCAGTTTTCTGAGGCAGATCAGAATTTTTGCTGGCAACCTCTACAACTCCCTTTCCCTTGTTAGAAATAAACTTGATGGGAGTTGTTAGGACTATAGGTTGGCTGGATGAAGCACCCAAGCCCAGTGTACTGTTGAATCGAGAGTTCACTGTGCTTGTGATGTCCATCAGCTTGATGCTTCTCCCATTAAGGGATTCTTCAAGCTTCTTGGCCTCAGAGAGCTCACTTTTAAGTGTAGCTATCTGTTCCCTACAGTTCTCCAACTCCTGAGAGAGTTTGAGGTTTTCTGACTTTAAACCATTGTGTTCAGATAATTGATTTCTGAGAGAGATAATCTCTTGCTCAGACTTTAGCAGGTCTAAACACAGTGCTTTAAATTCAGATTTAAAATCTTCTGAAGTAAAATCAAAGGAACTAATTACCTGATCTTCTTCAGGTTGAGTCTCTGAGTCTGACTCTGACTCTTCTTCCTCTGAATTATGCTGTGAGGCATTAATTGCCATCATGCAGAATTCCTTTTCTTCTGCATCATCCTCATCATCACTGGAGCTGGATGAGGCTTCTGATTCCTCTTCTGTCTCACTCCAGGATTCAGCAACAAACCCTTTCCTTGTATGCTTATTTTTGCTGGAAGAAGGTTTGCTATTGCCATTCCTTTTGGGGTCCTTCTCCTTTCTTCTTTCTTTTCTGTCCCTTCTGTCCTTGTTCTTGTTCTCTGGACAGTCAGGAACTATATGCCCTGGTTTCCTGCAACCAAAGCAAATAATGTCTTTGTTATTGCCAATGGACTTGTCATACCTTGGCTTATCCTGCTCCTTGTATGATCTTCTTCTGAAGTCCTTTCTGGCCATCTTGTAGAATCTTTTGGCCAACAAGCTGAGTAGTTCATCATTGTCTGTGCTCTTATCTTCAGGTAGATCATCAGTTGCCTTAAAGGCTATGGTTTTCTCTTTCCTTGTGGCTGGTGAAGCAGCCTTCTGTTCTTCCTCTCTATTCTTGATGAGTAGCTCATAAGATTTGAGCTTACCCAACAAGGCTTCAGTGGTGATCTCATTCAGGCTTCTGGCATCCTTAATTGGCCAGATTCTTGAGTCCCAAGTGCTGGGGAAGCACATTAGGATCTTGTCATTAAGTTCTGTCAGAGAAATCTCTTTGTCCAATGTCCTTAGTTCACTGACAATTAGACTCAGTCTGTTGTACATGTCTTCCACTGACTCAGTCTCTCCCTACTTGAAGTTCTCATATTGGGAGATGAGATGGGATCTTCTGTCCTTTCTCTCATCAGCTGAGCCTGAGACAATTTCTGAGAGCTTGTCCCAAATCTCCTTGGCTGAGTTGCATTCAGCTACCTTTTGGAATATGTCATCTGACATTGTCTGGGCTAGGATGTTCATAGCCTTGGCATCAGCTACTTTCCATTTTTTGATGTCAGCATCTGTTCCTGATGGAGGTGGAACAGCATTTGTGCTTGTGCTCTCTGGGGGTCTTGGACACACTGTCAAAACAGAATTGAAAATATCTTCGTCAATGGAATTCATGTAAAGTCTAATCCTTGCCTTCCAAAGTGCAAACTTGGAAAGATTGCACACTGGAGGTCTGGTGCTAGCATAATCTTTGTTTTGGGCCATGAGTTGTGCACACAAAATCTAATAATAAAATACAAAAGAAAAACAGATCTAGTTTAGGATCTTGGGGTTCAGGTGTTAGCATGTACAACCAATCAGGTATGGTATGTTTAACCAACCTCGCTTTGATACCAATTGAAAGTGCAACTAGATCTGATATACTCTAGAGGGGGGTGAATAGAGTATATGGTGTTTTAGTTCTTTTAAAAACTTTTACAACTATTGTTGTAATAAGTGTGAGCAGGGAAGCAAATATAAATCTAATCACAGAACTAAGCTATGCAAAAACTAAGCACAGACAAATCAAGGCCAGAAACAAAAAGTAAACAAGCAGAGCCAGAGGACACAAGGAAATATAGTAATTCCCCAAACTTGGGTACATCCACTCTTCTACCACCCTAGGTAGGAATCCACAGCAGGATGAGTTGATCAGGTGTCCTGGGCACCAATGAGCTTTTGATAAGGTGCTCAAAAACCAAAGCAGATTTTTTGATCAGGTGTCTTGCCACCAATGAGCTTTTGACAAGGTGCTCAAAAACCAGATTCAAACTTTTGAAGGGAGTTTGAGAAACCCTTTACAAACTGGGGGTGAGAGAGTGATGGCAGTCTTCTCTTTCTCAAACAACTGAGAAGACTATGTGGATTGATGTCAAAGCTCCCCCTGAATCCTTGAAATCTTCAGGAAGAAAAGCTTTGCTGAGGGTGATAGGCCTTCAAATGGTAGAACTCCAGCAATAGATGGTTTCAGCAATGGCTGAAATGTTGAGTGTCTGGAGTCTTGAAATGATGTTGGCCTTGAACACTTTGAGAGCTGAAGAGATCTGAAGATTTTTGAAAGCTTGATCTCTTTGATGAGTGTTCTTCAGAATTCTTTTTGACAGAAAATTTTGAAAGAGTCTCTGTAATCTGTGTTGTGTATTCTCTTCTTGTTAATCTCTATTGATTCAAAAACATTCTGTCTTTTATTCTCTGTTCTAGAATAGAATATCATTCTCTGTCAAAGATATCCGTTGGTCTGCATTGATTGCATCCTTAATTGCAAAAACTCTTCTGGAGGAAAGTCCACAGAATTATTCCTTGAAAGATCCCTTGAAACTTGGTCCAGAAATAAATGAAAACGGCTAGCAAATCTCTGAATTAATTGCATAATAACTCCTGTCTGATTTGAATTTGAATTCTGGAAGTTATCTGAAATCGTCGAACTGAGCTCTGCTATCGTCGAGCTGAGCTCAGCGAACTGGAGAACTCAAGCAGCAAAATAATCGTCGATCTGAGCTCAAAGATCGTCGAACTGAGCTCAGAGATAAAGATCCAGTGCAGAGTCAAAATCGTCGACCTGAGCTCACCGATCGTCGAATGGAGTTCGACGATATTGTGAAGTTGAGCTCAGCGATCGTCGAATGGAGTTCGACGATATTGAAAAGTTGAGCTCAGCGATCGTCGAATGGAGCTCGACGATCTGTTGAAGTTGAGCTAGACGATCGTCGACCTGAGTTCGACGAATCGTCATGCTGAGCTCGACGATCAGACTTAGTCTCCAGACAGAAAAACTTGGTCTTCAGGGCAGCTTCCAAAACTAGACTACTAACCCTTAGACTCAATTATAATTGACCTATTAAGCTATACAGAAGGTCAAACAAAGGTTCCTAGAGACATAGTGATCCTGACCCAAATTAGTAATAGGGTGTTCCAACAGTGTCGCTTACATGCTTCAGGGGAAAAATCATTTTAGGTCGTCACCACTCCAGGTGAGACTCAGGGTCTCGCCCTCTACATTTTGGAGTTGATAGCCTCCTGACTTCAAGGCTTCCTTTACAATGAATGGTCCCTCCCAACTGGGATTGAGCTTCCCTACGGATGTCGGCCTCCCTGCTGCATTCACCTTATTCAGCACCAAGTCCCCTTCCACGAACTGTTTGACCCTGACATGCTTGTCAAAGTACTTGGCCATTCTTCTTTTCACCTCCTCCTGTCGGATAGTGGAAAGGTCCCTCACCTCTTACACCATTGATGTAGGCTACCGGGGCGAAATGTTCGGCACGTTCTAGTGACTAAATCTACCCCCCACAAGATCTAATTTGGAAACACCACACGCGAGCGTAGCCACGACTTAGATTAACGTTTATCATCACACAACGACTTGAGTATCGCGAACCCTCTTAGGATCAAATAGTGACTAGAGGCCACTATCCTTTCCGGCGAAATGAACCCACACGGTTCAGTCGAGTGAAGTCGCACCAAGGAGATCCACCAAAGAAATGATTCGGAAAAGTGGTTGATCTCCCCCGACTAAGAAAAAACCAAAGGTCACCACCCCTCTTCGAATGCGAGAAACTCGGAGAATCAAATACGAAAACCAAATGGAAATACTTCGATGATTAAAATTTCAGATTTCACACCAAAACTTTCGCACAAGAAATATGCGGAGGATGTAGAAGAAGCACACAAGATAGAGAAGAGGAATCGTTACCCCAACTCGTAGATAGTTGCACGTGGAGAATCGCTCAACCACGGATCCGCCGGAGTCACACCGGAAGAAGCTTGCACGTCCACCTTCAACGGAGTCACACCGCGAAGTTCCCACGTCGGAAGAGGAGGGCCTACACTTGGCTGAAACCCTCAAGGAGGCGGACAAGGGAGGGGGCGGCGGAAATGAGAAGATATTCTCAAAAGCTGAAATCTTTTTTTAGGGTTACTTTCTTCATCTAAAACCAAGGGAGTGGATGCCTTATATATGGCCCACTCTCAATAAAAGTTATACATAAAATATTTCAGAAATTAAAGGCATTTGGAGGCTAAATGCAGGCCACCAATTAAACAAAACATAGCATAAAATTGTTATCTGCAGCCCGGCATTTTTTTTTGACAACAACGTCATTTGATGGCGTTATCTCGCGAGCGAAGATGGTAGCGGGAAGAGGTGCGGCGCCGCGCTCCCACGTCTTTATTTCACCTTAGATCTTTGCTTTGTAATGGTGGCGTGTCATCCGTTAGCGCTTCAACATCAACGGCCGCGGGTTGGAGAGGGTCGGCTCCGTCAATCCTCCCCTCCTCAAAAGGACTCATCACCGAGGAGTTGGCGTCTTTGTAGCGGCGAAGGAGAGCATCATCCAAGCGAGCCACTTCATCTTCGGGAACCTATGAATCATCGGAGGATGGGCGATCACGCCAGTGGACAAAATAGCGGCGAGAGGTACCAAGTGCGGACGGGAGAACTTCATCGGCAAGGATCTTGTCTGGTAAGAAAGAGGTCTTGGGAAAACTAGGAAAAGCGTTCGTCGAAAAAGGTAAGACTGAAGCAAAATCATCCACCAACGTACCTCCAACGGAATCCGAAGGAAGAGACGATTCATGAGACCTTTCCCCCCCAAACCCAAGAGAATAGCGAGAGGAAGAAGAGACAGGAGAGTTGCATATTTCAAGTGGCGGAGAAGTATAAGGTGTTAAATCGGAAACATTAAAAATAGGGGATATACCCCAATCGGACGGTAAATCCAAAAGATACGCATTGTCGCCTAATTTCTTAGCAACTCGAAAGGGGTCGGCTCTCCGATTGGCCAACTTTTTGACGGTACCCGAAGGCATCCGCTCGGGAATGAGACGAACTAAGACCAAATCACCAACATTAAAATGGATGGCTCGGCGGTGCAAATTCGCGTGTAACTGATCAGACGTATATTGCGTGGCTAAGACTTCTTGTATGTGTTTATGTAAATTTTGAATGTGTTGGGTAAATTCCTGTGCGAAGTGACTTGATTTATAAGTGGGCGGTAGGGGAATCAAGTCAAGTGGCACGGCGCCTTATAACCGTGCACAATCTCATTCGGCGACAACCCGGTAGACCTATTCTTAGAAATATTATAAGCGAGTTGTGCGTGTGGGAGAATGAGATCCCAAGTGCCTTTGTGCTCTCCAACAAGACAACGTAAAAGATTGCCCACGCTTCTATTTATGACCTCCGTTTGGCCATCCGATTGCGTATGATAGGCGGACGAAAACAAAAGTTTGGTTCCCATAAGTTTCCAAAGCGTCTTCCAAAAGTAACTAGTAAATTTGACGTCCCGATCACTAACGATAGTTTTTGGAACACCGCGGTGCCCGACAACTTCCTTAAAATAAATTTTTGCCATTTGCGAGGTGTCACTAGTTTTGCTACATGGAATAAAGAACGCCATCTTCGAAATACGGTCTACCACTACCAAAATAGAGTCATGTTGGCGGAAGATGGGCGGGAGGCCTAAAATGAAGTCCATACTCACATCCTCCCAAGGGATAGAAGGGATGGGTAGAGGGGTGTAGAGACCGGCGTTTGTTTTACTACCCTTTGCTAGTTGACAAGTACGACAACTACTAACGATTTTACCAACGAGAGATTTCAAACCCGGCCAATAAAATTTCTCTTCTACTAAAGCTAGCGTCTTATCCCGGCCAAAATGGCCACCAAGGCCCCCACCATGAAGTTCCCAAATGATATGATGGCTGAAAGTCCACCTAGTGTCAACTATCTTCACCTATGGGGGGGAATAGGTGACATGCAGCATTTTTGCGGAATTTAAAATTGTACCTGCACAATAAAAATAAACAGCACAACACACAGAATACACAAGCTATTTATAGTGGTTCCCCGAGTTGGGTACATCCACTTTCCCCCTTCGACCTATCTCCCAACAAGGGACGACTCGGTCTCTTCACCAACAGGATTGAAATTCAATCCTTGCACTATCGGAAGAAACCCTTCCACACGTAGGAGTCAACACTCCCATAACACGGGTTGCACCCAACCCTTACAACTAGGAACCTACGTTCCTTTACAACAAAAGTAAAACTAGAATGTACAAAAGATACAAACTACGTTTGGAGACAAAGGTGTCCCTCTTTGTTGACGATGTGTTCTTGAAGTCCACAAAGAGTCCACAACCCTAGATCTCTCTTGGAAAGGATCTCCCCGGAACCGGCGGCGGCAAGATGGGCGGCGGCTAGGTTCACGGGATCGGCGGCGACGACGATGTGCGGCTGCTGTACTTAGAGATCCAAACTTCATAGCGAAGCTAGCTAGGTCTACCAATGGTCACACTAGGATCAGTCGTCTCGATTGATTCAGACGGGGAAGGTTTTACCGATCAACAAATCAAGAGACAAGAGATCTCCGGTTAGACACGTGAGACGCTAAGCTTGGCTAAGCTTCTATCGACCGGAGATCGGGAAGAAACCTCGATCAAGACCAGCGATCAACTCTCTCGAGCAGCGACGGCGGCGGCGGCGGAAATCGCGATCTAGGTCACGTCGCGGCTCGGCTTCGTATATCTTTATTCCGTCCTCTTTACTGTTCAAAAATACGCCTGTATTTATACTGTAGACAACTTCAATATGACTGTCGTGGGTCCCACCTGAATGAAACCCTAGTTCCGGTTCAACACAGTGCCAGCGGCAGAATCCGGTTCAGGGAGTTCCAGAAAAATGCCCAAGTCAAAATCGGCGAGAATCACCTGTGATTCTCGTCGAATCGTCGAGAATCAAGGGTGATTCTCGACGATTCGGCGAGAATCACAAAGTGATTCTCGACGATCCGTCGAGAATCACAAAGTGATTCTCGTCGAATCTGACTTGATTGCACTCTGATTTAGACGGCGAGAATCAGTCAGTGATTCTCGACGATTCGGCGAGAATCACTAGTGATTCTCGCCGAATCGGCGAGAATCACTTGGTGATTCTCGTCGATTCTTACTTAGATGATTTTTCATCTTTCCATCCAAGAGCTGCTCCTTGACCCATCCTTGCTCCTTGTCTGCTCTTGCCTTAATACAGCCCTGTACTTGAAATTAAGTACACTCCAATAGAGAGAGTACACATAGGCCAACATACTGATCTGCTCAACGAGGGATTACGTCGTGCAGACCCGTGTATATTGACCTACTACACCCTGACATTGGTGTGCACTTAGCGTGGAATAACTGCAAGCACAACTTAAGAGGTTTCATCAAATACATTGTGAATTCATCTTAGCTTGACAGGTGGCTTCCTCAAATCCAGGTAATTGTGGATACAATACCCAACAATCTCTCCCTATTTGACGAGGCCAAAATCCTACTAGCTAAGATGAATAACACCAACCAGATAATATAAACAACATTCAGAATTTAAATATGCAGCACAAGAGAATATAGGCAAACAGATCAGGACTTGAGTCATTCATAAATTCAAATACATATATATATATAATCTCAGGAATGTTCATATACTAACAATAAACATTAATTGTTCTTAAGAGAGAATGACAGGCTATAAATTTTTGACTATTTTTCTTTGGCTAAGTCATCCTTGAGTTTTTGAGCCAAATACTTCTTTCTTTGCCTCTCCATATACTCTTTGGGCTTCGGATAATATCTGGGTGTAGGAGCTTTATCTGCCGCAGTGTTGGTCCTGAAGAAGATGTTTCGTTTTGCTTCATACGTCTTGTGCATCTCCCACTCATACTGGCTGTATACATCGTTTCGATTGATTTCCCCTTGTTCCTGTAGCCAGAATGTGTCCAATATGATACTCTTGGAAACTGGACTCCACTTTTCGTTTCTTACTTCCTCCTCCTTCAGTCTGATTCTCTTTTCAGTTTGTGTTTCCTTTGATGTCCCTTCTTGAGACTTTCTCTTGTCCCTGGCTTTTGCTAGGGCCTCTTGGTCAAACATGGCCATACGTTTTGCTTTGGAAATAGCCCTAGCATCAGCATCACTTAAGGGGCCTTCTGCAGCACTTACTCCCTCAGCAGCCATAGTAGTCTCAGGAGCATGAATACCCGCAGGATTTTCAGGAAAATTGACGCCTAACGCCTGTTGGAGCATCCACCAGCAACTGTCATAGACATATTTATTTGACTGCTCAAAGTTGTTGATCATGACTTCCCGAAGCTCAGCCATCTTAGCTATATATTCTTTCTCCCCCTTTTTGGCTTCGACTGTGATGGAGTTTGCATAAGAATGCAGGGACTCATCAATGTGCTTAGTAGTCTTTGAGAACTCAGTGACCAAGGCTTGTTGATTGGCGTTGAGAGTTACCATATTGCCATCAAACTTTTGAATGTTATTTGCTACGACATGAGCATTCTGATTCACTACGCCGAGAGTATCGGTGTTCTTTTTCAATCCGTCCATAAGAAGAGTGACAGCTTGGTCGGCCGCTGTATACTTATCTTCAAACTTCTTTTCCATCACGTCCAGTTTGTGATTGATCTCCACCATGTTCTTGAGCATGAGATTCTCCGATTTCTTGATTATTTTTAACATTTTATCCTGAGCTTTCTCAAAAGAGGCTTTAAGCTCATCCACTATACCCTAAATGACATTCACGGTGTGAGTGGCTAGATTATCTCGTAGTGGAAGATCCGGAGGCACTTCTTGGCCTTGCTCTTCAGCAGATGCACCTGTAGAGCTGGACAGGAGCACAACCTCAAAGGGAGGAATACTTGCAGCATCTGTAGATTTCTCGGACTCCCCCTCCATTCGTGCACTAATGTTCTCAGGAACGATCTCAAGTGCGTGCTTGTCAGATGGAGCTTCAATGATATCCTGAGTCTCCAATGCTTCCTGTCCCTCATTGCCTTCTTCTTCTCCTTCATCATCCATGAGATCATGCGCATCAGCATCATCTTCGTCAGCAGTCTCCATTGCATCAGCTTCGGCTCCTTGATCGTTCAGGTTCAGAGCCTCCTCATTCTCCAGCACAGTTTCATTTTCTTCTTGTATATCTGCCACTGCATCTCTGGCCATCTGGGAGATGTCAGATACGATATCAGCATAAGTGGGTAGAGGCTCCCCCTCAATTCCTGCAGTCAAAGCATCAGGAATTTCACTGGGGATTACTGCAGAGTCAGCCACAGCGCCGTCCTCGGCTGGAGATGCTTCTTGTTGTTCTACCACGGCAGCCTGCCCAATGTGCCTTTCCCATCTGTCAAAAACACTCGAGTCCATTTTCTTCAAGTAATGTAGAGGAACACCTTTACTCATATCATACTTATCTCCGTTCACCTGATTGAGATACAGACTGATGATTCAGCCAAAGCTAGGTGATCTCAGGGTGTCCTTTATCCTCTCAAAAAGCAATGCCCCCCAGTTGAATCTTTTCCTGCAGACAATTGCCACCAGGATCTTGAACATGTCTGCAGAGATGTGGTCATGAGAGCCCGGCTTGCATATGAGTACCTTCCCAACGATGTCTGACAGAAGTTTCCCTTCTTCATTCATATCCTTTCGCTTTATCGACCGAGTTCCTTGAGCGAGACCACAGAATAATAGAGTCCTGGTTTTGTCTTCTTCCTCAAGATAATCCTCGTGCTCCAAGCTAGTGAGCTGCAAGTAGTGGGTTAGCTTGCTAGCAGACATCTTGATCTTTGCCCCGGCAACCTTGCTTTTGATAAGAGAGTCGTCATTCCGGAGTTTTGCGGTTGCAAAGAACTCCAGCACCTCCTTGTCCAGGATTTTACAGGGATGCTCTAGTACGAATGAGAGTCCAGCCTCCTCTAGCATAAGGATGTTGTTCCTGAATTCATCTGAGGCATGAGAGAACCCTGTGCGAACCAGCTCGCATCCAGTGACCAGCCCAGCGGTTATCCTTGGAGCCATTACAAATCTAGGGAGAGAGGCCCTACTCTACGCTTAATCAAAAATCAAAAAGGAAGCGACACTAGTGATCAAGTTCAAGTAAGGGTGAGGATGTGGTTACCTAAAGGCGTAGACGGTGAGTTAGTTCGATGAAGACGATGGACACCTGGTAGGTGCACGCGACGGGATCGACGAGATCGACGAGATTTTTGCATGCTATGATTGACGGAGTTCTTCGCGAGTTGCGATCGGTGAATCTTGCGGGATGTCGACGGAAGGGGAAGAATCGGCGGAAGACCTTCGGTGAGAAGCTTGCGGGAAACCTTCGGTGAATCGGCGAGACTCTTGCGGGATTCGGCGAGTTTCCTGCGGAGAAGGTCCTTCGGCGGGATTCCTATGGAATGTGAAGGGTCGGCGGGAATTCTAAATATATAAAGGATCGTGAGTATGCCCATGTATGAAGGATCGACGAGTTAAGGGGATTCTAACGGTTTCCGTGTGTTCGACGGAAGGCTTCGGGCTAAGCGGGTTTCGAGTTTGTCTAAGTCGATTTGAAAATCTTCTAAATATATAAATACTCCTTAAAGCCAAGCTATTAGGGTTTGAACCTTTTCCATACATTTATTGATGGTAATCTTCGCTAGTTTTCAGTGAACTAATTTACGCCTGTCGATGTTAGATCTCGAGTCTACCAGTGGAATTTCCGATAAGTCTTCATTGTTGTATCTATGGTTTATGTTTACCGTGTTAACATATCCTTAGATGTACACACATATAAGTGTAAGTATAAGTATAAATATATATATATATATATATATATATATATATATATATATATATATATATATATATATATATATATATATATATATATGTAAATGTGTATACAATATGACTCAAGTCCTGAAACTGATCAAAAGTACCTGGGATTATGAGAGTTATCATTTAGTCCCTCAGGTAAAACATATTAGGAGCTCAATGTGAGTATGCCCATGTAGATATCACATCTGGTATTCCAGACGCTTGTTCCAATTTAGTCTTGAGCCATCTACTGTCTAGTTCCCATCATATTTACAGGAACCTAGACAACCCTACAAGAAAGAGTTACTTTACCTTAGGAACCCAATACATATTGGGTCCTAGGTTCCTGTTAGCATAAGCACTCGACTGCCTTCCTTCAGAAAACTTGTCAGGAAGACTACCTCTGCCCAGAAAATGTGGATAGGCCCTTGCCCTTGACACAGAGGGGTTGTGCCAACAGTCTATGGCAAAGTGTCCCACTTTGCCACAGCACCAACACGGGTGAATGTTGTATCGTCGTTTCTGACCTGATCTAGTGACTGAGGTAGTCACGGTCCTATGTCTAAACGGGATAGGGCATGATCTCCTCACAAAATTTCCTCTTCCACCGTGACACGTGGAAGGGTGGAAGGAATGCATGTTGCGAGCGTCATGAGGCCGGGGAGGTGGTGCCTTCCTTTCAGGCATCCCCCTTCCTGAGGCCCCATGAAAACTTACACCATGACTTCTAACCTCCCTGTCCTGTGTCCTCGGGTGGTGAGAAGTGTTCTGTGAGCTGGTACATGCAGATTCACACCGAGTTGAGGCAGTGGCAGTGAATACAAAGGGCTCAAAATGAGCCTTAGGTATTCTCTCATGGGTGGCCATGACGGCCCTTGCACTACGGGTGTCTCCACATGAGGATAGATCACCCTTGCAGTGACCACGATTATTCCTGTGATCATACCTGAAGGCATGATGAGTTGCCTTCCTGCTTGGAGTGGGGGGTCGGAATACCGTTTCCCCATTTCTCCACGAATTGATAATCCAGGAGATCCACCCATTTTCTTGCTTTCTCTTTATAGCATCAACCTTGGAAAAGTTTGATACTATCCTTTTCTCATTCTCTAGACTACTCTCTAGATCAGAGATTTTAGAGTCCTTGACCTTGTTGGATGCCAATTGGAGAACCAACAAGGTCTTCAGCCGAGCAATCTCCTGAGCTTGTTCTTCAACAAGTAGGTTGCTCTTCTGAAGGGCTCTCTTCAGAGAATCAGAATTTTCTGAAGCAAAGCAGTTCCTATCTTCAGAAACTTCAAGAGAGACGGGGCAGGATGAAGAAGTTACCTGCTCTTCAGTGTTATTGTCATTAGAGCCAGTGACCGTTGTGTCATCCTCATCAGAGCTGCTTTCCTCACTGGCCTCTTCAGTCTCTGACACTGACACTGGAGCTCTGATGCTGTCCGATAGATCCCTGCCTTCATCTTCAGAGGCGAGGACCCCCACATAGGCTTCGTCCTCTGGTTGACAGCAGATTCCAGCTTTCTCTGACCCCCCCCCCCCCCATCAGCTCTGAGATCATCACCCACTTAGATTTAGCCGACCCACATTTTTCCAATCTAGAGCGAGAAGCTCCAGACCAGATATCCATGATAATTTGACGAATCCTCTTGTCCAAATTAAATAATGAAAGTTCCGTCTCCAACATCTCAGCAATGCACTTGGTGGAGTTCGCTGTGGGCGACTGGGTGTACTTAAAGATCAAACCGTTCAAGGGTGTCTCGCGGGTGAGGTGATTGAAAAAGCTAAGCCCGAGGTACCTTACGCCATTTGAGGTTCTAGAGTGGGTTGGCGAAGCAGCCTATCGTTTGAAGCTATCTATGGAGCTTAGTGGTCTACATGATGTATTCCATATATCGGTGCTACGGAAGGCGGTGCAAGAGCCTACGCAAGTGATCGCGGTCGATCAAGTGCCGGTTGATAGTGGGTTGACGACGAAGGTCAAGCCCGTGCGTATTGAAGACTCGGAAGTCAAGCGGCTACGCAATAAAGAGATTAGGATGGTCAAGGTCCGTTGGGACAATTGCGGTCGAGAGGAGCTCTCTTGGGAGCGAGAGCAGACTATGCTTGAGGAGTACCCAGAGTTATTTCACTCAGGTACCATTTAAGTTTTATGTTTCTTTCCTTTATGTAATTTCGAGGATGAAATTCTTTTAAGAGGGGGAGAGTTGTAACGCCCTGAAACTCAAATGAGTGACGGGAGGCATTTTGGACCAAATCTAGTATTTGGCAGGGGGCACACGGCCTGAGACACGGGCGTGTCTCAGGGCGTGTCGAGCCCGTGTCGATAATCGGCCCACGGAGTCGACATTTTTGCTCGACGATGTGTCGAGAAGGGGCACACAGCCTGAGACACGGACGTGTCTCAGGGCGTGTCAAGCTCGTGTCGACGATCGGCCCAGGGAGTCGACATTTTCTCTAGACGATGTGTCGAGACAGGGAACACAGCCTCGGACACGGGCGTGTGTGGAGTTGACATTTTCGCTCGACGAAGTGTCGAGACAGTGAACACGGCCTGGAGCCCAGGCGTGTTCGGGTTTGACACGGGCGTGTCAAATAGGACACGGGCGTGTCCAAGACCCGTGTGAGTCTCGGGTTGTTTTCGGGGCTGTATCGATGAGGGCACACGACCAACCACACGGCCGTGTCAGTTGGAACACGGGCCTGTCAGGTTGAACACGGGCGTGTCCGAACCCATGTAATTTTTGTAACGCGTTGATTTTGATGGTGAATGAGGGACACGGGTGTGTCGCAGGCCGTGTTCGTCCCAGATTTTACTCTTCAGCTACGAATCATAGCCATTCGTTTCCTTATTTTGGGATCCGACGGTTGGGGGTTGTTCCTACTGTTATATACCCGGGATTGGGCCTTTGAAACCCTCATTTCACTTGAGTGGTTCTCTTTCTAAGTCAAGAGAGAGGGGAGAGCAAAGGAGGAAGAAGAAGCCTAGATCCGGTCACCGGCGGAGCTTTGGAGCTCCAAATCGCTAACCGACTTCGGATTTATGGAGGCAAGGAGAGTGCGGTGCTTTTCATCCGCTTACATTTCCATGGCGCCAAGGAAGAACTCTAAGGTAACGATTCTCTACTTGAGCATGTGAAGCTCTACTTCTTTTGCATAGTAAGCCCGCTCTCGTGAGTTTGCGGTGAGTTTGAGGCGTTTCTTCGGGTAAATATGTAAAGTCCCCATTGTTTAGAGTCTATATTCGAGAACGGACATAGGCATGATGTGTGAAGCCTACCCGGACAAGTTGGTCTGGATCGATGATGTTGCATTGCAAATTGGACGGAGAATACTCCATGCGAATTTTTGTTTTTCGGGTTTTCTACGAGGTAGATTGTAACAGGGAGCCTTGGGGATTAACTCCAAGGTACACCCGAAAAACAGGGCAGATACGTGATTCTGCCAACTTGGTGGCCTGGGATCCAACTTGAACATAACCGGGTTATGTGAAGTGTGTAACGGAAACGGGACTCGGGAGAAGTTTACCCGCACATATGGCTTAAATTGTCGTTGCGATGTAAGAACGGGTTAGATGGAACCGTACCCGTTCTATGTCATTCGGTTAATGTGACCTAAGGTTACGTGGTACTTGTCGTTGGCATAGATGAGGGTCTTCGGCAGTCTATGGCTTAAATTAACGTGACCCATGCCGGGAAGACAAATTGCTCATAGTATGGCCGTCAAAGTGGTGGTGGTGAGACCGGGGTGTCTATGGCTTTAATTGACGTGACATTGACCGGTTCACTGAGAATGTGCCATGAGTGCACTGGGTGTGTGGTCGTGCGTGCCCATGTCTGTGATGTAATGTATTTATATACTGCTTGGTTATGCTAATAAAGTGTAGGGAAGGAGCATCGCCACCCCGAATTGGGGGCGGGATCGTTATAATTTGGTCATCATGGCTGACCATTGCTTTGAATTGCCACCGTTGCGGTGGATTGTGCTTGCAGGTGCTGCGGAGCTGAGCGGAAAATAGTGGGCTAAAGCCCAAGTTGCTGAGCCGGCCCTCGAAGGCCTAATTTTGAGTTTTTTCTTTATTCATGTATAGCCGGCCTGCGTGCCGAGGTTTGAAAACATGTAATTTTGAAGGAAACAATTTGTAAGGCCTTAAGTCCAGTACTTGTGTATTTGTACTTCATTACTTTGGGTTTGTTTAGTGGACATTCATTCTTTTTGTGCCGGGTTCTTTTAATTGTAACATATAAAACTACTTCCGCTAAAATGACTCTGTGTAGGACGTTGGAATGGTTGGATGGTTTCCATTGAGTAACCACCGGGTCTGTCTGTGGTATATGGCGTCGGGCCCCGACCGGACCTACTGATATATGCTATGCGACGGATAAGGGGTGTTACATATACAATATTGTGTCCCCGAGCTGGAAGTTAAAGAGATTCTGAGGCATTGTCATGATCGTGATGTTGGAGGGCATTTTGGCGCCGCACGGACTGTCCGTAAGGTTCTACAATACGGTTTGTTTTGGCCTACATTATTCTGTGACTCTTTTAAACACGTTAAAGAGTGCAACGAATGTCAGCACATGGGGAACATTGGTCGACGAGACGAAATGCCCTTGAACAATATGATAGTTTGCGAGTTATTCGACGTATTAGGGATTGACTAAATGGGTCCTTTCGTCGCATGGGAAGCAGTACATCCTAGGTGTTGTTGATTATGTGTCTAAATGGGTGGAGACAGAGGCGGTTCCATCGAATGATGCGCACACTGTGCTCCTCTTCCTTCATAGGAATGTCTTCTCATGCTTTGGTGCACCAAGAACTATAATTAGCGACGGGTGCAGCTATTTCTGTAACTAATAATTCGCACAACTACTGAAACGGTTCGGTGTTCACCACAAGGTTGCTTTGGCCTACCATCCTCAAACATATGACAAGTGGAGATTTCGAATAGAGAACTGAAGTGGATTTTAGAAAAGTCTATCCACTCCAACCGGAAGGAGTGGGCAAAGAAGGTGGATGATGCACTTTGGGCTTATCGAACTGCATTCAAGACACCGATAGGGATGTCACCTTTCCAACTGGTATATGGCAAATCATGCCACCTTCCTGTCGAATTGGATCACAAGGCATTGTGGGCCACCAAATTGCTCAACATGGACTTTAGAGAGGCTTCTCACAAGCGACGTAGTCAGCTATGCGAGCTCGACGAATTCCGCATGGGCGCTTATGAGAGCACGAGTATATATAAGGAAAAAATTAAGCGCTGTCACGATAGACTGATCTCGCCCAAGGAATTCAAGCCGGATGATCGGTTCTTTTGTATACTTCACGCCTGCGGATATTTCCCAGGAAGTTATATCCAAATGGAGCGGCCCATACACGGTTGTGAGTGCCTTTCCATACGGCGCTATAGAGATTCAGGACGACAAGGACGACACTTTCAAAGTAAACGGGCATCGCTTGAAGAGATTTGAGTGGAAGGTCATCGGTAAAGACGTGCACTGCTTATTGCTGCAATACCCCGATGGATGTAACCTCCATTAGTTGTTTTTCTTACATTTGTTGCTTAGATTTTCTCTTGCCTAGCATTGCAAAACAATATTTATATAACTGCTAATACAGGTATTTGGTCCACCGTAAGGACGGTAAAGAAAAGGGCTTATGGGAGACAACCTAATTTTGACGCTTTTAAATTGCTCAATTTTGTTGTTATTATTATATGCTTATAGTATGCATGGTTGGAGATATTCTCTTATGCAGGTGGAGTTTGTTTGGGTCGTGGACTATCAGCTAAAATTAATGCCAGTATTCTGGTATGCTCATTTGCTGGGCATGGGTAACCTCTTCCCTCAACTTTTATTTTTCTATTTTTATTGCAAATCATAGAACGATTGTTTAGTATAAGTCTGGTGGGGGAAAGTTTCGCGAGTTACCTTTGCACATGCACTTGCATGCCACGAGAGTATTTTCATTTTCATTTTTTATTTTATCATGATAGCAATGTGCACCTTCACCGCATGACCGAGCACTTAAGCACGCGCTCAGCCAAAGTTTAATTTATTTCTTTTGTGTTAACTTTAAGATAGTGGAGCTGGCTTACGATTTTAGGATAGAGTAGTGTGAAACTCATGCAGTGCTCCTAATCGAGTACTCATAGTGTGTAGAAATAGAATAGATTTAATTTTTCTTTATGCTCGTAGATTTATGATTTTCGGCATTTGTAAATAATGTTTGTACTACTCAAAACTGTGGAATCTAGAGTAATCGAACGGTAGTGTAGGAATGTGTGTAGCCGCTACTAGCCTCGTATTACTAGAGTCGGGAGGAAGGGTTGTCTTTCTCGGTGTCTAAGAACTTGCCACTAGCTACTCTCGAAGCTTGGCTACATGGTTAGTGAAAGATATAGTACCTAAACACCTAGAGGGGGGGGTGAATAGGTGACCAAATTCTTTTTAACTTTTTATGGCAGCAATCAGTTTCTAACACAGATTTATATCTACTTTTGCACAGCAATCACACAGCATACACAGCAAATCACAATCACAGCAGACACAGAGTTTTATAGTGGTTCCCCAATCTTTGGGTACATCCACTTTCCCCCTTCGCCTATCTAGCAGTGTACTAGATTCAGCCAAACTCCTCCACTGTCTCAGAACCCAAACTGGTTCCTACTCCTCAGGCCCAAGGCCCTACAACTCAGCTTTTCCACAAAGCCTACACTCAGCCACAAAGTCCAACACTCAGCCACCAAGGCCTACACTCAGCCACAAAAAGGCCTACACTCAGAGATTCTAATCTCCTACACTCAGGCTCCCAAAGCCCTACACTCAGCCTTTATAATTACAGGCTTACAAAACTCAGATCCAAAGGATCCTACAAGTTATAATGAATACAAAAATTGTGACTCAACAACTAAGAGAAAAGAGAGAGAAGAGTTGTGAGTTTCTTGATGAGTTCTTGGAAGAACTCAGCTGGACTCAATCTGACTTAGCTTTCTTCAAAGCTTCTTGAAAGTAGAACTCAATACGATTGACTCCTTCTGCAGTTGATCCTTGATCTCTGCTTCTTAAGATTCAAAATATATCTGAACCTTTCTTCTCAGTCTGGTTCCAACAACTGATTTCTTGGATGGAGCTCTCTCTCTCCAACTTCTTAGATCTTCACTTGAAAGCTAGATCTTCTTGTGTGTTTCACTTGTGAATGATCACTTGAACCACTTCTTCAATCTTCTCAACCACTTTTTTTAACCACTATTTATGTAGACTGTATAAGCCTATTTATAGGCCTTCTTCATGGTAACCGGCTGATCCGGTCCATAACTGCTTTCTAACAACTCTGACAGGTGATGTATACCGGCTGGAACAGCAGCTGTCAAGTCATCCAGTCAGTTCTTGAAAATTCTCTAACTGTCTAGAAGTGTCGAGACTTTCTGTCTTTAAGTGTCGACACTTATAGACCAAGTGTCGACACATGTTGTCTAAGTGTCGACACTAGTCTACAAGGTGTCGACATAACTCCTTGTGTTGTAGATTCTGTATCTCGACACTACTTCTTCTGCATGTGTCGACACTGATAATGTGTGTCGACACAAGTCCTTGTACTTCAGTATTTTGCTGAATTCTTCTAAGTGTCGACACATCTCCTTTGTGTCGACACATCATCATGTGTTGAATCTGTTAAGTGTCGACACTGCTTCTTGGTGTTGACACATGTCTTCAGTGTTGATACTTGTTGAGTGTCGACACAGCTCCTTGTGTCGACACATTCTTCTTCTGTCGAGACTCTGGCTGAGTGTCGACACATTCCATTAGTGTCGACACTTGTACTTAAAATAATTTGTTGAACTTGCTGATCTTTGCTAAGTGTCGACACAGCTCCTTGTGTCGACACTTTCTTCAAGTGCTGAGTCTTCAGCTGAGTGTCGACACATTATTCTGGGTGTCGACACTTACTTCCAGTGTTGACTCTTCTGCTGAGTGTTGACACATTGTTTTGGGTGTCAACACTTGTACTTAGTCTCTACTAGCTTTTGCTGAGTGTCGACACAGCCTCCAAGTGTCAACACTTTCTGATGTAGACACATCTTCACTGGGTGTCGACACAACTGTTAAGTGTCGACACTGCTTCACTGCACTTTACTTCACTGAGTGTCGACACAGCTCCATGTGTCGACACTTTCTGTCTGGTGTCGACTCAGCATCCCTGGTGTCGACACAATGACTCCAAGTGTCGATACTGCTTGCCTGGGTGTCGACACAAGTCTTCTTAAGTGTCGACACTTTCCCTTTGGGTGTCGACACATGGACTTAGAAACTTTTTGCTTCATTCCTGCAAATACTTAACCTGCACAAGTAACTCAAAACACATTAAATACATTTTGATGTATATCATTGAGTTGGGTGAGGCTTCTTCAAATCAGGTACATTTAAACCAATGTACCCAACAATCTCCCCCTATTTGGAGAAGTCATAACCCTTAGTCAATGATATACACCATTCATAGTAAAATTACAAAATGATGTAAAGCAGGATAATATATAGCAGGGTAAACATAAACATGTATCAATCACACATGTATTCATAGTCATCATCACAGAACAAATATGAAATAGACATAGACATCATCACAGAACAAATATGAAATAGATTTAATATATAACACATTGTTCTAATATTTGTCATATTCATTTTACAGAATGTTTTACATCAAAAAGATTTCAAAGTAATCTTTAAGAAAATTCTAATTTTATTTCTGTTCTGGCTCCTTAATCACTATTCCTTTTCCAGCTTGAACTTTGGCTTGAACAAGAGCATCAGCAACTTCAGCATCAGCATGCTTCTTGCCTTTCAAGTCTTTCTTCTTAAGCTCTTCTGCTTTAATCTTCTGCCTTTTAAAAAAATGATATGGCTTTGGAAAGTACTTGCTAGGCTCCAGAGCAGTAGGAGGTAGCTTTCCCATCTTGGCCTTCCTTCTGTATTGAACTATGGCCTCCTGCCTTGATTCATGTTTCCTCCATTCAGTTTCAGAAAACCACTTATTCCTGTCATGCACATTATCTTTGGCAGCTTTCCAGGCAGTCAATATAATATTCCTTGAGGTAGGGCTCCACTGCTCAAAATCTGGTCTTTGTTCAGCTTGTTCCCTAAACCTCTTCTTAGACAATCTTGTCTCTTCTTCTTTCTGGAGTGCCTCTTGCATAGCTTCAGAAATAGGCTGAACAACTTTCTCAATAATTACATTATCCTTACCCCCAGGTGGGCTATACATGGACTGTATGTCAGCATGAATCATGTCAAAATCTGGAGGAGGGTAGATCACTTGAGCTACTTCTGGTTGCTCACCTCCAAGATAGGCAGGATGAATTCCAGATTCTGCCACATTGTCATCATCACAAAGAGGAGGATAACCCAGTGTAGCTCTGATGGAATTAGATATCCACTTGGCATGATCAGAGCTAGCTTTGACTAAAACCCTCTCCCCCCTTTATGACTTCTCTTTCTATATGATCTCTGACATCATCTTTCTGAAATCTTACTTGATTATCCAAATAATTGACTCCATCCTTAAAGAAAGGTTTTAACCTTTAGAGTTTGTCAGTGATTAGCTTTTATGAATCTTGGATGGCAGTCTTAAGAGCAGTGATTTCTTCTAGAAATACTTTGTCAAAATCTGCCTTTGCTATAGCTGGAGTCTGCCCTGCAGCCAGATACTTCAGTTCTGTGACTATTGCATTGTGAGATGCAGTAAGGTTGTCATTCATTCTTATCTGATTTTCAAGAACATAACCTTACTTCACAGCTATGTCATCCACTTGTGCTTTTATCTTCTCCTGGTGTGTAGTCAAGAACACCACTGCATTTCCACCCTTGTGGAAACATTCAGTCATCTCCTTTTTATTTTGATTCATTTCAAACCTGATAGATTTTATGTCCTGGGTTAGATCAAATTGGAGAGACTTCTGCCCTTCATCCACATACTTCTCAATTGCTTTCCTGTGTTCATCCAGTTTAATCTGCATAGCAGCCATCAGTGCACTATAATCAACTGATGGTGCTTGCTGAACTATAGGCTGTGGTGCTATAGTTTGGAGAGCCTTCTTGTAACTTTGACTCCTTCTCTTGAATACATAAAGTTTCTGTTTCTTTGCCCTTGCAGCCTCCTCATCTTTAGATGCTGAGGAGCTAGCAATTTCAACTCTCTCCTTAGGGCTTGGGGGCCTCTCAATCTGCACATCTTGTGCCTTTTCAGTTTCTTGTCTTGTAGGCTCTTCATGAACTTGCACTTGCTCCCCCTCAATTGGAGCATTCAGCAGCAGCATTGTCCTTATCAAAATCTTGTTGATCCAGATTGAGAAATAAATCTTCCATAGTATACTCTTCTGGTGAATGAGCTGGAGAACTTCTTGGCTCTTCAACCACTGGATCAGATATAGCTTCTACTACAACAGATGTGTCTTCTATGATAGCATCTGGGACTTGGCTGTCCAGCTGAGTTTGCTGATTAACATCAGACAAATCAGTATCCTCTATAGGAAAATCTAAAGTATTTAGTTCAGTGATTACCTCTAGGATGATGTTTGTAGCTTGCTCACTTTCCAGTGTAGTGGGTTCATCTACAACTGGAAGCTCCCCCTGGATTTCAGCAACCTCTTGAGGAGCTGGAGACTTCACAGCAAGCTCTTCTTCATTCTCATCTGGTGAGAAGACAACTTGTTCTTCACTGTCAGAGCTGCTAGTGGACACTTGAGGCATTGGAGCAGCATTCCTCTTCTTCTTTGGAGGTGAAACTTTCTCAGGAACTATCTTCTCATGGGTTGGCATCTCTTTAGACAACACCCTGTCCCATCTGGAGAAAATCCTTAAATCCATCTTCCTCATATGGTTTATCTTACTCCCAGCAGCCTGACCCATAACTTCAGGTATTACACCAGCAAGGTAAAGACTTAAAATTCTGCCCAGGTTGGGCTTCTTCAAACTTTCCTTTATCTTTTCAAAGATGATAATAGACCAATCTATTTTCAAAGTGTAGATGATCCTTGTCATTATACTGAACATATGGGCTGATACTCTATCATGCCCTCCTGGCTTACTGAGTATCACTTTGCCAACAATCTCTGAAAGGAATTTCCCTTGATTGTTCATGCCCTTTCTAAGAAACACTGATCCAAGCTTCATCTTAGGATCCAGTCCACACCAGGTTAGAGCTTCCCTGGTTTTTGAAGCAGTAACCTCATCTTCCTCTTTAGTTCTGGGCAACTGAAGTACCTTCCTCAGACTTTTAGGTGAAACCTTAACCTTTGCTCCATGAACTCTGGATTTGATCTTGTATCCAGATTCGTCTACTTCAGCTCCATTGAGGAATTCTAGTACCTCTTTCTTCCAGATTTTAGTAGGTTCTGAAACAAGATATTCTAACCCTGAATCTGCTACTAGGGTTATCACGTTCTTGATTTCTTGGTCGGCATCCTCAAAAGCATTCCGCACCAGTTCGTATCCTTCGTTGACATTTTCCTCAAGCTTTGGCGCCATTAGGGTTTGTAGAATTTGACTTGAGAGAAGAGAGGTGTCGACACAGATGTTTGGTCTCGAAACTTTGAAAGTGTGTCGACAAACTAAGGCAAAATTCTATTTATACCTTTCTAGGTTTGAAGATGAACAGGCGGGACAGCTAACTTAGCTTGTGTCGACACTGGCATTAAGTGTCGACACTGACTTAGAATGTCTCGACACATGTGTCGACACAAGTTTAGTCAACAGATTATATGTGTCGACACTTGTTTATGTGTCGACACCACTCAACTCGACATGTAGTCGATACTTTACTTAGAGAATACTGAGTAAAACTTAAGTGTCGACACCACTTTGGATGTGTCGACACCTGCTTGACATGTGTCGACACTAATATTCTGAAGTGTCGACGCCTACTTACTGTGTCGACACAGAAATCTCTATGTGTCGACACCTTTTTACTTAGCCATTTCCAATTCTTTAAACTTACTATAAGTTTATCATTCCTAGTTCAATTTTAAATCTATTGAACTTAGCTTCTTCTAGGGGCTTAGTATACATATCAGCTAGTTGATTATCTGTTCTAACATATTCAAGTAAAATATCTTCTCTTTCTACATGCTCCCTAAGAAAATGATATTTAATTTCAATATGTTTTGTTCTACTATGGGATACAAGATTATTGGCTATTGAAATAGCACTAGTAGAATCACAAAAGAGTGGAGTTCTACTTACATGAATTCCATAGTCCTCAAGCTGATATTGTATCCACAGAAGTTGAGCATAGCAACTTCCTGCAGCCACATATTCTGACTTTGCAGTGGAGATAGCCACACTTGTTTGCTTTTTACTACTCCATGAAATCAGTCTTCCACCTATGAATTGACAGGTTCCAGTAGTGCTTTTTCTATCTTCTTTGCATCCTGCAAAGTCTGCATCTGAATAACCTATTAGATCAAAATCTCCATTCCTAAGGTACCAGAGGCCTAGATAGGGAGTGCCCTTTAGATATCTCAATATTCTTTTGACTGCTGTCAAATGAGACTCTTTAGGGCAGGCTTGATACCTTGCACAGACACATGTAGCATACATGATATCTGGTCTACTTGCAGTCAAGTATAATAGGGAGCCAACTATCCCTCTATACAAGGCTTCATCTACAGGTTTCCCTGCATCATCCTTGCTAAGAGACATACTTGTCCCCATAGGAGTCTTCATGGTACTAGATGAATCCATACCATACTTCCTTATGAGTTCTAGGGTGAACTTGGACTGGCAAATGGATAAACCATTCTCAGTCTGTCTTACTTGGAGACCCAAGAAGAACTTTAGCTCTCCCATACTACTACTCATCTCAAATTGACTTTGCATCAGTTTTGCAAACTTTTTGCAAAGACTACTTTCAGTAGACCCAAATATAATGTCATCTACATATATTTGAACTAGTATAACTTTGCCTCTAGATTCCCTAAGGAATAGAGTCTTATCTATTTTCCCCCTTGAGAACTTGTTCTCAATGAGGAAACTAGATAGAGTTTCATACCAAGCCCTAGGGGCTTGCTTTAACCCATATAAAGCTTTCCTAAGTCTATAGACATGATTAGGTAGAGTTGAATCAACAAAACCTGAGGGTTGTTCCACATAGACTTCCTCTTTAAGATTACCATTTAGAAATGCTGACTTGACATCCATTTGGTAAACTTTGAATCCTTGAAAGGTTGCATAGGTCAGGAACATCCTTATGGCTTCCAGTCTGGCTACTGGAGCAAAGGTTTGATAAAAGTCAATACCTTCTTCATGCCTATATCCCTTAGTAACCAATCTTGCTTTGTTCTTAATGATGACACCTTGTTCATCCAACTTATTCCTGTAGATCCACTTGGTTCCTATTATATTGTGGTCTTTAGGTTTAGGAACAAGTTCCCAGACCTTGCACCTCTTGAACTGATTTAGCTCTTCTTGCATTGCTTCAGTCCATTGTGGATCTAGAATGGCTTCTTCAAACTTCTTAGGTTCAACTTGAGATAGAAAGCTGGAGTAGATTGCTGTATTCAGGTTTCTGCTCCTTGTTTGTACTCCTTGTCTTGGATCTCCAATAATCTGCTCTACTGGATGATCTCTAAGATGCCTATTGGATGGAGGCATCCTGACTTCTGGTTGAACCTCTTCAGTTCCTTCATATTGCTGCACTCCTTGTACTTCTTCTACACTAGGTACATGTAGTACTCCCCCAGGGCAACAGCCACTGTCTTCTACTTGCTGTCTTGCAGTAGATTCTTCATCTAGAGTGAGCTTGTCCATCTTCTTTGTTAAACCTATGGGGCTGCATACACTACTAGACAACTCATTGTTAATAAGTTTAGTCTCATCAAATACTACATGTACAGTCTCTTCTACAACTTGAGTAGACAAGTTGTAGACTCTATAAGTCTTACTATTGTTGCTGTACCCAACAAAAATTCCCTCTTGGGACTTGACAGCAAACTTAGTCAAGTAAGACTTTCCATTGTTAAGTATGAAGCATTTGCAACCAAAGATCCTGAAGTAGGATAGGTTTGGTTTCCTGCCTTTCACAACCTCATATGGGGTCTTGTTTAGGCTTTTAGTGATGGTAGCCCTATTTATAACATGGCATGCAGTATTGACTGCTTCAGCCCAGAAGTATTCTGGTAGTGATGTATCACTTAATAGGGTCCTACCTGCCTCAATCAAGGTCTTATTCTTCCTCTCAGCAATGCCATTTTGCTGAGGTGTTCTAGGTGAAGAAAACTCTTGAAATATCCTAAATTCTTCACATAGTTTTGTCATGCTATCAGACTGAAATTCACAACCATGGTCATTTCTAATCTTGACCACTGTATTGTTTAGTTCATTCTGAATTTGCTTGACAAAGCTATAGAAGACACTAGGTGTTTCAGATTTCTGTCTTAAGAAGAACACCCAGGAAAACCTTGAGTAGTCATCTACAACTACAAAGGTATAGACCTTCCTACCTAAGCTGTGAACTGTCATTGGACCAAAAAGATCCATATGCAAGAGGTATAAACACCTCACAACATCTTTGTTTTCTATGCTTCTAAAGGTGGATCTAGTCTGCTTGCCCTTTTGACAAGCTGAGCAAATACCATCTTTAACACACTTAACTTGAGGATCATTCCTCACTAAATCTTTGCTAAAAAGTTTGCCAATTGTCTTGTAGTTTAGATGGGCTAGCCTCTTGTGCCATTTGACACAATGAGAGACTTCCTCATCTGCTACAAGACACACTTGAGAACCATTGGTCTCACACATAATGTCTAGGCAGTAGACATTCCTCTTCCTATAACCTGTCAAAATGATCTCTTGATCACTTGACCTCTTGATATGACAACCATTCTTAACAAATGAGATGTCATACCCTACATCACTTAATTAACTTATACTTATTAGGTTGTGTTTCAACCCTTTAACATAAGCCACTTGAGTAATGGTAACCAAGTTACTAGAAATGTTACCAAACCCTTTGATGATTCCTTTTTCAGAACCACCAAAGGTGACTTTAGGACCATCTTTGATTGGAATGTATTCCTTTAGTAGTCCCCTAGTTCCAGTCATATGTCTGGAGCATCCACTATCCAAGTACTATATTGGGGCATGGCCACTTGGACTCACCTGCAAAACAGATTAGTGAACCTTAGAACCCAAAGAATTCTTGGGTCCTTGGTACTTGTTAGTTTGCATCCTTACAAGACTACCTGCTGGTTTTCCAACAGGCAGTTTGCTACTCACTTTGGCACTAGCATTGTGCCAACAGTCCATTGCAAAGTGGCCAACCTTGCCACAGCACCAACACTCAAACTTATTGTACCTTTGCTTAGGTACTGTCTTTGCTGTCTTATCTACAGCTGACTTGTTGAGTGTTGGGGCTTTTCCCTTGGACTTGGACTGGACAGTCCTTGCAGGTTTAATAAAACCCAGTCCAGCCTTGCCTTTGTGATGAACAAATTCATCAATTAAAGGTAGGACTGACTTAGGTTTAGAAAACTAGCAACAAGCTCTCTCTCCTTCTGAAGATTAATCTCCAGACTCTTGATTTGATCATTCTTATATGTGATAGTCCCCATTTGAATCATAGTTATGTGCTTCAATCTGGCTATCTCATTTAGTTTTTGATCAAATAACTTCTCAGAATCAGTTGTCATAGCTTTGAGATTAGCAATTTCCTTTGCCTGACTTTTGGCTAGGGACTTGCTCTTCTTATAAGCTTGCAACAGTACTTTATATTCATCTATCAGCTGATGAATATCTTCTTCAGACTCAGATGCACTCTCATCATTTGATGATGATGAATCTGATTCTATACTGGCACAAGAAACTGAACTTAAAGTTGAACTATGTACCTTACTGAGTCCTGGCTGCTCCAGGATTTTGTCACTTTCTGTCAATGCCATTAGCCCTTGGCATTGACTGTCTTCTTGTTCATATATAGACTCCATAATCTGCATGAACTCTTCTTCTTCTTCTTCAGCAAACAGCCCTATATATGCCTCAGCATCTGACTTAGTTTCTGAAGAAGAGATATCTGACAGGGTCTTGTCCTTTTTGGCAACAAAAGACTTCTCCTTCTTGCCTTTGAAATGAGTCTTCTTCTTGTCACTAGACTCCTTTCTCTTCTCAGGACAATCAGCTATTACATGACCTTGTCTATTACAGCAATAGCACACAATTTTTGACAGTGTAGCTTTGCTAGACTTTGACTTTTTCTTGTCTTTCTTTGAAGACTTCTTTTTCTGATAAGAGTCTTCCTTTCCCTGTGAAGTAGATGGCCTTGACCTTCATTGTTTCTTCTTTAAGAATTTCTGAAAATGTATTGTGAAGGCAGCAAAATCCTCATCACTTTCACTGCTTTCAGATTTTGTGCTGACTGACTCATCTGACTCAGAATCAGCTGCTTTTGGAGGTGGAGTTGGTGACTTACTCCTGTACTTTATGGGGGCTTCTGATTTAAAGGCCACTGTTCTTTCCTTGTGTTCATTTCTTGTGGATTTCTCCTCCTCTTTCCTCACTGTCAACTGCATTTCATATGACAGCAGTTTGCCAAACAGTGTAGGTGGAGGAATTTCTGCCAACTTAGCCATTTCTCTAATGACACAGATCTTGGTGTCCCAATCTTTAGTTAGGGACCTTAGAAACTTGTCATTGAGTTCATAATTACTGAACTCTCTACTATAGTACATGAGTTCATTCACTATCCTGTAGAACTTCTTGTAGCACTCAGTTATGCTATCACCTTTTCCTTGTCTAAAACTTTCATACTCTTGATTTAGCAAAGATTTTCTGTCTTGCCTTACTTCTTCAGAACCCTCCATATACACAATAAGAGTATCCCACATCTCTTTGGCTGTCTTACAGTGTATTAGATTCTGAAAAATTGCATCATCAATGGCACTCACTATGCTGTTCTGAGCCCTTTTGTCCATGGTAGCCAGAACAATCTCATCCTTTATCATTTCAGAGAAATCCTTTGGTGTTCTCTGATTGGCATCCAAGACTGAAACCTTCATGGGCACATATGGCCCTTCTTTTACTGTGATGTAAATCCTAGGGTCTGAGGCTTCCATAAACAGCCTCACCCTTTCCTTCCATATCCCAAAGATCTCTTTCCTGCATATAGGTAACTTCATGGATCCCAATTCCTTGTGATTTTCTGTGGAACCCATGGTTCTTGATTTTCTTGAATCTGTAATTTAACTTAGACTGAATCTGTCAATCAGGATCTCCTCAGACTATTAGTCCTTTTTGAGGAACCTCGGTTTGATACCACTTGAAAGATATAGTACCTAAATACCTAGAGGGGGGGGTGAATAGGTGACCAAATTCTTTTTAACTTTTTATGGTAGCAATCAGTTTATGACACAGATTTATATCTACTTTTGCACAGCAATCACACAGCATACACAGCAAATCACAATCACAGCAGACACAGAGTTTTATAGTGGTTCCCCAAGCTTTGGGTACATTCACTTTCCCCCTTCGCCTATCTAGCAGTGTACTAGATTCAGTCAAACTCCTCCACTGTCTCAAAACCCAAACTAGTTCCTACACCTCAGGCCCAAGGCCCTACAACTCAGCTTTTCCACAGAGCCTACACTCAGCCACAAAGGCCTACACTCAGCCACCAAGGCCTACACTCAGCCACAAAAAGGCCTACACTCAGAGATTCTAATCTCCTACACTCAGGCTCCCAAAGCCCTACACTCAGCCTTTATAATTACAGGCTTACAAAACTCAGATCCAAAGGATCCTACAAGTTATAATGAATACAAAAATTGTGACTCAACAACTCAGAGAAAAGAGAGAGAAGAGTTGTGAGTTTCTTGATGAGTTCTTGGAAGAACTCAGCTGGACTCAATCTGACTTAGCTTTCTTCAAAGCTTCTTGAAAGTAGAACTCAATAAGATTGACTCCTTCTGCAGTTGATCCTTGATCTCTGCTACTTAAGATTCAGAATAGATCTGAACCTTTCTTCTCAGTCTGGTTCCAACAACTGATTTCTTGGATGGAGCACTCTCTCTCCAACTTCTTAGATCTTCACTTAAAAGCTAGATCTTCTTGTGTGTTTCACTTGTGAATGATCACTTGAACCACTTCTTCAATCTTCTCAACCACTTTTTTTAACCACTATTTCTGTAGACTGTATAAGCCTATTTATAGGCCTTCTTCATGGTAACTGGCTGGTCCGGTCCATAACTGCTTTCTAACAACTCTGACAGGTGTTGTAGACCGGCTGGAACGACAGCTGTCAAGTCATCCAGTCAGTTCTTGAAAATTCTCTAACTGTCTAGAAGTGTCGAGACTTTCTATCTTTAAGTGTCGACACTTATAGACCAAGTGTCGACACATGTTGTCTAAGTGTCGACACTAGTCTACATGGTGTCGACACAACTCCTTGTGTTGTAGATTCTGTATCTCGACACTACTTCTTCTGCATGTGTCGACACTGATAATGTGTGTCGACACAAGTCCTTGTACTTCAGTATTTTGCTGAATTCTTCTAAGTGTCGACATATCTCCTTTGTGTCGACACATCTTCATATGTTGAATCTGTTAAGTGTCGACACTGCTTCTTGGTGTCGACACATGTCTTCAGTGTTGATACTTGTTGAGTGTCGACACAGCTCCTTGTGTCGACACATTCTTCTTCTGTCGAGACTCTGGCTGAGTGTCGATACATTCCATTAGTGTCGACACTTGTACTTAGAATAATTTGTTGAACTTGCTGATCTTTGCTAAGTGTCGACACAGCTCCTTGTGTCAATACTTTCTTCAAGTGCTCAGTCTTCAGCTGAGTGTCGACACATTGTTCTGGGTGTCGACACTTACTTTTAGTGTTGACTCTTCTGCTGAGTGTCGACACATTGTTTTGGGTGTCGACACTTGTACTTAGTCTCTGCTAGCTTTTGCTGAGTGTCGACACAGCCTCCAAGTGTCGACACTTTCTGATGTAGACACATCTTCACTGGGTGTCGACACAACTGTTAAGTGTCGACACTGCTTCACTGCACTTTACTTCACTGAGTGTCGACACAGCTCCATGTGTCGACACTTTCTGTCTGGTGTCGACTCAGCATCCCTGGTGTCGACACAATGACTCCAAGTGTCGACAATGCTTGCCTGGGTGTCGACACAAGTCTTCTTAAGTGTCGACACTTTCCCTCTGGGTGTCGACACATGTACTTAGAAACTTTTTGCTTCATTCCTGCAAATACTTAACCTGCACAAGTAACTCAAAACACATCAAATACATTTTGATGTATATCATTGAGTTGGGTGAGGCTTCTTCAAATCAGGTATATTTAAACCAATGTACCCAACAGTTAGACAAGTGCGCGTGTGATGTAGGCCGTCACTTTGTCTAGTTTGAGCCTTGTACCATTCATGACATCTATCCGTTGTTATCCCCATTGAGCTTGTCCCTTCCTTTGACATCCCTACGCCTCGCTACCAAAGCCATATATCCTTTCCTACTCACACATCTAAATGTGGTGTCTTGGTTAGCTTGTTTTGTTGTAGTTTGTATCCATTATGTGTGGGAAGTTATGTTGATGTTTGTGCAGCTTGTGGTGTTGCCGTTTTTTTCGGTTTGTTTTGGCTTTTTGGGTAAAAAAGGGAAGAAAAGAAAAAATATATAATAGTAAATGAAATGAAAATTCCCAATGTGAAATAAAAGAAGAAAAAAAATATTGTTGTTGAGTTGGAAATTTTGTTGCATTGTATTCATTTTGGGTGTGCATGCACCGTCAAAAGTCCAAGTCTGGTGGTGCGCCGCACGTGTTTGTTCGTTGAGTTTAGTTGTGAGTGTTTTCAAGCGATCTCATTTTGGGTGTGCGTGTCTGTCTTGTTTGTCTTTGTATACCCCGCCTTCGCCTAAGCCTATATTATACTCCAAGTACTACGGATTTGTGCTTGAGTCAAACTATTACCGTGGAGAGAGTGTGAACGGGCGAGCATATGGTTACAGATATTGGTGGATTCCTTTGGAGATTTTCCCGAGCCCTGGTCTTTGGCAATGCTCAACGTAGTGGCCTGCCTACTTTCTTCCTACGCATGACTGAACGATTCTCCAAAATTTTATTTTTGAGTAGTTGCAATACTTATTTACACTTGTCGAAATTTATAAACTTCGTAGTATAATTAAAAATTATATCTATTATATTTTTATGCCCATGTTGTTTTTGATTTCTCGCATTACTGTATTTCGAAATTACTAAGCCAGCTAGCTGTTTTCTAGTTCATGGAGAGATGATTTACTCGTGACGCGCAATGTTTAAGTCTGGTGGTGTTATGAGTCTGATATTTATAGGGGTTTTCAGACTCATTTGGGCTTATTATGTTGCATGTGCACTACTTTTTCAATTGGAAAAGTTATATTTTTGTTTAGATATTCACTTGACCATTTTGTGCACTATTTTGGCGCAAGGGTGTGCATTTGCGCATTCTGTTGTTGGGGATAAGCACATGGTGCTCCCCATGGCTCTTTCCTGCTATTATCTTTGCTGTATTTTGGTTGTTGTGATCTTGTGCTCCAGTTTTGTTTTTGTTGTGCAAGTGGTGCGTTTTCCCAAAGGCAGAAATTCTGTTTTGAGGAAAACGGAAGGTCGTGCGTTTATTCGCGCACGGTTTGAGCTCGATCGTGCATTTTGTCCAGCTAGAAGAAAGTCGGGTTGACCTCGATGAATTTCGTCGAGCTGAGTTCGACGATCCTCACGCACTGTTGACGCACGGTTTCATCGTAACCGTGTGCGAAGGAAACACACGGTTTTCCTATAGCTTTCTAGTTTGTTCCATTCTGTGGTTAATCGTGCGATTTGTTCATGCACGGGCGGAAGCGCTCGTGCGAGATTAAAATGCACGGTTCTCCTATTTGTCCCTGCATTCCAGCTTTATGTCGCTACTCGTGCAATTTCCTTCACGCACGGACGGAATCGTCCGTGCATAATGCACTGTTTGCGCACGGTCGTGCGCCAAACCGTGTGTGCCTATTTTTCTGACCTGCTTCTATTTAAAGCACAAATTTCTTCTTCTTCCGGAGGGATTCCGTTCCAGTCCGACCCAGCAGCCATTTTCTGCTCTTTTGAGCGGGGAAACTTTCTCCTAGCAGTTATTTTCTCTCTCCTACTTGGAGAGTTTATCCGGCCACCATTTCTACTCTAAGAGCTAGCAACTTCTTCATCTCCGGCCACCACTGTCATCTCTAAGCTCCAAGCTTCATGTCAGCTCAAAGGTTGTTGCATCCATGAAGTTCTCTGGTTAGAACCAGCCAACAATTATTCACGAAGAAGACGGGATATTCGAAGGAAGTGATAACCCTTTTTTGTTCTCGGACGTCAACCATAGACCAAGTTCGGACAAGGCCCGACAACCCTTGAATCCAGCCGTGAATCTCGGAGAGACTTCGTGCATTTGGTTGTTTCTCTTCCCCTTCACTTGTAGTGTTTCTTTTTCTGCATATTTGGGTGTTGGATTGATGTGTAAGAACATTGATAGCTTGAATATTTCAGCATGTCTAAGTGTTGATATATTTTAATTCTGGATATTGTTGTGTAACTTCAGATTTTCTCTTGTTCAAGTTGTGATTGTGCCGTTCTAGCGATTGCTAGAAGCGTGCATTGTGAAGAGGTGATCGCCACCCTCAATAGCTCATCCATCTTCTCTATTACTCTCTTGAGTAATCCACCAAAGAGATGCGGTGACGGCGACCCGCAATAGTTTTCTTATTGTTGTTAACTTAGGAATCCAAACCAAAACCCCCTTTGTTTACCTTAAAGCTTGCAATCACCTTTTCAATAGCGAAATCACACTCCCTACATGCACTCCTCAAGAGATCGATATCCGAGGATTCAACTACTCAACTTTATTACTTGACAGTGACCGGTACACTTGCCGTGAACTCATCAGGTACTGAGTGTAGGTGTGCTACAGCATAGTGAGAGTAAGGCTGTGGCTGAGGTGTAAGCTCTAAAGAGCATGGTGCTGGAGTTTGTGTCTTGTCCAACAAGTAAGTTGGAAAGGTGGGTGGGAAAGTGGATGTACCCAATTGGGGAACCACTATAAATACTTGTGTACTTGCTGTGTGTGGTTGTTTTACTTTCTTATTGCAGGACATAAGGACAAGCTCTAGATAGTTTAGTAAGAAAATAGCAAAAGAAGCTATAAATTTCAAAAATCTAGTCACCCCCCCCCCCATAGGTGATTAGCTAACCTTCAATTAAATAACTTTCATCAATGATGAAGTATTACATAGAATATCAAAAAATAATCAGCAACCACTTAGAAAAAAGCAAAGTTGCATCTATCAATAGAATAAGCAACTTGTACTTGACATCAATTTCTAAAGTTAATGAAAATAGCATAAGAGCAGATTCAGAAATAGAATACTTGGGGAGAGTATTTCAAATCTTTACATAAGTTCTCAAGAGATGTGTGAAATCATATATTTTATGCACTGACAGAGCAAATATGAATTATCAAAATAATCTAACGAACGGTAAGGTGCTAACTAAAATACTAGGCTATATGGGAAATGCAATTGCAGTAAAAATCAATTTGCAAACTAATATTTATAAACCATATAACTTGATTTTTCCACCATTGAATTCAAGAATTTTAAACAAGACGACAGAGAAATGCGTAAATGCGCGAGAGTGCGCGATAATAAATACTAATAAATTGCGAAATTACAAAGACGTAAACAATTGCAACAAGATTTACGAATGACTATCCTTACAAGTTCAAAACCAGCACGAGATCAAATGTTTAAAGAGATGAAAATAAACCTTGAACTGTTCAAAAAGTTGAATATAAAAGAAATGCCTAAGTATTTTATTCTTCCACGTAAGGGGGAATAGTAAGGAAATACAATGATACATAAAACTTGACTCGCAATGTGAGACTAAACCCATTCACACATAAATATTAATATTACTACTAAACTCAACTCTCCCCCTCAAGCTGGAGGAGAAACCTCCAGCTTGACAATATCAAAGGAAGAGTTAATGTGGTAGGCAAAGGTGGGACAAGATGGGTGACTGGGGATATTCGCACACACAATACACCCACAGGAAAGAAACCACACACGAATCCACTAGACCGCGGGGATAACACCACGCACGCATGGATCTACGAGACCATGGGTATAACACCACACACATGAATATACGAGATTGCGGGGATAACACCTCACACACAAATCTATTTGACCGCAGGGATAAGAGAGAAAGAGAAAAAGACAACCACCAAAGACCGTACCACCAACCAATCATCAAGGAAAAAATTGGGGAGACACAAACATCACATGGCATAAGTCTAAAGGTCGTGTGGAACATAGGTGAAAGGTCGGGAAAGATCATCCGAGTCACCTTTTGTCCCAACACTCCCTCTCATGTGAAACACGTGCAAGAAGGCTAGAAGACAAGACAAAAACAATATTAACCACTAAGCAAACAAAAAACCCATAAAATAAATCTAAAAAGAACTGCAGCAAGAGAGATCCATTGAAAACCATAGGAAACATGAACAACGAAATAACAACAGGAAACATTAGTAGGCTAGAGCATAATATCATCCGAGTAACATCAACCTTGGATGAACATCAACCAGAAGCAGAGACGAGCACAAGGAAGATAGCACATAGCGTCAACAGGCTCGACTGAGAGGAGCTTGAGGTGATCGTCGTCGAAGAGCAGCAAAGTAATCTACTGGAGAAGTAGCTCCATCGGTATTTAAAAGCATTGACGAGACTCGGCGGGATCGATATCATCGCAAGTGAGAGGGAAGGAAACCATGGGATCGTCAAGCCACAGTAGCTTCAATGGTGCTCGATGGTCTTTGATATCAGTGGTGGACACAAGATCCACTCCCGTCTTTGAAATCAGACGATGATTTCGTTGACGGGAGCGGGGGAAGAGATGAACGTTGTGAGAACTAGCAGACGTGGTTGACGGGAAGGAAATGAGGGAGGCAAAAGCTTCGGAATTGAGAGGAAGGCTAAAGAATTTTAGGTCGACAACAGGGATGAAAAAAAATTCCCAGAGTCAACATCTTCTCTAATACCAAGTTGAATAGAAAAGAAATATTTGAGTAGTTTATTCTTCCACATAAGGGGGAATATATAGGAAATACAATGATACATAAAACTTGACTCACAAAGTGGGACTAAATCCACTCACACATAAATATTAATAATAGTACTAAACGCAACTCAAAACCGCGTAGAGTGGAGGGTTGGGTGTTTTAAGAGAGTTGTTTGAGACAAATTTCAGCGAAGAACAACTAGAGATAGTTGGAATATAAGCTTAGTCGAGTCCAAGTCGTCATTATTTGTATTAAGCTCGCTTTGGGCTATTTTGATCTCTTTCCCTTTTTAGGTTTTCCCTTAGTCATATATATGTATGAGGAAGGCATTGAAATAAATCATCGCATCATTATTCTCTCCACTTGTTATTAGAGGGAAAGAACGAAACCCTAATCTCTCACGCTCTCGCATGTTCGCCGATCTCCCTACTCCACCATGATCGATCGTCTTCAACCCTTCTCCAGTCTGAGCAATCTTTCATGTGAGACCCGTTGATGCGGCCATATGGCGGAACCGATGTCGTCATGAGATGCAAAGGAGAACAATATCGCTGTTCTCAAGTGAAGTCGCTGATGTTCCCTCATCCCGTCATCGTCGCTGCTGCTCTCCAGTGTCATCACGGTAGTACAAGTCATCGTCCCCTCATCATGCGATCACCAATGCACTCCTCCGCTGTTCCTTGTGTCGGCCTTTCTCGCCTCGCTGTTGCAAGTAGTAAGTCACGTCTATTTGCCAAGTATTGAAGAATTTGTCGAATATATTTTATGTTTGTCGAATATGATTCGACGATAGAAGACTCTCTCATAAGGTTTTCGTCGAATACAAGTCCGAGTTTGAAGAGACATCAAAGACAATATCTGAAGTCTATAGTCAAATATAAGCCAATGCTTTAATACATTCAGAGGTAATTAGAATTTGGTAGTCGAGTAACTCTCAAATCAAAAGTAGTATAATTTTTTTTACAAAACAATTTTTTGTACAATTCAAATAATGAAAAATATGTGTTCTAATGACATATTTTAAAAACCGATGGCCGAACCAATCTTTGTGTTTAGTAAGTTTGTAAGAAAGAGCTATTTCTGAAGTCCACATTAAAAGTAGATAGTCGACTAAGGCTCCACTTGGGGGGACTTATTTTCACCGGTCAAACAATTAAGATTTGGTTCATGCGGGCATAAACGTTTGATGAGTGAAAATAAGTCCCCCAAATGGAGACGAATTCAACTATTAAGTTAAACTTTGAAAAATTATCTCTAAAAGAATATAGTCTTTGGAGAATTCATTATAGGTATTTTAAATGTCAAAAAGGTTTTAGGAAAAAGATTTTTGACCGTATATTATTCCTGTTCACAGAAATCTCTTTAAAGAAACACTTTTGTTTTTAGAATAGATTGGAATATAAATTTATATTTTCCATTCCTTATCCTTCTCTCTCTCTCTTAAACTGTTGTAAAAAGGCGGCCCATGCTTTTTGTGGATGCCTAGATTATGGTGATGATGCATCAGTCTGATTAATTGACCTCCAACAACCACTGTGCAAACAATATAATTGATCCGTTCAAATTCTGTGTGAACAAATTCAGGGTATGATCTAAAATAATTTCTAATTCTATCCAAATGTTAGTATCATAAATTAAAAAATTGAAAAAAATTATATTTTCACTCAGTAAATTGAGGAAAAAATTTAAAAAAGAATGGCATATCAATCACTTTTTGTGGCTTTGAATTCATTTACGTTCTGTTTGGGGGGACTTATTCTCACCAGTCAAGCGGTTGCAATCGCATGTACCGGACCATTCGGTTCATGCGGTGGTCTGGTTCATGCGATTGTAACCACTTGACTGGTGAAAAAGTCCCACCAAACGGAGCCTTAAACTCCCGTCAAACACGTCTTTATAAAACCAGCATTGGCCGCCGACAGCTCAGCTTGCCACTTAGCCGGTTCAATAGAGAAGTTTGAGCCCAAGGTAACTTTTAGAGGCTAATTTTAGCATCGGGCAGGAACCGGCACACACGTTCAGATTTTCAAAAACTTGGTAAAATATATCCATATAAATAGATAAGATGCGTAACAAGACTTACACAACTTGACTGAGAGACCTGGAGAATTGCCATAAATTCATTCCACGTTAATTTTTTGAGAAAATGTCCCGGACCGGTAAAAGACCGTCCCAGACCGGGACCGGTAAAAGACCGGACTGGGACTGGAACCGGGACCGGTAAAAAGACCGGTCCCGGTAATTAAAGAGCCTTTGTGTCACGCTTGGACCGGTAAAAAGACAAGTGTGTCGACACCAAGGCTCTTAAACGGCACTTTTAAGAGCCGTTTTTAACGGCTCTTTAAAGAGCCGTTGGCCTTATTGGTGGCCGGCCATGCCAGCAACCAATTTTGTTTTTTTAATTTTATTTATTAAATTAAATATTTAAATAATTAATTTTATAAAATTTAAATTTTGTATAAAATTTAAATTTAAAAAAATTAAAAAAATCAAATCCTATATGTACCCCCCCCCCCTCCTCTTAAAAATTTCTTTTTCATCTCTCTCTCTCTCTCACTTACTCTCCCTCTCTCTCTCTCTCTCAACTCTCACTCTCAAGTCTCAACTCTCAAGTCTCAACTCTCAAGTCTCAAGTCTCGAATGACGTCTTCCTCATCCATGTTGGCTTCTTCCTCTGCGTCCGTCGGGCACGAAGTAGTAGCACCATAAGGCGGCGGTCTGGGAGAAATTCGACAAAGTGCGGATCGACGGCAAATTGAAAGCGAAGTGCAAACTTTGCGGGAAGCTAATGGCTGTTGGCAGCAATACAATGCTCGTCCGACATGTGAAATCGTGCATTTCAAAACAAGCCCCGAAGTCTACTCAAGCTCAAATTTCGACGTTCGGGCACATTTGGACATACGATCAAGCTCGGCAGCGGCAACGACAAATGGAGAACTTCATCAAAAAGGGATTTCCATTCAGCCACTACGACGATGAAGAGATGACATCATACATACACGAGGTAATCCAACCCAAATATCAGCAGGTAAGTCGTTCTAGCACTAGACGTGATGCTTTAGCGGCTTATATGCAATCTAAAGAATATTTAAAAAATTATTTTGAAACATTTGACGGTCGCGTTAGCTTAACGAGCAACGTCTGGACAAGCGGTATATCTGAGGGACACTCATGTATTTGCATTACCGCTCACTGGATCGATCCCAATAGTTGGGAACTAAATAAAAGAATAATTTGTTTTGAAAGATTTGAATATCCGCATACTAGTAAAGCAATTTACCAGGTAATAATTAAGTGTATTAGAGAATTTAAAAAAAAAAATTTATGAGTATTTATTTTGATAACGCTTCAAATAATGCGACCGTCATAAGATATTTGATATCAGATTCACAACCAATGTTTAATGGAATTTTTTTTCATGCACGTTGCGTCTGTCATATTTTAAATTTAATTGTACAAGACAGTTTAGTTTATATGAATGAGTACGTAATTAAAATACGAACTATATTATGAGTTATTTACAGTTCAAAAAAACGAAAACAAGATTTTAAAAAATTTGTCATTTCACAAGGTAAAAAATTTTTATGTCCTTTTTATGATATGCCTATACGCTGGAACTCAACTTATAAAATGCTAAATCGAGCTTTGCCACAAAAAAACTTATTAATAGAATTTTATAATAATTTAGAAGCACATGATTTAGGTGCGTCAGATTGGGCGGTCCTCGAAGATTACGTAAATTTATTAGAATGTTTTTATCGATCAACAATGATTCTATCTGGAGTTTATTATCCTACTTCCTCATTAGTTATTGAAAATATTTTATTAATTACTGAAACGTTTTAAAAATACAAAACAAATAAAATGTGACGTCCGTTAATATTAGTAATGAAGGATAAATTTTTAAAATATTACAAAGAAATGTCACCCATGTTTTCATGCGCCTCAGCTTTAAACCCTTTAATGGGTGTGGACGGGTAGAAGATTTTATAGAAGAAATTTATCGAAATTTAAATTTAAATGAAACAGATAGTGATTTTGTTAATTTAAGCGTTTCAAAATTTTATTCTGATTTTACCCATTTCTATAATTATTATGATAATATGTATGGATCGCGACCTCGTGAAGAATCCACCCAACCTAAAACAAAAGATATTTTAAAAAACAAACTTTTAGAATTAGCCTCTAGAAAAAACAACGAACTTCGAGTACTTTAAATAAATTAGGTTTATATACAAAAACACAATTTCAAGATTATATGACCGCAAGCGAAATAAAAAATTTTGATATTTTAAAATGTTAGAAAACTAAAACAAATGTTCATCCTATTTTGGCCTTAATGAGCTGTGATTTACTAACAATTCAAGCTAGTACGGTAGCTTCGTAGTCTGGTTTTTCTTTGAGTGGCAGGATTCTGAACGAGCGAAAAAGCCGTTTGAACGAGGAATATTTGGACATTTGCATTTGTTATAAGGATCATTTGGATGCTATAAGGAGGAGGCAACACGTCTCGTCTATTGAATATAGTGAGTCCGAAGTACAAGACGAGATAAATAGCTTAAGTTTGGGAAGCACGATAGAAGAATAATTAGACAAAATGTATTTTATTTTTCATTTTATTTCGATTTTGAATATTTAAATGCAATTTTCATATTTTATTTTAACTTAAATGTAATTTTCATTTTCGTTCAATGTTATTTTATTTCTGTCTTAATGTAAAATGCAAATTTGTAATTCTATTTCATTTTTAATAAAAATTAAATTTTATTTCAGTTTGAATTTTATTTCATTTTTTATATAAATTTAGAATTTAAAATTTTAATATATATAAAAAAAATTAAATAAAAAAACCGGTCCGGGACCGGTTAGGACCGGTCCTCCGGTCCCGGCCGGTCCTCCTCTTGGGCAGGAAAACCGATCCCGGACCGGGACTGGTTTCACTAGAACCGGTCTGGGACCGGCAAGGCAAAGGACCGGTCTTTTAAAAGACCGGTCCGGGAGTGGTAGGGCAGTCTTTTTGGGCAGGACTGAATTCAACCATACTTCAACACATAAGCACAGTCTAATTGTTTTACAACAAAAAAACATTCATCATAATTTTAAAAAAACATTTCATGTCAATATTGTTAGTCTAAGATACTTTCTAAAAATCGGGAGCTCAATGGTTCATGGCCCCCTTCCCTCCCTTTCTTCTTCATTTCCCACCAGCAGTCTTCCTGTGGTCTTCCCATTTGCACACTTCTTGCCATATGCTTTTCTTCCCTTCCCTTTGACAGGACGACCTTCCTCCTACGCCTCCCCATCCCTTGAGTTCGCATGTCCTTCATCCTCCGGTCGACCATCACCTTCCCTTTCCCTCCCTTCATCGCAACACCCTTCTTCACCACCACATATTCTTTCTTAGGCATCTTCGGAGCTGCCTTCTTGTACAAGTGCTCGATCATCTTAGTCTTCGAACTTTCCGAAATTTCAATCTGGTCAGAAATGACATCGTCTTTCTTCTGAGCTTTCTCCATCATCTTCACCGCGACCGCTTCTTTCGTTGCTTGACCTGTGCCACCTTCTTCGTCGGACGTGAGTCGATCTCCCTGAACTGCGCATTCATTGCGGCGAGTTCCTCTTTCGTCACGGGCTTCGTAGACTGGTTATGCCTCTTCTCCACTTCTGCAAACTAGTCCGGCAAGCCAACATCATCAAACGTGTACTTGTTGTATGCCTCTTCGAGAATGTGCTCCCTCTGCTTCTTCTGAAGCATCTTCTTCCTCTGATGCGTCGTCAGACGTAGAGTCGTCGCTATTCATCAAAGATTCCTGTACAATCTCGAAACCTTCCTATTGTTTTTTTTCAGTGAACTGTAATCACTTTGTTTGTTTTTCAGGGAATTGGAATCACTCAGATTGGTTTTTAGAGAACTGGAATCACTCTGTTTGCGTTTCAAAAAAGTTGAAGCTTTTGGCAAAGGAATTTTTTATCTTCACTGTCGCTCGATTTGAATAAACCAGCATCAGCTCCTGCAGCAAACACATCCTGACTAAACCACTACTCCATCAGCAGCTCTTAAGTTGGCTTATGATCTTAGTCCAATGGAATGACCATAGGATTTATTTCTTTGCGATCCGGATCAAAATCAGGATCCGAGGCTATTCTTTCTCGTCAGCATTCTGTAAAAGAAGGTTCGATAAGGTTTTAAACACAATATAGACGAATGAAATTCATATGCAGCTCATGTAATATTTTAACACTATACCTTGTATCTTATAAGGAGGATAAAAAGATAAGTAAAGTTCACTGATTAAGGCTCTGTTTGAGAGGGCTTTTCGGAAAGAAAAAGAACTGCTAGCAAAAGTAAGGTGGAAAAATGAGCTTTTGAAAAATGTATATTGCATAAGAAGATTCGTTTGGGTGAACTTATTTTGCAGATATTTTCAGAAAGTAGCATTTTATAAACTGTTTGGCAAATCTCGGTTGCAGTGACTTTTTTATTAAAATTGCGCACATTTTCCGCCCAAGTGTGAATTTTCCGTTCCAACGAGAATTTTCCCCCGGGGACCGAATATTTCGCTCGGACGCACATTTTATGCCCGGGCGTGAATTATTCGCTCGAGCGCGAACTTTTTGCCCGGGTCTGATTTTTCCGTCAGGGTGCGTAAAATGCATCCGGACAAAAAAAATGATCCCGGGCAAAAAATGTGCGCCCGGGCGAAATATTCGCGCCCGTGCGAAATATTCGCGCACGGGCGAAATATTCGCGCTCGGCCAAAATATTCGTGTCGGGGCGAAATATTCGAGATCAGGCGAAAATTTTGCGACCAGACGAAAATTTCGTGCTCGGACGAAAAAATCGCGGCCCGGCAAAAATTTCGGGCCGGGGCGAAAACATTGCGCTCGGGTGAAAAAATTGCGATCGAGCAAAAAATCTGTGCTCCGGCAAAAAAACTGCGTCCGGGCAAAAAAACTGCTCCCCGGGGAAAAAACCGTTCCCGGGCGAAAAAACCGCGGGTGGAAAAATTGCTCTCAGGCGAAAAATGCACTATCGGTCAAAAAAACTGCGCCTAGGGGAAAAATTCGCGCACGGGCGAAAAAATTCGGGTCGGGCAAAACAATTCCCGCGCTGGCGGAAAATACCGCGCCCGGACGGAAAATTCGCGCCCAGGTGGAAAATTCGCGCCAGGGCGGAAAATTCGATCTCAGGCGGAAAATTCGCGCCCTGGCGAAAAATTCACGCCCGGGCGGAAAAATTCGCGCCCGGGCGAAAAATTTCGCGCCCGGTCGAAAAATTCCTGCCCGGGCAAAAAATACATGCCCGGCCAAAAAATGCGCATCCGTGCGTAAAATTTCGCGCCCAGGCAAAAAATTCCGCTCCCGGGCGAAAAAATCGCCACGGGAGAAAAAATCGCCATGAGAGAAAAAATCGCGCACGAGCAAAATATTCGACTAGAGAAATACTAGTGTTTTTGCAGTGTTGTCGAATTGGATTCAGAGGAGAGAAACGAAATAACAGTAAATACTAAAATTCATCATTTTCCAAAAAGGTTTTGACCTCCAAACAAATTATTGATTAGTTATCCACAAGCATAGGGTAAAGCAGGAAATTTTAGAATTTATCTTCCAAAAATTATTGCAAAATTACCGGATATTAAAATTGACATGAAAAGTCTACCAACCAAAAATAATAATTTTCTAACACCATTAGATCCCATAAATAATTTATTTAAAGATGTTCAATATAGGACACTATATATGTGAATGATCATAAATGAAGATTATTCCAAAAATTTCATAATTTTTAAGTGAGTAACAAATTCATAATTAATTTTCTTGCAATTAGGGCAAACATTGGGGTTGTGAATAAAGTATCGAATATATCAATCCAAAATTCGTAGCCAAATTATGAGAGAATAATAACATCAATATAAGCTCACTACCAATGTTTCATGAACATACAAGGCCAATATCTGAAGAGAACAGTAAGATGTCATCGATATAAACAAAAGCATTTTTCATGATGGGCTGGAAAATTTGTCATTTCCTTCTGGAATAAAGAAGGGGCTTGTTTTAATCCGTAGGCTACAACGGTCCAATGGTAGTGTCTTTCAGCAATGCAGAAACCAGTCTTTTGTGTATCATTGGGGTGAATTCCTAGCTGCCAAAAACTTATTTTAAGATCGAACTTGAAAAAGATTTTGGCATGTGAGAGTTTTTGAAATAAGGCTTCTCACTTTGGTAGAGGGAATTTATCATCCTCAAGAAAATGGTTGAGTGGATGATAGTTAATTAGCAGTCTCATCTTTCCTCTAGCCTGCTCTGTCCTTTTGTTCACATAAAAGGCTTCACATGCCCATTGTGATTTTGTGGGTTCGATTAACTCTTCATTTTGTAGTTGGTCGACTTCTTTTATGGCAAGTGCATAATGGTCTGGATTCATACCTTTGTGACTTGCCTTTGTGAGATTAATGTCTTCATTCCTCTTAAACGGTAGGGAGACAAAGAATTGAGGATTCTTCCAAAGAGGGTGATAATTTTGCCCAGGAGAAGTGGCCCTCAAGCCCATCCTTTGCATAGTGTTGGAGACTTTCATCCAGCTCTGTTGCTCGTCAAATCCTATCTGCAAGGTCATATTTTACCTCCGTCCAGTTTAAACATGCATCGGCTGTGGAATTTTTGTTTGCACAAGAAATCTCTAACGCTTCCAACTCCTAGATCAGACGCTCATCATGCATCTGCAACCAATTTGCCCTTGACGGAGTCCTCCGACTCAAGGCATCAACGACCACGTTTCCCTTCCCGGGAGTATAATGAATATCAAAAGTGTAGTCCCCAAAAATCTTCATCCACCTTCGTTGTCGCATATTCAGATCCTTCTGATCCAACAAGTATTTTAGGCTATTATGGTCCGTAAAGATATCCACTTTTACGCCATAAAGATAATGCCGCCATAACTTAAGTGCAAAGATCACTGCCGCCAACTCCAAGTCGTGGACGGGATAATTTTGCTCATGCACTTTTAATTGGCGTGAGCCATAAGCAATCACTTTTCCAAACTGCGGAAGAACGCAGCCTAAGCCGCTCCCTGAATCATCACTATAGATCTCATAGTCGTCTATACCACATGGCGACGTCAACACAGGCGCTGTGGTCAAATGACTCTCTAGCTCTTCAAAAGCTCGCACGCACTCCCGCATCCAAACGAACTTCTAATCCTTCCTCGTTAGTGTGGTCAGAGGCAAAGCGATCTGCGAGAAGTTTTTTACAAAACGTCTGTAGTAGCGTGCCAGTCCAAGAAAACTCCTGACCTGGGCCACGGAAGACAACACCGGCCACTCCTAAATGGCTCTTATCTTTGACGGATCCACTGCTATGCCTTCTCCACTTACCACATGGCCAAGAAAAGCCACCAACGACAGCCAAAACTCACACTTTGAGAACTTGGCATATAGCTTATTCCTTTGCAAGGTATGCAACAACAACAGCAAGTGGTTTGCATGATCAACTTCCGATTGAGACTACACCAAGATATCATCAATGAATACAATCACAAATACGTCCAAGTACTCTCGGAATGTTCGGTGCATTAGGTCCATGAACACTGATGGCACATTACATAGCCCAAACGACATTACCGTGAACTCATAATGACCGTAGCGTGTTCCAAATGCGGTCTTGGGAATGTCACTTTCCCGAATCCTCAACAAGTAATATCCAGATTTCAAATCCAATTTGGAATAGACAGTTGATCCCACATCTTATCAAACAATTCATCTATCCGTGGAATCAGATACTTGTTCTTCTCTGTCAGCTTATTCAATTCACGATAATCAATACATAACTGCAAACCACCATCCTTATTTTTCACAAACAGAACAGGTTCACTCCAAGGTGACATACTTGGGTGTATATATCCCTGCTCTAGCAAATCTTGCAATTGAACTTTCAATTCAGCCATTTCCTTTGGCGCAACGCAATATGGCGAGAGGGCCATAGGTTTCGCACCTGGCACCAACTCAATCGTGAAGTCGATCTCCCGCTGGGGTGGTAGCCCAGGAAGATCCTTAGGAAACACAACCGCAAACTCTGATACAATCGGAACATCCCTCATATTGGCCTTTGGCTCAACAGCCTGAATCAGCATGAAAAATAACTCCGCGCCCTTCCGAACTGCATTGACGACTTGGAGTGTAGACATCAAAGTCCCGCTCACTGTTCGCATACCAGCGAACTTAGTCTCAAGCTCGGTATTTTTTCCCAGTGTGATCTCTTTTGACTTGCAATCAATAAAGGCATGCTGCTCCGCGAGTCAGTCCATACCAAAGATCACATCAAATTCTGATATCGGTAGCACAGATGTATTCAGACAGAAATCCCGACTTCTAATTTGAACCGCCACATCGCAAACCCTATCCGCAAGCATCAAACAACCATTTGGTAACAACACCCTTACGTTATCTGCCTTTACATGACTAGGTACTCCAATTCGAGCTAAGAAGTCCTTCGACTGAAATGAATGCGAAGCACCCATATCAAATAGTGCTCTCGCCGGCGTATTCCAAAGCATAACAAAGCCTGTGGTAAACAAATCACACACAGGCTACACACAAGGCATGTAATAAGAAAAGCAATCAATTACTTAACTCGTACCTATGACGACATCACTTTGCTTTATGGCCTACTGTTAGCCAAGATTAAAGAGTCGGGGATGCGCCTGGGATGCAGAGGACTCCACCACTGCCTTTCCCTTCTCAGCATAAGACGCTCCAGTCTTCTTGTCACCCTTTGGTTGTAACGCCCCCGGTTTTTCTGTGTTTTGTTTGATCTTTGGCTGACGTTACGATGACTTATTTCCGGCTTTTTGCCGTTGTAGAGCGTGGTCTTACCTCTTAGGGTTCCATGTGTAGCCTGTTTGTAGCCTGTTAGCAAGATTCCCCAGCTAGCTGGAGTCCGTTTGATGACTCGGTTGGGCCTCTTAGGGAATGCTTGTGTTTTGTCTTTGGGTGGTGTTATCCCGGGTTTTGTTCGTCGAATGCTGATTTCGACTTCGCAGTTGTGTTCGTAGCGTGCGTTTTTAACTGCGACGTGAATTTCGTCTTTTTCCGAGATGTTTCGAGTCTCGTATTGTTTTGATATTGAGTGTAAGTAATTATTATTATGTTGATTGTTTATTATTAAACTGCCGTATATATATATAGCCTTAGGTTAGAAATAGGGCTCGGTTCTTTTGCTTCCTTTCCTTTCTCTATTTGGAAGCCGCCGCCTGTACGAGAGGAAGAGCACCGCCGGACTATCCTAGCCTTCGGATGCCGATTTCCTGGAGATTTAGCGGTCGAAATTCGATTTCGAGAGTGGATCTGGACTGCCCTCGCCTGGATCTGCATTCTTTCTGCTCCTCAGCTGGTGCTCTGCGGCTAGATCCGAGAGTGGGGGATGCCGCCGACCAAGCTTTTCTGGTATTGAGGCAAGTGATGTCCCCTCATCCTTGCCAAAGTTGATCTTTGTCTTTCTTTTGATTTAATTTTATCTTTTTCCTGCTTAGATCCTAGGTGTACGCTAGGGTTCGTTCCCGATCGTGCTGTGGTTAGTGTAGAAAGTTCCAGTTAAATTTCAGTTTTTCCTGAGGGTTTGTGTCTATTAGGGGCAGATTTGGATCGGTTCAGGTTGAGTAGGTTCTATTGTCGATGGATGTTGTTCCCTAGAGAGAGACCTCGTTCTCATTTCTGGTTGTTTGCTGGATCTGGCGCCTGTAGCCAGTCGGGGTGCCGACACCGTTGTGTCGAGACTGGCCAGTCGTGGTGTCGACACTTGGTGTCGACACCAGCAGCGGCAGTGTCGACACCGGCCGCAGTGGTGTCGACACTTGGTGTCGACACCAGCAGCGGCAGTGTCAACACCTTGTGTCGACACCGACCGCATTGGTGTCGACACTTGGTGTCGACACCAGCAGCGGTAGTGTCGACACCGGCCGCAGAGGTGTCGACACTTGGTGTCAACACCAGCAGCGGTGGTGTCGACACCTTGTGTCGACACTGGCCGCAGAGGTGTCGACACTTGGTGTCGACACCAGCAGCGGCAGTGTCGACACCTTGTGTCGACACCGGCCGTAGTGGTGTCGACACTTGGTGTCGACACCGGCAGTGGTTGTGTCGACACCTTATGTCGACACCGGCTTGTCGTGGTGTCGACACATCGTGTCGACACTGGGTGCTGCGCTTGTTTTGGGGTCAGGAAGACTCGGGGTTAGTTCTTTTTAGGCGTGCAAGACCGCGTCGGTTGGACCCGACATTTTTGTCTTGGGTTCGTGTGTTTCTTAGGATTGTTAGTGTGACCTTTCCCTAGGGGGGGGCATTGGGTGTTCGGCTAATTTCTGCATGCCGACTCTTGGGTTGTGGCAGGTGGTGGAGTTTTGGTGGCCTCTGGAGGGGTGGTTTTATGCGGAGAGCTGTGGCCACCGCCTTTTGCCCCGGTTTGGGTTGGTGTGTGTGGGACCCTAAAGCTGCCACTGTTTGACCCCTTAGCCCTTTTTGGATCTGATTTTTGGTTATGTATTCAGATCCATGTTTTGACCACTGCCACTTACCCACATGTTAGGACTGTTAGTCCCTTTCCTGCTCATGTACTCTTTTCTTTTGGCGTACATGTGTATGTCTTGTTGCTGTTGCAGACTCTTTTGGTAGGGCATAATGGTTTTGATGCTCGCACTTGGTGTGCTCTACTGTGCCCTAGGCAGTACTCTCTTCTTACTGTCACCCCTTTTCTTTTGCTTAGCAGTTTGTTGGCGGGTTGGTAAACCCTTCTTCTTTTTTGCTCTTTAATCTATTGCTCTATTTTTTTTCCCTTTTGATTATTTTCTTGCTGAGGTGTTCTTTTCTTGAATGCCTCAGGTCCGGGTTGTAGCCAGTTCAGCGGCTAGTTCTTTGGTGGGGCTCGTTGGTGGCCTCTTGGGTAGCTGATAGCTTATTCCCGATTTTTGTGAGGTAGTTCTTTACTTTTCCGTATAGACATACATACTCGCCAGTGGGTTCGTGTCAGGTTGTTGACCCCCACTGGTGGCTTCTTGTGATGCTGGGTATGAATTTAAACTGCTGATTTTGCCTACTTGTGGTTGGTTACTTTCTTCTGGGAAGGATTTAAGCTAGGTTGCATGTTAGATATTTTAAAACCTAAAAGCATTATTATATGTATCTCATGCATAACATGTCTCTAAAGCAAAGACACTATTTTTCCTCAGCGTACAACACTATCTTTCATACACACTATACTCACCTTAGAGTCGTGCATACCATGAGTCGTCCCCCGGGGACACTTATGCTCATTTAGGGTGTTATCTTAATTGAACCAAAGTATTTTCTGCTGCGTATAGATATAATTTTCACCGTGGACTAGCTGATCCACCGTGCCGAGGGATACGACCATTCAATATAACTGATTCTCTTTCACATTTAATCAACGATTTTCCTTAAAAATCTAGTGTCTGGAGTTTTGCTTGAGCGTGTGCAGTTATCCCCTGCACGACGTGGCATCACGGCACGTGTTTTCTCTTGCTCTGATACGATTTTATCATTGAGAAAATGCGGGTTGTGACAGTTGGTATCAGAGGTAGGTTGCTTGACAAAATGTCGGGCAACCTTTCCCTTGTCTGCATTAGTGGTTAGCGTCATACCATACACACACCGATATGTCATCAGCACGTCTTGGCTAAAGCACGAACACTACAATCATGAGCATAAAGAAGTATACGGGGCATATTATGTAGTATGAGATGCATAATATGTGTTTGTATATGGATCCACCATAGGAGGCAACATGTGAGGGTTATGTAGTATGAGATGCATAACCTCACCACATGAATGCGACTAGCACGTTTTCTTTTTTCGTTGCATGAGAATGTTATGTAGTATGGGATGCATAACATTTTCATGTGTACGCCGCCCATGACATGCACTAGGGCCTTTTTAGAATGCATAGTACATCATGCATAGCATAACATTTCATGAGCACAACGTGCCAAGCTAAAGATTTGCAAGATGATATATGTACACACATGGTTTTGAGTCAAAAAAAAAAGAATACAAATACATGCATTCATGGTTTAGGCACCTGAGTTAGTATGATGGTGGTGAACCATCTTAGGTTAAGCATAACATCATCATGGTAAAAATAACTCCCAGAGCAAGCTTTTGCAGTTGAAGTTCATATTTAAGTGTGTTTGTCTGTACCGGGTAGTTTTGCTCTAGCTGATGGGCTAGGTTTTGTCTAAAGCTTGTGCGATTTTAGGATGGCGAGACGTCCTGCGACGAGATCGACCCCCCAATCCGAGGGTGAGACGTCAGGAGCGCAGAGCGATGCGGTGGTAGAAAGCCTGCGGCTGAGTAATGAGGAGTTATCGAGGCAGGTAATGGCTATGCAGGCTCAGATTCAGTCCCTTGTAGAAGTGGTGGCGGGACAGACCCCGAGAGCTCAGAACCCCGCAGAGGGGGTAGCTGTTCCTGCCCCTCCTGCTCCTCCCGTGCCTTTGGTTGTGGTGCCCCCGGAGATGGCGTTCATATCCCAGTTTCAGCGGCTGAGACCCCCTACCTATGATGGGCAGGCAGATTTCATGATTTTGGATGACTGGCTGATTACCATTGAGGAGATGTTTTCTTACTCAGGGATTACAGATGACCAGAGAGTGATGCTCGCTGCTTACCAGCTCAAGGGCTTAGCAAAGAATTGGTGGCTGAGGGAGAAAGAGAGCTTAGTGGCAGGTTGCACTTGGGAGTCTTTTAAGGTGATGTTGTTAAGTAAGTTTCTGCCTTCAGTCGAGCGTGACCGGCTAATGAACGACTTTCTTCATTTAAAGCAGAGGAAACTCACGGTTAGTGAGTATGAGATTGAGTTTAGTAAGTTGTGTCGGTTTGTTCCGGGTCTGGTGAGTGTTGAGGCAGACCGAGTTAAGCGATTTCTGGGTGGACTAAGAAGCAACATTCAGTAGTTAGCGAATGCCTATGGAGCAGTCAGTTATGCCAGCGTGGTTGAAGCTGCCTTGAGGATTGAGGCCATTGAGAATGCCAAGAATAGAGGCCAGCAGTTGTGGAAGGATAAGCAGAAGTCCGGTGGAGGGAAGAGCCCTCAGGAACCTGATGCGGTCTCGAGAAAGAAGGTCAAAGAGATTTGTAGCTTTTGTGGTCGGCCAGGCCACCCCTTTGAGAAGTGTTTCAAAAGATTGGGAGCGCAGAAGAAGGAACAGGTGCACGCGATTCAGGGTGTTTCCAGGGGAGACTTGGTGTGTGCCTTGTGTGGAAGGAAGGGGCATGAGGCTGCCCGTTGTTGGTTAAAAGATAATGTCTGTTTTCAGTGCGGCCAGAAGGGCCATCTCAAGATAAGGCGCCCTCTGGCCCAGCCTATTCTGCAGCCAGTTCCCCTCCAGGCTTTGCCGCCGCCTCAGCAAATGGATAAAGGAAAGGGGAAGCTGAATGTGCTTTCGGCAGACGAAGCGCAGACCTCGACCCAGGTTATCTCAGGTTCGACTCCTCCCCAGTCATTTCGTTACGTTCCCTTTTTGGTTGTAGTTTTTGTTTTAGCTCTTGTTGCCTTAGATGCGTGTGCAATTCGTAGGACGATTTAAGGTAAAGAACCGCTGGGCGTGCATTCTCTTCGACTCCGACGCTACCCACTCGTTTGTGGCTAGAGCCTTCATTGAGCGGTTCAGTTTGGGCCTAGATCGTGTTGGTGGTGCCTTCTGCGTTAAGTTCCCCTCCGGTGACTCTGTGGTTACGGACCTGGGTGTCCTAGATTGTCCGATTTTGTTGGGAGATTTTCTAGCCAAGGCAGATTTGAAGGTGATTGACCTGGAGGACTTCGACGTTATTTTGGGCATGGCCACTTGGACTCACCTGCAAAACAGATTACTTAACCTTAGAACCCAAATAACTCTTGGGTCCTTGGTGCAGGTCAGTCTGACTTTTAACAAAACTAACTGTAGCTCTTCTAGCAGGCAATTTGCTACTCTCCTTGACACTAGAATTGTGTCAACAATCTAAGGCAAAGTGGCCTATCTTGCCACAACACCAGCACTCAAACCTGTTGTACCTTTGTTTAGGTACAACCCTGGCTGAATTATCCAGCAGGGTGTGCTGGATAGTTGGTTCCCTTGCACCCACTTCATATCCTTATACAGCACACACACAGTATCCACCAACTCCTGGAACCCTTGGTTCATCGAACTCGAGAGCAGGAATAGCAACTCATCCCACAATCCTTTGTAGAACCTATTGGTTTTCCGCCGCTCATCGGCGAAGATAGAACCCGCTTAACGTCCCAACCTTGTGAACTCATGCATGTAAGTTTCAACACTACTTTCCTCTTGCGTTAGGCGTTGGAACTCATTTTCCATGCCAATGCATTATGCTGTTGGTAGGTGCTTTGCCCGGAATAGTCTCGAGAACTCCTCAATCGAGACTTGCGTTAACTTCCTGCCCGCTAAGTGGTGTAACTCGACCTCGTCCCACCATAGCCGAGCCTCTCCTTCCAATAAGAAGGTGTCCAAGGTGAGCTTCTGATCTTCCTCCATCCTAATCGCCGTCAATATAAGCTTGAAGCGCGACAACCAATCCTCCGCCTGTGTAGGGGATCCCATACCCATAAACGTTGGGGGATTAAAGCTCATGAACTACTTCAACTGCCGTTCAGCTGCTCGCCCATCAACAACCGCAACAGGTTCTGGCCTTCCACTAACCTGTTCGACCACCACTGCAGGCTGCTCTTGCCCAGCAGGCTGTGCTTGAAACATTGCAAATAGTGCCGCAGCAACTAAGTGATGATTATTTTTGTACAAGTAATAACTTGATGCAGATTCGTTCTATACTCTAGTATAAACTATGTAGATGGGCATAAGCTAGATTGATTTAACTTTCAGGCAAGTGCACCTATCAATCATAGTATAGGAGAAATCTACATCTCGTGTCGTATTCCAAAGGGCCTTTTCAAATACTCATACTCACCCTCACTCTATTATCATACCCATAATTAAAATTGATTTCTAACCAAGATTAACCTAACTATGACTACTTGGATAAATATACATTGGAGGATTAAAGATGATAAAAAGCCGAAAGCCTAAGAGCATTCACATGAAAATAACCGCTCATTAACTCAATTCTATGTAATCAGGTAATAATAAGATTATCAAATACGTTGTATTGTAAGGGTTAAACATTTATCAAATTCTCTCTCAAACAATTCAAAATATAAATCTAAGTTAGTAAATTTTCTCTCGAATAATTTACAACCGTCAAATTTGCATTAATGTAAAGTACCCTATCTAATACAAAAATTCATGAAATCCTATCTCTAAAATACCATGAATTCATTTATCCGTATCATAATTATCCAATCAGCATATCTCTTGATCATGCAAATTGAATTGTAAAGAGAAATAACACCTAAATATGAACATATAAACATCATCACAACTTTCCAATTTCTCAATCTAAAAAGTTGGAATTCATGTAAAGCAAATAATAAATTCATAACTATGATAAATCTCTTTGTTTGAAATCCTACATACGAATACAATACCATAAATTTGATGAAAACAATAAGATACATGATTACCAAATTGTTCAAATTAAAGTTTCATGCTAAATAAAAAATAAATGAAGCTAGATCATCAAGAGAAAGGAAAGATGAAAGGAGATACATGAAAGATCAATGGCATACAAAAATCTCCTTCAATTCTTCCTTCTCTTGGGTACTCCACTTTCATGCTCCAGAAGTTCTCCCAATGAAAAATGATCCAAAAGTCCCCTTCTAATTTTTCTACAAGTATTTTATAGTCCCTTTGCAAATAGGGTCGAACACGGGTTCCAACACGGCCATGTCACAGGCCATGTTGACGGTTCAAGGGCGGTTTCACACGAATAGGCATGTCTGGTTGTGGGCCGTATTAGATGACACGGGTACGGACACGACCGTATTGTTCATCGTGTTCTTCGCACACAGGTTGGTTGGCAGCCGAAGTTGAATTATGCCGAAAAAGACATGGGTAGGGGACACGGGTTGGTTCCCACCCATGTGGTGCTCTGTCATATTCCTCCAGTTCTTCTGTTCCATCCTGGATATGACACGGGTAGGGGACACGGACGTGTGCCTACCCGTGTGCGCCCCATTCTTGTCCTATCATCAGCCATGTTGAATCTATGAACTCCTTTGTTTGTTCCAAGACTTCTAGATCCACTGGTTATCAATACCTACATTAGAAAAATGAAGGAATAAATAGATAGCTTAATACATGAAATAATAGAAACTCCTAACTTTGATTTTCTACTCATGATAAAGTAAATTCTTATCTATTCTCGCGAAATTACTGCATAGGGAGGTAGAAAATAGTGGACATGATTACAATTATGATAATAAAAAGCCTATCATAATTGTACTCATCAAATACCCCCAGAATTGGATGTTTGCTTGTCCCTAAGAAACTAATTCAAACATTTGGGATACCAATAAAATAATTTTGCTTCCGCACACTAGTTGATATGAATTTAAAGAGAAATTTGATGATGCAATCGTATAGGAAATAGTATAGCAGACTTTTCTAAATATAACTTTATCTTAAAATTCCTCCAATATATTTGTTAACTATCTTTCACTCTTTCTTAAAAATAGAAGTATAGTCATTCATAACTGTTGGGTATTGTATCCATAACGTACCTGATTTGAAGAAGCCCCTGGACAAGCTAAGGTAAATAGACAATGTATTTGACAAAATATTTCAAGTTGTGCTTGCAGTTATTCCACGCTAAGTGCACACCAATGTCAGGTTGCAGTAGGTCAATATACACGGGTCTGCACGACGTAATCCCTCGTTGAGCAGATCAGTGTGTTGGCCTACGTGTACTCTCTCTATTGGAGTGCACTTACTTTCAAGTACAGGGCTGTGTTTATGCAAGAGCAGACAAGGAGCAAGGATGGGTCAAGGAGCAGCTCTTGGGTGGAAAGACGAAAAATCGTCTAAGTATAAATCGACGAGAATCACCTAGTGATTCTCGCCGATTCGGCGAGAATCACTAGGTGATTCTCGCCGAATCGACGATAATCATTAGTGATTCTCGCCGACTCTATCCGGCTACCTCAAAGCGGTGCCAAGTAAGATTCGGCGAGAATCACTTGTGATTCTCGCCGAACCCATCGTTGAGCAGATCATGGCCAAGTAATATTCGTCGAGAATCAACAAGTGCTTCGGCGAGAATCATCAAGTGATTCGGCGAGAATCATTAGTGATTCTCGACGAATCGTCGAGAATCACTAACTGATTCTCGCCGATTTGTCGAGAATCACCTTCGATTCTCGCCGATTTTGACTTGGGCATTTTTCTGGAAAAAGCTGGACCGGATTCTGCCACTGACACTATTTTGAACCGGATTTAGGGTTTCTTCTTGTGGGACCCACAACGGTCTTTAAGGTGTTTACTTGTGTATATATATACGGGTATTTTTGAACAGTGAAAACACACAGAGAAATAGACGAAAAAATCGAGCAGCCGACTTCGACCTAGAATCGCTAAACAGCTCCGCCGCCGTCGCCGCTCGTGCAAGTCGATCGCCGGTCGTTTGATCGTGGTTCCCTCCAGATCTCACGGCGATAGAAGCTTAGCCAAGCTTAGCGTCTCACGTGTCTAACTGGAGATCCCTTGTCTCTTGATTTGTTGATCGGGAAAACCTTCCCCGTCCGAATTGATTGAGACGATCGATCCCAGTATGACCGTTGGAAGACCTAGCTAGCTTTGCTACGAAGTTTGGATCTCCAAAGTAAAGCAGCCGCACACCGTGTAGCCGCCGATCCCGTGAACCTAGCCGCCGCCCATCTTGTCGCCGCCGGTTCCGGGGAGATTCTCTCCAAGAGAGATCTAGGGTTGTGGACTCTTCGTGGACTTCAAGAACACGTCTTCAACGAAGAGGGACACCTTAGTCTCCAAACGTAGTTTGTATTTCTTGTACATCCTAGTTTATTTTTGTTGTAAAGGAACGTTGGTTCCTAGTTGTAAGGGTTGGGTGCAACCCGAGTTATGGGAGTGTTGACTCCTATGTGTGGAAGGGTTCCTTCCAATAGTGCAAGGATTGGATTTCAATCCTGTTGGTGAAGAGACCGAGTCGTCCCTTGTTGGGAGATAGGTCGAAGGGGGAAAGTGGATGTACCCAAATCGGGGAACCACTATAAATTGCTTGTGTACCTTCTGTGCTGTGGTGTTTTGTTTTCTTGTGCATGTACAATTTTAAATTCTGCAAAAACGCTGCACGTCACCTATTCCCCCCCATAGGTGAATATAGTTGACACTAGGTGGACCTACAAGTGGTATCAGAGCCAGGTTACGGGTTCGAAACCCCGGGGTCGTTTCTGGGGGGGGGGGATTGTTGGGGTCCAGCAATGCCCCCGGTGTTGGGAGGTACGACATGCTGCGCTACGGCCCACACTAGTCGAAATAGAAGGGTGTGTCCCCTGGGGCCTAACTGGCCGCCCCGTGGATCCTAGGGTAGCCAGCTCCATAAAGGAGTGGTAGCGCCGTCCTCAAACAGTCCGGGCTTTTGGGCGAGTTGGTTGCGCCATATCCTTTCAAGTGGTATCAGAGGCAGGTTGCTCATCAAAAAGGTTAACACCTTGAGTTGAATCCTGTCGCTAGTTTCATGAAGAAGGCAAACTTCTACTATGGACGGGCTCAAGTTCACAGGCAAGATCCCCGTGTGCACCAGGCTCAACTTTCCTATCTGGAAGGAAAGGATCAGATTCTACATGGAGGCAGTTGATCCTAGACTCTTCATGATCATGGAGGAGGGACCTTATGTCCCCACTAAGGTCTCCACCATTGATCCTACAAAGAAAGTGCCGAAGAAACTTTCTGAAATGGACAAGGACGAGATGGTGCTAGTGAGACTTGACAAGAAGGCGCAGAACATTCTGGTCAGCGCGGTCGATGACTCAATGATGCAGAACTTCAGCAACTGCAGGACAGCAAAGGAGATCTGGCACTGCCTGATTATCCTAATGGAGGGCACTAATGAAGTGAGGGATGATCGGAGATCCCTTCTGAACCAGAAATATGAGGCCTTCAGACAAGGGCCTAAGGAAGAGATCGGAGTCACCTTCGAGAACTTCCTCAAGATTGTCAATGCACTCAAAGGATACGGAAGAGTGTTCACTAATGGTGAACTCAATGATAAATTCCTTAGGTCCCTTACTAAGGAATGGGACACAAAGATCTGCGCCATCCGAGAGTTTGGCAGACTAGCTGAAACAGACCCGCAAATTCTGTTCGGGAAGCTGATGTCCTATGAGCTTCAACTGAACACCAGGAAAGCAGAAGAAGAAACAGAGAAGGCTGCAGCCAAAGAAAAGACTGTGGCTTTAAAAGCCAGTCACTCCAGAAAAGGCAAGGGTGCGGTTTTATACCGTGCCAGGAAAAAGGATGAGGAGGAGGACTCCGAGCCATGCTCCTCCAGCTTAGAGCTGTCGGAGGAGGATTTCTCCCTCATCACCCGAGAGTTCAAGAAGTTCCTCAAGATGAGGAATCAAAGAAAGAAAGACAGCTCCTCCTCCAGGCATCAGAAGAAAAATTATTCTTCTGACAGGTATGCTTCTAAACCGAACAAACATCGCTCCTCTGACATTATTTGCTTTGGATGCAATAAGCCAGGACACGTCGTGGCCGACTGCTATCAAGGCAAGAGAGAAAAAGGGAAAGGAGAGGAGCACAAATCCTCTAGAGATAAGAAGAAAGAGCGGAGCTACATCGCCAAAAGGCCAAAGACACTGAGTGAGTCTGATTCCTCAGACTCCAGTGATGATGAGGAAGCCTACTTCAGGCTGGTGGGTCGCTCCGACTCAGAAGGAGAATGCCCCCCATTTACTGGGAAGGTAAAAGCTCACACCCCTCTCTCCGACTCTGACTCTGATCCTGAGTCTCAGGATGATGACCCTGAGGATAGCCTTTCAGCCCGTGAAGCGGAGCTCCTCGAGAAGTATGAGCTTCTGCTCAACACTTTCGAGGAGTGCCGTAAGATATTGAAGGCTGAGAAAAAGGAAGTGAAATTCCTTAAGGGTGAGAGTGTCTCCCTAAGGGAAGAGATCACCAGTTTGATCTCTCTCCGATAGGAGCACCTAGACCTGTCTTCGAAGCATTCAGAGTCTCTTAAGCTCCTTGATCTTAAGCAGGAGGAAGTCGACAAGTTGGAAGAATAGCTTGCGACAGGAAGGAAGATCGTCAAGAGCTTCTCTATGCCAAAAACAGTTCTTCCAGTTGTTGATACCTTCTCTGCTCAGGACAAAGGAGCTGGCTTGGGGCATGTTGGTGTATCTGGTTCCTCATCTAGGAGAAACAGGAACCAGAGGAAGAATAAGGCTACCAAGAAGGCCTCTGCTGCTGAAAAGGGAAAGGCTCCGCTCAGTCCTGTTGCGTTCAGAAAGACTAGCTTTCCTTGCAACCAACATGACTTTGAGTCAACCTTTGGTCATCATTTTCGGCCCTCGGTTGCAAAGCCAAAGAGCCGATATGATGGTTGGAGCTTTCCCCGGAACTTCAGTGAGAGTGCCCTCACGGCACCTTATGAGGAAATCCACATTGGAAATTATGGTCAATTCTCTAGCGGCCATAATGGAAAGCAGGCACCAAGAGTCAAGCCTGTTATACTGACGAAACAGAAAGTGAAGAAGTCATATGACTGCAATCACTATGAGGCCTCCACCTCTAGATCCAAGGCCCCGGCTGTACCCACCATTCCCAGGGTAAGGCAGGAGCCTAGGAAGACGTACAACAGATTCGACTGTTGGTGTTGTGGCAAAGTCGGTGTCTTTGCCGTGGATTGTTGGTTTAATCCAAGGTATTACGAGACTCCCTATGTTAGCAATGCGAGGCCGACCACTCGTAGGGTTAACCAACCGAGGGGGAGTATGCTAACCAGGAATCTAGGACCCAAGTTCGATTGGGTTCCTAAGGGAAATTAATTTTGTTTTGCAGGAATGTCCAAAGGCCACCAAAACGCCGATCTGGTATTTGGACAGTGGATGCTCCCGGCATATGACTGGGACAAGAAGTCTGCTGTGTGATTACACTCCAGTCGAGAATGGACCCAAAGTCATCTTTGGAGGGTCAGATGAGGAGTCACTAGAGGTTATGGTATGATTTCCAACGGTATAATCTCTATCACCGACATGACTTATGTTGAATGGTTAAACCATAACCTGATCAGTGTAAGTCAGTTATGTGACAAAGGTTATGACGTTAAGTTCTGCAAGGATAAATGTCTGATAATTTCACGTATCTCTTCTGAGACGGTATTATCAGGCATTAGTAGCAGAAATATCTTCTGCTTAGATTTTCTCAGTTTAGATTCATCTACCCCTGTATGCCTCGTGGCAACAGGCAGTGCATCTCTTTGTGAACAATGGCACAAGAGATTGACACATATTAATTTCAAAACAATTAGTATGCTGTTTTCTAAAAACTTAGTAAGGGATGTTCCCGTTATCAAGTGCATCAAAGATAGCCTCTGTCCTGCATGCCAGATGGGCAAATAGACTCGGACTACCTTTAAGAGCATTGCAGACAAAGACTCTTCCCGATGTCTTTACCTTCTACATATGGACCTGTTTGGTCCAATGCAAGTTCATAGCTTTAGAGGCAAGTCCTATACGCTAGTGATAGTTGATGATCATTCTCGGTTTACATGGGTGTTCTTCTTAAAACGAAAGTCGGATATGTTTGACATCTTCACTAGTTTTGTCAAGCAGGTTCAGAACGAATTTAACTGCCCAGTGGTCAAAATCAGAAGTGACCATGGAACAGAATTCGAATCTGGTGCTATGACAGAGTTTTGTGAAGAACAAGGTATCTTTCATGAGTTTTCCTCCCCGCGCACTCCTCAGTAAAATGGAGTTGCGGAGAGGAGAAATAGAACTCTCATTGAAGCCTGCACGATAATGTTGAAAGACACTTCTCTCCCATAATACTTCTGGGCAGAGGCTGTCAACACAGCTTGTCATGTACAAAACCGAGCATTGATCAACAAGCATCATCGTAAGACGCCTTACGAGCTACTGAAAGGCAGGAAACCAACCATGTCCTACTTGAGGATCTTTGGGTGCAGATGCTATGCACTGAATAATGGGAAGTACCCGCGTACTAAATTTGGTGAAAAATGCTTCGAAGGCATATTCATGGGCTATAGTTCCCACAGTCGGGCATATAGGGTCTTCAATAAGAAAACCCTAGTGGTAGAAGAATCAATTAATGTTGTATTTGATGAAGGAAGTTTGCTTAACAGCAATTCTTCCAGTGGTATTCTTGAAGATGCAGGTGCACGACTTGAACAGCTGAGTCTCCATGAGACCGCTAAAGATGAAACTCCTAAGTACGTCAAAATTTCCACCTCCACGTCATCTGGGAATGTTGAAGATCAAAATGGAACAAATCTCTTAGAAGAAGGAGAAGCCCAAGAAGTAGTCGAAGCTCCAGACGCCAGACTTCTAGAGCTCCGGCACGTGAGGGATCATCCTAGAGATCAGATCATCGGAGATCCTCGTGTCGGTGTCAGAACTCGAAGAGGTACTATTAACGAAGTTTTGCATCTTAGCTTCCTGTCACAGGTTGAGCCAAAGAAGTTCGACGAGGCGAACAAAGACGCGGCATGGATTTTGGCCATGCAAGATGAACTACATCAATTCGAACGATGCAACGTTTGGACGCTGGTTCCCAGACCACACAAGCAGAATATGATTGGCACAAAGTGGATCTTCAGAAACAAACTGGATGAACATGGTGTCATCATAAAGAATAAGGCCAGGCTGGTGGCTCAAGGTTACAGACAGGAGGAGGGGATTGACTTCGACTAGACCTTTGCACCGGTAGCAAGGCTCGAGGCAATCAGATTGTTCCTGGCGTATGCTTCGCACAAAGGATTCACAGTCTATCAAATGGATGTGAAATCAGCATTCTTGAACGGAGACCTGAAAGAGGAAGTATACGTCGCTCAACCCCCAGGTTTTGTCAATCCTACTTATCCCAATTAAGCTTTATTTTCTTAATAAAGCTTTATATGGTTTAAAACAAGCACCATGAGCTTGGTATGAGACTTTATCTAGTTTTCTTCTTGAGAACAAGTTCTCTAGAGGTAAAATAGATAAGACATTGTTTCTCAGGGAAGTTAAAGGCAAGATTTTGCTGGTGCAAATCTATGTCGATGACATTATATTCGGCTCAACGGACAACAATCTTTGCAAAAAGTTTTCTAAACTTATGCAAGGAAAGTTTAAAATGAGCAGTATGGGAGAGCTCAAGTATTTTTTGGGACTTCAAGTGAAACAGTCTGAGGATGGAATCTTCATCTCTCAGACGAAGTTCACAAATGACCTCCTTAAGAAATTCGGTATGGAGAATGCAACCTTTATGAGGACTCCAATGGGATCCACTATCTCTCTGGATAAGGACGAGAAAGGTAAACCTTTCGATGAAACCAAATACAGAAGCATCATTGGATCCCTGCTCTACCTTACTGCCAGTAGACCGGATATCATGTTCTCCACATGTGTCTGTGCCAGATATCAGGTGAACACTAAGGAATCTCACTATGTCGCTGCAAAGCGAATTCTAAGATACCTTAAAGGTACACCCAATCTTGGCTTGTGGTACCCGAGAAACAATGATGTCGAGCTAACAGGCTTTTCAGATGCTGATTTTGCAGGGAGTAGGGATGACAGGAAAAGCACCTCCGGGACGTGTCAATTCCTTGGACAAAGGCTTATTTCATGGAATAGCAAGAAACAGAATTGTGTTGCAACCTCCACAGCAGAGTCTGAGTACATCTCGGCAGGCAGATGTTGCGCATAACTCCTATGGATCAGAAACCAGTTAGCCGACTACGACCTTCAGTTCAAGGAAGTTCCAATGTACTGCGACTCCTCCAGTGCAATTGCAATTGCCAACAATCTGGTATCGCACAGCAGAACAAAGCATATTGAAGTGCGATACCACTTCATTCGGGAGCATGCTGAGAACAAGGACATCTCTCTCTGTTATGTTCCCACAGACAAGAAGATTGCAGATATATTCACAAAGCCCTTAGACAAGGCCAAGTTCAGTCTTTTCAAAACTGAATTGGGGATGCTAAACTATGAGGGATGAAGACTACAGAAGCTCCAGGCTCGTGCATCTAGGGGGAGCCTCTGCCAGGAACTCAAGTGAGAGCACAGGTGCAAGAACTGAGGGGGAGCACGGGGTCAAATGCAACAGACCCAGATTTGCAGAAGCCGAAAAGGGGGAGATTACCCTCTCGGCTAAGGCTAAGGTGGCTCCCAGTTTGCTCCCAAGAAATTGGTTCCCAATTTTGGTAATGAATACCTCACTCAACTCAATTTCAAATTTATGATTTTCATTCTCATATGCTCTATTCACCTTAGCTTGTAGGGTTTACGCTTCTTCAAATATGGGGAGATTGTTGGGTATTGTATCCACAACGTACCTGATTTGAAGAAGCCCCTAACAAGCTAAGGTAAATAGACAATGTATTTGACAAAATATTTCAAGTTGTGCTTGCAGTTATTCCAGGCTAAGTGCACACCAATGTCAGGGTGCAGTAGGTCAATATACACGGGTCTGCACGATGTAATCCCTCATTGAGCAGATCAGTGTGTTGGCCTACGTGTACTCTCTCTATTAGAGTGCACTTACTTTCAAGTACAGGGCTGTGTTTATGCAAGAGCAGACAAGGAGCAAGGATGGGTCAAGGAGCAGCTCTTGGGTGGAAAGATGAAAAATCGTCTAAGTATAAATTGACGAGAATCACCAAGTGATTCTCGCCGAATCGACGAGAATCATTAGTGATTCTCGCCGACTCTATCCGGCTACCTCAAAGCGGTGCCAAGTAAGATTCGGCGAGAATCACTAGTGATTCTCGCCGAACCCATCGTTGAGCAGATCATGGCCAAGTAATATTTGTCGAGAATCAACAAGTGCTTCGGCGAGAATCATCAAGTGATTCGGCGAGAATCATTAGTGATTCTCGACGAATCGTCGAGAATCACTAACTGATTCTCGCCGATTCGTCGAGAATCACCTTCGATTCTCGCCGATTTTGACTGGGGCATTTTTCTGGAAAAAGCTGGACCGGATTCTGCCGCTGACACTATTTTGAACTGGATTTAGGGTTTCTTCTTGTGGGACCCACAACGGTCTTTAAGGTGTTTACTTGTGTATATATATACGGGTATTTTTGAACAGTGAAAACACACAGAGAAATAGATGAAAAAATCGAGCAGCCGACTTCGACCTAGAATCGCGAAACAGCTCCGCCGCCGTCGCCGCTCGTGCAAGTCGATCGCCGGTCGTTTCATCGTGGTTCCCTCCAGATATCACGGAGATAGAAGCTTAGCCAAGCTTAGCGTCTCACGTGTCTAACCGGAGATCCCTTGTATCTTGATTTGTTGATCGGGAAAACCTTCCCCGTCCGAATCGATTGAGACGATCGATCCCAGTGTGACCGTTGGAAGACCTAGCTAGCTTTGCTACGAAGTTTGGATCTCCAAAGTAAAGCAGTCGCACACCGTGTCGCCGCCGATCCCGTGAACCTAGCCGCCGCCCATCTTGCCGCCGCCGGTTCCGGGGAGATTCTCTCCAAGAGAGATCTAGGGTTGTGGACTCTTCGTGGACTTCAAGAACACGTAGTCAACGAAGAGGGACACCTTAGTCTCCAAACATAGTTTGTATTTCTTGTACATCCTAGTTTATTTTTGTTGTAAAGGAACGTTGGTTCCTAGTTGTAAGGGTTGGGTGCAACCCGGGTTGTGGGAGTGTTGACTCCTACGTGTGGAAGGGTTCCTTCCAATAGTGCAAGGATTGGATTTCAATCCTGTTGGTGAAGAGACCGAGTCGTCCCTTGTTGGGAGATAGGTCGAAGGGGGAAAGTGGATGTACCCAAATCGGGGAACCACTATAAATTGCTTGTGTACCTTCTGTGCTGTGGTGTTTTGTTTTCTTGTGCAGGTACAATTTTAAATTCCGCAAAAACGTTGCACGTCACCTATTCCCCCCCCCATAGGTGAATATAGTTGACACTAGGTGGACTTTCAATAACAATTGTGAGGAGAAAATAACAATCTCAATAAGATATGTATTAGTATTTCAAAACTTATAAGTACCAATATTGATAGTCATAAGCTTACCTTTTCACACCCTCTCCACGACACTAGTTAGAATTAGCAAGGTTGGATCCTAAGGACATGTATTATGGTGTAACCTTTTTTGCTTATGATAGACGATTATAGGTGGTTTAATCAATGATAAATTTGATCGGTTTTTTTTATCACACTTAAATCACGATTGAGCCTTTTGTTCTGTAAATACTTTAAGATACATCAATGTTATAAAAGCACCCCCAGACATTACAATTATTATACTTCCCATACTTTTGATGGAAACTCTATATTTTTATTTTTCTTAACCAAGGGTCCATAGTAGGGATCATTCCAAGTGGGTGCAAGTATACACGCACTCAGAACACATATCGCTATGTTTTTTTCAAGGTTTCATAGTAGGGATCATTCCAAGTGGGTGCAAGTATACACGCACTCAAGCCACATATCACTATGAACAAACTAATTCCAAGAAGATCTCAATGATATGTGTGCTAATAGATAAGGATTTGTCCTTGGAGAATTTTAGTAGTAGAGTATCAAAAGGAATAGGGATTAGGTCCAAAATGGGTGTGCAAGGGTATAATGTTTAATGTTTTTTGTTTGCAAGGCTCAAGCTATCCAAAAGGAGGCCTAAGTCATTTCTACCCTCACTAATTAACCTATGCAAAAGTTTGGAGGATCGCTAGAGGGTAAGTTCTAGACATCAATAGAGAGTATTCTTTATTTTGTTTCCCTAATACAAAAGTATCAAACTGTTACACTCATCGACTCACTTTATTATAGATAATTATATTTTCTAAAATATAATGATTGATAGTTAATAATAAAAAGGGTTAATCTTAAAAATAAATTATATAGGAAAAATTAGGCAAATGAATTTTTATACATAATTACGAATCAACAAAGTTGAACACTCAATGAGTCTACATCAATTCCTTTTAATCAGCGTGCGAAGTTAAATTAGATATTTATAATCTCAAATGAGTGAATTAATGAGAGCTTAAAAGAGTAACAAAAAAAATTTGGGGGGGGGGGGGGTATAACAACCTTGAGTACTATGATAATAAAAGTACAACTAATTATAATCATGTCTATCACATCAATTATAGAATTGAAGAACATCCACCCCTAGACAAAAAATGTGCAATGTCCTCATTGCAATGTAAAGAGCTGAAAGAGTAATTTCACCAATAAATAAAGTACTGGTTATCATGAAAATAAAAGATCATATGAATGAAAAAGGAGCAAACATGATAATATATATATAATGTCTGAGAATACACTAATACAAATAAATGCTGCTAAAATACACTGATACATGTCAAAAGTAGGTTGGATGGTCGGTCTGATCGTCGGGGAGTGAGGCGGGCTAGGAGCTGCCGGTGGTCTTGGAGCGATACTCAAGTAGTCCATGATCTGAATAATGGCATCCTCTGTCCACTTCTGCGACGCCTCTATACGCTGTAATCATGTGAGAGCTCGGTATCGAAGAAGTGTTGGAACTCTCGTGAGTACTGATAACACTCTCGAGGACGAGAAGCAGAAGACTCACCCTGAGAGTAAGTAGAGCGGGACAGAGGCACCAGAGGCTCATCGAGGTCAGGGACCACATCGTCATCATCATCGTCATGCGTGTGTGGTCCACGCCTCACAAGAGAATAGATAATTCCACCCCGGCCCTGACGGGCGCTGACGAGGCGGAGGGATCAAATACTGGACATCTTGATAGGCACGGTCTTCGTGACCACTATCATCGGGGGAAGGGACGAGAAAATGTTCATATTCTTCACTAGGCGTGTAATATAGGGTGCTACACAGATAGACCCTATGCGCGAGTTATCAAACTGGTGAAGGATGAATTGTGCAAGCATGAAACCCAGATGGATGGGGTAACGAGACGACATGCTATAAAGATATAGCACATACTACCTACTAACATCGTCAGAGCTTTCTCCCCGGCCGCTCAAAGTGTGACTTAGTAAATGATGGAGGTAGTGGAGGGCGGGAGAATGCAACTTGGCCTCATATGGACTAAAGTCAAAAGAAAGCCGGGACCAAATGTTGTCGGCATGGTCGCGAGTGGGAAGATCAAAATGAAGCTCGGGGTAGGCGACACTAAAGAGGAACGAGTCCTCATACACCGCTAAATATTGGGTGAACTGGAGAAGGGTGAGTGTGTAAAAAGTGCCCGCTACTAAAAAAAGAGATTACCCCCTCGTGCGCGTGTGCGTGCTCAGTAAGAGTAGGTCTAAGATTTAAGTAAAAAGACAACATAAACTCGAGCGTGAGTTCCTTAAAACCTAACTCCTTGATAGCAAAGAACTGCTGCCATCCCACTACATATATCAACTCTCTGACATCTCCCGCTAAATTTATCTCCTCTAATACGCTCCAGTCAATCAATCAGATGTCTTGATATTTTTTTGACTGGAGGCGGTTGTAGCGGTTGGCATGCGCTGGATCTGTGAACTCCAGCGACGCAGTGGCGTCGTGACTTTCCATAGACAATGCCTGGAGCTTCGGGCGACGATGGCGACCGCCTTGGGCTCGTCCTGAAGACATGATCTGTGGACAAATACAAGGATTTTTTTATATAAAAATGATGAAGGAGAAAAAGGAGAGGAAAATGAAAGGAGGAGAACAAGAATTTGGAGAAGAGAGTGGAGAGAAAGAAGAAGTTGAATAAAAACATAAACATAAAATGTTACCTAGGAGGATATATGCCTATGAGAGGAAGCAAATCTATGCACGTTGAAAGGTAAACCTCAACCGGCCCTGGAGACAAGGATCTGTGCATGAAGTGAAGCTGGAAAACAGGGGAGGAAGATAGGGATGACCAGAACACGACCCTATTTAAAGAAGTCGAACATGGGTGCGCACATGATCGTGTGTGTACCTATGTTAGGGAACCTTAACCGTGTGGAACACGGGTTTCGTCGGGATGTGTGGTCAAACATCACAGGAGGGCAGCATGTCAGGCGAACACGGTTAACAACACGACCGTGTATCAACCCGTGTCCTGCTCGGGCACAGTGTATTAAAATGCACATGGGTAATGACACGGCTGGGTGAATACTCGTGTCCTTTTCGGGCAACATTTCGTCGAACAGCGACACGGGTTTGAACATGGTCGGGTGTCAAACCGTGTCATTTTCTGGACAAATATCGTCGAATCGTGACACGACGAAGCACACGGCCGGGTGACTACCCGTGTCCTACTCGGGATAGAAATCATAGAATAATGACATGGGTTCCAACATAGCCAGGTGATGACCCGTGTAGCAGTACACGGGAATTAATACGGGTGTGTGTTCACCCGTGTCCTTCTCGGGAGCTTATGGGCAAAAATGATGGCTAACAATATGACCACACACACGGGTGTGTGTGAACCCGTGTGGTGCTCGAGATGGAAGCTGCCTATTCCTAGTTTTATATGATACACGGCTGGGCCCAAGGGTATGTTGTGGACACGACAACGCACACGGGCATGTGGTTACCCGTGTGCTCCCCTAGTTTTAAAATTCTTCCTAAGTAAATTTTATTAAAGAATTTTTATATTAACATGAACTAAAATTTTATGAACTTAAAACAAAATTTACTACATTATTTGCAATCCTAGTCTAGGTGGAGGCATGTTTCTTGACGAGCAAAATCTTGAGGAAGCGCACCGTAGTATAGTTTTAATCGGTGCCCATTGAATTTGAAATCGCCCTTCCCAAGATGGGTTAGCTCGACGGTGCCGTAGGGAAAGACTTCTTTAACTTGGAAAGGTCCGGACCACTTAGACCTTAGCATCCCTGGGAATAAACGTAGTCTGGAATTAAAAAGGAGGACTTGGTCACCTTTTTGGAATGTCTTGGGTTTGCGAAGGTGACAGTCATGGAATAGTTTTGTCTTCTTTTTATAAATCCGGGAGTTCCTGTAAGCCATGATTCTCCACTCATCTAATTCGTTAAGTTGAAGTTTTCATTTCTCCCCTATAGAATTAGTATCAAGATTCAAAGAGCGTATTGCCCAATACGACTTGTGTTCTAATTATATAGGCAGGTGACAAGATTTACCATAGACTAATCTAAAAGGGGTAGTCCCTATATGTGTTTTGAAGGCGGTCCTATATGCCCACAAACAATCATTTAGTTTCCTAGACCATTGCTTCCTATTCCCCTCTATATACTTTTCTATGATCCTCTTAAGTTCACTATTGGAAACTTCAACTTGACCACTAGTTTGTGGATGATAAGGAGTGGCTATCCTATGTGTAACTCCATATTTTTGTAATACTTTATCTAGCTGTAGATTACAAAAATGTGAACCCTTATAGCTAATAAGTGCACATTGTGTTCCAAATCATGCGAATAAGGTTTTCAAAAATTGGATTACTACTTTACTATCATTAGTAGGCAAAACTTTTGCTTCAACCCACTTTGATACATAATCTGTAGCTACCAAAATATTTTTATTCCCGTAAGAAACTGGGAACGGTCCCATAAAGTCAATCCCCCACACATCGAATACTTCACATTCAAGAATAAAGTTTTGCGGCATTTCATGTAATTTAGAAATATTACCTGATTTCTAATAAGAATCACATGAAAGCACATACCTTTTGGCATCCCTGAATAGAAGGGCCAATAAAAACCACAATCAAGAACCTTTTTTGCTGAGCGATTTGCTCCATAGTGACCACCAGCAGGACCTGAATGACACTGCTCCAGAATTTTCCAACCCTTCTCCACTGATATACACCTTCGTATAACGGAATATGCACATATCAAAAAAAGAAAGGGGTCCTCCTAGAAGTAATATTTCAAGTCAGCGAAAAATTTCTTTTTCTGCTGATATGAATATTCTTTTGGAAGGACCTTAGCCACAAGATAGTTTGCATAATCGGCAAACCATGGATAATCAGGATTTATATTTGTAGATAAGGCAAATAATAATTCCTTAGGGAACGTATCAGAAATCTCAGATTCATCTAACATTGCTCGCAGTGGAATCTCTAAACATGAGAGATGGTCTGCTGCTAAGTTTTCTGGTCCTCGTTTATCCCTATTTTCCAAATCAAATTCTAGCAATAAAAGAACTCAATGGATTAAACGAGGCTTTGCTTCTGCTTTGGCTAGCAAATATCTAAGGGCAGAGTGATCTATGTATACTACCACCTTAGACAATGTTAAATAGGATCTAAATTTATCAAAGGCAAATACCACTGCTAGAAGTTCTTTTTCCGTAGATGTACAATTCTCCTGCACATTATTACGTGTTTCGCTAGCATAATATATCGGGTGAAAGTGTTTGTTTTGGCGTTGTCCTAAAACATCTCCTACTGCAAAACTGCTAGCGTCACACATGATCTCGAACGGCTAACTAAAATTAGGCGCGATCATAATAGGAGAATTAATTAATCTTTCTTTTAAGAACTCAAAGACATGTAGACACTCTTGTTCAAAAATAAAAAGGTGTGTCTTTTTCTAAAAGCCTAGTAAGTGGTTTAGCGATTTTAGAGAAGTCCTTAATAAACCGACGGTAAAATCAAGCGTGTCCTAAGAAACTTCTCACTGCCTTAACGGAGGTTGGTGGTGGTAACTTTTCTATGGTTTCAATTTTCACTCTATCTACTTGAATTTCTTAGCTTGAGATTTAATGGCCAAGTACTAACCCTTCTTTCACCATGAAATGACACTTCTCCCAACTAATTACTAGGTTTATTTCCTCACACCTCCTGAGAACTTTCTCTAAATTATTCAAACACAAATCAAACGAGTCACCAAAAATAGAAAAATCATCCATAAACACTTCCATGATATCTTCAACATATTCGTTAAAGATGGCTAACATGCAACTTTGGAAAGTGGCGGGTGCATTACATAAACCGAATGGCATACGTCTATAGGCAAAGGTACCAAATGGGCAAGTGAATGTTGTTTTCTCCCTGTCTTCTGGTGCTTTAGGAATTTGGAAATATCCAGAAAGTCCATCTAGAAAATAATAATTAGAATGTCTTGATAAGCGTTCTAATATTTAGTCAATGAAAGGAAGTGGGAAATGGTCTTTCCTAGTGGCATCGTTTAACTTCTTATAGTGAATACAGACACGCAAACCTGTTACCATTCGCGTTGGAATTAATTCATTCTTATCGTTCGCTACCACTGTTAGACCACCCTTCTTAGGAACGACTTGTACAAGACTAACCCATGAACTATCCGAAATAGGATATATCATACCAGCATCTAACAACTTAACAATCTCAGCCTTAACTACTTCTTTCATATTCGGGTTTAACATACATTGCAGTTGAATAGAAGGTTTATAGTTTTCTTCCAAAAGGATCTTGTGAGTGCAAAAACTAGGATTAATACCTTTATATATCAGATATTTTTCATGCCATTGCATCTTTACATTTCTTCAGCACAATTATTAATTTAACTTTTTCAGTATTGGAAAGATTAGAGGAGATAATAACTGGGTAAGAAGAATTAGTTCCTAAGAATGCATACTCAAGATGATCCTGTAATTGTTTTAGTTCTACTATCTGTGGATCCTTAGTATTATTCTTACGACCTTCATGATCTCCTTGTGTAATCAAATTATATCCAATCATTCTATTCATCGAATCACAATTATCTAGAAAAAATAGATGTTAAACAATGCCTTCATTTTTTCATCTTCTAGATAACAGTTAGTGATGCAAATTTCTAAAGGATCTCTATAATAAAAATTAGAATTCATAGAAGTCATAAAATTATCAACACCATGAGAAAAATAGCAATAATCATCATTATCTAAGGATTTTTTCATTGTATTGCCTATTTGAAAAGTGACTTCATCTTCCCCTACTCGTAAAACTAAATTACCATCAAAAACATCAATAAGAGCTCTAGATGTAGCTAAGAATGGATGACCTAGTATGAGTGGTACTTCGATATTTTCATCCATATCTAGAATAACAAAATCAGCAGGAAATATAAACTTATCTACCTTAACTAGTACATCCTCTACTATTCCTCTAGGCTACTTAACCGATCGATCTGCTAGTTGAATACTCATTCTAGTTGGGCTAAGTTCTCCTACACTAAGATTCAAATATAGTTTATAAGGCATTAAGTTTATACTAGCTCCTAAGTCCGCTAAAGCTTTATTTACTTGTAAATCACCGATTAAACATGGAATTGAAAATGAACCGGGATCCTTAAGTGTTTGTCGTAGTTTATTTTGCAAAATAGGGAAACATTCTTCACTAAGTGTTACTAAAGATAATTCCTCTATTTTCCTTTTATTTGAAATTAAATCCTTAAGAAATTTAGCATACTTAAGCATTTGAATGATTTCAGAAAAAGGTAAATTCACATGTAATTGTTTAAACATAGATAAAAATTTACTATACTGTGCATCCATGTGCTCCTTGTTAAGCTTTGCTGGATATGGTATTGCTGGTTGATACTCCATTGGTTGCACATTCATCTCGCTCGGTCCTTTGCCGCTAGACTCCTCTTTGGGCTCTTCCTTCGTAGGCCTTTGGTCTTGTAACTCCTTTCCGCTCCTCAATTGGTTGGCTTTTGCATGCTTCCATGGGTTTGTCTCAGTATTTCCCGGATGTGTTCCTCATTGCCTTTCAGATACCATCCTTGCGAGCTGGCCAATCTGATTCTCCAAATTATGAATTGAGCCCTCTTAATTCTGGAAAGCTACATCAGTAGTTTGCATAAACTTGGTAAGTACATCATCCAATGTTGCCTTCCTTGGTTCCGGGTGTTGTGGTTGTCCAAACACAAGTTGCTTGCCTTGATTTCCTTGTCCTCCCCAAAATAAATTGGGGTGGTTCCTCCATCCAGTATTGTATGTACGAAGAACTATACGGGTTGTTTGCTTGGTTGAAAGGAGGTCTGATGTTATTACACATATAGTCAACATGTTCCTGCACTTGAGATTCACAACCCAGCATTCCACTAAATGAAGGGTCCCATTATTGAGGTACCATGGAGGGTGATGCTAAAGAAAGGTTATCCATCTTTTGGTGAAGCTTCTCCACTTGAATGGCCAAGGTAGTGACAGCATCCACTTCATACATTCCTATAGGCTTATTAGGATTCTGCCTCATGGTAGTACATTGATAGTCATTCATAGCCATATCTTCTATCAACTGTTGAGCCGCCTCAGGTGTCTTATTATTCAAGGTGCCTCCACTAGCTGCATCGATCTTTTGTTTATTGGCTGGATTGAGACCATTGTAAAAAGTCTGAATCTGAAGCCATGAAGGTAGTGTGTGATGGGGACATCACCTTAAAAGTTACTTGAATCGTTCCCATGTGTCGTACAACGATTCAGACTCCAATTGAACATACGTAGAGATGTCATTCCTTAGCTTTGCAGTCTTCGCCAGTGGAAAATACTTCATTAAAAACTTCTCAACCATCATATCCCAAGTAGTAATCGACCCTCTAGGTAGTGAGTTAAGCCACTGCTTCGCCTTATGCCTTAGTGAAAATGGGAACAATCTCAATCGAATGGCATCATTGGAAATGCCATTGATCCTGAATGTGTTACATATCTCCAAGAATCCAACTAAGTGTGTGTTAGGATCTGTATCTTGCAAGCCATCATATTGGACATACTGTTAAACTATCTGTATAACACTAGGCTTCAATTCGAAATTATTGGTGACTATTGGTGGTATAACGATGCTTGACCCAGTTCCCTTTAGATTATATCTAGCAAAGTCAGGGCATATTCTTAGTGTACCGATGAACCAGGGTCCCACCACCGTTCTAGGGCCGAAACTCGACGGTAAAATTGAGCATTTAATCTTTCCGATGCACATGCCTAGGACTCTCATTATGCGCTCCAACTGACCACACTTTCAGGTCTTCAAGTCCGACGGACATAATGCAGGTATGGATCATCCACCCCTCGTTGCTCAAGTCGCCTTGCCATCACTGAATACCAACGTACTCGAGGCTAAATTTAAGGTGCAGGTTGGTTTCACCATTCCTATTCGGCATGAGGCCTTTTCAAGTGATCATCAAACTCACAATAGCCATACTGTCCACCAAGGACTGGCTTCACAATATCCACAATGTACACCACAGACTGGCTTCACAATAGCCACAATGTCCACCACAGACTGGATTCACAATAGCCACAATGTCCACCACGGACTGGCTTCACAATAGCCACAATGTCTACCACGGACTGGCTTCACAATCAACAAGGGGAGTTCATGCTAGCGTCGTTTCCGATCGCTTTGCGGGTTCCGCAGAACTCACTTTCTGAAACCAACTCCGCCCAAACCCTACAGCATCTTGCAGTGCTAGAAAAATGGTCTTACCATAGCACACATCACAAGCATCATAAGGGTATTTTCCTGGACTACCACTCTAGTACTTTCTGCTACTGCCCTTCATAGGTTCAACCCATGGACTCCACAAACTACACGTTTAACCATAGAGTCTTCTTCGGTGTGTAAATGAAACATCACCAATCCAGACCAACCTATCCAGATGGGCTTCACACAACATGCTTCCGTACTACACATTTTCGAATCTATATGGAAGACTATTGGGGATTCCAAGAATCAACACAAGGAAATCACTTCGCAATCCACCCTCTGGTGGGGGAAATCCATGCACATGACAAAAGAAGGACTTCACATGTCCAACAAGAAAGATCGTTATCCTTGACGACCTCTTTGGAGCCATGGAATTCTAGCCGGTTGGAAAGCAACGCAGCGGCCTTGCCCCAACAAATCTGGCCTCAGATCTCGATTCGGAACTCGACAGCTCCACCGTTGGCCGGATCCCTTTTCTCCTCCTCCTCCTTCATCTCCCTTCTCTCTAGATCTTTTAGAAAGAGAGTGACCCAAGGTTAATTAGACTCATCTTCCCAATTTCGGCCTTAAAACAGCAGGGAGAAGCCTGGGCCTTCAGATCCCAGATGATGGAAATGAATGACCACAAAGTTTCCACAAAGGTCTATTTTTGGGCTGACACGGCCTGTGACACACCAGACTGTGTACCTTATGCGGCACACAACTGACTTACCTAGAGCAGGATACGACCATGTGACACACCCGTGTCACAGGCCATGTGCCCTGACACTCCTTCAGACACGCCCATGTCTGCGGCCGTGTACCTCAGGCGCCAGACACCCAATTCAACCCGAACAGGACACGACCATGTGACACGCCCATGTCACAGGCCGTGTGCCCAGAGACACACCCGTGTCCTACCCATGTTCATAAAGCCTCAATGCCTTGGCCAAAGCCAGATAAGGACACGACCATGTGACACGCTCGTGTCATATGGACACACCCATGTTATAGGCCGTGTTCCCCACTCAAGGATCGTCAAGCATATTTACTTGAGTGGAGCTTGATGAACCAGAGGACACGCCCTAGGACATGCCCGTATCATTGGGCATGTTCACTCTCGATAACTCATTGAGTGCATTTCATCGAGAACTCGACAGGCTGCTCAACCACACAGAGAATGACACGGTCTGGGACACGCCCGTGTCCCAGGCCGTGTTGCCTAGCCTGAACCCAAACTTGGGATCTGGGGTGTTACACGTCGCCGCCTCTCCTACAACAGATCTAGCAGTCTGTGGAGACACTGAGAGTCCTTTCCCGACCGAGCGCTTGTGTGACAAGTTGTTGTGGGCTCTACCGATCGTGTGGAATACTGTAGAGGCGTGGATATACTTTTCGCGTTCATGACTCTAGCCGCTGTGTGGTCAGCCTGATATTTCTGTAGCATCTAGGTTGATTTCTAATTCAATCCCTCAAAGGTAATTTTTATAATAGCATGCTTTACCTCTTAATTCATGAATATTGCTAGATTCAAACTCGTTTGGGTTTTTCTTGTTCTTTTTCCGCGGTATGCACAAGTGTTGTGCCATCCCCTAAAACCCAACAGTGGTATTAGAGCCAGGTTGTCGGCAATATTCATTATTTCAGAAGATGCTAAATCCATGACGTGTTGATTTGGTGATTTTGAAGTGTTCCAAATGCCCAAATCTAGTCTTGGATCTTTCCAAGAACGCATGTGATTTCTTTGAGATTACTCTTTAACAGTAACTATCACTGTGTTGTTTTTGTGAATCTAAGTATGTGTTAGGTTTTGAATCTCACATAGAGTGATGTGCTTGTCTACTGTATAAGTGGAGTTGGTGTTGCTCATGTCCCGTGCATGTTGGTCTGAAGATTTGGACAAGTTCTAGATGTTTAGACTTAGCACAATTCATCAAGTGTTAACGATTCTTGTGCACATGTGGGATGCATTTGGATTATGCTTGTTGTATTTTATTTTGCTTGATGTGCACGTTGGTTAAGTATTAACCATGATTAAAGAGTTAATTAAAATTTTGAAATCCCTTAAGCAATATTACGTATTCAGATGCCTTCCGATGGATGACACTCTTCCTTCCTCAATCGATGAAATGTGGGCTTAACTGGGTGACCACAAAGGTTGAGTGCCAGAGTCATGGGTTGGCATGCATGATATGATGGATGCGAATAAATAGTTATTCACCAACCATAAATGAATTGCATTGTAATGCAATTGGAAAGTGTTTACTACCTAAATAGCTGCATTATGAGAGAAAAGCCAAAGCTGACTCATAATGTTTGTGAAATAAGGATCTTGTCCACTAAGAGGGTTACTCGCCAAACTCTTCGAATTGATATCGAGGGTTATCAGTTTGATAAAAATAGTGGGAGCTTTTGATTAAAGTTCTAATTGAAAGATAAATTGTATTTTGAAATGTGGTACTAATTTACTTTGCTTGTATTCTTATAGAATTTCCATGGAAAGTGGTTCACACTCCACCCTGTCCCTCAGAGCGATCCTTGAGAAGGAGAAGCTCAGTGGTACAAATTATTTGGACTGGCACAGAAACCTGAGAATTATTCTCAGGCAAGAGCGTAGGCTCTATGTTTTGGAAGAGGTATCCCCTGATGAGCCTGTCGGGAATGCACCCCATGCTGATAAAGATGCTTATAAGAAGTATCTTGATGACTCCTTAGACATCGAATGTCTCATGTTAGCGACTATGAACTCTGAGTTTCAAAAGCAACATGAGAACATGGGTTGTAAGGACATTGATGAGCATCTCAGGAAAATGTTTCAAGCGCATGCTTGTCAAGAGAGATTTGACGTCACCAAGGTGTTGTTCTAGTGTAAGCTGGGAGCTTGGGACCTAGTAGTGACTCATGTACTCAAGATGATTGTGTTGAAGCCAAAATTTGACCTCGACGAAAGTTCGAAATCAGGGGCGTAGCCAACACCTACTTGTCCCAAGCTCTGACCTCTGACTGGTTGTGAAGGACCAGAAACTGACCCTAAAGCCTCAGCAGGGAGGTCCCACCGCTTACCAAAAAAATCTCTGAGAGCATCCCCTCCAAAGACAAAAGCTGGGCTTGGAGCTCCTCAAAAAGCACATGAAAACTCTTTTAAAATCCTAGGAGAAAAGTGCTTCTGAAGAACCCCTCTGGGTCTATTTATAGGATTCTGAGTTTGAACTGCCAATAACCAAACTGAACCAACCTGAAATTACCAAAATACACTTGGTTGGGTCTGCCAACAGCCAAACTCCGCTGTTCTGAAGGGTTATATGCAAACCACCAAGGGCAAAAACTTAAAATCACCTAGGGCAAAAAAGGTGAACCGCCTTCCAACTGAACCGGCGCTTGGTGAGAGCACCATCTCGCGGGCGAGAGCACCTACCTATGGGGCTCTTATCGCCTAGCGAGGCTCTCGCCTGAGTCACTGGGCCCTCTCTCTATGTCCGTCTCGCCTGGGAAAGCTCTCGCCTGAGCCGCTGGGACCTTCTCTCCCGAACCACTGGGGCCCTCTCGCCTAGAGAGCCGACCTTAACTCGACGAGTAGCCCCTTTCCCGGGACCCACTTGCTAGTGAGTAGGCTTCTATCAAAGAGTCCATCTTGACTTACCTTTCCCTCTCTTCAACCCTGAACTATTTCCACGAGCCTGAGGTGTACACAATCCTTGCTCTTTTCGAGATTATTTTATGCTCGGAAAGAAAGTCCAACCGAGGCTCGTGTCATTAAAGTATATTTATGGGCGTATTTATGAGAGAATCGTTGGTGAGGTCCCACACCGGAGCCTATAAATATATGATTTCTACTCCATATATAAGATCCCCCTTTCACACTCCTTCCTTCCTTGGCCTTATTGCAATCATGTCTCATAGTCAGAGTTTCTGCGAGAGCCTTGCGATGGTGCGCAAGCAGAACAAGGCCAACGTGGCCGCTCTGACCAAGGCTCTGGTTCGCGCCCCACCCTCCTTTCCATCCTCTTTTCCTTGCCAGAAGAAGGTAAAGATAGGCGGCCCTTCCTCCTCGGCCGAGGGGCCATCTCGTGCTGCCCTAGAAACCCGCCCCTCTCTTCCCCCAGCATCTCCTAGAGAGAAGGAGGTGAGTTCTCGCTTCTGTCCCCATTACCTTCTCATCCATATCTACTTATTTACCATTTGCTTCTTTAGGGAGCCCCCATGCCTCTACGCCGACCAGAAAGTCCGCGGGATGACACCGTTGCCCATCGCGAAGAATCTTACTCACCACAGCCTTCCACTCCTCCATCTACTCCTCCCAACGAGAGGCGAGACGACCACTCTCAGGCAACCGGGACCTCCCGCCATCCTGGTAAAAATCCTTCCCTCTCGCTTCTCTGTCCCGCTCGCTACTTCCAAACCCTCCTGCGAGAGCCTCCCTCACTCTGCCCGTCGACTCCTTGCGTAGGAGCCTAGACTGACATGCCCGCTGAGGAGCTCTTTAGGCGACTCACCGTCTCACCCCCTCCTCCTATAGACGGGATTGAAGAATACCTGGGCGATCCCACAGACCCACTGGAGATGAGGCACAAGACAGCTAAGATATTCAGGAAGCACGCGCGCATCATCAGCAAGCTGGAGCAGGACAGGCAGGCGGAAGACAGGAAAATTGAAGGGTTGGAGACAGAATGCGCTCGCCTTTCTTCTGAGGTTGACACTGGGATAGAGGTTGAGGGGACCGACCCTCAAGCCATTATTAGCGAGGTCGACATGCAGCTCCGTCTAGCACGCAGTGGGCTTGGCGCCATTCGCGCCTTCCACTCGCACAGTAGGCCCCACTGTGCGGGGGCTCGTGGTGGCCGCTGGAAATGGCTCTCGTATTAAATACTGCCCTGCTCGACCCGCTTTATTTATTCGTCTCGCTCTTTCCTTCTTCTTTGTTTTTGTATTTTAATGCTGTAATAATTGTGTAATACGTTATGCTACCGTCTCGCCGACAATGTCTGAGAATATGGTGCCCGCCTTACGCGGGATGGTATGTTTAAATATTTATTGCTGCTAGTTTAATCTCTTAATTTCAATAAATTTCTTTTAATTTAATTATTTTGTCCTGTGATTGTGATGGGCCAAACGAATCGAGGTTTAGGAGAGAGAGTGAACCGTCGGCTGACCCTTCCCCTTCCCATATACATTTTCCCGCCCATTTATCCGTTTGACCATATCTACTATAAATACTCTTACCCCATGAAGCAGAAGGATATCTGCGCCTTCACCCCTGCTATGTCCAAGCCTTTGCCCCCTTGCTTCTTCCGTCTCGCCTCTCCCACTCGCTCTTTATTCCTCTCGCTTCTTCCTTCCTTAGCTGATTCTCTTTCTCGCTACTTCTTTTCTCTCAACATTCTCGCCTTAAACCGCCTCGCCTAAAATGGGGAAGAATAAAGTCGAGAAAGGCGAGGGGCGCAGTTGCTGCGGGAAGCGGTTTACCGATCATGACTTCCCTCCCGGTAGGCTTCCTGATGAAGACTACCGCAACTTCATACAGGCGTATATGAAGGAGGGGCTCGAATCGCGACCCCCAAAGTTGGCGAGGTGATCAACACCTACTATCCGGGAGAGCTCACCTTCCTCGTCTCGCAGTTTGAGGAGGGGTTGAGATTGCCCCCCTGGCCGGAGATAAAACAGGTCTAAAAGTACTTTGGCGTTGTCCCGTCAGAGATTAACCCGAAGGATATTTCAGTGTTAATCACTTTCGTCTGCTACATACGCCGGGAGCACATCGAGTTTAGCTTGATAGTTTTCCGCAAGCTCTTCATTTATCACGCCAACGCCGACGACGTCTCGTACTTCACTGGGCAAGTGCTCAAGGTGTGCGAGATGCCCAATAAAAATCATCATTGGCTCACCAGATTTGTGTTCATCCGCGGAAACTTCGGGGGCGTCCCGCTCGGGCATGTGTAGACCGCCGAGATCTTTTATGTGTCCCCGTAGGTGGGCAGCACGGATAAGCTTCTATACGACTTCTTCGTCGGCAAAAACTTCGAGGTCAACTTCTTTTGTCGAGGCCTCGACTCGCTACCTCCCGTACTCCTCGGTGAAGGTACTCTCACTCTCTTGTCTCGCGTTTAATTATTTTTTGTCTCGCCATCTCATCACCTTCTTGCTTGTTTCAGGAGAGCGGGTTGTACCAGTCCACCCCCCTACAATAACAACATCCAACCAAATAAGGGCCTCAGTCTCGTCAGCGCGACGGCTGAGGCAGCGATAGGGTCCCTGACTCCTGCCCCTCCGAAGAGGCCTGCAAGCGACACCGCACCCTCTCGCTCTAGCCCTCCTAAGAAAAAGATGAAGAAAACTATGGTCATCTCTAAGGTGAAAAAGAAGGCACCGAAGGAGAATGAAATGTCGGGGTCCTTGAGCCCCATCTCACTAGGGGACTCTCAGTCGCCCCGCTCACCTCCCTCTCATGTCGTCTTGCTCGTCCGTGAGACGGCTCTACCCGACCAGCCTGCCGCCACTACTAATCAACCTGCCATCGATACATCTCGCGAGCCTGCTTCTCCCAGTCTCCCATCCCACTCTTCTCATCTAAGCTTCAATTTGGGCAATGTGATCCAAGATTCTGCCGGCACGCCCATTCTGGTGTGGGAGAGGGACGTCAACCGTGTATCCATCTCCATCCTCCTTCCCTCTTGGAAAGAGTAGGAGGTTCCCACCAGCCACGCTTTCTCTGTGGGCTATGACCTTTATGGTGCTCCAGAGACAGTCTCCCCCGAGACCGAGCCCTCGCAAGACCTCGTCCTGAAGTCCTTCCCGCACAAGTTCGTGACTGATTTACTCTAATAAGAAGTGAAAAGACGCCGAGGCATGCCTGGCGGTGGAGCGAGTGAAATCCGACGATCTCGCGAAAAGGTTATATGTCACCGAGACCCTCCTTGCAAAAGCTCAGGGCGGCGTGGTAAGCCTTAAACTTATCCTTGGATTATTCTTTTCAAATACTCTTTTCTAATGACTAGGCGTCTCGTAGGATGCTGAGACGGCAGAGCAGATGCACTCGCGTATGGGGGCTCTGGAGGAGGAGAATAAGGATTTAAAAACTCAGGTCACTCGCCTTCAGGCCAACACGCCGTCATCGTCTCGCCGCGAACCCCTCCCGGCCCCTCTGCCTCAATATTCTCTGGATGAAGTTGAGGAGCAGTGCCGAGACGCCAGAATCATGACGGTGGAGCTAGTCCTAAAAATGATGAAGGAGCTGGGGGTCATGAAGGAAGACTCCGAAATGGTGACCGCTCGCGATCTGGTTCCCTAGCTCTATGGCATGGAGAGTGAAGATTCTTCTTCTGGAGGGGAGGAATGACATGCTACCTACGAGATCCAGGACCCCTCTCACCCTTATTTGTCGTTGTATAAATTAAACTTCTTTTTGCGTTCCTTTTTGTGATAAAAAATGTATTAATGACTTGTGATGAACAGATCTTGATCAAATGCACACTGTTATCCTGTTACTTTATTTTTCATTTTGCGAAACGGTTTATTGGCTTGCTTTTGTTTGCGAGACGGTGCTACCCACCCATCTCGCCGCCTTGCTTCTACTCTTTTCACTTTGCTTTATTTTGTTTACTGCAAGACGACCCTTTGGCGTGCTTACGCCCGCGAGACGGTGTTATGTCTTCTCTCACCGCTTTGTTGGAGAGTTGACTTTTTTCAGAGCGCGAATCGTCACTTCCTCCATCTCATTTATGCATGATACCAACTGATATAACCCTCTCGTCTCGCCTCAGGTTACTCCCGGCTCGAGTGACTTTCAGTGATGTAACCTGCTCACCTATTATTAGAGCGAGCCTTCTGTCCCGCGCGAGTGCCCATTCACTATAGGCGAGACCATTCCCGAAGCCTCCAGCTTGGAGTGCCTCCACTGACACTGCTCCAGCCTTTGCCTCTTATAATTTGTTTTTTGTGAGATTAAGTAGGATGTTCCTTAAGGAGGTCTCCTCAACCACTCTACCATCGAGTGAGCTTTCTGTCGTGCCAGCTTGATAAGAGCCTGGGCAATGGGTCTACCGGGGACCGAATAAGGATCGGGGTAGTGCAAAAGTCTCCAAGAACCAAGAACAAAGAACCAATCCTCTCCCCCACAGGCGAGCCTTAGGACCTGCCAGCTAATGAGAGAATGCGCAGCGGGTCTACCTGGGGCCGAGCCATGCTCGGGGTCCCTTACCCCCACAGGCGAGCCTTCGGACCTGCCAGCTAATGAGAGCCCGCACAACGGGTTTACCTAGGGCCGATCCAGGCTCGGGGTAGTGCAATGGTCTCCAAGAACCAAGAACTAAGAACTAAGAACCAATCCACTCCCCCACATGCGAGCCTTCAGACCTACCAGCTAATGAGAGCCTCTACAGCGGGTCAACCTAGGGCCGAGCCACGCTCAGGGTAGTGCAAAGGTCTCCAAGAACCAAGAACCAAGAACCAAGAACCAATCCTCTCCCCCATAGGCGAGCGTTCAGACCTATCAGCTAATGAGAGCCTGCACAACGGGTCTACCTAGGGCCGACTCACACTCGGGGTCCCTTACTCCCACACGCGAGCCTTCAGACCTGCCAGCAATGAGAGTATGTGTAGAGGGTCTACCTGGTGCCGAGCTAGGCTCAGGGTAGTACAAAGGTCTACAAGAACCAAGAACCAATCCTCTCCCCCACTAGAGAGCCTTCAGACCAGCCAGCTAATGAGAGTCTGCGCAGCGGGTCTACTTGGGGCCGAGCCGTGCTCGGTGTCCCTTACCCCCACAGGTGAGTCTTTGGACCTGCTAGCTAATGAGAACCTGTGCAGCGGGTCTACCTGGGACCAAGCCAGGCTCGGGGAAGTGCAAAGGTCTCCAAAAATTAAGAACCAAAAACCAAGAACCAATCCTCTCCCCACAGGCGAGCCTTCGGAGCTGCCAGCTAATGAAATCCTACGCAGAGGGTCTACCTGGGGCCGAGCTGTGCTCGGGGTCCCTTACCCCCATAGGTGAGCCTTCGGACATGCCAGATAATGAGAGCATGCGCAACGAGTCTACCTGGTGTCGAGCCAAGCTCGTGGTAGTGCAAAGGTCTCCAAGAACCAAGAACCAATCCTCTCCCCCACAAGCGAGCCTTCGGACCTGCTAGCTAATGAGAGCCTGCGCAGAGGGTCTACCTGTGGCCGAGCCACGCTCGGGGTCCCTTACCCCCACAGGCGAGCCTTCGAACCTGCCAGTTAATGAGAGCCTGCGCAGTGGGTCTACCTGGGGCCGAGCCAGGCTCGGGGTACTACAAAAGTCTCCAAGAACCAAGAACTAAGAACCAAGAACCAATCCTCTCCCCCACAGGCGAGCCTTCGGACCTGCCGGCTAATGAGAACCTGCTCAGAGGTTCTTCCTGGGGTCGAGCCGTGCTCGGGGTCCCTTACCCCCACAGGCAAGCCTTCAGACCTGCCAGCTAATGAGAGCCTGTGCAGCGGGTCTACCTGGGGCCGAGCCAGGCTCGGGGTAGTGCAAAGTTCTCCAAGAACCAAGAACCAATCCTCTCCCCCACAGGCGAGCCTTCGGACCTGCTAGCTAATGAGAGCCTGCGCAGCTGGTCTACCTGGGGCTGAGTCACACTCGGGGTCCCTTACCCCCACAGGCGAGCCTTCAGACCTGCCAGCTAATGAGAGCCTGTGCAGCAGGTCTACCTGGGGTCGAGCCAGTCTCAGGGTAGTGCAAAGGTCTCCAAGAACCAAGAACCAAGAACCAATCCTCTCCCCCACAAGCGAGCCTTCGGACCTGACAGCTAATTAGATCCTACGCATCGGGTCTACCTGGGTCCGAGGCATGCTCGGGGTCCCTTACCCCCACAGGCGAGCCTTTTGACCTGCTAGCTAATGAGATCCTTCGTAGCTGGTCTACCTGGGGCCGAGCCAGTCTCGGGGTAATGCAAAGGTCTTATCTTCCGGCCGTTAGAATTTCACAGTATTTAAAAGAAAATGTAATTTGAGGAACATATTACAATAAACTTGACTTTTGAGTATACAATTTTTACTCTCCCTTCTAATGGGTAGAAGCTCTTCAAGTCATCGCCGCTCCAGGTGTGGCTCTTAGACCTACCCTCCACATCCTCGAGGTGGTAACCTCCCGTTTTTAGGACCCTCTCGACAATATAAGGCCCTTCCCAATTTGAGTTGAGCTTACCCACGGGGGCAAATCTCCTCGTAGCATCAACTTTCTTCAACACCAGATCTCCCTCTGTGAACTGCTTGATCCTGATATGTTTGTCAAAGTACTTCGCCATCCGCTGTTTGATCTCTTCCTGCCTGATAGCTGTGACATCACGTAGCTCTTCCACCATATCCAACGAGAGGCGTAGACCCCCTTCATTTTTTATCCCCCAAGCCTCATCCCCATTACCCGTGGCCGCGACTCGTGGGGATCGAACCTCAAACTCCACGGGCAGGACTGCCTCACACCTATGGGAAATTTTGAAGGGGGTATTGCCAGTGGCCATGTTTGGGGTTGTCCGCAAGGCCCACAATACTGAGGGGAGCTATTCCACCCAACTTCCCCTCAAGTTCTCCACCTTCTTCTTGAGTAGGTTCACGATGATCTTGTTGGCCTCCTCCACCTGTCTGTTGCTCCTGGGGTGATGTACGGAGGCAAATCTAAGGTCTATCCCCAGCTGAGCGCAGAAGCTGATGAACTCTTCGCTTGCAAACTGGGGTCCATTGTCTGTTACTATCGCCTGGGTGAGCCCATACCTGCATATGACCTCTCCCCAAACATAATTCCATCAACTCTCCTTCCTCGATAGTCGGTTGAAATAGCTCAGTCAAGGTGCCTCCTCCCCGAGGTCCAAACTTAGCCAACCGATCCGCAACTATACTCTCTTCCCTAGGAACTTGTTGGATGGAGAACGTCCGAAAACCTCCAATGATCACCCTCACCTTGGACAAGTACCTCACATAAGTGGGCTCCCGAGCTTCAAAATCCCCTCGGATCTGTGATGCCACCACCAATGAGTCTGTAAAAGCCTCCACATACTGGATCTCAAGTTCCTTTGCCAACCGAAGGTCGACTATCACGGCCTCATACTCCGCCTGGTTGTTAGTCGCTAGGAAGTGCAAGACTACTGCTTATTCTATAGTGACCACTTGAGGGCTTATCAACACCACCCATGCTTTGAGTGAGTGCTTTCTCGAGGCCCCATCAACCATCATCTTCCACGCCTCTTGCGGTCGCAGCTCCTCGGCCCCGACCTCAACAACGTAATCTGCTAAGAAGTCAGCCACCACCTGTGCCTTAATGGAGAGCCTTGGAACGAATGAGATATCAAACTCGATCAATTCGATAGACCACTTGGCCAACCTGTCGGAGTGGTCCACTCCCTCAAAAATCTTGCGAAGGGGATGGTCCGTCACTACCCTGATCGAATGCGCTTGGAAGTACGGCCGTAGCATTCTTGGCCGAAATGATCAAAGCATACGCCAGCTTTTCCAAGATAGGGTAGCGGAGCTCTGCCTACTTCAGTATCCTGCTAACATAGTAGATTGGCAATTGCTTCGTCCCCTCTTCCCTGACCAGGACAGAGCTCACGACCTCTGCTCCTACTCCGAGGTACATGGCTAGGTCCTCCCCCTCCTTTGGGATTTAAAGTAGAGGAGCCAGGGAGAGCTGCCTCTTTAGCATTTGGAAATCTTCTTCGCATTCAGGCTTCCACTCGAACCTTTGAGTACCCTGCAGTACTTTGAAGAACGATGAGCATTTTTCTCCCGACCCGGAGAGGAATCTGCTTAGCCCGACCAGCTTGCCTGTCAAGCGCTGGACCTCCTTGGCATTGCGTGGTGACTCCAGCTCCAGGATGGCCTTCACTTTATCTGGGTTAGGCTCCACTCCTGCCGGGGTAAGAAGATGCCCAAGGAACTTCCCGCGGCTCGGCCCGAAGACGCACTTCAAGGGGTTCAGCCTCATCTTGAACTTGTGCAGGGTGGCGAACGTCTCCTCCATGTCTCGATGTTTCAAGTCCACACATTTGCTCTTGACCATTAGATCGTCAACATAATCCTCCAGTTCCTCCCCCTTTGATCCTGGAAGACTCGATCCATCATGCGCTGGTATGTAGGCCATCATTTTTCAACCAAAAGGGCATCATCTTATAGCTGAAACATCCCTCTCTTGTGATGAAGGAGAAATCCTTGACATTAGGTGGGTGCATTCGGATCTGGTGGTAACCTGAAAAAGCATCCAAAAAACTCATAATAAAAAAACCAATGGCTGAATCAACTATCGCGTCGATTCGAGGCAGGGGATAGCAATCCTTGGGGCATGATTTATTTAATAAGGAAAAATTGATACACATGCGCCACTTACCTCCATCTTTCTTTACCATTACCACGTTGGAGATCCATCCTGGATACTGGATCTCCGAGATGAAGCCAACCTCCACAAGCTTCTTAACCTCCTCACGGATGGGCTTCTCCAGCTAGGTAGCGATGGACCTCCTCTTCTGGTGATTGGGGCGCATCCGGGGGTCCAAGTTCAGGCGATGGAAGACCACATCTGCATCGATGCCCGACATGTCAGCCGCGCTCCAAGAGAATATGTCGACGTTGCTCTGGATGCAAGCCCGAACTCGCTCCTAGTCCTCGGGACTCAAGCACCCGCTGATCCGGACCCTCTTCACCTGGCTGGATTTCCTCATTCTCTTTTCTTTATTTTGTTCCTTGAAAAAAAAAGAGAATATATCTTAAAAATATATATAAAAAAGAGAATATCTTAAAAATCCAAAAAAAGGAATACTTTAAAACACAAAAAAAGAGAATATTTCAAAATCCAAAAAAAGAGAATATCTTAAAAATCAAAAAAATAGAAAAATTTCAAAATTTAAAAAATATATATATTTATATACTTTTTTACTTTAATAATTTAAACAAATTTTTGTATTACAATCATACCCCTTGCTTTTGTTTTGTTTTTTTTTCAAAATTCCTTATAACAAATTAGCTAATTAGGATTTTTATAATCATTATTTTAATTATGTTTCACAAGTAAAATGTTGGTCATGCTGTGTTCCTAATTCACTGTAGTATGTTAACGTGAAACGTTTTTCTAAAACTCGCATTTCTATTTTGGTTTTTCGTTCTTTATTTTCTTTACTTTCTTAAAAATCTTTCATCCACTATATTCCTTTTTGTTTTTTAGATGATTTTTTTAATGTCAACTTTTGATTAGCGTTGTTGATGTGAATGATCCAAGTTGCCTATTATTTCTATTTTCAAGATAATTTCATAAGTCCTCATTTATTATCTAGGATATTCTTTTTGTAATTTTTCAAGGCTTATGCTTTAGGTAAATTTGGATACATGAAAATGATTTAGGTCGTTTTTGTTTTCGTTTGAGCCTTCTTGCCAACCTAAAATTTTTTTATCATTAGTTTGCCGCTTTTGAGTGAATTTTCGATTTCAATTGTTAGCTCCACTTATCATCTCATTTTCACCAAAGCTAAAATTTCCAACTTATCTAATCACACCAACCTTTTGAGTTTCATTAAAAGTTTTCATGATTATGATATGGTTGTATTTGTGATATATTTGGAGAACTTTTTGAAAAAGTATGCTCAAAAGAAGTTGTTACTTTTGTTTGGCCAACTTCAAAATGAAAAGAAAAATTATTTATTGCCTTTTTTTTGAGAAAGAAAAATATAAAAAGGAAAGAAAAGAAAATGAAAAAAATGAAAGAAAAATATAAAATGGAAAGAGAAGAAAATAAAAAATGAAAGAAAAATATTTTATTTATGATGAAAATTTTTGAAACTCTTTATTTTAATTTAGTGTGATTTTAAAGCCTCCTTGTTTATCTTTGAATTCCACTCCTAATCATAATCCTAAACCAAACATCTCGGTCCTAATAAGCCCTTTTGATTAATGTTTTTGGATTTAAATTTAGATGTTTGTTATTTGATTGATATAGTTATAATGTGTCTCTTGGATCTAGTAATAACTCAATGCGCTTTTTCATTTTGTTGCTTTGCTTAAATTTATTTAAAAAATTTTGTTAACATTTGGGATGATTTATTTTCGTTAATAAAGTTTATAAATTGTTAAACCATATTTAAGTAACTCTTTTAGATTAACGTTTCAACTTCTCCCTACTTAGAATTTCACATTGTACTTGTGTTAGCATAATTAGAATTTTCCTGATCAGTCACTTTTATGTTAGCCAGTTTTTATATTTTTTCTTGAGGACAAGCAAAGCTTAAGCTTGGGAGAATTTGATAATACGTTTTGTAGTCTAAACTACTAGGGTAATTACTAGTTTTTAATATAGAAATCATGTTTGTAAAGTTTTATTTTGACCTCGTTTTGTATATATATTTTAATACCATTAATATTTTCACTTTTTTTTTGCAGATTTTCTCAGTTTTCGGGGAAAATGACCCGACAAGCCCCCCTGACACGCCGTCCTTGGGCGTATCACCGGGCGTGTAGCCTGATCCCGAGGAAGATTGCTGTGAGAAGCCATTTCGTCGAGCTCAGCTTATTTCAGCGAACTCAACACTTTCGTCAAACGCGCCTTCAGCAAAGTTCATCGAACTTAACATTCAGTTCTTCGTTCGATGAATGTCTTCACTTTCGTAGAACATGCCTTCAGCAAATTTCATCGAACTCAGCATTCAGTTCTGCGTTCGACTAACGTCTTCAATTTCGTCGAATGCGCCTTCAGCAAAATTCGTCGACCTTGCCATCAGTTCTGCGTTCGACAAACTTCTCCCAATTGGCCGAACTAACTTTCTGCATTCGACGTTCGTAGACCTCGTCTTCAGCTAAATTTCATCGTACTCCTCCTGCTCCTTTTCTTCATCGTTCGTCAAACTCACTTTCTACGTTCGACGAACTCCTCCAATTTCGTCGAGCTCGACCACCTTCTCCTCTTATTTTGTCGAGTTCTTTCTCCTTCTTTCATCGAGCTTACCTACACCCGAGTTTAAGTCCCGCCCTTTTCACAAAAGCCTGTTGCCTCAATAAATGCACGTCACCCGTACTGAAGAAATCATGATTTCCCTCCAGATATTCGTACCAGGTCAACCCCGTACCTATCACGCCCCTCTAAGATGACCTCCCCGGGCTTGACAGGAGGGCGTGACCAACCTGAAAAAATTCTATAAATTCAGACATTCCCCTTGAAGAAAAAAGATAGAAGTTTTGGTGAGAGGGGAGGTGCTGCTAGTTCTATTCTTAGACTTTTTGTGTTTTTATTCTCATGTTTTTGCTCTCCCTCCCTCCCTCCATTTCTAGTTTTACTCTTCATGCAATGTACTTTCATTACTCGTAAGCTCTTTGTATTAGTGTAATATCAGTAGATGGCTTTCTTTTTCAAGCACTTGTAATCTTCATTCTTAGTTGTAATCCCTTTTTTGCGTTTAATGAAATTGTAGGTGGAGTTCTCTTTCTTTATTTCTCTCTTCAGTTTTCATGCACCTTTATTATTTACCCCTCTTTTCCTATTACCATGAATAACTAATACTCATTTGTACTCGATCGCAATTATCTGAGAATGAGTTGATCAAGTTATGATGTTTTAGCTTTCATTTTCTTTTTAAAGTAATTACATTTGATTTACTCTTGGTTTTTATTTAGTGGGACTATATTGCCGGTGTATAGTTTCCATTTGGGTTTTCAATCTTAGTTACCAGAGAGGCTCATAGATTGAATCGATCTCCCAAGAGTAAAGAGAGTTGCACGCACCCCTTGAGATTGGCAGGTGTTAAATCTCCTGGATTGGTGTGAAATCCAATAGCGGGGTTTACAGCGTAAAGCGAGCTTTAGGGCTCCGATATGGACGAGAGTTTGGTCGGACCTTCCTAAACTCAGGTGGGCATGACTTTGAGAAAAGCGTGTGCATGCTTTAGGAACCTCCACGGTCAAGGTGTTTTACTTTAATTAGAATTAGCTTGTTATTTCATTTTGATTTTCTTATTTCAAAGTGATTCAAGATTGAGTACTCCCCTTTTATCTTTAGTTCTAACCTGTTATTTCTACAAGTAAATTAGTTTTCTTTTAGCTTAGAAATTTAGTTCTTGTTTTTAGTTTATTAAATTAATCGAAAAAATCATTTTGATAAAATAACAACGATCTCCTCGAAGTAGAAGTACTCATTATGACCCAGGGAAAATACGACCTTGATATTAATCTTTAGTATCCTATACTATAAACGATAAGGTACACTAGCCTTTATCGGATATAGAATCAGAGAATATTATCAACTTCCACAATCCACCTTCTCTTTTCTTTAACCCCTCTTCTCCACTGCTACGATCATGAGTATCAGTAGCTGCATACTCGATAGGAGTCACGATCTTCTCCAACCCACTCCTGCAAGTTGCACAACAAGCAAGGCAAACAGCCACATCACCAGGCGACCTGCCTCCACGTCGCTAAACAATATACAACGAGCTTCAGATCATCGGACTAGCGGGTGCGACCTACTCCATCTCAGTCCACATGATAGTCGACGATCTTCCCTCAGGACGTCCAACAAAGGGCGACAACCTTCAGGCCGCCCAGTAGGGGCATCAAGCCTATACATCCAACAGGAGGTGGACTTCAGCAGAGGGGGAGAACCCCTTCTTCAGTCTGCCAGGTCACCCAGTCGACAAGCTCTCGCCCGATTGCAGTTCGTGGACTCTATCTCAGTCCTCCTAAGGAGCGTGGACTTGACCCATCTCTCCATCATTCCGCACAACATTCAGCAGACTCATCTCGTCCGCCGCGGGCTTGTCAGACTCGTTATGCAGTCCAACACTTCAGTCCTCCTGCATTGGCAAACCCTTTCCACCAGCACGGTTCCCTGCAGCAGAGGCGGACTCACAATGCAGTCTGCCACCCATCTTTCCAGCCAACACCCCCTTCTTCCAGAAAGGGGTGGACTACTCCTCAACTCGCATAGCTCGGCACTCGCTCGCTTAGTATAGCAGAGTTGGAATCTTCCCAGTCCACCAATAACAGATCAACACCAGAATACAAGTCCATAACCTCGTAACCAGGCGCGGCTCGGCGGACTCCTCATTCTAATCACACAATATACCGACTCACCGGAGGTGACGTTACAAAAAGCTGTTACCTCCTCGGGCATATAAATAGCCCCTCATACCTCTCATTATGGGAACTCACAAGGACAATCGATGACAGAGTCAAGGCATCAAATCCCACGGACTTTATTTCTCAGTCCGCGCGACCTCAGCACTCTTCTCGGCCTGATCAAGCAGTCCGCTCGGCTTAATCATGCGAGCAGCGTGATTACCTATCCGCGCAGACTGCCGGCCTCTCTGCTCAGTCCACGCGACCTTCTGACAACATCTTTCCTTAGTCGCTAGCTTCCATTTGCACCCTTTATTTGCTTTCCATATAAAGAGGCAACTCAAGCAGTAACACTGAATATTAATCAAAGGAAAGCTCGTCACAAGAGTGGAATTTAAGCCACAACGTGGGAAGTCTGTTGTTGCCGCTGCTAGCGGCCCCCTCCTATTCTCATCACAGCTGTCTCGGCATCAACCTGCAAACCTTACCATCAAAGTAACCGTTTGCTTGACAGTTCCTCATCAACATCCCGACCATCTCCGCACTCGGACCAGCATCCTCCTTTCATCTATCCCCGCAACCCTTGATCATATGCTTGCTCCACTCTCAAGCACTCAGAAGCTTTTCCCCACATCCTCAGTCAACCTCTTTACCTTAATCACCTCGATGGTGAGACCGAACATACCCGTTAGCTGCTGGTGCCCACAGACTCCTCTCTACTCCCGTTGCCGCGTATCAACAGTTAACACACGACCTTCAGATCTCGAACAGACGGTGAAAACCGACAATTAGCCATGTCAGATCATCAATCACATAAGAACCTTACTCCATCAAGTCCTAATGAAGATCCTCTCTGGGATGACTTGGAGCAATCGCAAAGGGAAACCGCCCAACAGTTTCAAGCAATCAACCGTACTCTAGCTGCAATCGCGTAGCGATTAGAGATGAAATCTGCATCATCACCAATTCCTCTAGTTAATCCAACACCAATATGGAGAATCAGCAAACTTATCCTCCGGCTTACCCGCAGGTCTATCCTCCTCCTTACACACCAACCTTTCCGCAAGGGCGTGCAGCCCCTTTGCGGCCTCAAAATGATGAGTTTGTAGTTCGTAAAAACATCTTCCGGGAAGCAAACCGAGGAAGTCAAGCAAGATTTCTAAACTTTCATGGAAGTCATCCTTACTCATCAGCTCCTGCTTTTACTCCTCCTGCGGCAGCTTTTCCCTTTTATCCTCCTGCACCTTTTGCAGCCACAACTTATACTCCCTTCTTTCCTTATGCTGTAGGAGAGCAGGAAGAGCTGTCACCTTTTTCAAAGAATGTTCGGCATGCACCAACTCCAGTTAATTTCAGAGAGCTGTGGTTATCAATCTACACTGGAGAGACTGATCCTATGAAACACCTTCATGGTTTTGAATCAGTCGTAGCTCTCAAGACCCTTTGAGATGCTACCAAATGCAACCTCCTTGTAACAACCTTTGATGGAGAAGTGAGGGATTAGTTTTATGAACTGCTCCCTCAGTCCATCACTTCCTTTGCTGATCTGCAAAGCTAGTTCTTGCTCAGTTTTTCAACTTCAACAAATAGAACGGGTGGTACATAAGCCCTCTTTGTGATCAGGAAACGGGAGAACGAGACTTGGTCTCAGATTCTAGATCGATTCCAGAAAGAAATTTTGGACATTGAGATCGTTGATCAAGAAATATATGGGGTGTCTCTAATACACGGCCTACGTGAAGGGCCGCTCAAGTTTGAAGCTAATGTCCGAGCAACACGAACATATCAAGAGTTAATTAGCCTAGGTAACTCATACATTCGAGGTGAGAAGAGCAACCCCAGCTTCATCTCCAGGCTTATTGTCACAACCCGCATTTCCTCAACAAGTATATCGTATCAGAGTAAGAGGAACTACGTGTTATGATGCCACGTCGTGCAGGGGATAACTGCACACGCTCAGGCAAAATCTTGACACTTACTTTATTAGTGGAAATCCATCAGTTAAATGCAAGAAAACCGTTTAGTTTGATGGTCGTATCCCTCGGCCTTATGGATCAAAACGTGTGTTTGTACGCGGCGGAAAATACGTTAATTTACTTATGACGATTTCCTATATGCAATCTAGATTTACCATAATATAAGAAATCCTTCTTTTTACGTTGTTTGGAAAATACTTGATTAGTTAACCAAAACATGTTATGAATGATATACAATAGTAGGGTTTTTAGCTTAAAAATATGTAATGCAACCTAGCATAAAACTATCCCAAGAGCAAGTAGATATCATTCCAATGATTCATAATAGCAGTATATCATTCATATGTAGCCACTAAAGAAAACCACCAATGGGCGTCAACAAGCTGACACGAACCCACTGGGGCGTCTGTATGTCTGTACAACAAAGTAAAGAACTACCTCGCTAAGCAAGCTTGGCTAGCTCCAAGTAAACTCCACCAAATACCTAGCCGCTCAACCGGCTACAACCTGCACCTGAGGCATTCAATAAAGAACACCTCAGCAATCATCAAAGCTACAACATAGAGCATTAAGTTTATAAAATATGACGAAGGGGCTTACCGACCCCGTAACAATTTTTCATATAAAACGAGTGAAAAGAACAGGGTGGAAAACAAGTGTCAAACACTGCCAACCCAAAGTGGAAAACGCACCAAGTGTGTTTTATTCTCATCAAGTCCTGCTCAACCGGCAGGAGCAAAAAGACAACATATATGCACATTCCATCATCTTTATAACAAGAAACAACTATACTAGTGAAACATAAGCAGCAGTTAAGTTCGATTATGCAAGGGTCTTTTGGTGGCGGCCCTAAAGTAGAACACACCAATAAAAGCCAGCCCAAATAGGGGCCAAAACGGTGCTCTACACCACAAAACAAAACCCCGTGGCCACCAAGGCTGAAACCACACCACCCCTTACAGAATCCTCACACAAACGCTCCTGCCATGGTTCACAATTCGCCTCGCAAAACTCACCATAACCCAAGCTAACCACGTTTCATTTCATCGTCCTCACTCATAACCACAAATTTCCCAAGTTATGTCAACTTGATAGAGTTTGGGTCTCTACTTCACCCTAAGCGAACCCACAAGTAACAATGCCGGTTAAACACAACAAGATTTCTAAATGTATGAACAAGAAAGGTAAATAATAGAGATATACAAGGTAAAACATGGCAAAATTAGATGAACAATAGGTAAGCATATAGATTGGGAAATTCTTGAAAGACAAGATTATTCATGGGTGTATAATAGACAAAAGGTGAGATTCAAGACAAGATGAACAAAGCTAGCATAGTAGACAAAGGTGCAATAGAAACAAGAAGAGTAAAGCTAACAAACTTGAAAGGGGAAACTAGCTACACTTGCAAGAATCAACGAACAAAGGCAAGATTGGCAAACATCGCAAAAATCATCTAACAAAAGAAAAGATTAGCAAGGGCGAAGAACACCACTTGCCTGAACCGAGACGACAGTGCGACGGCTGCTCCCGTTTTCCTTTTTTTTGCTTCCCTTGCCTTAGCTTTTCTCCCTTGCTTTCTCTTTGAAATGGGGAAGAAGATGAAGAAGGGAATAAGTGAGGAGGAAAACTCTTGTCTCGGCCTTATTTCCTTCAGGACAGAGCTGGACCGTTTGATCCAGAATCAGATAAACGAACGGCACAAAAAAACTGAAAAAGTTGATTTTTCGGCCCTGTCACGCCCTGTGTCGCGCCCGTGTCACAGGGTGTGTACCTTAAGCGGCGCAGAATGTCGGCAAATTCAAGTTTATCCACAAGGTACATGGCCGGGTACATGCCCATGACGGGTCGGTCACGCCCGTGACCTAGGGCGTGTAACCCGTGTCTCAACATTTCGTCGACCAAAAGTGTCGACACTTTGACATAGCGGGACACGCCCTGTGACACGCCCGTGTCACAGGCCGTGTACCCCTCTCTCGACACTCGACACCCGACAATCGACACTCTACATTCGTCGAGCGAAATTCGTCGACCCAGCGGGACACGGCCTGTGACATGCCCGTGTCATGGGGCGTGTACCCAATTCGTCGTGCTCAACTCGACGCAAGAAAATTCATCGAGTCAAGGAGGTCACGCCCCAGGTCATGCCCTGGGTCACGCCCCAACACGCCCGTGTTGGGGGGCGTGTTCCTCCCACAACTTCGTCGAACGAAGTTCGACGACCACAAAGACAAAACGCATCCCGAGCTGGACACGCCCAGGGACACGCCCGTATCCCAGGCCGTGTCACTCAAAAAAATGACTATTTGTCACTGTTTTGAAAAATGTTCCTTTCTCGGCCTAGACCATTTCTTCCTTAAGGGCTTTTTAACCTTTTTTTGTTTTGTCAAATCCAACAAACATATTGCATATTGCTTTTCACATCGTCCATAGAATCAACCCGTTTTGAGCAACATGACCCAGGCTCGAAAAAGTGCAAGCATTCCCTAAGAGGCCTCATCGAGTCCCCAAAATTGGACTCCGGCTTGCTGGGGAATCGTGCAACTAGGCTACCAAAACAGCCACTCGAAAGCCAGCGTGAAAACCATCCTCAAACAACGGTCAAAGCCAACGTAACGCCCATCAAGCGTATGTAATTTTTCAACGAAAAAATCCGGGGCGTTACAATCACTCCCCATAACAAAAAGTTTCGCCTCGAAACTTTTCAATAATTCTTATATAAATCAAAGGAGTAATCAAACAAAAACACCAAGTCACATACCAGCTTTTTTACGGGAACAAATGAGGGTGAGCCTCCCTCATCGTTGACTCGAGCTCCCACATCGCGCATTCCACATTCTGATTTTTCCATAGCACCTTGACCATAGGAATATTCTTTTTCCGCAACACGCGATCTTGGGATTCCAAAATACGGATGTGCATCTCCACATAAGAAAGGTTCGGCGCCAACTGCGGCACAATGTCCCAAACTTGCTTATCATTCCGTACACACCTTCGAAGTTGGCTGACATGAAACACGTCGTGAACACTAGGAAAGTTGACGGGTAACTCGACTTTGTAAGCGGATGCACCAACCCGCGCAAGAATCTTGAAGGTGAAAGTGCAGCTAGATCTGATATACTCTAGAGGGGGGGGGGGTGAATAGAGTATGTGGTGATTTTAAAACTTTAACAACTGCTGTTGTATTTTAGGTGTGTGTGTGTGTGTAGCAAATACAATAAACAAACAAACAACAATGGACTAATCACAGCACATTCACAGAGCAAGGCCAGAAACAAAAAGAAACGAAAGCAACCAGACGACACAAGAATTTTATAGTGGTTCCCCAAATCTGGGTAGTCCACTCTTCTACCACCCTGGTAGGAATCCACTGCAAGAAGGGGTTGATCAGGTGTCCTGGCACCAATGGGGTTTTGATCAGGTTCCCAAAAATCAAACCCTCAAGTCTTTTGGTGGGAGACTTGCAACCAGAATAATTTTGAAGGGAATTAAAACCCTGTACAGAGGTGGAGTGAGAGGGTGATGAGGTCTTCTCTTTCTCAAATCAAATGAGAAGACTTGTGGAATGTTGTTTAGCAGCTTTGCTCCCCCTGAGATGTAGAATGGATCAGGAAGAATACTGGAGCACTGCTTCAGGGTGATAGGTCTTCAAAGACCCAGATTTCCTGGTCCAGGGAAAGTCTTCAGGAACTTCTTGCAACTGATATGAATGTATTGTTTTGAAGTTCTCCTGAGTAAAAGCAGATGAAGAAGACTCCTGATATTGATGTAATGTTCTTCTTCTTCTAGATCAATTTCTCTCTGGGCCAAGAATGAATTCTTTTTTCTTGTGTTATCTGAATCACTGTCTATCCTGTTCTTGTTGTTGTTTGGTGTTGTGTACTTGTTGTATTACTTTTGGTTTCTGTATATCTCTGTCTGTCATGGAGAGCATTCGAATTTTTGAATGTCGAGCAGTAATGACAGACGGTCTGGAAAGGAAGCAGCAATTAATTATTTCCCCAACTGTTTCCATGGGAAAATGGCATGTAATAATCCAGAATTAACTGCGCATCCTAACAGTAGTATACTGTGAAGAACTGCCATTAATTGTCCAGGAATCAGCGCCATGAAATGAGACGGGAACGGAAGAAGACCTAGTCTGGAATCGTCGACCGAAGAACAAAATTCGTCGAACAGAGTTAAGAGTTCGTCGAGCTGACAGTCTTCATTCGTTGAATAGACAATCTTCAATATCAGACAAACATTATTCGTTGAGCAGAGAACCAAATTCGTCGAGCTGAGAATAAACTTCGTCGAACTGAGAAAAGTTCTGGGCTTGGACGAAATACTCTGCATCTACCGAAATGCTGTGTCAACACAAATTGGTGTCGACAGATTGATCTTGGTGTCGACACAACTCCTCTAGTGTTGACAGATTGGTCTAGGTGTCGACACAAATCCTCTGGTGTCGACACAAGCTGGTGTCGACTGAAATCCTGAGTGTCGACACAAATCATCTGGTGTCGACACAAGCCCTAAGTGTCGACACAGATTCTCTGAGCACAAAAAAAATCGTCGAGTAGAGATTAATATTCGTCGACTTGAGAAGCTGTGAACTTGATGTCCAAGTTCATCGAGCTCAGAATATAATTCGTCGACCGAAGCATGGAGCTGGGCTTAGAGAAATTTGAAGTAGTCCTGAGAATGCTTGAAGTAGAATCCGGTGTTCATCGAGCAAAGAACAAAGTTCGTCGAGCTCAGCACTGCGAATTATCTCACGATCATCGAGCGCACAACTTCCTTCGTCGAGCTGAGTTCGACAAACGTCGAACTCATTTCACTTAGTATGAAAAACTGATAGATCTGAAGTTCCTGATGGTCTTGAAGAAGGCTGGTCCATCTGAAGTTGAGATAGAGGACTGTCCTAGACTCTAAGACACAAACTTGACCCAGACTATACATGATGGGTCACATCTTAAGTCAGTGAACCTAGCCCAAATCAACTAGGGATCCAACAATCTCCCCCTATTTGGGTGAGGTCACTAACAGAAACTCCAAGCAAAGAACAAATAGAAAAACAAAGCAAAATTAAGAGATATATCTGGCAGAGAGTTTACAACACATGCAACAGATATATATATACATACTGACTTTGTTTTAATGCAAAATATAGACTGAAACAGAAGCAGAAATGAAAAGAAAACACAAATTACTTCTCTGATTTCTTCTGTTTTGGCTTGACTTCTGCTGCTTTATCTCCTGGCTTCTTGAAAATGATTTCCCTATTGGGATCTGAAGCTTGAGCCTTGGTCATAGTCATGTCAGCTGCCCCTATGATGTTCAGTGAAGTGGCTCTGGGGACAACTGCTTCTGGGTGAAGATTCATGTACTCATCAACATTGAGTAGCTTGTTTGCTTTCCCAAATCTTTTTAGTTCATCTCTCCTATACTGAGACATAGTAGTTAAGCATGTTGTGTCCTTGCCTTCAGCTTTAGCTTTGTTGATTAGAGATAAGCCAATGATTTCTTGGAATCTTGCCATTCTGGCTGTGTTGGTTGTTTCTGGATCTTCAGGAGGAGAATAGGGCCTTTCAACTTCATGTTTCTTAGATTCCTGGTGCTGCTGCTGTTGTTGTTGATAGTGTTGACTACCTGAAGATGGTGGCCTTGGCTGACTACTACCAGAGGATCTCCCTGTTTGTCTCTGATAAGTTTGAATAAGAGCAGATCTTTGAGAGCTAGAGCCAGAGGCACCTGCTGCTGGAGGAGGAGGAGGAGGAGGATCCTTTCTGTATCTATGAACTGGGGGAGGAGAGTATCTCCTACTCCTCTTCCTCTGTTTTTGCTGGTTCTTTGATAGCCACATCCATGCAGGCATCCCTTTGTAAGGAGCAACATTATGCAGAATATAGTATGGAGTGTCTGCAGTGGGATTAGGCTTGGGAGCGGGAGGAGGAGGAGCCTTCCTTTTCTTAGAGAGCAACTTCTTTCTCTTTTTAGTAGCCTCCTCATCTGATTCATCATCATCATCATCATCATCAGAATTTGAACTCTGAGGATTATCATACAAGCATTCAGCTTCCTCAGAGTGGCATCAGGAATGATAAGAGGTTGTTCTTGAGGGGGAATAGAAGGTTCAGAGGGTGAGGGTTCAACAGCAGTAGAGACAGAACTTGTAGCTGCTGCCTTGTTCTCTTCCTCAATGTCTGCCAGAATGAGCTCCTCCAGATCAGGCATGGGAGAATCATCCATGACAAAATCTGGGATATGGCAGATGTCTGGAATAGACACAGGAGTTGGAACAGCAGTGGGGGCAGCAAAGGATGCAAAAAGTTGCCTGGCAACTGCTGGACTTGCTGGGGAGGTATACTGGACAATAGCCAAATATGGCTTAGCAATCTCTACTGAAGGAAGCTTCATATACACAAGATCAAAGATCTGAAGTATCTAAGATAAACTTACTGTGGGATTTATAAGGAAATCACCAGCAGTGGTTATTGAATCTACTGACTCATCAAAGCTACTATCAGTGTCCATGAATTGAATAAAATCAATTGCTGTATCTGTAACTGCAAGTGCATTAACAAGCACTGAATCAACTGTATCTGTGGTGTCAAAAACTGTATCTGTAGTATCTGTATCTGCATCAACTGTGTTCACTTCTACAGCTGCTGCACCAGCTTCATCATGGAGCATCTCCCCATGCCTGGGTGCAGGAGAACCTGGAGCCAGGCCCTTATTTGAAGAGGGGGCAGCATAGAGGGCTGAGATTTAGGCAGATAAAGAATCAATGGAATTCACCAGAGGTGTAATAGCCTCTGTGATGAGTGATTTAATAAGAGGAGTCAGAAGAGAGATGATGGAGGGAATGGTGGAAGAATCCATAGTTGGAGAGAAAATAGTAGAGGAGGAAGGAAGAATATATGGAGGGGATAAGGGAGGTAGAATAGGTTGTGGTTCAGAGGGTATGGTGTAGGATGGAATAGTGGAAAGGTGTGGTGGAAGAGGGGATTGAGGAGGTGAGGGAATATGTGTTTCAGTGGGGGAAACTGGAGGTGTAGGCATATGTGTAAGATCAGGCGGTGGAGATTGATGTTGAGGTGGAGTCAATTGAGGTGCAGGAGGAGTCGGAAGAGATTTGGTAGGGGGAATGACCTCTTCAGAGTCAGGGTGGGGAGTGACCTTGACGGTCCTGGTGCTCTCAGAAGCATTGATGGAGGAGGAGGAACCCTTGGAGGGTTTGTTGATTGTCCTCTCCCATCGACCAAACAAGGCGCAGGTGAGGCGCTTGCTGGCGTTGATGAATGTGGTCGGGGAGACCAGACATTCACTGGCCTTTTCCTGGAGGAAAATCCACAGGATTCTGCCGTAGCAGACTTCCTTCTTGCTAGTTCTTTTCTTGATAAGGTCAAAGAAAACCATGCCCCAATCGACCTGGCGCTTGTTGAGCACTGCGCACATGATCAGGAATTGATGACGAGTGATATAGTCATGTGCCGAGTGCTTGACCATTAGAATTTTACCTACAATGTCGACCAAAAATTGATAAGCGGCTGACAGTTGTTTCTTCAGAAGCTTATTAGGGTTGTTGCCGGAGAAACCCATGACTTTCAGCATATCAGCATATTCCTCAGCGTCCATTTCCAAGTTGTCTTCCCCATTAATCAGACCAAATATTTCAGAGAGTACTGCTGGGGACAGGGAAATGACAGTGTTTCCAATAGTTCCTGTCAGATTTCCATCTTCAGAAATTGTGGCAGTGTACACCCATTCTCTTATCTCAGTTGAGTGTAGCTTGATGCTGCATGTCATGAAGTCATTGAGATGCAATTCTTCAAGTAATTCAAGGATATACAGAAAAATTCGATCGTAATGCTGGAAGGACTCAAAGTCCATTGAGAATGCTGCATCAAACTTCATCGCTACAAGTGCTCCTGGAGGAATCGCCATTGATGACCTGCAAAGAAAATTACAGAGAATACGGCGATCAAGAACAAAGGAACTGAAAGCGCGGGACGGAGGTCGAAGAAAACCTAGATATAAGATTTTCAGAATATGAATCGACAAGCTTCGTTCCATGAAAAAGAAGATAGATCTTCGAACTGGGATCGACGAAATAAGGTATAGGAGAGTAGTTCGTCGAACCCATTCAGAAGAATTGAAAACAGTTCGTCGAACACCATTCGACGAAATGGTTTCTGAAACAAGGTTCGTCGATCTCCGGTCGACGAAAATTGTTTCCACACAGAGAATTCGTCGATCTCCGTTCGACGAGAATCTCTCGAACTGTCCCTAATTTGTCGAACTCTGGAGAATTCGTCGAATGCAGACAGAAATTAATTTAACTCTTCTCCATCAATCATTCCCAGTTGATTTATAAAGAACAGATGGGTTTTCTCATCCAAAGGCTTGGTGAAGATATCTGCTCTTTGTAGATCAGTAGGAATGTGGATCAAGTTAATTTTCTTTTTGTCCACATTATCTCTAATGAAATGATGTCTTATTTCAATATGTTTAGTCCTAGAATGATGAACTGGATTCTGAGCTATAGCAATAGCACTTGTATTATCACAAAATAAGATTGAATTATTTAAGTTGATACCATAATCTAGGAGTTGGTTTTGTATCCATAGCATCTGTGAACAGCAGCTGCCAGCAGCCATATACTCTGCCTCAGCAGTTGATGTAGACACAGATGTCTGCATTTTGCAAAACCAAGAGACAAGTCTCATACCCAGGAACTGGAAAGTTCCAGAGGTACTTTTCCTGTCCACTCTACATCCAGCATAGTCAGCATCTGAGTATCTCGTTAACTCAAATTCTGACTCTGCAGGATACCAGAGTCCTAAACTAGGACAACTCTTTATATATCTCAAAATCCTTTTTAGAAAAATAAGATGAGATTCTTTAGGATTCACTTGGAATCTAGCACAAAGGCATGTGGCAAACATTATGTCAGGCCTGGTGGCTGTTAAGTATAATAGGGATCCAACAATTGCCCTATAATGTTTCTGATCTACAGGTTTCCCTGCTGCATCAGAATCCACAACAGCATTTGTAGCCATAGGTGTTTTCATTCCTGAGGCATCACCCATCCCAAACTTTTTAGTAAGCTCTTTAGCATACTTAGATTGGGAGAGGAAGATACCATCAGGGAGCTGCTTTACTTGGAGACCAAGGAAGTAGGAAAGCTCACCCATGCTACTCATCTCAAATTTGGAATGCATGAGGTCAGCAAACCTCTGGCACAATTTGGGATCAGTAGACCCAAAAATAATGTCATCCACATATATTTGTACCAATAAGATTTGGTCCTTATGATGTCTAGTGAAAAGAGTTTTATCTATGGTTCCTCTTGTAAATTTATGCTCTAAAAGAAAGCTAGCTAGGGTCTCATACCAAGCTCTTGGAGCTTGCTTTAAACCATAGAGAGCTTTATGAAACTTGTAAACATAAGAGGGTTGAGTTAGAGAGATAAAACCCGGAGGTTGTTCTACATAAACCTCTTCTTGAAGTACACCATTCAGAAAGGCACTCTTAACATCCATCTGGAATACCTTGAACTTTTTGTATTCTGCATAGGCTAGGAATATTCTAATGGCCTCCAACCTTGCAACAGGGGAAAAGGTTTGGTCATAGTCCATTCCTTCTTCTTGCCTATATCCTTGGGCAACCAGTCTAGCCTTGTTCCTTACTATGTTCCCTTCTGCATCTAATTTGTTACTATAGACCCATTTGGTTCCAATAACTAGGTAGTTATGGGGTCTTGGAACCAAATCCCAAAATCTACATCTCTCAAACTGATTTAGTTCCTCTTGCATTGCAAGAATCCAGTGGGGATCTTGCTCAGCTTCATGGATGGTGAGAGGTTCAATTTGAGAGAGAAAACAGGCATGCATCAAGTCTTGATTGAGCTGATGTCTTGTCTATACACCAACTGAAATGTCCCCAATCACTTGAGATCTGGGGTGATCTCTAAGTGTGACAAGATCAGTTTGTAGAGTTGGTTGAGCAATAGCTTCTGCAAATAATTCCTCTTGAGGAATGGTACTGGCTGTTGATGGAAGTTCAGTTACTTCCTCTTGGATTTCTTTTTCACTATCTTCAGTAGCCTGTGGAGTGGGATGAGTTGGAACGTCTTGGGTAAGGTTTAGTCTATCCATTGACTCACATAGTGGTGAAACCTGCAATGGACTATTGGTAGAAATATCTTTCTCCTTATAAGACATATTAGCTTCATCAAAAGACACATGGATAGATTCTTCAATTTTAAGGGATGATTTGTTGAAAACCCTATAGGCCTTGCTCACTTGGGAATATCCTAGAAAAATCCCTTCTTCAGCCTTAGCCTCAAATTTTCTAATTTATCTTTTGTTATTAGTGTGGATGTAACATATGCAACTAAAAACTTTAAAGTAAGTGATTTTAGGTTTCTTTTTTTTAAGTAATTCATAGGGGGTCTTGTGTTTTATTTTATGTATAAGACATCTGTTCAGGACATAGTTGGTTGTATTTACAGCTTCTGCCCAAAAGGATAGATGCATGTAAGCATCTGCTAATAATGTACCTGCAGCTTTAATGAGTGTCCTATTTTTCCTTTCAGCTACCCCATTTTGTTGGGGAGTTCTAGGAGCTGAGAAGCACTGCCTGATACCTTCCTTCTCACAGAACTCATACATAAGAAGAGACTCAAACTCTGTGCCATGATCACTTCTGATCAATGCAACATGAGTAGAGAACTCAATTTGTATGATCCTGAGAAAATCTGTAAGAACTTTGAATGTATCTGACTTAGCTGTCAGGAAGGCTACCCAACTGAATCTGGAGAAATCATCAACAATAACTAAGGTGTAAGACTTCCCTCCTAGGCTTTGTACTGCAATGGGTTCAAAACGATCCATATGAAGCAGATACAATATCCTAGGTGAATCACTTTTATTAATGGATTTGAAGCTAGTTTTAGTTTGCTTGCCTAGTTGACAAGCCCTGCATAGGCTTTCCTTCTTATAGGGACCAGAAGGTAAACCTCTAACAAGGTTGTCTTTAGATAACCTAGATATGTTCTTAAGGTTTACATGTCCTAGCCTTTTGTGCCAAAGCTCATTTTGGTTACTAGTGATATTGAGTAAACAAATATCAGTTGTGGCAGAAATGAAATCTACTAAATATATGTTTCCTTGTCTAAGTCTAATTAAAACAGTTTGGTTTTTATCATTTATAATAGAACAAGAGGTGGAGTTGAAATGTACCTGATAACCTTCATCACATAATTGACTTATGGATATAAGGTTATGTTTAAGTCCTCTTACATATGTCACCTTTTTGAAGGTCACTGCTCCAATTCTTACTCTTCCATACCCTTCTGACTGACCACTCTTTGAGTCTCCAAATATCACCTTTGGTCCTAGCTTGGACTTATAGCTGGAGAGATTTGCTTTGCTGCCAGTCATGTGCTTGGAGCAGCCACTATCCATGTACCATGTCTGACTTAGCCTTGGACAGTTTTTCACCTGTACCTGCATCAAAAAAACAAAGCTTAATTGTTCTTGACCCAGGTTACCTTGGGTCCTTGGTTTGGCTGAAAAGTAAAACTAGAAATGACTGATTGTGCAGGTTGAGACTTATACCCTAGTGGGTGATATCTCCTAGGTGGGATTATCCAATCAGCTACTGGATTAAATGTCTTGTTAGCTGTTTTAAAATTTCTATAGGAGAAACTATTTATATTTGGTCGTTCTGGGATCGACGAATTATTGTAAGTTCGTCGACCAGAGTTCGACGAATGGGCATGAGATCGTCGACCTCCACTCAGAGAATGACCATGGTCATTTTCTGCGTCCCACGTTCGTCGACCTCTGCTCGACGAACCATACACAGTTCGTTGATCGCAGTAGGACGGATAATTATTTCTGAAGTTTGCGTTCAGCGTTCGTCGATCGGGGTTCGTCGATCTTGTAGGATTTCGTCGATCTAAGTTCGACGAATTCTGCTGAACTTGGTTTTTAACAGCTTTCTTCTGTTTTCTGTTGCTATTGTCTAGGGGATTTGACTTGTTTTCTGATCTGGATTTTTCAGTTAGTTTCTCTTTACCTTTAGCAGTGATAAACTTTATGGGAGTGGAAAGTATATTCTTCTTTATTATGGGGGGTAAACCTGATGAAGCACCCAAGCCCAGCCTGCCATTTAATCTGGCATTTACTGTGCTTGTGATATCCATCAGCTTGAGGCTTCTCCCATTGATAGATTGCTCAAGTTGTTTTGCCTCACATAATTCAGATTTTAACTTGATTATTTGTTCATTAGCTAGAGTCAATTGGTCAGTTAGTTTTCTGTTTTCTGTGCTGACAGATTCAAGATTTTCTAGTCTAGTCCTCAGGGTTTTTATCTCTTTCTCTGAGTTAATTAAATCCATGCACATAGTTTTAAACTCTACTTTAAACAAGTCAGAATTGAAATCAAAACTAGAAATCACCTGATCAGCCTCTGAGTCTGAGGCACCTTCATCTTCAGAATCCTCCTCTGATCCACAGTTGCTTCTGGAGGCATCTATTGCCATTAGGCACACCTCCTTGGATCTGGCTTCTTCCTCTTCTTCATTGGAGCTGGAGGAGGATGTTTCCTCTTCTGTGTCACTCCAGGACTCAGCAACAAATCCTTTGTCCTTCCTTTTATACTTGTTGGAGGAGGGTCTGCTGCTTTGTTTTCTTCTAGAGTCCTTGTCCCTGGCCTTGTCCTTTTTCTGATTCTCTGGGCATTCTGAAATATAGTGCCCAGGCTTTCTGCATCCAAAACACACAACCTCCTTAGTTGGTGTCTTGTTATATTTGGGTTTATCATCCTGCCTGGATGATTTTCTTCTAAAGTCCTTTCTTGCCATTTTGTAGAATCTTTTGGCAAAAAGGCTCATTAATTCTTCATTGGAGGTAGATGTTTCATTGTCTTCAGAAGCTTTGAGGGCCAAGCTGTAACGCCCCGAAACTCAAAGGAGTAAAGGGGGACGTTTTGGGCCAGTTTGGGTTCTGGCTGCAGGCAGACGGCCTGGGACACGGGCGTGTCCCAGGGCGTGTCAAGCCTGTGTCGAAACTAAGACGGGAAGTCGACACTTTGGGCTCGACATTGTGTCGAGACTCGGCACACGGCCTGCGACACGGGCGTGTCGCAGGGCGTGTCGACCCGTGTCGACACTTAGCCGCGAAGTCGACACTCTGCTTCGACGAAGTGTCGAAACATGGGCACACGGCCTGCGACACGGGCGTGTCGCAGGGCGTGTCGACCCGTGTCGACACTCGTCCCGGGAAGTCGACACTTTGGTGTCGACAATGTGTTGAGACAAGGCACACGGCCTAGGACACGGGCGTGTCCAAGGCCGTGTCAACAGGTCGACGATCTTCGCTCGACGAAGTGTCGAGTGTTGAGACCGTGTACACGTCCTGGGGTCCAGGCGTGTTGAGCTGACACGGGTAAGGACACGGGCGTGTCCTAGAACCCGTGCAGTGCTCGGGTTGATTTTGGGGAAAAATCATGGGGTACACAACCGGTCACACGACCGTATCAGGTGGAACACGGGCATGTCAGCTCGAACACGGGCGTGTTCGATACCCGTGTGAGGTTCCAGGTGTTTCGATTTTGACGGCGAATGAGGCACACGGCCCTGGACACGGGCGTGTGCCAGGCCGTGTTCGGTCCAGATTGGGCATTTCAGCCCCGAATCGAAGCCGTTCATTTCTTTAACTGAAGATCCAACGGCTGGGGGTTGTTCCTGAAGGGATATACCCGTGAATGGACTTGGAAAACCCTTACTTTTCATAAGTTTCATCTTTCTAAATCCTTAGAGAGAGAGGAGAGCCAAGGGAGGAAGAAGAGCTAGATCCCGCCATTGGAGGAGCTTCGGAGCTCCGAATCGCAAGCCGACTCCGGATCCACGGAGGCAACGCTAGTGCGGTGGTTTTCATCCGATTACTTTTCAATGGCGCCAAAGAGGAATGCAAGGGTAACGATCCTCATCTTGAGCATGAGTAGCTCTCTTTCTTTGCATAGGAAGCCCGCTCTCGCGAGTTTGCGGAGAGTTGGAGGCGTTCCTTCGGGTAGATATGTGAAGTCCCCGTTGTTTAGAGTCCGTAAGCGAGAACGGACATAGGCATGATGTGTGAAGCCTACCCGGACATGTTGGTCTGGATCGGTGATGTTGCATTGCATAATGCCGGAGAAGACTCCGTGCTATTGGTTGTTTTTCGGGTTTTCTACACGGTAGATTGCAGCAGGGAGCCTTGGGGACTAACCCAAAGGTGCACCCGAAAAACTGGGCGGATACGAGATCTTGCCAACTTGGTGGCCTGAGAGCCAGCTTGAACATAATCTCATTATGTGAAATGTGATGGAAATGGGGCTCGGGAGAAGTTTGACATGCACATATGGTTTAAATTACCGTTGCGGGCGCATATGGTTTAAATTACCGTTGCGTTGTGAGCACGGGTTAGATGGAACCGTACCCATTCTATGTCGTTCGGATTAGAGCCGTTGGCATAGGTGAGAGTCTTCGGCGGTCTATGGTTTTAATTACCGTGACCCATGCCGGGAAGACAAACTGCTCATTGTTTGGCCGTCCAAAGGGGATGGTGGTGAGTCGGCAGACTTAGACTGCGTTCACCGAGAATGTGCCCTGAGTGCACGGGGTGTGTGGCCGTTGAGCCTCCGCCTGTGATGAAATGGCTATATATATATTGCTCGCTTATGCTAATGAAATGCAGGGAAGGAGCATCGCCGCCCCGAGTTGGGGGCGGGATCGTTATAATTTGGTCAGCATTGCTGACCGTTGCCTTGTTTTGCCACCGTGCGGTGGTTTGTGCTTGCAGGTGCAGCTGGACCAAGCGGTCAATAGCGGGCTAAAGCCCGAATGCGAAGCCGGCCCTTGAAGGCCTAAATTGGAAGTGTTTACTGTTTTATTCATGTATGACCGGCCTGCGTGCCGTGGTTTGTAAAACATGTAATATTCAAGTGAAACATTTTGTAAGGCCTTAAGGCTTGTTTTGGGTATTTTGTATAACATTCCTTTTTCGTATTAGTGGACATTCATGCTTTGATGTTGGGTTCTTGTTTACAACTTTTATAAACTGCTTCCGCTAGAATGCTCTGTGTAGGACGTTGAGATTGGTTGGATGGTTTCCATAAGTAACCACCCGGTCTGTCTGTGGTATATGGCGTCGGGCCCCGGCCGGACCTACTGCTATATGCTATGCGACGGATAGGGGGGGGGTGTGCTACAATTTGGTATCAGACTACTGGTTTTGGTTGGGCTTAAACTGAATTCGTGGTCGAATTCTTTTTAAGGGGTGGTGAGCACATTGTGTGCGTCATCGTTATAATGGTAAAAGAACCCATGAATGTCCACTTAGGAATGAAAAATACTCGTGTTTGAGGAACCTGCGTGTTCCTATAATTGCTGTTTGCAATTTGTTTGGTCGCTTAACGGTGTTTTGTACCACTATAGGTGACCAGAAGTGGTGTTGGGCCGTCAGAACGCCGAGTTTCTGAGGCTAGTAGTGCACCGAAAGTTGCTCCCGCAACACCTCTGTCGGCTGAAAATATTCGATTGGTGGCTGAAGCGGTGTTGGCCGTGATTAATACGCAGCCTGGAAGGCAAATGCAGCAGCCCGCTCCTGTGATGGAGCAAGAACCTCTGCAAGAGGCTGTGCCGAGGAGAGTGGAGCAAGTGGTTGTGGAACCGGTAGTGCCAAGGAGGGCAACTGAGAGGCAGCTAAAGCATGTAATGAGCTTTAACCCTCCGTTATTCTCGGGGTTGGGAACCCCATCTCAGGCTGAAGACTGGCTTTCCAGCGTGAAGAGAGTCATGACAGCGACGGAGACGGAGGAGTGGCAAATGACCACCATCGCTACGTTCCTTCTGGACGGTGAAGCGAGGATGTGGTGGGAAGGATTGGAGCTGCACTTACTGAGAGGTAGGAAACTTGGTGATGTCTCGATAGAGGAGTTCTCGAGATTGTTCTTGGCTAGATACCTTCCTTCGACGCAGAAGATAGGGTTGGAGAATGAATTTCTGAAGTTGGTTCAGGGTGAGAAGAGCGTGGATGAATATCTCCATGAGTTCACCCGTTTGAGTCGATATGCTAGCTCCACCATCATGGATGAGGAGCGCAAGACTAATCGCTTCTATGAAGTGTTGAGAGATGAGTTGAGATTACTACTCTCGGGGCCAATGACGCAGGGTTTCTTAACCTTGGTCAATACTGTCCGGTCCTTGGAGAAGGACATGAAGAATGTGCAGGCAAAGAAAAGCTTGGGCGAGAAGAAATCTGGGTTCAAAGTGCCGACTACTTCAAAGTCTGGCTATCAAAGATTCTTTAAGAAGCATAGGACTTCAGGTCCAGCTCCTTCTGGTGCTTCTGGGGTGACTACGAGTCGGACTCCGGGCGCGTGTTTTACTTGTGGCAAGACGGGGCATTTTTCCCGTGACTGTTGGAGCGGACGTCCCAAGTCTGAAAGAAGGCCAGGAGCTACTTATGAAGAGAAGGGTAAGGCGGTGGAGTCGACCGCATCCCATTATGCTCCGGCCCAACCAAGGGTCTATAATCTTGGCCAACAGGAGGCCATCAAACAAGCTGATGTGGTGACAGGTACAGTTTAATTTATAGCAAGTCAATTTCTTTAAATACTTGTTATGCACATGTTACCTTACCACTACTTGTTTAGGATTTGTATTGATTTGTGAGAATCCGGCACGAGCACTCTTCGATACGGGAGCTTCACACTCCTTCTTGTCCAAAGGATTTATATCACGCATCAGAGTCCCTTATTCGATGGCGAAGGATAAGCTGGATGTGTTGTTGCCCAATGGGTATTCGATGCGAGCGGATAGGATCTGCGATGTTGCGATTCGTATTGGGGAGCAGGAGTTCGACCTACGGGCGTCTTTACTTCTGTTGGTGGAGTTCGACGTCATATTTGGCATGGACTGGCTCTCGGAGCAGCAGGCCCATATAGATTGCGGTAGCAAGGAAGTCAAGCTGGGAGCAAGTCGGGAAACGAGTTTTACGGGCTTAAAGGGGTCGAGCAAGACGTTGATGTCTGCTCTTCAAGTGGTGAAGGCGGTTCGTGCTGGTGCAGAACTATTCTTTACACTAGTGGAGGTTGCAAAGCCGAAGCCCGCGTTGGATTGTATTTCAGTGGTATCGGAATACCCTGATGTGTTCCCCGCAGATCTTCCTGGAGCCCCGCCTCAGCAGGAAACAGATTTTACGATCGAGTTGGTGCCAGTGCAAAGCCTGTGTCACGATGTTCGTATCGGCTAGCGCCTAAAGAAATGGCGGAGCTGAAAGTTCAACTGCAAGAGTTGTTGGAGCAAGGGTATGTGTGCCCGAGTTCTTCGCCTTGGAGCGCACCGGTCCTCTTTGTTAAAAAGAAGGACGGAAGCTTGAGGCTATGTATTGATTATCGGGAGCTAAACAAGCTGACGGAGAAGAACAAGTACCCGATCCCCCGGATTGATGATCTCTTTGATCAGTTAGTCGGGTCGACGGTGTACTCGAAGTTGGATCTCAAGGCTGGGTACTATCAGCTGCGAATAAGGGAGAGTGATATCCCGAAGACAGCATTTAGTATGAGATACGAGCATTATGAGTTTACGGTCATGCCGTTTGGGCTGACTAATGCGCCGTCAGTGTTCATGGATTTGATGAACAGGACTTTCAGGGAGTACTTGGACCATTTCGTGATCGTCTTCATCGATGATATTTTGGTGTACTCACAAAGTGAGGAAGATCAATTCAAGCATCTTCATTTGGTGTTGGAGACACTCAGGAGAAATCAGTTGTATGCCAAGTTCTCGAAGTGCGAGTTTTGGCTATCCTCAGTAGCGTTCCTCGGGCATATAGTGAGTGGAGAGGGTATTGCTGTGGATCCGGCGAAGATTGTTGCGATACGGGAGTGGCCTGAGCTTGCTACTGTAGCGGAAGTCCGGAGTTTTCTAGGGCTTGCCGGCTATTATAGGCGCTTCGTAGAGAACTTCTCGCGGATAGCGTTACCTCTCACTACTTTGACGAGGAAGGAGCATAAGTTCGTTTGGACACCGGAGTGCGCGCGAGCTTTTGAGGAATTGAAGTGTCGGTTGACCACGACGCCTGTGCTGAGTTCGCCATGTGGAACCGAAGGCTATGAGATATATAGCGATGCTTCGGGCAGCGGTTTGGGTTGCGTGCTACTGCAACACGGAAGCGTGATAGCTTATGGCTCGAGACAGCTAAAAGTGCACGAGAGGAATTATCCGGTCCATGACTTGGAGTTAGCGGCTGTGATTTTTGCTTTGAAGCTGTGGAGGCACTATTTGTACAGTGTGAAGATTGATATCTACACCGATCACAAGAGCCTGAAGTATCTTATTGATCAGAAGGATCTGAATATGCGGCAGCGTAGATGGATGGAGTTCCTGGGGGACTATACATTCAAGACCCACTACGTGCCTGGCAAAGGGAATGCGGTTGCGGATGCGTTGAGTCGCCGAGCCCCAGCTCAAGCCAATTGGCTATCGGTGCATGATGAGCGGTTGGTGCGGGAGTTGGAGGCGTTGGAGATTGTTTGTGTGGACAGACAATCAAGTGCTGAAGCAGTTCTGAATTGGACTGAAGTCCAATATGACCTGACTGATCGTATTCGGCAGGCTTTGGATATGGATGCTCATATGAAGCAGTTCATGGTAGAGGCTCTGGATGGGTCAAATTCCCAATTCGCCGTGGAGGACGGATTGCTTTGGAAAGACGGTCGTTTGTGCGTCCCAAGTTTGAGAAATTTTCGGGTGGAGTTGTTGTACGAGGCACACCATACCAAGTACTCGATTTACCCGGGGAGCACGAAGATGTACCGTGATGTGAAGAAACTGTTTTGGTGGCCGGGTTTGAAAAAGGATGTGGCGCTATACGTGGCGAAGTGCCAAACTTGCGCGTTGGTAAAGGCGGAGTGCCAAAAGCCGGGAGGATTTCTTAAGTCCTTGCCTATTCCGGAGTGGAAATTTGACGACATCTCTATGGACTTTGTGCACGGTTTGCCAAGGTCGCAGAAGTGAAACGATGCCATTTGGGTGGTTGTTGATCGATTAACGAAGGTGTCGCATTTTATTCCGCACAGGAAGGATGATCCGGTGGAGAAGTTGGCGAAGCTCTATGTAGATAACATTGTACGGCTTCATGGTGTGCCCCGCAGCATCGTGAGTGACCGAGATGGGCGGTTCACGTCCAATGATTGGAAGCTGGTGCAACAAATGTTGGGAACAAAGTTGAAATTCAGCACAGCCTTCCATCCGCAAACGGATGGGCAGACCGAGAGGGTCAATCGAACCATGGAAGACATGCTCCGCATGTGCGTCTTGGATTTTGGAAAGCAGTGGGAAGACCACCTTTATTTGGTGGAGTTCGCATACAACAATAGCTACCAAGCGAGTATTCAAATGGCGCCCTTCGAGGCCCTATATGGTAGAAAATGTCGCACACCGTTGTCTTGGTTAGAAACGGGCGAGTCAAAGTTGTATAAGCGATCGGAAGTGGAGGATGCTACTTCTTTGGTGAGAACCATTCGGGAGAGGTTGCTTATCGCTCAGGACCGGCAAGCAAAGTACTATAATGCCAAGCACAGGAATGTGGAGTTCGCTGTGGGCGATTATGTATACTTAAAGATCAAGCCATTCAAGGGTGTCTCGCGGGTGCGACGATTGAAAAAGCTAAGCCCGAGGTACCTTGGACCGTTTGAGGTTCTGGAGCGAGTTGGTGAAGCGGCCTATAGGTTGAAGCTTTCAGTGGAGCTAAGTGGTTTACATGATGTATTCCATATTTCGGTGCTTCGGAAGGCGGTACAAGAGCCTACGCAAGTGATCGCGGTCGATCAAGTGCCGGTGGATAGTGGGCTAACGACAAAGGTCAAGCCCGTGCGGATTGAGGACTCGGAGGTCAAGTGGCTACGCAATAAAGAGATCAGGATGGTCAAGGTCCGGTGGGACAATTGCGGTCGTGAGGAGCTCTCTTGGGAGCGAGAGCAGACTATGCTTGACGAGTATCCGGAGTTGTTCCGCTCAGGTACAAATTTTGGTTTTGTACATGTCTTTCATTTATGTAATTTCGTGGACGAAATTCTTTTAAGAGGGGGAGAGTTGTAACGCCCCAAAACTCAAAGGAGCAAAGGGGGACGTTTTGGGCCAGTTTGGGTTCCGGCTGCAGGCACACGGCCTAGGACACGGGCGTATCCCAGGGCGTGTCAAGCCTGTGTCGACACTAAGACGGGAAGTCGACACTTTGGGCTCGACATTGTGTCGAGACTGGGCACACGGCCTGCGACACGGGCGTGTCGCAGGGCGTGTCGACCCGTGTCGACACTTAGCCGCGAAGTCGACACTATGCTTCGACGAAGTGTCGAGACATGGGCACACGGCCTGCGACACGGGCGTGTCGCAGGGCGTGTCGACCCATGTCGACACTCGTCCCGAGAAGTCGACACTTTGGTGTCGACAATGTGTCGAGACAAGGCACACAGCCTAGGACACGGGCATGTCCAAGGCCGTGTCAACATGTCGATGATCTTTGCTCGACGAAGTGTCAAGTGTCGAGATCGTGTACACAGCCTGGGGTCCAGGCGTGTTGAGGTGACACGGGTAAGGACACGGGCGTGTCCTAGAACCCGTGCAGTGCTCGGGTTGATTTTGGGGAAAAATCATGGGGTACACGGCCGGTCACACGGCCGTGTCAGGTGGAACACGGGCGTGTCAGCTCGAACACGGGCGTGTTCGATACCCGTGTGAGGTTCCAGGTCATTCGATTTTGACGGCGAATGAGGCACACGGCCCTGGACACGGGCGTGTGCCAGGCCGTATTCGGTCCAGATTGGGCATTTCAGCCCCGAATCGAAGCCGTTCATTTCTTTAACTGAAGATCCAACGGCTGGGGGTTATTCCTGAAGGGATATACCCGTGAATGGACTTGGAAAACCCTTACTTTTCATAAGTTTCATCTTTCTAAATCCTTAGAGAGAGAGGAGAGCCAAGGGAGGAAGAAGAGCTAGATCCCGCCATTGGAGGAGCTTCGGAGCTCCGAATCGCGAGCCGACTCCGGATCCACGGAGGCAACGCTAGTGCGGTGGTTTTCATCCGATTACTTTTCAATGGCGCCAAAGAGGAACGCAAGGGTAACGATCCTCATCTTAAGCATGAGTAGCTCTCTTTCTTTGCATAGGAAGCCCGCTCTCGCGAGTTTGCGGAGATTTGGAGGCGTTCCTTTGGGTAGATATGTGAAGTCCCCGTTGTTTAGAGTCTGTAAGCGAGAACGGACATAGGAATGATGTGTGAAGCCTACCCGGACATGTTGGTCTGGATCGGTGATATTGCTTTGCATAATGCCGGAGAAGACTCCGTGCTATTGGTTGTTTTTCGGGTTTTCTACGCCGTAGATTGCAGCAGGGAGCCTTGGGGACTAACCCAAAGGTGCACCCGGAAAACTGGGCGGATACGAGATCTTGCCAACTTGGTGGCCTGAGAGCCAGCTTGAACATAATCTGATTATGTGAAATGTGATGGAAATGGGACTCGGGAGAAGTTTGACCTGCGCATATGGTTTAAATTACCGTTGTGGGCGCATATGGTTTAAATTACCATTACGTTGTGAGCACGGGTTAGATGGAACCGTACCCGTTCTATGTCGTTCGGATTAGAGCCGTTGGCATAGATGAGAGTCTTCGGCGGTCTATGGTTTTAATTACCGTGACCCATGCCGGGAAGATAAACTGCTCATTGTTTGGCCGTCCAAAGGGGATGGTGGTGAGTCGGCAGACTTAGACTGCGTTCACTGAGAATGTGCCTTGAGTGCACGGGGTGTGTGGCAGTTGAGCCTCCGCCTGTGATGAAATGGCTATATATATATTGCTCGCTTATGCTAATGAAATGCAGGGAAGGAGCATCGCCGCCTCGAGTTGGGGGCGGGATCGTTATAATTTGGTCAGCATTGCTGACCGTTGCCTTGTTTTGCCACCGTGCGGTGGTTTGTGCTTGCAGGTGCAGCTGGACCAAGCGGTCAATAGCGGGCTAAAGCCCGAATGCGAAGCCTGCCCTTGAAGGCCTAAATTGGAAGTGTTTACTGTTTTATTCATGTATGACCGGCCTGCGTGCCGTGGTTTGTAAAACATGTAATATTCAAGTGAAACATTTTGTAAGGCCTTAAGGCTTGTTTTGGGTATTTTGTATAACATTCCTATTTCGTATTAGTGGACATTCGTGCTTTGATGCTGGGTTCTTGTTTACAACTTTTATAAACTGCTTCCGCTAGAATGCTCTGTGTAGGACGTTGAGATTGGTTGGATGGTTTCCATAAGTAACCACCCGGTCTGTCTGTGGTATATGGCGTCGGGCCCCGGCCGGACCTACTGCTATATGCTGTGCGACGTATGGGGGGGGGGGGTGCTACACAAGCTGTGCTCCTTCCTAACTATGGTAGTTGCCTTCTGTTCTACTGCCTCTCTTGATTTGACAAGCTGCTCATATGACTTCAGCTTGCCTAGTAGAGATTCTATTGAGATCTCATTGAGGCTTCTGGCTTCTTTGATTGGCCAGATTCTGGAGTCCCATGAACTGGGGAAACACATCAGTATCTTATCATTCACCTAAGTTAAGGTGATGTCCTTGTCAAGAGTCTTGAGTTCACTAATGATTGAACTTAATCTATTGTACATCTCAGCCACTGATTCTGTCTCATCCTTTTTGAGATTCTCATAGAGGGAAATGAGACTGGATCTCCTATCCTTTCTTTCATCAGCTGAGCCTGTTACCATTTGATTGAGAGAGTCCCAAATGGCCTTGGCTGAGGTGCACTCAGCCACCTTCTGAAATATGTCATCTGACATTGTTTGGGCCAGAATATTCATAGCCTTTGCATCAGCCATCTTGGCTTTCTTGTAGGCTTCAGTATTGTCTGGAGGTGGTACTGCACTCAGATTAGTTGATGTGCTGGCAAAAGTTGTAGGAGCTGGAGGAATACCTGTTGAAATGACAGAGAAAATATCCTCATCAATGGAGTTCATATATAATCTGATTCTTGCCTTCCAGATGGCAAACTTATTAAGATTGCACACTGGAGGTCTGATGCTTGTATAATCCTTGTTTTGGGCCATGTTTGTGATAAGGATAAGTCCAATAACAGAATGAAAACAATGAGATCTAACTAAGGGATCTTTGGGTTCAGGTGTTAGCCTATGCAACCACCAACGTGTGGTAAGTTTAACCAACCTGGCTTTGATACTAATTGAAAGTGCAGCTAGATCTGATATACTCTAGAGGGGGGGGGGGGTGAATAGAGTATGTGGTGATTTTAAAACTTTTACAACTGCTGTTGTATTTTAGGTGTGTGTGTTTATAGCAAATACAATAAACAAACAAACAGCAATGGAATAATCACAGCACATTCACAGAGCAAGGCCAGAAACAAAAAGAAACGAAAGCAACCAGACGACACAAGAATTTTATAGTGGTTCCCCAAATCTGGGTAGTCCACTCTTCTACCACCCTGGTAGGAATCCACTGCAGGAAGGGGTTGATCAGGTGTCCTAGCACCAATGGGGTTTTGATCAGGTTCCCAAAAACCAAACCCTCAAGTCTTTTGGTGGGAGACTTGCAACCAAAATAATTTTGAAGGGAATTAAAACCCTGTACAGAGGTGGAGTGAGAGGGTGATGAGGTCTTCTCTTTCTCAAATCAAATGAGAAGACTTGTGGAATGTTGTTTAGCAGCTTTGCTCCCCCTAAGATGTAGAATGGATCAGGAAGAATACTGGAGCACTGCTTCAGGGTGATAGGTCTTCAAAGACCCAGATTTCCTAGTCCAGAGAAAGTCTTCAGGAACTTATTGCAACTGATATGAATGTATTGTTTTGAAGTTCTCCTGAGTAAAAGCAGATGAAGAAGACTCTTGATATTGATGTAATGTTCTTCTTCTTCTTCTAGATCAATTTCTCTCTGTGCCAAGAATGAATTCTTTTTCTTGTGTTATCTGCATCATTGTCTATCCCGTTCTTGCTGTTGTCTGGTGTTGTGTACTTGTTGTATTACTTCTGGTTTCTGTATATCTCTGTCTGTCATGGAGAGCATTCGAATTTTTGAATGTCGAGCAGTAATGACAGACGACCTCGAAAGGAAGCAGCAATTAATTATTTCCCCAACTATTTCCATGGGAAAATGACATGTAATAATACAGAATTAACCGCGCATCCTAACGGTAGTATACTGTGAAGAACTGCCATTAATTGTCCAGGAATCAGCGCCATGAAATGAGACGGGAACAGAAGAAGACCTAGTCTGGAATCGTCGAACAAAGTTAAGAGTTCGTCGAGCTAAGCTGAGTTCGTCGAGCTGACAGTCTTCATTCGTTGAATAGACAATCTTAAATATCAGACAAACATTATTCGTTGAGCAGAGAACCAAATTCGTCGAGCTGAGAATAAACTTCGTCGAACTGAGAAAAGTTCTGGGCTTGGACGAAATACTCTGCATCTACTGAAATGCTGTGTCGACACAAATTGGTGTCGACAGATTGATCTTGGTGTCGACACAACTCGTCTGGTGTCGACAGATTGGTCTAGGTGTTGACACAAATCATCTGGTGTCGACACAAGCTGGTGTCGACAGAAATCCTGGGTGTCGACACAAATCGTCTGGTGTCGACACAAGACACAGATTCTCTGAGCACAAAAAAAATCGTCAAGTAGAGATTAGCATTCGTCGACTTGAGAAGCTGTGAACTTGAGGTCCAAGTTCGTCGAGCTCAGAATATAATTCGTCGACCGAAGCATGGAGCTGGGCTTAGAGAAATTTGAAGTAGTCCTGAGAATGCTTGAAGTAGAATCTGGTGTTCGTCGAGCAAAGAACAAAGTTCATCGAGCTCAGCACTGCGAATTGTCTCACGATCGTCGAGCGCACAACTTCCTTCGTCGAGCTGAGTTCGACGAACGTCGAACTCATTTCACTTAGTCTGAAAAACTGATAGATCTGAAGTTCCTGATGGTCTTGAAGAAGGCTGGTCCATCTGAAGTTGAGATAGAGGACTGTCCTAGACTCTAAGACACAAACTTGACCCAGACTATACATGATGGGTCACATCCTAAGTTAGTGAACCTAGCCCAAATCAACTAGGGATCCAACAGAAGGGACCCACAAATCTTGGGTCTAATTTGCGCTCTATTCCAAACCTTTTAATTCCAACCATTGGGGAGACTTTCAGGAAGATGAAATCCCCCACAGCAGACTCTAACTCCGACCTTCTCCAGTTGGCGTACTTTTCGTATCGCTCTTGGGCGATCCGGAGCTTCTCTCGAATAAGTCGTATGGCAACTTCCATGTCCTCGAGCGCCTCTGGGCCCAACAAAGGCCGCTCGCAGCCTCAGCCCAAAATAAGGGAGTCCGACATCGTCGCCTATATAAAGCTTCGAACGGAGCCATTTGCAAGCTTTCTTGATAGCTGTTATTATATGCGAATTCCATAAGCCGGAAACGCTCATCCCATGCTCCGCCATACTTAAGAATGTAGCATCGAATCATATCTTCCACGATTTGGTTTACTCGTTCCGTTTGGCCATTCGTGTGAGGGTGGTAAGCAGTGGAATACCTCAAATCCGTCCCCAAAGCCTCTTGTAGACTCTTCCAGAAACGAGAAGTAAATCGGGAATCCCGGTCTGAAATAATAATTACTGGCACACCATGCAGTCAGATGATCTCGTTCAAATATAGCTCTGATATTGTCTTCATCGGGTAGTTGACCTTAAATGGTATGAAGTGAGCACATTTGGTCAACCTATCCACGATCACCCAGATGGAGTCATGTCCTCGTGGAGATCTTGGTAAGCCTGTAATAAAATCCATTGAAATGCTTTCCCACTTCCATGTTGGAATCTCCAAGGGTGTCAACTTGCCACCCGGCCTCCCATGATCAGCTTTCACCTGCTTGCAGGTATGACATTCAGATACAAATTTTGCTATATCTTTTTTCATTTCATACCACCAGGCAATTTGTTTCAAATCACGGTACATTTTAGTTGAGCCTGGATGGTATGCCATACTTGAGCCATGTGCTTCCCTACACAACATATCGCGAATGTCTCCAACTGCGGGGATACAAAATCGACCGCGATATTTTAATGTGCCTGCGCCATCAATAGCAAAATCTGGTAATTCACCTTTTTCAGTCCGACGAAATAAATGTAAAAGATCAGGATCCTCCTTTTGATGTTGTCTTGCAAGCACCATCCACGAAGGTTCTTATATTGCCGAATGACTTTGTGGTTCATATCTTCCCACAGAAATATCCATCAATAGAAATTCCTCCACTAGACGGTCGGCCGAAAGATTAAATAATTTACCTGTCTTCCGACTCAAAGCATCGGCCACAACATTAGCTTTCCCGGGATGATACTGAATCTCCACATCATAATCAGCTACATATTCAAGCCATCGCCGTTGGAGCAGATTAAGTTCCTTTTGCGTGAAGACGTACTTCAAACTTTTATGATCCGTAAAGATTTTACACTGCGCGCCATAAAGTAAGTGTCTCGACAACTTCAATGCAAATATCACCGCTGCGAACTCCAAATCATGCGTCGAGTAGTTCTTTTCATGACTTTTCAACTGCCGAGACCCACACGCAATCACCTTTTTGTCTTGCATTAAAACACATCCAAGTCCAACGTGCGACGCATCCACAAAACCTCATAATCTATCCCTTCTGTCGGTAATATAAATACAGGAGCGGTATATAATCTGTTCTTGAGTTCAAGAAATGATGCCTCACACTTGTCATTCCAATCAAACGCCACATTATTCTAAGTTAAACGAGTAAAAGGTGCAGCTAAGGTAGCAAACCCTTCTACAAATCGGTGATAATAGCCGGCCATTCCCAAGAAGCTCTGAATCTCCTTGGGTGTCTCCGGTCTCCTTCACTCCATGACTGTAGCAATCTTTTCGGGATCAACAGAAATTCCATGTTGATTAATAACATGACCCAGAAATGGAACCTGAGGCAACCAAAACTCGCATTTGCTTAGCTTGGCGAACAACTTTTGGTCTCGCAAAGTGGCCAATACCAATCACGGATGCTGTTCATGCTCCTCAGCACTACGGGAGTAGACGAGAACGTCATCAATAAAAACCACCACAAACCTATCCAAGCAGCCCTTGAATACCCGGTTCATCATATCCATGAAGGCTGATGGTGCGTTGGTCAAACCAAACGACATCACAAGAAATTCAAAATGGCCATGTCTCGATCGAAAAGCAGTCCGCGGAATATCAGACTCCCGGACCTTTAGCTGATGATAGCCCGAGCGAAGATCAATCTTCGAGAATACTGAACTGTCATGCAGTTGATCAAACAAATCATCAATTCTTGGCAGTGGGTACTTGTTCTTAATGGTCACCTTGTTCAATTCCCGGTAATCGATGCAAAGCCGCATCGACCCATCTTTCTTCTTCACAAATACCACAGGTGCACCCCAAGGTGATGAAATTGGCCTGATAAACCCCTTTGCCAATAAGTCATCCAGCTGGGTACGCAACTCTGCTAGCTCACGCGGGGCCATTCTATACGGCGCTTTTGCAATAGGCCGCGTACCCGGCTCCAAATCAATGACAAACTCGACATCACGATCAGGTGGAAGACCATGAAGATCAGTAGGAAAAACATCTGGAAATTCACGCACAACAGGAATCTCCTCCAAACGCGGCAAAACAACACTAGTCCCCACAACTAAGACTATACAAGCAAAACAGTCGAAAACAAACAATGTCCGAACACATACCACCGAAATCCCTAGAGAATCCTGACATGAATCACCATAAACACTTCCCGGCTGACCATTGTCCTTGATAAAATCCAAGCGCTTTCCTTTGCACTGGATAACGGCGTCATAGAGGGATAACCAGTCCATGCCCAAGATAATGTCAAAATCTTCCAAATCGATCACCTTCAAATCAGCCTTCGCTAAGAAATCCCCCAACAAAATGGGACAGTCAAGAAGACCCCAGTATGCAACCACAGAAGCACCGGAAGGAAACCTCACCAAAAAGGCATTCCCCACTCGATCTGGTGTCAAACGATACCGATCCACAAAGGTTCGAGCCACAAATGAATGGGTCGTGCCAGAATCGAAGAGAACACGCGCCCAACGGTTCTTTACCTTATATTTTCCGATAATGGTACATATGTATCTAAGAACTACGCTTAAGAGTCATAAACAAAACGTGGACAAAAGGACGGAATCAAACCTGAGATAACCTGAGTCGACGTCTGAGCTTCCTCAGACGAGATCACATTTAACTTCCCCTTGCCTTTGTCCACCGGCTGCGGTGGAGGAAAGGCCTGGAGTGGTACGGGGTGCAAAACAGGTTGGATCTGCGGGCACCTTGCTCTGAGATATCCTTGTCTGCTGCACTGATAACAGGCTTTCTCTTTGGCACAGCAACAGGCAGTCTCATGCCCCTTTCGTCCACATACTGCACACTCCAAATCTCTGGTTGGCGCACCCTGAATGGCGTGCACCTGCTCCTTCTTCTGCATTCCCAACCGCTTGAAACATCTCTCTAACGGGTGACCTGACTGGCCACAGAAGCTACACGTCTCCTTATTCTTCTTTCTCACAGTAGCTTCTTGGGAGCTTTTCCCTTCCACTAGCTTTCACTTGTCCTTCCTCATCAACTGCCCTCTTTGTTTGCATTTCTTATAGCTTCAACCTTCAAAGCAGCCTCAACCACACTGGTATAACTCGTCGCTCCATAAGCGCTTGCGAACTGCTGGACATCACTCCTTAGTCCGCCAAGAAATCTCTTCACTCGGTCAGCTTCTGTAGTCACCAAGCCCGGAGCGAACCGACTTAGTTTGCTAAACTCAATTTCATACTCACTAACTGTGAGTGTCCTCTTCTTCAGGTACAAAAAGTCATTCATCAGGCGGTCCCTTTCGACTGACGGCAGAAACTTGCGCCGTAACATTTCTTTGAAGACCTCCCATGAACATCCCGCCACTATGCTTTCCTTTTCTCGCAACCACCAACTTTTTGCCAGTCCTTTTAGTTGGTTGGCGGAAAGCATCACCTTCTGGTCCTCGGTAACGCCAGAATAGACAAACATCTCTTCCAACGTGATCACCCAATCATCCAAGATCACAAAGTCCGCTTTTCTAGGTGGTCCAAGTCGCTGAAACTGCGAGATAAAAGTCATCACAGGAGGAACCACAACTGGGGGTATCAATGCCACGAAAGGAGTAGAAACAGCTGGACCCACGGCAGGCTCCTGCACTCTGGGTGCCAGCCTAGACATCACTGATGACATAGCTTGGAGCTGGGACTCCATATCCTGCACCTGCCTAGTCAAAACCTCATTACTTTATCGTAGGCTATCCATCAGGGCATTGTTTTGTGAGCCCGAAGACTCTCCCTCTGATTGGGGATCTACCTTGTCACTGGACGCTTCGACATCCTATAAACACGTTCACCCTCATCAAGCTCAAACCCAACAAAAACACACAACTACTATATACAGACAATACATATATACATATGAACATCAACTGCTAACTTGCTCTGAGAGTTTAAGAATGATGTTATGCCTAGCCTAAGATGACTCACCGTCATCCCACTAACTTGTGCCTAAACAATGAATGCATGAATTTATTTGACCCAAAACCATGTGTGTACAGGTGTCATCATGTAAATCTTTAGCTTGGCACGTTGTGCTCATGCAATGCTATGTTATGCGTGCTGTGCTATGCATTCTAAAACAAAGGCCTTAATGCATGCCATGAGCGGTCATACGCATCACAATACTATGCATCCCATACTACATAACATTGCATGCAACGAATAAAAGAAAATGTGCTAGTCGCATCCATGTGGTGAGGTTATACATCCCATACTACATAACCCTCACATGTTGCCCCTATGGTGGATCCATATACAACCACATATTATGCATCCCATACCACATAATATGCCTCGTATACTTATGTTCATGCCATGAGTGTAGTGTTCGTGCTTCGGCCAAGACGTACTGATGGCACCTCGGTGTGTGTATAATATGATGATGATTAATAATTTTTTTTAAAGGAAAGTTTGCCCGACGAATTGTCACGCAAACCTCCCTCTGATACCAACTGTCACAACCCCAATTTCCTCAACGAGTACATCGTATCAGAGTAAGAGGAACTACGTGTTATGATGCCACGTCATGCAGAGGATAACTGCACACGCTCAGGCAAAACCTTGACGCTTACTTTATTAGTTGAAATCCATCAGTTAAATGCAAGAAAACCGTTTAGTTTGATGGCCGTATCCCTCGGCCTTATGGATCAAAACGTGTGTTTGTACGCGGCGGAAAATACGTTATTTTACTTATGACGATTTCCTATATGCAATCTAGATTTACCAAAATATAAGAAATCCTTCTTTTTACGTTGTTTGGAAAATACTTGATTAGTTGACCAAAACATGTTATGAATGATATACAATAGTATGGTTTTTAGCTTAAAAATATATAATGCAACCTAGCATAAAACAGTCTCAAGAGCAAGTAGATATCATCCCAATGATTCATAATAACAGTATATCATTCATACGTAGCCACTAAAGAAAGCCATCAATGGGCGTCAACAAGCTGACACGAACCCACTGGGGCGTCTGTATGTCTGTACAACAAAGTAAAGAACTACCTCGCTAAGCAAGCTTAGCTAGCTCCAGGTAAACTCCACCAAATACCTAGCCTCTCAACCAGCTACAAGCTGCACCTGAGGCATTCAAGAAAGAACACCTCAGCAATCATCAAAGATACAACATAGAGCATTAAGTTCATAAAATATGACGAAGGGGCTTACCGACCCCGTAGCAATTTTTCATATAAAACGAGTGAAAAGAACAGGGTGGAAAACAAGTGTCGAACACTGCCAACCCAAAGTGGAAAACGCACCAAGTGCGTTTTATTCTCATCAAGTGCTGCTCAACCCGCAGGAGCAAAAAGGCAACATATATGTCCATTCCATCATCTTTATAACAAGAAACAACTATACTAGTGAAACATAAGCAGCAGTTAAGTTCGATTCCGCAAGGGTCTTTTGGTGGAGGCCCTAAAGTGGAACGCACCAATAAAAGCTAGCCCAAATCGGGGCCAAAACGGTGCTCTACATCACAAAACAAAACCCGGTGACCACCAAGGCTGAAATCACACCACCCCTTACAGAATCCTCACACAAACGCTCCTGCCATGGTTCACAATTCGCCTCGCAAAACTCACCATAACCCAAGCAAACCACGTTTCATTTCATCGTCCTCACTCATGACTACAAATTGCCCAAGTTATGTCAACTTGATAGAATTTGGGTCTCTACTTCACCATAAGCGAACCCCACAAGTAACAACGCCGGTTAAACACAACAAGATTTCTAATCGTATGAACAAGAAAGGTAAATAATAGAGACATACAAGGTAAAACATGTCAAAATTAGATGAACAATAGGTAAGCATATAGATTGGTAAATTCTTGAAAGACAAAATTATTCATGGGTGTATAATAGACAAAAGGTGAGATTCAAGACAAGATGAACAAAGCTAGCATAGTAGACAAAGGTGCAATAGAAACAAGAAGAGTAAAACTAACAAACTTGAAAGGGGAAACTAGCTACACTTGCAAGAATCAACGAACAAAGACAAGATTGGCAAAGATCGCAAAAATCATCTAATAAAAGAAAAGATTAGCAAGGGAGAAGAACACCGCTTGCCTGAACCGAGACGACACTGCGACGGCTGCTCCTCGTTTTCCTTTTTTTTTTGATTCCCTTGCCTTAGCTTTTCTCCCTTGCTTTCTCTTTGAAATGGGGAAGAAGATGAAGAAGGGAATAAGTGAGGAGGAAAACTCTTGTCTCGGCCTTATTTCCTCCAGGACAGAGCTGGACCGTTTGATCCAGAATCAGATAAACGAACGGCACAAAAAACTGAAAAAGTCGATTTTTCGGCCCTGTCACGCCGTGTCACAGGGCGTGTACCTTAAGCGGCGCAGAATGTAGGCAAATTCAAGTTTATCCACAAGGTACACGGCCGGGTATACGCCCGTGACAGGTCGGTCACGCCCATGACCTAGGGCGTGTAACCCGTGTCTCGACATTTCATCGACCAAAAGTGTCGACACTTCGACATAGAGGGACACGCCCTGTGACACACCCGTGTCACAGGACATGTACCCCTCTCTCGACACTCGACACCCGACACTCGACACTCGACATTCGTCGAGCGAAATTCGTCGACCCAGCGGGACACGGCCTGTGACACGCCCGTGTCTGAGGGAGTGTTCCTCCCGCAACTTCGTCGAATGAAGTTCGACGACCATAAAGCCAAAACGCATCCCGAGCTGGACACGCCCTGGGACACGCCCGTGTCCCAGGCCGTGTCACTCAAAAAAATGACTATTTGTCACTGTTTTGAAAAATGTTCCTTTCTCGGCCTAGACCATTTCTTCCTTAAGGGATTTTTACCCTTTTTTATTTTGTCAAATCCGGCAAACATATTGCATATTGCTTTTCACATCGTCCATACAATCAACCCATTTTGAGCAACATGACCCAGGCTCGAAAAAGTGCAAGCATTCCCTAAGAGGCCTCACCGAGTCCCCAAAATTGGACTCCGGCTTGCTGGGGAATCGTGCAACTAGGCTACCAAAACAACCACTCGAAAGCCCGCGTGAAAACCATGCTCGAACAACGGTCAAAGCCAACGTAACGCCCATCAAGCGTATGCAATTTTTCAACGAAAACATCTGGGGCATTACACTTATAGCAAAGAAGGATTCACCTTCTTACAAGCAACCTCCGAGGTCTCCTCGGAAAGATTTTCCATCCCACTCATGGAAGGGAAGAAGATTTCAACGTCATCAACACCTCTTCCCGGGCCAGAATCATGCCCAAGATCAATTGTTACTATTACCAGCCCCAGCTCCTCAAACAGCTTCGGTTCATCAACAGCAAGACAATGACTTGCTAGAGTCTGAACTGGACGAGGCCATGCAAGAAGTAAGATAAGTAATCAAGGATAAGGATAATTACAAAATGTCTTATCGGCCAGCAGATCAAAGATCTAAATACGTGGATCCGTACTGTGAATTACATAAAGAGCAAGGGCACTCAACTGAATACTACAGAGCACTTCATCGACTGTTACAATGGATGCTGAGCCAGGGGAAGATACGTGAACTGTTCCCGAAACATGAGCACTCTGGTCCACCAACTTCAAAAGGCAAAGAAGTTGCAAACAATCCTTGCTACTCAAAGGGAGTGAGTCAAATCAACAATTATCCCAACCTCATTATTGATGAGACCTTCGATGCCAATGATGAGGGTAGGCTCGGAAAACTATTCTGAGCAGGAGAATGACATTGCAGTACCGAAAGCTACTCGCGATCATTGTCGGTTACTCTTACTTTACATATTTCAAACATTATCTTTATAAAACACTTCCAAGTGTTTCTCTCTTTCATGCCAATAAATTTTACGTCAGAGATCCCGTACTGTCACTTTTCCCTTTATTGGAGTGCTTCATCCTCTATATTCTCTTTGCCAAAGAGATCACTGAACCACCGAGATATCGCTTAGTCTTGCTATGGCCCCTCGAGATTGGACTCTGGAGTAAGACCATAATGACCACATATAGTACGGAGTGTTTGCTTATGTGTAGTGGGAGACATCTAACTCTCTTGCGTTAGACTAGGGAACTTTGGATCCTGGCCAGCATCTAACACAAAGGGTACATCAAGGGAGGTCCCATGTGTTAGCTCGGTTGTGCTTCGCTAAGGATATATTACAGTTACGATGATCTTCGCTGGACAAGCAATGACGATCAAGTGTAGCCTTGTCTCTTGAATCATCTCACAACTATGATGGCTGAATACTCTATGGTACTGTCAATCCATTCTTTCATGGGACCCACAACTCTGATGATCTTTCCAAAGTCAAGCAATGCTATCGACCTCTTGGTGCATCTAGATTAATTGATCAACGATGTTGTAACCCGAGGCATCAGTGCAGTGTATCTAACGATCCTTCTTAGGATTTTCTATGCTTTTCTCTCTTATGCCCTTCTAAAGGAAGCGTGGCCAGCCCGCTCTATGTAGGGCTACACTCCAGATGACCTCACTCGGGCAGGCGATGCTTAAGGCCCAAGGGGAACACCTGTGGCAGCATCCGACCTTTCTTGGTCATCTCCGAGTATAGACCTCTTTTTATCAACTTCCTTTTCACAAGTTAACAAGTTAAATCTGAAATATCAAAAGGATTTGCAACATTTATTTTGCTTATACTCATCTTATATGCACTACTTGCATGAAGCTCTATCAGATGATTATTTAAATGCTCTCTATTACTCTTATCGGATATTAATGACACCAATCAATAATGAAAGTATCTGGTTTACTTGATTAATAAGTCATGCTATTGGAGTCTAATTATGGTGGTTTCATCTTGCTGATCTGGACATCATATTAAAGACATCTTATCTAATCTCGCGAAAAGATCACTATCGCGGTCTGATCTTTATTTGGTTATCAACAGAATTCGTCAGACATTTCTTCTACTATCCAATCATATTTATCTTATCATATCAATATTTAGCATTTGCAAGTTCCATCTAGGTACTTACAGCCTAGCTTTTATGCAATATCTACTTCTCACTCTTCTTCGGTAGAGATTAGCATGTATTTGCAAGTTCCCTTCAGGTACATGCGAATTAGTTTTCTTTTATATATACTGCTCAATCTTCCTTTTGCAGAGATTACCAGCTATTTGCAATTTCCCTTCAGGTACCTGCACCTTACTTTTATATATCATATCTACATATAACTTCTCTTTTGCAGAGACTATCAGACGCTTGCAAGTCACCATCAGGTACTTGCAACTCGATCTTCTTTCACGCCTACTACTTACTCATCTTTTTGTAGAGGATATCAGGTGCTTGCAGGCCTCCATCAGGTACTTGAAAGTTATTATTCTTCTATGCCTTCCTCTCATCTTTGTTTTGTAGAGCTTAGTGGAATACATTCACGTCTTCCTCATTTTGTAAAAGCAATTCAGGTACACACGAGATGTGCCCCCCTTTTCTTTGCTTGCATTAACTTTTCCTTTGCAGGAAAAAGATAGGCATTGGAAAACTCCTTCTAAGGAGAGACATCAGGTTCTATCTCTCCTTACCACTTACATTTTCTAAGGGGTGGATCACGATTTTCGTGGGTCTCCAACTTTTTCGGAGTTCCCTTTGGGACTTAAAAAAGTGCGGGGATTATGTTTACCCAGAAACCGGCAATCTCTCCCAAGGTAGCCAGCTTTCTAGTTGCAGATTGCTCCAGGTTCCCCCTGGAGATCGTGACCAGTCTAAGTACGGGAAGACAGAATTCTCTGTCCGCTCAGGCCGCACCTCTAGGGCGGTCTCCCCGTTCGGACCGCCCAGGTTGCACAGCAACCGCTCATTCTGCAGGGGCTACAGACTTCTTTCTCAGTCCGACCTTGCAGGTCGCTCGGTTAGATCAGCTAACCGAATAAAGGTTCTCTCTATTTCGATAGGTGCTGGCCACCCAAATAAGTCGCAGAAACCCATTTACATCCACACATACCGCAAGGTAGACGCATACTCGGAAGGAGTAACAGCCTTCTCCAGCCCACCTTGTCATGTTGCACAACAAGCAAGGCAAACTACCACATCACCAGGAAACCTGCTTCAAGGTATCTCAACAATAAACAACGAGCTTCAGCTCGCCGGACCAGCGGGTGCGACCTACTCCATCTCATTACGCCCGATAGTCGGCGACCTTCCCTCAGGATGTCCAACGAAGGGCGACAACATCCAGGCCACCCAACAATGTCGACAAACCTATCCATCCAATAGGAAGCAGATTTCAGTAGAGGGGGAGACCTCCTACTTCAATCCGCTAGGTCGGCCAGTCGACCAACTCTCGTATGCTTGTCGTTCACGTAATCTATCTTAGTCCGCCCATGGAGCGTGGACTTGACCCAGCTCTCCATAAATCCGCACAACATTCTGCAAACTCATCCCATCCGCTGCGGGCTTGGTGGACATGTTATGCAGTCCAACCCTTCAGTTCGCCTGCATTGGCAAACCATTTCCACCAGCGCGCTTCCCTGCAATAGAGGCATACTCATTATGCTGTCCGGGACCCATATTTCCAGCCAACGCTCACTTCTTCCCAGTAAGGGGCAGACTCCACCATAGCTCTCACAGCTTGGCGCGGGCTCGCTTAGTACAACATAGGAGGACACGTCTCAGTCCGCCAACAGCTGATCAGCTCTAAAAGACAAGTCCCTAACTGTGCGACCTGGCACCGGCTCGGCGGACTCCTCATTCTACTTGCACAACATACCGACACACCGAGGGTGAAGTTACCAAAAGCCATTACCTCCTCGGGCCTATAAATAGCCCCAATACCTCTCTATATGGGGACTCCTAATGACAACTGACGACAGAGTCAAGGAATTAAATCCTGCAGACTTTATTTCTCAGTCCGCGCGACCTCAGGTCTCTTTTTGGCCTGATCACACAGTCCGCTCGGCTTACTCAAGCATGCTGCGTGATTACCTTTCCGCACAGTGTGTCGACCTCTATGCTCAGTCCGTGCGGCCTTCTAACTACTTCTTTCCTTAGCTGCCAACTTCCCTTTGTACCGTTTATTTGCTTTCCATGTAAAGGTGCAACTCAAGCTGTAACACTAAATATTAATCAAACAAAAGCCTGTCGCAAGAGTGGCATTTAAGCTGCGGTGGGCGAAGTCTGCTATTGCTGCTGCTAGCGACCCCTCCTCTTCTCATCACACCTCTCTCTACATCTACCTGCAAACCTTACCATCAAAGTAACAGTCTGCTCGACAGTTCCTCGTCAACCTACCGACCATCTATGCACTCGGACCAGCATCCTCCTTTCCTCTATCCCTGCTACCCTTGATCAGGTGCTTTATCCACTCTCGAGCACCCAGAAGCTTTTCCTTGCATCCTCAATCAACGTCTCCACCTCAGCCACCTCGCTTGTGAGACCGAACACACCCGTTAGCTACTGGTGCCCGCGACCTCTTCTCTACTCTTGCTTCTGATCATCAATACTGGGGGTGCATGATGTGGAGGTCCTCACCGACTCCATGGTGGCGGCCTCTCAAATCAATATAGAGTTTGAGGCAAGGGATCCTACTCACTAACTATATTTAATAAAGGTAATATGGGTCATCGACATGTTCCATACCTTCTTCATCGGACATGTGTTGTAGTAGGAGAATGAGCAGGTCGACCAATTGGTCAATCCTGGTCCCCAGGTAGGGGGTGTAACACCCCCATCCGTCTCATGTGATATAACAGAAGGTCTGACATGGGCCCCACTCCATATTCCACGTACAGTCAGTGGAGTTACATTTTCATACCAAAACACTATGAAATCATATTGAAACCTAACACAGCATTCTAGCGGAAGCTTTTAAATATGTTAGAAGAACCCATCACAAAACATGAATGTCCACTATATCCCAAAGTAGGAATGAAAGAACAAATACACATACAGTCTTGGCCTATGGCGTCACAATATTTTCTTAAACAATAAGTGTTTTACACACTTCGGCACGCAGGCCGGCCATACATGAAAAAAGTAAAAGTAAACATTTCACTTTAGCCTTCATGGTCCAGCACAGCATCGAGGGCTTTAGCCCGCTACGTGCCACCTGGCTCACCTGTTCCTGCAAGAACAATCCACCGAAAGGTGGCAAAACAAGGCAACGGTCAGCTAAAGCTGACCAAATTATAACGACCCCGCCCCTTACTAGGGGCGGCGGGGCTCCTTCCCAGCAATATATTAGCAAACCCAAACATAGTAATGAAGGTGCAATTTAAGCACACTTCACCACAGGTGTAGGAACGAACAGCCACACACCCCATGCTCTCAAGGAACATTCTCGGTGTCTTGAAAAAAACTAGGGACTCACCACCGTTCACAAGACGAGGACCAACATGAGCATTTTGGTAGTCTTTATGGCCTACGCAAGGCCTAAGACCCATAACTATGCAGCGACAAGTAACACTACCACAGACGCACCATATAACTACTGGGTAGGTTCGGCCCTTTCCCGTTGCTCACATTGCAGGGCAAAAACTACCATGACACGGGTCGGCCTCCCCATTCCCATTTCTCCAGACAATAAATAACCCAATTATGATACACGGGTGATTCACAGACCACCTGGCTGGGCTCCCAGAGCTCTCAGCCCCTCATCGCAGACCCAGGTCTCCATGACGCAGGCTACAAACAAAGCTCCCAAGGAGCTACCGCCTGCAGTATCACCACTGCCATGCTGTATCTGGCAGAAATGTGATTCTACACAGGTTTCTGGGTGCTCCTTGGAGTAAGTCCCCAAGGTACGCTACTGCAATCTTCCGTATAGAAAACACAAAAAACATCACAGAGTCTTCTCCAGCCATTACAAGCATAATGAAAAACATCACCAATGCAAACTAACCTGTACATATGGGATTCACACACCATGCCTATGTTCGAACTTTTATTCCGAACACTATATGCAAAAACTACGGGGATATACCGTATCTACCCGAAGGAAAACCTCACGCTCACCTCACACTCGCGGGAGAGGGATTCTTATTCAAAAGCAAGAGGACTTCACATGTCCAAGTTTAGAATCGTTACCCTTTGCATTCTCTTTGGTGCCATGCCATAGATCTAGACCGATGAATGCGGCCGCAAAGATCTTGCCTCCACCGATCTAGACTCGTCTTGCGAATTGGAGCTTTGGAAGTCCAATGGAGACGAGATTTACCTGCAAGCGCTGCTGCTCCTCCAGGAAATTCAGGCCAACTCCAAATCCAGAAGAAAATTAAGTGAAAATGGTCAAACCATGCATATAAATAAATCTACCACCGCGCGGTAACAAGCTACCGCCATGCGGTACCTTAATTCAACACCTCATTTCGAATGCAAATGCCAAAGCTCTTCAATCACAGGTAGCCAAGTGATAGTACATTTTGCAGTCAAAAATATTAGTGTATTTTCACGTTTTTAAAGTACAAATCATGACTTGTAAGTGCATATTTTAACCTCCTTTTGTATATATTATTGTCACTAATGCGTTTTCTTCTTTTTGCAGGTTTTCACAGCTTTCAGCAAACTTTTGCTGTTACATGCCCCATGGTCACGCCCAACCCAGCTGTGTACCTAGGGCGTGTAACCCACATGAATAAAGCTATCGGTCCGAAACTGGATTCCAGGAAAAATCAGTGTACACGTTCAAAGTGCAAGTTAGATCTGATATACTCTAGAGGGGGGGGGGGTGAATAGAGTATGGTGCTTGCTAAAAACTTTTTACAACAGTTGTTGTATTCCTAAGTAAACAGGGAAGCAAATGAACTGCAATAACTATTTAATCAAAAAGCTATCACAAACCACAGCCAGAAAACAAAAGAAAGTAAGCAACTAGATGACACAAGGAGCTATAGTGGTTCCCCAATCAATCTGGGTACATTCACTCTTCTACCACCCTAGGTAGGAATCCACTGTAGGATGAGTTGATCAGGTGTCCTGGGCACCAATGAGCTTTTGATAAGGTGCTCAAAAACCAAACCAGATTTTTTGATCAGGTGTCTTGCCACCACTGAGTTTTGACAAGGTCTCATAAACTAGCACAAACTTTTGAAGGGAGTTTGATAAACCCTTTACAGCAGAGAGAGAGAGAGAGGGATGAGATGATCTTCTCTGTCAACAATCAGAGAGAAGATAGTGGATGTTGTCAAAGCTCCCCCCTGAGATCTTGAGTTGTTCAGGAAGTGAAGCTTTGCAGTAGGGTGATAGGCCTTCAGAAAATTTGATCTCCAGCAAAGGATGATTTCAGCAACAACTGAAATGTGTGGTGTCTCGAGTCTTGAATGATGATGGCCTTTGAACACTAGAATTAAGAGGGATCTGAAAATTTCAGTATGTTGATCTCCTTTTGTGATGGTGTTCTTGTATGAATTCTAAGACTGAGAATATCTGCAACTCTTTCTCTTTCTGTTGTTGTGATTGTTGTAGGAGTTGTTGTTGATGATGTTATTCTTCTATGTTATTTTATTTTCCAGCAGAATATGAATATCTCTTTTATTCCTTAGATCTGAATGAATATTTCTCTGTCTAAGATAGCCGTTAGCCTGTCATAAATGACTTCCTTAACTGTATTTTGTCTTCTGGAGGAAAGTCCAATAAAACATTCCTTTGAAAATCCCTTGAAACTTGCTCCAGATTAATTGAAAACGGCTACAAGATCCTTGAAATAAATGCTGAGAATAATTCCAGAACTGTCTGAATTTGAATCTTGAAAAATGTCGATCTCTGCGGAAAAACATCGAACTAAGCTCCACTATTGTTGAACTGAGCTCAGAGACTGGACTTAGACTAAAACAGAGATCATCGATCTGAGCTCCACTATCATCGAACTGAGCTCAGAGATAGAGAAACAAACTGGAGACAGGAGCGTCGATCTTAGCTCGAAGATCGTCGAATGGAGTTCGACGACTCGTTGAAGTTGAGCTCAGAGATCGTCGAATGGAGTTCGACGATTCGTCGAAGTGAGCTCAGCGATCGTCGAATGGAGTTCGACGATTCGTTGTCCTGAGCTCGACGAAATGACTTAGTCTCCTGAACTCAAATATCTGGTCTTGGGGGTCTTGAGTTCAGCTTTCAAACCTAAGTACTAACCCTTAGACTCAATTCTAATTGACCTTTAGATCTATACAAGGAGGTCAAAACAGATTTCCTAAAAGACATAGTGATCCTTGCCCAAATCAGTAATAGGGTGTTCCAACAATCTCCCCCTATTTGGGTAAGGATTACTATTTAGAGATATTGGAAAAATAAAAACATACAAAGCAGAGATATAACAAACAAGATATTGCAGAAATACAGACATTATCTCAGATAGTTCAGAAAACAAAAATATACTGTCATCTTACAGACTCATTCTTTTTTCCTTGCACTTTATAAGAACTATTTCTCTGTTGGGATTGAGAGCTTCTTTCTTAGATCTTCTATCATCAGCTGCACCTAGAGAGGTTTGTTGCTTTGGACTGGGCACTACAGTTTCTGGGTGCAACTTCATATAGCTTTCTGAATCAAAACATTTACTGGATGAGTATCTCTCATGTTCTTTCTTTCTTTGATCTGATAAAGTAGTGATATTTGATACATCTCTTCCTTGTTCTCTAGCTTTCTTGATTTGGTCCAAAGCAGACAATTCTTTCATTCTTGCTGTCCATGAGGTGGGGTTATTTTCTGGGTCCTCAAATGGAACAAGAGGCTCATATCTATTTGAAGAATAGTCTGGAGGAGCTCTGGAAGAGACTAGATCTTTCAGCTTATAAGGGAAGGGACCAGAAGTAGTGTCAGATGGACCTTGTCCTTCCCTTAGATTAGGATGTTGCCTGGAATATCCTTTGGAGTACACTTTAAGTTCTCTCTGATTTCCTCTGTACTGTCCTCTTCTGGACTGGTAACCTCTAGATTGATTTCCTCTATACTGAGATCTTCCTTGAGGTTGATATGAAGTTTGGCTTCTGGCAGAAGATTGGAAGGCAGAACTACCACCTGGACCTGCATCAGGTGAGGGAGGAGGAGGAGGAGGATTGAAATGGGAAGATCCTTTGTCATATTTTCTTTTCTTCTTCATAGCTTTCAGTTGATTCCTGGATTATTGCATCCAAGGTTCTATGATAGAGTAATCATGCAGTATGTAGTATGGAATGTCATTTGTATCTTTCACTTTCTCTGGAGGAACTCACTCCATAGCCTTGCTTCTGGCTTTCCTTTTCCTTGCAATTGTAGCAGAGGAATCATATGAGTCAGTCCTAAACTGATCACTGTCTGAGCTTGGAGGATTATCATACACTGCATCAATCCTTTTGAGGTAATCTTTCTGTTGTTGAGACTGAGCAGAAGAAACTACAGAAATAGCAACAGTAGCAGCAGCAATAGCAGGAAGTGGAGTAGAAGCAATACTAGCAGAAGGAGTTATGACAGCAGCAGGTTCAGAAACAGCAGCAGTAATAGCAGCAATAGTAACAGATGAAACTAGAAAATCAACTTCAGAAGGAGCAACAACAGCAGTAACAGCAGGGTCAAGAACAAATGCCACTGTCATATGCATGTCCTCAAAAACAGCAATATCAGAACTAGCAGAAATATCAATAACAGCAGTAGAAGCAGCAGCTGATGCTTAGGATCACGGCAGTGAACCGGTCGCACAAGTAATATAAAATGGGTATTTTCCCAAGTATCAATCTCTCAAGGAACACAGTAAGGTGGAGTTAATTTCGAGGAGGACTTGAGATTGAAGTCCTTAGGTCGTAGTTAACTAAGGGGGGTTTTGATATTTGCGGAAAAAGAAAGTAAAACACTATCAACTACTCCTATGCAACGCAGCTATGCGATGCTTCGCCAGGGGGGATGGAAAACTAGTCGGGCCGCTATGCACCGAATCGCTAGGCGGATGGACGAGTAGGCTTGTGGATGAGGTGATGAGAATGGTAGAATGAGGGTCGTAATCACCTCTTCGCTATGCACGCCACTAGCAATTGCTAGTGCGACAAGGTTGGATGGTGGTGGATGGAATATGGCGCACCTTAAGAAAATAACAGAAATAAGAAATCACATAGACATGATTTGATACAAATGTATATCAAAATAAGTACAACTTCATCATAAACAAGAGATCAACTATACTATTCAACAACAAGAGAAGAAAAGTGTGCGAAATCGACCAGATCCGAAGCCTTGCTGAGGATTCACGGTTGGAATCGTCGGGTTGTCAATCCGCGTCCAAGCTCGGTCCGCAACTGCGTCCGGGGTAGAGAAGGGCTGTCACCACCTTCCAATGGCCCGTCTTCTTCGTGTCACGATCCGGTGGAGGATGGCAAAACTTCCCCTAGATTGATGGAGAAAGCTAGGTCAAGCTCTTCTTATAGCTCAAGGGTGAAGGAGGAGGCCGAGAGGAAGCTCCGGCTTGGATTTGGCGGTGAAAGCTTGCCCGGAGCACCTCCCTAGGGTGGAGATTGAAGGAGGACGGCGGAATCCCTCCTCGGAGAAGAAAACGGAGGAGGAAAAATGAGCGATCACGAATTAGGGCGGAACCTGCGAATTTATAGATTGCAGAAATTATAATGCACACGACCAGTGGCGCACGACCAGTGGTAGTGCGCACTATGTCCAGTGGTAGTGCGTTTGCCCGAGGCAGATTTTGGAAAAATATGGAATCAATGCACACGATCAGTGGCGCACGACCAGTGGTCGTGCTCACTGTGTCCAGTGATAGTGCGCATACCCCAGGCAGATTCTGGAAATCAAGGAACATTGCGCACGAGCAGTGGCGCACGACCAGTGGTCGTGCGCACTATATCCAGTGAGCGTGCGCAGTATTCCTGCTTCCAAACATCCCCGGAACATGCACACGAACCCTGTACCAAGCACTGATATGTGCAGACATTCCAGACGAGCACAATAAGGAGTACAAATAATAAAAGTAAAAAAATACACAACCCTGGGCCTAAGTGTGCACTTCCTATGAAAATAGAGACTAGATGAAATATGAACGATATATAACTAAAAGTGAAGTGCAAACGCGTGAAAACTAGCCCAGATGAGTCTGAAAAACCTTATATAAATCGGACTCATCACACCCCCAGACTTAACTGTTTGCGCGTCTCGAGCAAACAAAATCTATGCAGATAGGGAAAATTACTAGCTAACAAAGAAATTGAAAAACAAAGTACCATGCGAAGTCGCATGCTCGCGTGCGTAAAAATACAATAGAGAAAATTTCTAAGTATGCAGAATAGTTTATATTTTTCACAATGCGTATCAAAATTTTATTACTACTCAAAAATAGAATCACGGTGAATCAACTGGTCACGCATAGGAAGAAAGTAGGTAGGCCACTAAGGTGAGCTTTGCCAAAGATCGGGGCTCAGGATCACCTCCAAAGGAATACACCAATGTCGGGGACCATACGCTTGCCCGTTCACACTCTCTCCACGACACTAGTTAGACTCAAGCGCAAATCCGTAGGACTTTAGGATAATCACGGGGCTTGGGTTACGGTGAGGTAAACAATGATAAAAAGAAAGGCTATGCACCTAACACAAATGAGCTAACCTAAAAAGAATCCAACCGCTAACCACAATATATGCAGGTACACCACACCAGCAGACTTTAACTTTTAACAAATGGGTGTGTGCACCGCCTACTCCAAATATAATCACATTTCCATAAAGATTTTTAATTTAAACTTTTTCTTTTCACTTCTTTTTTTTTCTTTACAAATATTTTTCTCTTTTTTTTCTTTCTCTTCATTTTATTTGCACAATTCAGCAGTTATAAACTTGGGAGCACTTCCACATTTTCATAAATAATAACACCACATCACATCCCAACATGAAAATATAAAACACTAAACTCGACTTGGGTGTGCGACTAGGATAGGCTATGGGGCTTTGGTGAATGAAGGTGGAGCTGAATCAAAAGAAGGGTAGGCACAACGAGGCTAGTGAGGACAAGACGTTAGGAACGGTACAAAGCTCAACCGGGCCAAAATGATGGCCTACATGACGCTTACGCTTGACTAACCATGCACCTATGCTTCGAGAGTAGCTTGGGGCAAGTTCTTAGCCACCGAGAAAGATAATCCTTCCTCCCGACTCGAGCAAAACGAGGCTAGTGGCGGCTACACACATCCCTACACTACCGTTTGATTCATACCGGATTCACCAACTTTTGAGTAGAATAAAAAGTCTTTACATAAATAGAAAAATATAAAACTATAAGCATACAAAAAAATTTAATCTACTCGAATTTCTACACGAGACGGGAGCAGTTGACTAGAAACACAACAAGGTCAACATTTTACTCTGTCTCACAATCCTAAGCCAGCACCATAATTTTCCCAAATCTAACAAAAGAAACGAGTTTAACTCGCACCAGGCAAAAAGCTAAGCACGCGCACATGTGGGTGCAGTGGTGTGTAGTGCAATGAACTAATCAAAATAAAACTATAAAAGCTTCTAGTATGCATAAGAATTGTATGCGTGCAATAGGTACCAAATCTCTCCCCCAGACTTAAACTAAACTACACAACATATGATAGAGAAATTAAGATCATAAAGAGCTAAGGGGAGAGGTTACCCAATGCTCAGCTAGTGAGCATACCAGAAGATGCATGGAAACTTGAAGCAGTCCCGTCATACGAAGAATCACAACCCCACCAATACGATTTGCTATGAATACCTGCAGGGGTGAGCTCCGCAAAAACAAAACAAAAATATACAAACTACAAAAAAAATACTAAAACTAAATAGATATGAAAAACAAAATGCAGAAAATGAAAGATAAATACTGGGGTTATTGTCATCCCAGCACGACTTATTACATTCTAAACAGTCCTAGCCAATGGGCCTATGAAATAAAAAGTGCACAGGTAACTGTTCTAATATCCTTTTCGGTAACGGGTAACGATACAGTGACAGAACAGTTACCCCTCTACCTAAATAGTAATACCTGCCCAACTCAGGTAGAGGAAATAGGAAGTAAGAAGAAAAGGAGCGCTGGTCCTCACTCTTCTCACCACAAAATGAATCCTTGCCCAGCAAGGTATCATCTACTACAGGGAGAAGGCAGGAGGAGAAAGCAATCAATGGAGCTTCCTCAACAGAGGAAGAATCAACCTCCTCGCGAGAGAGGATGCTACCATCGATGACTCGAGCTGAAAGCTCCAAGTCCTCCTGAAGCTCCTGCGAAGAATCAACCCGCTTAGGCTCAGATAAAGAAGGGGGATCAAGAAATAAAGGAGATGAATAACTAAAAGAATCAGAAATAGGGGAGTTGTCCCGGTCGCACTCCCAGCAGGATCCTGACATAGATCATCGACGACGTCATATGAGTCATGGAGAGGGGAATCCGCAAGCTCGAGGTCCTCGGTTGTGGTTTGGACCTCCTCTTTCGTCAAGGAAGTGGAAACTTCCTCAACAAAGAGGATATCCTCATCAACACACCTCGGTGCATCCACATGTGCCAAGACGTAATACTGTCCATTAATGAAAATAATATCCTCGTCAAACATGGGCACATCCTCAGGCTCAGAATCACCATCCGACCGAACATCATCAATCGACTCACTAAAAATAGGGATAGATAATTCTTGCAAAGAAGACAGAGGAACAACAACATCAGAGAAAATATGTGCAGGTTCCTCCGGGGGTGAATCAACAAGAGGGGAAGAGTGCATGGGGAGAGATGGTGCCACAATGTCGTCACACAGATCAGCAAAAAGTCTGATGGGTATATCCGCAGCAGTCCCCCATAGACAAGGTGGTGCTGCGAACATATCATCAGAATCAGAAGGGGCAGCCGATTGAGAGGTGGATGGAATGAATCGGATACCCGGTTCATCATCCTCCTCCAACTAGCACTGAAAATCTGCGCAATCTTTCAACACGTGGTCGGTGCTACGACAACACAAACATCGTTTTCCATTACTCCTCGGTACAGGTGGGACCGGAGAGGAATAAGAAAAAGATGAAGGCGTAGAAGAGGAGTGACCATAAGACCTGGGTTGGGTGTAGGAAGTACCATAAGAAGACGGTGCTCCATATACAGAACCACGAGAATTATGCTCCCATTATTCAGTTGGGCACTCATCACTACCATGCCTATAATCCCCGCACCATCGACAACGAATATTCATATAAGAATACATGGTGCAACAAGAAGAATTCACCAACAGAAAGTTTCTAAGCAACAATTAACTACACAGCACAAATAAAAGAATAGGACAGCCTGCTACAGAAAATTTAAAACTAGAATAGGAACAAATAAAAACAAACACAAATGCTAAAAACTAAAACAAAGAAGATAGTGATATGAACAAATGAAAAAGGGCTTCTATCTCTTATCTTCCTCTACAAAAACTCACACGACTGTGTTCCCCGACAACGGCGCCAAAAACTTGATGCTTAAGATCACGGCAGTGAACCGGTCGCACAAGTAATATAAAATGGGGATTTTCCCAAGTATCGATCTCTCAAGGAACAGAGTAAGGTGGAGTTAATTTCGAGGAGGACTTGAGATTGAAGTCCTTAGGTCGTAGTTAACTAAGGGGGGTTTTGATATTTGCGGAAAAAGAAAGTAAGACACTATCAACTACTCCTATGCAACGCCGCTATGCGATGCTTCGCCAGGCGGGATGGAAAACTAGTCGGGCCTCTATGCACCGAATCGCTAGGCGGATGAACGAGTAGGCTTGCGGATGAGGTGATGAGAATGGCGGAATGAGGGTCGTGATCACCTCTTCGCTATGCATGCCACTAGCAATTGCTAGTGCGACAAGGTTGGATGGTGGTGGATGGAATATGGCGCACCTCAAGAAAATAACAGAAATAAGAAATTACATAGACATGATTTGATACAAATGTATATCAAAATAAGTACAACTTCATCATAAACAAGAGATCAACTATACTATTCAACAACAAGAGAAGAAAAGTGTGCGAAATCGACCAGATCCGAAGCCTTGCTGAGCATTCACGGTTGGAATCATTGGATTGTCAATCCGCGTCCAAGCTCGGTCCGCAACTACGTCCGGGGTAGAGAAGGGCTGTCACCACCTTCCAATGACCCGTCTTCTTCGTGTCACGATCCGGTGGAGGATGGCACAACTTCCCCTAGCTTGATGGAGAAAGCTAGGTCAAGCTCTTCTTATAGCTCAAGGATGAAGGAGGAGGCCGAGAGGAAGCTCTGGCTTGGATTTGGCGGTGAAAGCTTGCCCGGAGCACCTCCCTAGGGTGGAGATTGAAGGAGGACAGCGGAATCCCTCCTCGGAGACAAAAACGACGGAGGAAAAATGAGCGATCACGATATAGGGCGGAACCTGCGAATTTATAGATTGCAGAAATTATAATGCACACGACCAGTGGCGCACGACCAGTGGTAGTGCGCACTATGTCCAGCGGTAGTGCGTTTGCCCCAGGTAGATTTTGGAAAAATATGGAATCAATGCACACGATCAGTGGCGCACGACCAGTGGTCGTGCGCACTGTGTCCAGTGATAGTGCGCATACCCCAGGCAGATTCTGGAAATCAAGGAACATTGCGCACGAGCAGTGGCGCACGACCAGTGGTCGTGCGCACTATATCCAGTGAGCGTGCACAGTATTCCTGCTTCCAAACATCCCCGAAACATGCACACGAACCATGTACCAAGCACTGATATGTGCAGACATTCCAGAAGAGCACAATAAGGAGTACAAATAATAAAAGTACAAAAATACACAACCCTGGGCCTAAGTGTGCACTTCCTATGAAAATAGAGACTAGATGAAATATGAACGATATATAACTAAAAGTGAAGTGCAAACGCGTGAAAACTAGCCCAGATGAGTCTGAAAAATCATATATAAATCGGACTCATCGGCAGTAGGAGCACTGTCAACAGCATTGATGGAATTTATATAAGAGCTTATTAGGCTGGGGTCACATCTGGAAATATGCACAATGTCCTTAGTAATATCTTCAGAATGCTGGACTGGAAGTTAGTTGAAGTACACAGAATCAAAAACTGATAACAGTGATCTGAGGTCCATTGTGATGACTACAACTGGAGCTACTGGAGCTTGGACTGAGGATACTACATCAGGAAATCTTTCAACTTCATAAGGCATCTCCCCCTGCCTAGATGTAGTGAGAACTGGATCAAGGCACCCATAAGAAGGGATTGCCTGAGGAGGAAGAAAAGAAGAAAGCCTGGCAGACAGCTCCTGAACTATTTTTAGAAGTGGAGCCAAAGAGGTCTCCAGCAAGAGGGATAGCCTTAGAGCTATCAGCTCATATAATCTGTCTGCAAGGGCTGGAAGATCTACTTGCTCAAGAGGGACTTGAGCAGAGGTAGGGATGGATGAGGTAGAAATGAAGAGTGGAGCAGTAGGAGATGTTGTAGGAGAACCTGTGGATTGTGGAAATGATGGTTGGGAAATTGGAATTGTGGAGATGGAAGATAGTGGAATGGAAATGGATGGTGTGAAGGATGGTTGAGCAATTATGTCTTGAAGTAGTTGTTGATAAGAGGTGGATGAAGATGGGGGCTGAGTAGGGGATGAAGGAGAATCATCCATATAGGAATCATCTATAAGAGTGAAAGAGGGAATATGAGAGGATGAATCAATATCCAGGTGTGGGTATTGATGTAGAGGATGGAAGATTTCTTCAGTGAGTGGTGGAGTTGGAGAAGGAATTGAAGTTGGAGATGGGGTGGAAATTATGATGGTGGATGTGACTGGTGTAGATGAAATAAGAGGTGGAGGAGGAGGAGAAGAAGCAGGCAAGTCTTCTGCAGGGGCAGAAACCTGAGGGGAAGAGACTGAAGAAGTCCTTATGCCTGAAGTAGAAATTGCAGAGGGCCTGCTGGGCTTGACAATCTGCCTGTCCCATTTTCCAAATAGAACACAGGTAAGCCTCTTGGAGGCATTGATGTGCATCCAACTGAAAACAAGCAGTGTAGGGCATCTGTGGTGAAGGAACAACCCTAAAATTCTTCCAAAATTAACAAAGTTCTTGTTAATCTTTTTCTTAATCAAATCAAAGAAAACTTATTCCCAATTGAGTTGCTTCTTGTCCACCAGGGCACCCATCAGACAGAGCTGATACCTAGATATGGTATCATGAGCTGAGTGTTTGGACAACAATACTTTTCCAACAACATCAGCTAGAAATCTGCACTCAACAGACAGATTTTTCTTCAGCAATTTGCTAGGGTTTGCTTCTGAGTGTCCCATCCTTTCAAGCATATTAGAAAATTCTTCTCCAAAAAGCTCAACAGAATCTTCTCCAGATTTCAATTGAAAACCTCTGTCAAAGCAACAAGTGCTAGAGATACCTAGGTTCCTGAGATGCTTCTAACCACTGTATTCTGATCCAGGTTATGGGCAGTATATACCCATTCCTTTATCTCATCTGCAGCTAATTTGATCCTTGTAGTCATGATGGTAACTAGCTGTTGTTCTTTGAAAAGTTCCAGAATGTCCTTGAAGATTTGATCGTTGTTGTTGAAAGAATCCATGTCGATATCAAATCCAGCGTCAAATTTCATTGCGGCCAAGATGGCGACTGAAACTGCCATTGATTCCTGCAAAAATGAACAGACAAACGACCAAGTGTAGAGAAGTTTGGAGGGAAAGAGAAAATTTGCAGAGAGTTTGAAAGCGCAAAGGGAGAACGACGACCGAAAAATGAGTTTTATATTAGGGTTCGACGTAGAAAGGAAAGATCGTTGAACTCTGTTCGACGATCTGGGCTTCTAAAGGAAACTGAAAGGTCATCAATAGCGTCGATCTCCGTTCGACGATATTGGAGAGCGTCAAGCTCCATTCGACGATCGCTGACCTGAAGACAGATAGTTTAGCACTATCTGAGAAGAGCTGAACTCAGGTCGACGATTTCTGAAATTGTCGATCTCCGTTCGACGATCTGGGGGAAAATCATCGAGCGCAGTTCAGAGATCAGAAACACTCTATACACTAGAAAAAAACACTTTGATTTGCCTAGTCTTGGTCATTTTTATAATTTTAAAATCTTGGATCTTATTTTAGACTTCCTCCATCTAACATTCCTAACTGATTCAGGCCGAATGTATGTTTCTTTTCATCCAAGGGTTTGGTGAAAATATCTCCCCTTTGCAAATCAGTTGGGATATATTGAAGTTCAATTTTATTTTTATCAACATTATCAGTTAGAAAGTGATGCCTAATTTCTATGTGTTTTGTCCTACTATGGAGGACTGGATTTTGTGCTATAGAAATAACACTGGTATTATCACAAAATATTTTAGACTTCTCTAAGTTGTAGCCATAGTCTAGGAGTTGGTTTTGAATACACAATATTTGTGAACAACAACTACCTGCAGCCATATATTTAGCTTCAGCAGTTGAAGTTGACACAGATGTTTGTTTCTTGCAAAACCAGGAGACAAGTCTGTCACTAAGAAACTGACAAGTTCCACTGGTGCTTTTCCTGTCTATTCTGCATCCAACATAATCAGCATCTAAAAATCCGGTTAAGTCAAATGCTGAGTCTTTTGGATACCAGAGACCTAAATTTGGACAACTTTTTACATAACTAAGAATCCTTTTTTACTAAGGTTAGGCGTGACTCTCTAGGTCTTACTTTGAATCTAGCACATATGCATGTAGCAAACATTATGTCAGGTCTACTAGCTGTAAGGTACAATAAAGAGCCAATCATTGCTCTATATATTGTCTGATCAACAGGTTTCCCATGTTCATCAGCATCTAATACAGCATTAGTGGGCATAGGTGTTTTCATACATGATGCTTCAGACATACCAAATTTCTTAACCAATTCTTTTGCATACTTGGTTTGAGAAATAAATATGCCTTCAGCATGTTGCTTGATTTGCAATCCTAGAAAGAAGTATAGCTCACCCATGCTACTCATTTCAAATTTAGAATGCATTAGATTGGAGAATCTTTTGCACAAATTTGAATCAGTAGAACCAAATATAATATCATCTACATAGATTTGTACTAGTAGGGTATGAGACTTATGGGTTCTAATAAAAAGAGTTTGGTCTACTCTATCCCTTATAAACTCATTTTTCAGAAGAAAGCATGCTAGGGTCTCATACCATGCTCTAGGAGCTTGCTTTAGACCATATAATGCTTTATGCAATTTGAAAACATAATCAGGATGAGTTGAAGAGATAAAACCTGGGGGTTGTCTGACATAGACTTCTTCTTTGATATCTCCATTGAGAAAGGCACTCTTTACATCCATCTGGTATACTTTGAATCCTTTGTGTGATGCATATGCTAAGAAGATTCTTATGGCCTCTAACCTTGCAACTGGGGCAAAGGTCTGGTCATAATCTATCCCTTCATCTTAAGAGTACCCGTGAGCAACTAGCCTTGCCTTGTTCCTTACAATGACTCCTTGATCATCCAATTTATTTCTGAACACCCACTTTGTTCCAACAATGGAGTGATCCTTTAGCCTTGGTACTAGTTCCCAAACTTTGTTCCTTTCAAATTGATGCAACTCTTCTTGCATTGCAATGATCTAGTGTGGATCTTGCTCTGCATCTTGAATGGATTGAGGTTCAATTTGAGAAAGGAAGCAAGTGTGCATCAGGTTTTGATTGACCTGATTTCTGGTTTGCACACCAGCTGAGATGTCTCCAATCACTTGGGAGATTGGATGGTCTCTTGATGTTACTAAATCAACATGAGATGTTGATTGTTCACCAACCTGTGTTGTTGTTTCCTCTGGTGGTACAACAACTGGCTCTTCAAGAAGATTCTCTTCAAGATGTTGAATGTCTTCTTCAGCTTCACTGCTTTCCTCTTTTTGAATAATTTGTAACCTGTCCAAGTCTTCAGCAAGAGAGTGTACCTGCAAAGGTTCTATGGTAGAAGTATTCTTCTCCTTGAAAGACATGTTAGATTCATCAAAAGATATATGAACAGATTCTTCAATTTTAAGAGTTGATTTATTATATACCCTATAAGCTTTACTAATCATGGAATATCTCGGAAACACTCCTTCATCAGCTTTAGCTTGAAATTTTGCTAAGTATTTCTTGTCATTATTATGAATGTAACAAATACAACCAAATATTTTAAAGTAATCTACTTTAGGTTTCTTCCCTTTCAGTAATTCATAGGGAGTCTTGCCCTTCAGTTTATGTATTAAACTTCTATTCAACACATAGTTGGAGGTGTTCACTGCCTCTGCCCAAAATGAAAGAGGAAGGTGAGCATCTGACAACAATGTAGTAGCAGATTCAATAAGGGTTCTATTTTTTCCTTTCAGCTACCCCATTTTGTTGAGGATTTCTAGGAGCTGAGAAAGTGTGCCTGATCCCTTCACTCTGACAGAACTCTTACATAAGAAGAGAATCAAACTCTGCCCCATGATCACTTCTGATCAGGGCAATGTGAGTATTGAACTCAGTCTGTATGCATTTGAGAAACTCTGTCAAATACTTAAAGTTATCAGACTTCTTGCTCAGAAAGAACACCCATGTGAATCTAGAGAAGTCATCTACAACCACTAAAGTATAAGATTTCCCTCCTAAGCTTTGTACTATAATGGGTCCAAAAAGATCCATGTGTAACAGATACAAAATCCTAGGTGAATCACTCTTATTAAGTGACTTGAAACTATTTTTGGTTTGCTTGCCTAATTGACAAGCCCTGCAGAGTCCTTCCTTCTTGTAGGGGCCAGAAGGTAATCCTCTAACAAGGTTGTCCTTGGATAGCCTAGCAATGGTTCTAAGGTTTATATATGCTAATCTCTTATGCCACAGTTCATTAGGTTTACTAATAGAGTTAAACAAGCAAATATCTACTTTAGTTGAAAGAAAGTCTACTAAATAGATGTTACCTTTCCTTTTACCTATCAACATAGTTGTGTTGTCCTCTGATTTGATCTTGCATAAGGATTTGCTGAAATTCACTTGGTATCCTTCATCACATAGTTGACTGATACTGATCAAGTTGTGCTTCAGTCCTTCCACATAGGCTACTTTCTTGAATGTGACTGTGCCAATCTGGACTACACCATATCCTTTTGTTAGTCCAAAGTTTGAATCTCCAAATATTACTTTGTGTCCAAGCTTGGCCTTGAAGGATGTGAAATTGTCCTTGTTTCCTGTCATGTGCTTTGAGCACCCACTATCCAGATACCATTGCTGGTTTGATGTTGGATAGGTCTTCACCTGCACATAAAACAATTTACTTGTTTTTGACCCAGTTTACCTTGGGCCTAGGTTGATAACCTTTGAATTCAGAAATAAAAGACATCCCTAGTTCACTCTTATAGCCTTCAGGATGATATCTCATTGGAGGTATTATCCATTCAGTATAAGGGTTAAATCTTTGGGATGAAGGACCCCTAGGTTTGGAATTTGATTTACCTTTGAAAAAGTTTTCAAAGCTCTGATCTCTGCTCGACAATCGCTGAGCTGAGTTCGACGATCTTGGGTCAGATCGTCGAGCTCCGTTCGAATATCGACTGTGGCAGAGTTTAGGGTTTAGAGATCGTCGACCTGAGTTCGACAATTTAGCCTGAGATCGTTGATCTGCATTCGACGATCATCTAGCTCCGGTCGACGATTTCTGTTGAACTGTTGTTTTCTTGGGTAAGTCAGAATTCTTCCTAGCTACCTCTACAACTCCCTTACCTTTATCAGAGATAAATTTAATTGGGGTTGTTAGTACTATAGGTTTGATGGATGAAGCACCCAAGCCCAGTGTACTTTTGAATCTTGAGTTCACTGTGCTTGTGATGTCCATTAGCTTGATACTTCTCCCATTGAGGGATTCTTCAAGCTTCTTGGCCTCTGATAGCTCACTTTTCAGTGAGGCTATCTGCTCCCTACAACATTCCAACTCCTCAGAGAGTTTGAGGTTATGTGATTTTAAAGTACTGTATTCAGATAATTGATTTCTGAGAGAAATGATTTCCTTCTCAGATTTTAATAAATCTAAACATAGTGCTTTAAATTCACAGTTGAAGTCCTCAGAATTAAAATCAAAAGAACTTATTACCTGGTCCTCTTCAGATTGAGTCTCTGATTCTGACTCTGAATCTTCTGCATCAGAACTTTGTTGTGAGGCATTGATAGCCATCATGCAGAATTCCTTTTCACCAACATCATCTTCATCATCACTAGAGCTGGATGAAGCTTCTGATTCTTCTTCTGTCTCACTCCAAGTTTCAGCAACAAATCCCTTAATTGTATGTTTGTTCTTGCTGGAGGAGGGCTTGCCATTGCTGCTCTTCTTGAAGTCCTTTTCTTTTCTCATTTCTTTCCTATCCTTTTTGTCCTTATTTTTATATTCTGGACAGTCAGGCACAATGTAGCCTGGTTTCCTGCAACTAAAGCAAATAATTTCTTTGTTATTTGATTTGTCATACATTGGCTTGTCATGCCCTCTGTATGATCTTTTCCTAAAATCCTTCCTGGCCATTTTGTAAAACCTTTTGGCCAGTAGGCTTAGCAGCTCTTCATTGCCTATGACTTTATCTTCAGGCTGATCTTCAGTGGCTTTGAAAACTATTGATTTTTCTTTTCTTGTAGCTGGTGAGGCAGCCTTCTGCTCTTCTTCTCTATTCTTGATGAGCAGCTCATAAGACTTGAGCTTGCCCAAGAGAGCTTCAGTTGTGATCTCATTTAGGCTTCTGGCATCCTTGATTGGCCAGATTCTTGAGTTCCAAGTGCTTGGGAAGCACATTAGGATTTTATCATTTAGCTCAGTCAATGAGATCTCTTTGTCCAAGGTTTTCAGCTCATTGACTATGAGACTGAGTCTATTATACATGTCTGCTACTGACTCAGCTTCTCCTTTCTTGAAATTCTCATACTGGGTTATGAGATGAGATCTTCTATCCTTTCTCTCATCAGCAGATCCTGAGACTATCTCAGATAACTTGTCTCAGATGTCCTTTGCTGATTTGCATTCAGCTACCTTTTGGAATATCTCATCAGACATAGTCTGGGCTAGAATGTTCATAGCTTCTGCATCAGCCAATTTCCATTTCTTTATTTCTGCATCTGTTACTAAGGGAGGTGGAACATCACTTGTGCTTGTATTCTTTGGGGGTCTTGGACATACTATCAAAATATAATTGAAAATGTCCTCATCAATAGAGTTCATGTATAGTCTAATCCTTGCCTTCCAAAGTGCAAACTTAGATAGATTGCACACTGGAAGTCTGGTGCTAGCATAATCTTTGTTTTGGGCCATGTTTTGTGAAGAAATAATTCTAATAACAAACTCAAAACAAGCAGATCTAACTAGAGGGATCTTAGGGTTCAGGTGTTATCCTGTGCAACCACTAAGGTGTGGTATTTTAACCAACCTGGAAGATGTGGTATTTTTAACCAACCTCGCTTTGATACCAATTGAAAGTGCAAGTTAGATCGATATACTCTAGAGGGGGGGGGGTGAATAGATTATGGTGTTTCTAAAAACTTTTTACAACAGGTGTTGTATTCCTAAGTGAACAGGGAAGCAAATGAACTACAACAACTATTTAATCAAAAAACAATCACAAACCACAGCCAGAAAATAAAAGAAAGTAAGCAACTAGATGACACAAGGAGCTATAATGGTTCCCCAATCAATCTGGGTACATCCACTCTTCTACCACCCTAGGTAGGAATCCACTGCAGGATGAGTTGATCAGGTGTCCTGGGCACCAATGAGCTTTTGATAAGGTGCTCAAAAACAAACCAGATTTTTTGATCAGGTGTCTTGCCGCCACTAAGTTTTGACAAGGTCTCAGAAACCAGCACAAACTTTTGAAGGGAGTTTGATAAACCCTTTACAGCAGAGAGAGAGAGAGAGGGATGAGATGATCTTCTCTATCAACAATCAGAGAGAAGATAGTGGATGTTGTCAAAGCTCCCCCTGAGATCTTGAGTTGTTCAGGAAGTGAAGCTTTGCAGTAGGGTGATAGGCCTTCAGAAAATTTGATCCCCAGCAAAGGATGATTTCAACAGCAACCAAAATGTGTGGTGTCTGGAGTCTTGAATGATGATGGCCTTTGAACACTGGAATCAAGAGGGATCTGAAAATTTCAGTATGTTGATCTCCTTTTGTGATGGTGTTCTTGTATGAATTCTAAGACTGAGAATATATGCAACTCTTTCTCTTTCTGTTGTTTTGATTGTTGTAAGAGTTGTTGTTGATGATGTTATTCTTCTATGTTATTCTATTTTCCAGCAGAATATGAATATCTCTTTTATTCCTTAGATCTGAATGAATATTTCTCTGTCTAAGATAGTCGTTAGCCTGTCATAAATGACTTCCTTAACTTCATTTTGTCTTCTGGAGGAAAGTCCAATAAAACATTCCTTTGAAAAATCCCTTGAAACTTGCTCCAGATTAAATGAAAACGGCTACAAGATCCTTAAAATAAATACTGAGAATAATTCCAGAACTGTCTGAATTTGAATCTTGAAAAACGTCGATCTCTCCGGAAAAACGTCGAACTGAGCTCCACTATCGTTGAACTGAGCTCAGAGACTGGACTAAAACTGAAACAGAGATCGTCGATTTGAGCTCCACTATCGTCGAACTGAGCTCAGAGATAGAGAAACAAACTGGAGACAGGAGCGTCGATTTGAGCTCGAAGATCGTCAAATGGAGTTCGACGACTCGTTGAAGTTGAGCTCAGAGATCGTCGAATGGAGTTCGACGATTCGTCGAAGTGAGCTCAGCGATCGTCGAATGGAGTTTGATGATTCGTCATCCTGAGCTCGACAAAATGACTTAGTCTCCTGAACTGAAATATCTGGTCTTGGGGGTCTTGAGGGCAGCTTTCAAACCTAAGTACTAACCCTTATACTCAATTCTAATTGACCTTTACATCTATACAAGGATGTTGGGTATTGTATCCACAACGTACCTGATTTGAAGAAGCCCCTGAATAAGCTAAGGTAAATAGACAATGTATTTGACAAAATATTTCAAGTTGTGCTTGCAGTTTTTCCACGCTAAGTGCACACCAATGTCAGGGTGCAGTAGGTCAATATACACGGGTCTGCACGACGTAATCCCTCGTTGAGCAGATCAGTGTGTTGGCCTACGTGTACTCTCTCTATTGGAGTGTACTTATTTTCAAGTACAGGGCCGTGATTATGCAAGAGCAGACAAGGAGCAAGGATGGGTCAAAGAGCAGCTTTTGGGCGGAAAGATGAAAAATCGTCTAAGGGAGAATCGACGAGAATCACCAAGTGATTCTCGCCGAATCGTCGAGAATCACCAGTGATTCTCGCCGAATCGTCGAGAATCACTGGCTGATTCTCTCTGTTTCTTTCCGGCTACATTAAAGCGTGCAAATCTGGCGCTAAGTCATATTCGTCGAGAATCATCAAGTGATTCGGCGAGAATCATCAAGTGATTCGGCGAGAATCACTAGTGATTCTCGCCGAATCGACGAGAATCACCGGCTGATTCTCGTCGATTCGGCGAGAATCACCCTCGATTCTCACCGAATCTGACTTGGACAATTTCCTGGAAACCGCTGGACCGGACTCTGCCGCTGACACTATTTTGAACCGGAATTAGGGTTTCTTTTGGTGGGACCCTCAACGGTCATTAAGGAGTATACTTGTGTATAAATACACGCGTATTTTTGAACAGTAAGAATACACAAAAAAAGACGAAGCAGAGCAGCCGACCTTGACCTAAATCGTGAAACTGCTCCGCCGCCGCCGTCGCCGCTCGTGCTAGTTGGTCGCCGCTTTTGATCGAGATTCTTCCAGATCTCTCGGCGACAGAAGCCTAGCCAAGCATAGCGTCTCACGCGTCTAACCAGAGATCCCTTGTCTCTTGATTTGTTGATCGGGAAAATCTTCCCCGTCCGAATCGATCGAGACGATCGATCCTAGTGTGAATGTTGGAAGACCTTGCTAGCTTTGCTACAAAGTTTGAATCTCCAAAGTACAGCAGCCGCACACCGTTGTCGCCGCCGATCCCGAGAACCAAGCCACCGCCCTTCTTGCCGCCGCCGGTTTCGGGGAGATTCTCTCTAAGTGAGATCTAGGGTTGTGGACTCTTCGTGACTTCTAGAACACGTCATCAAAAGAAGAGGGACACCTTAGTCTCCGAAAGTAGTTTGCATTTCTTGTACATTCTAGTTTATTTTTGTTGTAAAGGAACGTTGGTTCCTAGTTGTAAGGGTTGGGTGCAACCCGTGTTGTGGGAGTGTTGACTCCTACGTGTGGAAGGGTTCCTTCCGATAGTGCAAGGATTGGATTTCAATCCTGTTGGTGAAGAGACCGAGTCGTCCCTTGTTGGGAGATAGGTCGAAGGGGGAAAGTGGATGTACCCAAATCGGGGAACCACTATATATAGCTTGTGTACTCTGTTTGCTGTGCTGTTTTATTTTCGTGTGCAGGTACAATTTTAATTCTGCAAAAACGATGCACGTCACCTATCCCCCCCCATAGGTGAAGGTAGTTGACACTAGGTGGACTTTCAAGTGGTATCAAAGCGAGGTTTCTCATCAAAAAGGTTAACACCTTGAGTAGAATCCTACCGCTAGTGTCAAGAAGAAGGCAAACATCTACTATGGACGGGCTCAAGTTCACAGGCAAGATCCCAGTGTGCACCAGGCTCAACTTTCCTATCTGGAAGGAAAGGATCAGGTTCTACATGGAAGCAGTTGATCCTCGACTCTTCATGATCGTGGAGGAGGGACCTTATGTCCCCACTAAGGTCTCCACCATAGATCCTACCAAGAAAGTGCCAAAGAAAATTTCTAAAATGGACAAGGACGAGATGTTGCTGGTGGGACTTGACAAGAAGGCGCAGAACATTCTGGTCAGCGCGGTCGATGACTCAATGATGCAGAACTTCTGCAATTACAGGACAGCAAAGGAGATCTGGCACTGCCTAATTATCCTAATGGAGGGCAATGATGAAGTGAGGGATGATCAGAGATCTCTTCTGAACCAGAAATATGAGGCGTTCAGACAAGGGCCTAAGGAAGAGATCGGAGTCACCTTCGAGAACTTCCTCAAGATTGTCAATGCCCTCAAAGGTTATGGAAGAGTGTTCACTGATGGTGAACTTAATGATAAATTCCTTAGGTCCGTTATTAAGGAATGGGACACAAAGATCTGCGCCATCCGAGAGTTTGGCAGACTAGCTGAAACAGACCCGCAAATTCTGTTTGGGAAGCTGATGTCCTATGAGCTTCAACTGAACACCAGAAAAGCAGAAGAAGAAGCAGAGAAGGCTGTAGCCAAAGAAAAGACTGTGGCTCTAAAAGCCATTCACTCCAGAAAAAGCAAGGGTGCGGTTTCATACCGTGCCAGGAAAAAGGATGAGGAGGAGGACTCCGAGCCATGCTCCTCCTGCTCAGAGCTGTCTGAGGAGGATTTCTCCCTCTTCACCCGAGAATTCAAGAAGTTCCTCAAGATGAGGAATCAAAGAAAGAAAGACGGCTCCTCCTCCAGGCATCAGAAGAAAAATTATTCTTCTGACAGGTATGCTTCTAAACCGAACAAACATCGCTCCTCTGACATTATTTGTTTTGGATGCAATAAGCCAGGACACGTCATGGCCGAATGCTACCAAGGCAAGAGAGAAAAAGGGAAAGGAGAGGAGTACAAATCCTCTAGAGATAAGAAGAAAGAGCGGAGCTACATCGCCAAAAGGCCAAAGACACTGAGTGAGTCTGATTCCTCAGACTCCAGTGATGATGAGGAAGCCTACTTCGGGCTGGTGGGTCGCTCCGACTCAGAAGGAGAATGCCCCCCATTTACTGGGAAGGTAAAAGCTCACACCCCTGTCTCCGACTCTGAATCTGATCCTGAGTCTCAGGATGATGACCCTGAGGATAGCCTTTCGGCCCGTAAAGCAGAGCTCCTCGAGAAGTATGAGCTTCTGCTCAACACTTTTGAGGAGTGTCGTAAGAGATTGAAGGCTGAGAAAAAGGAAGTGAAATTCCTTAAGTGTGAGAGTGTCTCCCTAAGGGAAGAGATCACCAGTTTGATTTCTCTCCGACAGGAGCACCTTGACCTGACTTCAAAGCATTCAGAGTCTCTTAAGCTGCTTGATCTTAAGCAGGAGGAAGTCGACAAGTTGGAAGAACAATTTGCGGCAGAAAGGAAGATCGTCAAGAGCTTCTCTACGCCAAAAACAGTTCTTCCTGTTGTTGATACCTTCTCTGCTCAGGCCAAAGGAGCTGGCTTGGGGCATGTAGGGGTATCTGGTTCCTCATCCAGGAGAAACAGGAACCAGAGGAAGAATAAGGCTGCCAAGAAGGCCTCTGCTGCTGAAAAGGGAAAGGCTCCGCTCAGTCCTGTTGCGTTCAGAAAGCCTAGCTTTCCTTGCAACCAACATGACTTTGAATCAACCTTTGGTCATCATTTCCGGCCCTCGGTTGCAAAGACAAAGAGCCGATATGATGGTTGGACCTTTCCCCGAAAATTCGGTGAGAGTGCCTTCAAGGCACCTTATGAGGAAATCCACATGGGAAATTATGGTCAATTCTCTAGCGGCCATAATGGAAAGCAGGCACCAAGAGCCAAGCCTGTTATACTGAAGGAACAGAAGGTGAAGAAGTCATGTGACTGCAATCACTATGAGGCCTCCACCTCTAGATCCAAGGCCCCGGCTGTACCCACCATCCCCAGGGAAAAGCAGGAGCCTAGGAAGAGGTACAACAAATTTGACTGTTGGTGTTGTGACAAAGTCGGTCACTTTGCCGTGGATTGTTGGTTTAATCCGAGGTATAACGAGACTCCCTATGTTAGCAATGCGAGGCCGACCACTCGTAGGGTTAACCAACCGAGGGAGAGTATGCTAACCAAGAATCTAGGACCCAAGTTTGATTGGGTTCCTAAGGGTATTTAATTTTGTTTTGCAGGAATGTCCAAAGGCCACCAAAACGCCAATATGGTACTTGGACAGTGGATGCTCCCGGTATATGACTGGGACAAGAAGCCTGCTGCGTGATTACACTCCAGTCGAGAATGGACCCAAAGTCATCTTTGTGGGGTCAGATCGAAGAGTCACCAGAGGTTATGGTATGATCTCCAACGGTATAATCTCTATCACCGACGTGGCTTATGTTGAAGGGTTAAACCATAACCTGATCAGTGTAAGTCAGTTATGTGATAAAGGTTATGACGTTAAGTTCTGCAAGGATAAATGTCTGATAATATCATGTGCCTCTTCTGAGACGATACTAACAGGCCTTAGGAGCAGAAATATCTTCTGCTTAAATTTTCTTAGTTTAGATTCATCTACCCCCGTATGCCTAGTGGCAGCTGGCAGTGCATCTCTTTGTGATCAATGACACAAGAGATTGACACATATTAATTTCAAGACAATTAATATGCTGTTTTCTAAAAACTTTGTAAGGGATGCTCCCATTATCAAGTGCCTCAAAGATAGCCCCTGTCCTGCATGCCAGATGGGCAAACAGACTCGGGCTACCTTTAACAGCATTGCAGACAAAGACTCTTCCCGGCGCCTTTATCTTCTACATATGGACTTGTTTGGTCCAATACAAGTTCATAGCTTGGGAGGCAAGTTCTATACACTCGTGATAGTTGATGATCATTCTCGGTTTACTTGGGTGTTCTTCTTAAAACGAAAGTCAGATAAGTTTGACATCTTCACTAGTTTTGTCAAGCAGGTTCAGAACGAATTTAACTGCTCAGGGGTCAAAATCAGAAGTGACCATGGAACAGAATTCGAATCTGGTGCTATGACAGAGTTTTGTGAAGAGCAAGGTATCTTTCATGAGTTTTCCTCCCCGCGCACTCCTCAGCAAAATGGAGTCACAGAGAGGAGAAATAGAACTCTCATTGAAGCTTGCACGACAATGTTGACAGACGCTTCTCTCCCAGAATACTTCTGCGCTGAGGCGGTCAATACAGCTTGTCATGTACAAAACCGAGCATTGATCAACAAGCATCATCGTAAGACGCCTTATGAGCTACTGAGAGGCAGGAAACCAACCTTGTCCTACTTAAGGATCTTTGGTTGCAGATGTTATGTACTAAATAATGGGAAGTACCCGCATAGTAAATTTGGTGAAAAATGCTTCGAAGGCATATTCATGGGCTATAGTTCCCACAGTCGGGCATATAGGGTCTTCAATAAGAAAACCCTAGTGGTAGAAGAATCAATTAATGTTATATTTGATGAAGGAAGTCTGCTTAACAGCAATTCTTCCAACGGTATTCTTGAAGATGCAGGTACACGACTTGAACAGCTGAGTCTCGATGAGAACGCTGATGATGATACTCCTAAGTACGTCAAAGTTTCCACCTCCACGTCATCTGGGAATGTTGAAGATCAAAATGGAACAAATCTCTTAGAAGAAGGAGAAGCCCAAGAAGTAGTCGAAGCTCCAGACGCCAGACTTCTAGAGCTCCGGCACGTGAGGGATCATCCTAGAGATCAGATCATCGGAGATCCTCGTGTCGGTGTCAGAACTCGAAGAGGTACTATTAACGAAATTTTTCATCTTAGCTTCCTATCACAGGTTGAGCCAAAGAAGTTCGACGAGGCGAACAAAGATGCGGCATGGATTCTGGCCATGCAAGATGAACTACATCAATTCGAACGTTGCAACGTTTGGACGCTGGTTCCCAGACCACACAAGTAGAATGTGATTGGCACCAAGTGGATCTTCAGAAACAAACTGGATGAACATGGTGTCATCATAAAGAACAGGGCCAGGCTGGTGGCTCAAGGTTACAGACAGGAGGAGGGGATTGACTTCGACCAGACCTTTGCACCAGTGGCAAGGCTCGAGGCAATCAGACTGTTCCTCGCGTATGCTTCGCATAAAGGATTCACAGTCTATCAAATGGATGTGAAATCAGCATTCTTGAACGGAGACCTGAATGAGGAAGTATACGTCGCTCAACCCCCAGGTTTTGTCAATCCTACTTATCCCAATCATGTATATTTTCTTAATAAAGCTCTCTATGGTTTAAAACAAGCTCCACGAGCTTTGTATGAGACTTTATCTAGTTTTCTTCTTGAGAATAAGTTCTCTAGAGGTAAAATAGATAAGACATTGTTTCTCAGGGAAGTCAAAGGCAAGATTTTGCTGGTGCAAATCTATGTCGATGACATTATATTCGGCTCAACGGACAACAATCTTTGCAAAAAGTTTTCTAAACTTATGCAAGGAAAGTTTGAAATGAGCAGTATGGGGGAGTTAAAGTATTTCTTGGGACTTCAAGTGAAACAGTCTGAGGATGGAATCTTCATCTCTCAGACGAAGTTCACAAATGAACTCCTCAAGAAATTCGGTATGGAGAATGCAACCTCTATGAGGACTCCAATGGGATCCACTATGTCTCTGGATAAGGATGAGAAAGGTAAACCTTTCGATGAAACCAAATATAGAAGCATCATTGGATCCCTGCTCTACCTTACTGCCAGTAGACCGGATATCATGTTCTCCACATGTGTCTGTGCCAGATATCAGGTGAACACTAAGAAATCTCACTATGTCGCTGCAAAGCGAATTCTAAGATACCTTAAAGGTACTCCCAATGTTGGCTTGTGGTACCCGAGAAACAATGATGTCGAGCTAATAGGTTTTTCAGATGCTGATTTTGCAGGGAGTAGGGATGACAGGAAAAGCACCTCCGGGACGTGTCAATTCCTCAGACGAAGGCTTATTTCATGGAATAGCAAGAAACAGAATAGTGTTGCAACCTCCACAGCAAAGTCTGAGTACATCTCGGCAGGCAGCTGTTAAGCACAACTCCTATGGATCAGAAACCAGTTAGCCGACTACGACCTTCAGTTCAAGGAAGTACCAATGTACTGCGACTCCTCCAGTGCAATTTCAATTGCCAACAATCCGGTATTGCACAACAGAACGAAGCATATTGAAGTGCGCTACCACTTCATTTGGGAGCACGTGGAGAACAAGGACATCTCTCTCTGTTATGTCCCCACGGACAAGCAGATTGCAGATATATTCACAAAGCCCTTTGATGAAGCCAAATTCAGTCTTTTCAAAACTGAATTGGGGATGCTAAACTATGAGGAATGAAGCCTACAGAAGCTCCAGGATCGTGCCTCTAAGGGGAGCCTCTGCCAGGAACTCAAGTGTGAGCACAGGTGCAAGAACTGAGGGGGAGCAAGGGGTCAAATGCTACAGACCCAGATTTGCAGAAGCCCAAAAGGGGGAGATTACCCTCTCGGCTAAGGCTAAGGTGGCTCCAAAAGTTTGCTCTCAAGAAATTGGTATTGGTAATGAATATCTCTCTCAACTCAATTTCAAGGTTATGATTTTCATTCCCATATGCTTTATTCACCTTAGCTTGTAGGGTTTAGGCATCTTCAAATAGGGGGAGATTGTTGGGTATTGTATCCACAACGTACCTGATTTGAAGAAGCCCCTGAACAAGCTAAGGTAAATAGACAATGTATTTGACAAAATATTTCAAGTTATGCTTGTAGTTTTTCCACGCTAAGTGCACACCAATGTCAGGGTGCAGTAGGTCAATATACACGGGTCTGCACGACGTAATCCCTCGTTGAGCAGATCAGTGTGTTGGCCTACGTGTACTCTCTCTATTGGAGTGTACTTATTTTTAAGTACAGGGCCGTGATTATGCAAGTGCAGACAAGGAGCAAGGATGGGTCAAAGAGCAGCTTTTGGGCGGAAAGACGAAAAATCATCTAAGGGAGAATCGACGAGAATCACCAAGTGATTCTCGCCGATTCGGTGAGAATCACTAGTGATTCTCGCCGAATCATCGAGAATCACTGGCTGATTCTCGTCGTTTCTTTCCGGCTACATTAAAGCGTGCAAATCTGGTGCTAAGTCATATTCATCGAGAATCATCAAGTGATTCGACGAGAATCTTCAAGTGATTCGACGAGAATCACTAGTGATTCTCGCCGAATCGACGAGAATCACCTGCTGATTCGCGTCGATTCGGCGAGAATCACCCTCGATTCTCACCGAATCTGACTTGGACAATTTCCTGGAAACCGCTGGACCGGACTCTGCCGCAGATACTGTTTTGAACCGGAATTAGGGTTTCTTCTGGTGGGACCCACAACGGTCATTAAGGAGTATACTTGTGTATAAATACACGCGTATTTTTGAACAGTAAGAATACACAAAAAAAGACGAAGCAGAGCAGCCTACCTTGACCTAAATCGCGAAACTGCTCCGCCGCCGCCGTCGACGCTCGTACTAGTTGGTCTCCGCTTTTGATCGAGATTCTTCCAGATCTCCCGGCGACAGAAGCCTAGCCAAGCATAGCGTCTCACGCGTCTAACCAGAGATCCCTTGTCTCTTGATTTATTGATCGGGAAAATCTTCCCCGTCCGAATCGATCGAGACGATCGATCCTAGTGTGACCGTTGGAAGACCTTGCTAGCTTTGCTACGAAGTTTGAATCTCCAAAGTACAGCAGCCGCACACTGTTGTCGCCGCCGATCCCGAGAACCAAGCTGCCGCCCTTCTTGCCGCCGCCGGTTTCGGGGAGATTCTCTCCAAGTGAGATCTAGGGTTGTGGACTCTTCGTGACTTCTAGAACACGTCATCAAACGAAGAGGGACACCTTAGTCTCTGAAAGTAGTTTGTATTTCTTGTACATTCTAGTTTATTTTTGTTGTAAAGGAACGTTGGTTCCTAGTTGTAAGGGTTGGGTGCAACCCGTGTTGTGGGAGTGTTGACTCCTACGTGTGGAAGGGTTCCTTCCGATAGTGCAAGGATTGGATTTCAATCCTGTTGGTGAAGAGACCGAGTCGTCCTTTGTTGGGAGATAGGTCGAAGGGGGAAAGTGGATGTACCCAAATCGGGGAACCACTATATATAGCTTGTGTACTCTGTTTGTTGTGCTGTTTTATTTTCGTGTGCAGGTACAATTTTAATTCCGCAAAAACGCTGCACGTCACCTATTCCCCCCCCCCCCCATAGGTGAAGGTAGTTGACACTAGGTGGACTTTCAAGGTCAAAATAGATTTCCTAAAAGACATAGTGATCCTTGCCCAAATCAGTAATAGGGTGTTCCAACACACGCCCTCTGTCACGCCCGTGTAACACCTATACGGGTGTGTTCCCAAGGAGTGTCCCCAAGTTTCGAGGAATCGCCGCAGCATGATTTTTTCCTGCTCCACCGTCACGTTGCAGCTTAAACGTCCTGCCTACACGGGCATGACATATGGGCGTGTAATTAAACTACGACACCCGTCACCTCCAGCATTTAATTTCGGCAAAAAAGTCATACCGAATGTATCACGCCCCAGGTACACGCCCGACCCGGGATTGTAAGGGGGTCATGACCCAACCCGAAAAACTTCTATAAATTGAGCCAATCTCCAAGGGTTCAATAGCCAGATTTTTGGGGGAAGAGAGGTGCTGCCATTTTAGAGTTGTTCATGTCTTAAGCACTTTATTCTCTCCTTCTCATTTCAAGTCTTTGTATTTTATTTGTTTTCATGCAAGTCTTCGTAGTGTTCTTATACTTCTTTTTTTTATCGCACTTGTAATCTTCTTGCAAGCTTTCCTTATAGTATCTGTATGCCCTTTTTGTGACTCATTTTCATTAAGAGATAAAATAGTTCGTTTTTCTCTTTTTCTTCTGCTTGGCATTAGTTTTCATATTCTTAATATGATTTTCATTTTCTACACAATGAATAACTAAATCCTCCTTGTACTCGATCTTGATGATCCGAGTTTTGAGGTGATTAAGTTATGATGCTCTAGTTTTCTTTTTTCTTTGTAAGGCTTATACCTTGAATCACTCTTGATTAATCGTGTTTGGAGATATATTATCGATGTGTGTTTTCCTTCTTTGTTTCCACTTTTAGATAGTCGAGAGGCTCGTAGTATGGAGTGAACACTCAAGAGTAAAGAGAGTTGCACGCACCCCTCGAGAGAGGCAGAAATTAAATCTTCTTGATTGGAGTGAAATCCAATAGCGGGCTTCACATCGTAAAGCGAGCTTTAGGCCTCCGATTCGGATGAGAGTTTAGTCAGACCTTCCTAAACTCAGGTTGGCACGACTTCAAGAGAAGTGTGCTCGTGCTTTATTAACCTCCACGGTCATGGTCCTTTACCTTTTTAAGTTAAAGTTTTTTATTCCATGTTTTGATCAACTTAACCCTAAGTGATTCTCGATCGAGTGCTTTTCTTTATCATTGTTTAACCACTCATTTTAATAACCAGTTGTGCTCTCTTTGTTGAAGTGCTAGTGTTTTTCTTTATGCAAGTAATCCCTTCTTGTAATTTAGTTAACATACCTTAAAACAATCTTTTGACAAGATAATAGTCTTCATGTGAGTAAGATTACTCAACGGTTCCCGGATTTAAATACGACACTTGTGTCCCCTAGCTGCAGTTCGATAGGTATACTTGCCTTATTTGGATTGCCAGTTCAGGTTTTATTTTCATAACGATCAGTTGAAACCAACACGTCATTTCGAATACGCTACTATTGCGCGATATGACGCTACCGCCGTGCGATAGAGGATGGCGGTTACGACATGACACAAGTTGTTATCACCCCACACTAACTTATACTGCCACACGGTAGGATCCTGAGAACCGAATCAATTAATTTGGTCCAACTTTCACTAGCGGTAACACTATCGCCAGACGATAGCTTCTCGAGGGGTCTGTTAGATCAATTCCCCCTGCTACTGATGCGCGGTAACAACTTTTCACCGCGCGGTAACTGACATAGCGAAACAGACACAAAGTAGACATACCATGCCCAACATGTAACACCTCAAATCCCAAATTTGGGGTACATTCCTATATAAATGTGGGTATTTATATTGGTGGACATTCATGGTTGGAGTTCAGCTTTTTTATTAAAATTTTCCGCTAGAATGCTATGAGTTAGGATGCGCAACTCTGATATCAACCCGTGACTTTGCTTCCTGTTTTGTGGCATATGGTGTGGGGCCACGACCGGACCTTCTATTATATGCTATATGAACGGATGGAGATGTTACACAACACGCCTTAGTCCTACTACACCTACACAAGCATCTATCGTCTCATCACGGATCGGCTCAAATGCAGCACATAAGACCACAAGGAGGAGAGATCGACTATAAAATAATGATCAAGAAATTGAGTCGGATGATTCCCCAAATTAACATAAAGGTTTCCACTCCTTTTTGAGAGTAACATCTAGGCTATAGGCCAAGATCCACTCAAGGAAATCAGGCCGTTTATGAAACACAAAGCATCATGGTCGGAGAGGATCACAAATTCCTTAGAGAGAGGATATTGCCTCCAATGATGCAAACAACGAACAACAATAAAAAACTCCCTATCGTTGTTTTAATAATTCAACTTGGTGCCCGCTAACTTCTCACTAAAGTAACTGACCGGGAGACCTTCTTGACTTAAGACACCTCCTATTCCCACCCAGATGCATCACATGTAAGCTCAAAGACCTTGGTGAAGTCAGGTAGACGTAACACCGGTTCCTCGGTCATAAGCTTCTTAATATGTTGGAAGGCAGAGGTGGCAGACTTCGTCCCTGTAAACTAACCCTTCTTCATGCAATCACTAATATGAGCCATAATGCTACTAAATTCCCATATGAAACGGCAATAGAAAGTAGCTAATCCATGGAAACTACACCCCTCTCGTAGGGTAGTGGGTTCGGGCCAGTCCCTTATCACTTGAACCTTTCCAGGGTCAACTCGTATACCCTCAGACCCGACTATATAACCTAGGAAATCTACCTCAGGATCATAGAACGTGCACTTCTTAAAGTTCAGAAATAATGTCTCCTTCCGCAAGGTGGAAAGAATCACCTGCATGTGGTAGATGTGCTCGGCATCGGTGGTGCTATAGACTAGGATATCATCGAAATAAACTACCACAAACTTCCCCATGTATGGCTAAAAGACCCGGGTCATCATCCAGGGGAAGGTGCTGGGTGTATTGGATAACTCGAAGGGCATCACAAGCCACTCAAATAATCCATCCTTAGATTTAAATGCTGTCATCCACTAATCTCCCTCACGGATCCTAATCTGGTGATACCCACTCCGTAAATTTAACTTCGAAAAGATGGTGGCGACAGATAAGATATATAAGAGGTCATCAAATCGCTGGATAGGAAACCTATACTTGATGGTAATCTTGTTGATAGTACGGCTATCAACGCACAACTGCCATGTTCCATCCTTCTTGGGGGAAAGCAGGGCTGTAACGACACATGGACTCATACTAGGCCGAATGAACCCCTTCTTTACCAAGTCCTCAATCTGGGTCTGTAGTTCCTTATGGGCAGCGGGACGGAGTCTATAATGGGGCTGGTTGGGTAGGGACGAACCGGGGATAAGATCTATCGCATGATGTATATCCCGATGCGGTGGTAACGACGAGGGTAGCACATCCGGGTAAACGTCCTTATATTCTTCTAACAACACCCATAGCCCCTAGGTAAATCAACCATCACTACCGAATCAGTCCTCGTAATCATTAGTACGAGTGCATACATCACTCCATCAAAAAACGGATCCTTCAAAAATCTTTCCTGCTCACTAGACTCAGCGCCTTCCTCTCAACCAGAACAGTGGTGTCCTTAATCGGCCCTACAGGCTCCTTTGGAATAGTCGGCCTCAATGTAATGATCTTGCCGTTAAATTTAAATTTGTACATGTTGGCTCTCCAAAGCATGTCACATCGTAAAGCAAAGGGCAGCCTAACAACACGTGACAAGCGTCCATAGGGAGGACATCACACCACACCTCATCTGTATAGGACTTGAATGAGAGGGGCACTAGGCAACGCTTTGTGATCGGAACGGTAACCATGTTGATCCAAGCTACCTGTTATGGAGTAGGGTGGGGCTGTGTGGTCAGGGCCATACGTGTAAAGACATTTTCAGAAATGATATTCAGACAAATACCACTATCAATGATCAACTTGCACAACTTCTCACCACTCTTAAAAATCAAGGAAAATATATTCGTTCTCTTCCAGTCATCTAGCAGGCGAGGAGTGGTCAAGATACAACACATCACCATAAGGGGGATTCGTCCTCCAAATCACTAGGGACTCCATCTGGATCACTCTCTTCAGCGTCCTCGTAAAGTAGATTAGCGGGGTCGGTAGCCGAATCTAATAGGGTTATGGCCTTATTCTTAGTTGGGCATTAAAAGGCATAGTGGCCCAGGACACCGCAAGCATAACACGTTGTATTGGACTTACTAACCTTTCCTATGGGGATACGCTCACTGGCAGGATTCCTAGCATTCCTAGCCGTGATAACTACCGATTTAGACTCGTTTGACTGAAACTTTCCTTTGTCCTGATATGTGGATGAGGATGCCCCAGGTGTGAACTTTCCTTTTGCGTTGGAATAACGAGAGTGATCCTTAGATGCTAAATGTTTTTCAATGTCGAGGGCGGCATTGAAAGTTGTGTTCAAATCCGTATGTCCATAGCATAGGAGTTTCCGTTGGATATCGGAAGATAGTCCCTTTCGAAATCTAGATAAGGTGATCTCGGGGTTCTCCCTAAGATCACAACGCACCATACGATACTTCAACTCTCCCATATATTCAGCTACCGAATAGGTTCTTCATTACGACCCATCCAATAAGTGTGACCCCGTGCTCGGTTCCTAGCCTATACTCCTCGTTCAGCCAATAAGTTTTAGCACAACTAGTTAACTTCATTCTGGCAACCTAGACCTTTTGCTGGTCTGTAAGAGTGTGCTACTCGAAGTAGCACTCAATATCCATTACCCAAGTAAGGAAGATCTGAGAATCTCCCAAACCATCATAAGTGGGGGCGTCGATCTTAATGGCTCTAGTAAGATTCAAGTCACTCTCAGGGCGGTGTTCTCGAGGAGGCACTCGGGGGGGGGGGGGGGAGTCTTCATCAAAATCCGAATCATGGGCGGGTTGGTGTCGATTGGGCTGCCCAACATTATTGGGTGGCAGTGGAGGCCCTTGGTTTGGTAGATGAGGACCTCCATGATTTAGAAGGATTTGTGCTAACATGGTCCTAAGCTCGGTCATATCGTTACGTAATCCCTCTATGGCCTCAGCGTTGGGATCCCTGTGTTCATTCGTAGCCATCCTAGACGACGAAGGTATAGTGTACTCCGTTCCTAGTCTAGTGCGCATACAGGTTTATAAAATATTTTGGAAAGATGATTTTTCCTATGACTGTACCTATACTGAAGACAAAATATTTTTATAGTTTCAGCGTACAGAAATTTTTATTTAATTTTTCGCTGAAAATTTAACTTTCTAGAGTGCTATTGGCAGACCAGAAAAAAAAACATTTTTTGACTGCGCGTGCTACGAAAACTCAAGCGAGGACGTGTCAACTAAGAAGTTGCGACAACCTTGCTTTGATACCAAATTGACGTAGCGAGTGTCCGATATTCGGAGAGCGAAACAGACACAAAGTAGACCTACCAAGCCCAACAAGCCTTAGTCCTACCGCACCAACACAAGCATCTATCGTCTCGTCACGGATCAGATCAAAAACAGCACATAAGACCACAAGGAGGAGAGATCGACTCTAAAATAATGATCAAGAAATAGAGTCAGATGATTCCCCAAATTAACATAAAGGTTGCCACTCCTTTTTGAGAGTAACATCTAGGCTATAGGCCAAGATCCACTCAAGCAAATAGGATCTACCCGATCCGGATTATAGAAGTTTATCAATGATGAAATCAATTTCAGAAATGGCAAGCGATGGTATTTAAAATCACGGAAAACAACGGTTGTTCATCCTCCATACAATACTAAGCAAGAAAACAGAAGGATGAGAGAAGAGATGTTACCCAACCCGTTTTCATGAACACACCAGATAAGGTAGGATAATCATTCTCTCCACGGATTGTAACACCCCCTATCCGTCACATAGCATATAGCAGTAGGTCTGGCCGGGGCCCGACGCCATATACTACAGACAGACCGGGTGGTTACTTATTGAAACCATCCAACCAATCTCAACGTCCTACACAGAGCATTCTAGCGGAAGCAGTTTATAAAAGTTGTAACAAAGAACCCAGCATTCAAGCACGAATGTCCACTAATACAAAATAGGAATGTTATACAAAATACCCAAAACAAGCCTTAAGGCCTTACAAAATGTTTCACTTGAATATTACATGTTTTACAAACCACGGCACGCAGGCCGGTCATACATGAATAAAACAGTAAACACTTCCATTTGGGCCTTCGAGGGCCGGCTTCGCAAAAAGGGCTTTAGCCCTCTATTGACCGCTTGGTCCAGCTGCACCTGCAAGCAACAAACCACCGCACGGTGGCAAAACAAGGCAACGGTCAGCAATGCTGACCAAATTATAACGATCCCGCCCCCAACTCGGGGCGACGATGCTCCTTCCCTGCATTTCATTAGCATAAGCGAGCAATGTATATCAATAGCCATTTCATCACAGACGTTGGCTCGCACGGCCACACGCCCTGTGCACTCCGGGCACATTCTCGGTGAACCGGTCGATGTCACGTCAATTAAAGCCATTAACATTCCGGACTCACCACCGCCACTTAGACGGCCAAACCTATGAGCAATTTGTCTTCCTGGCCTGGGTCACGACAATTTAAGCCATTGACCGCCGAAGACCCTAATCTATGCCAACGGTAAGTGCCACGTGCCTTTAGGTCTCTTTAACCGAACGACATAGAACGGGTACGGTTCCATCTAACCCGTGCTCACATCGCAACGACAATTTAAGCCATTTACGCGGGTCAAACTTCCACCGAGTCCCATTTCGATCACAAGTCACATAACCCAGTTATATTCAAGTTGGATCTCAGGCCACCAAGTTGGCAAGATCTCGTATCTGCCCAGTTTTCCGGGTGCACCTTTGGGTTAGTCCACAAGGCTCCCTGCTGCAATCTACCGCGTAGAAAACCCGAAAAACAACCAATAGCACGGAGTCTTCTCCGGCATTTTGCAATGCAACATCACCGATCCGGACCAACATGTCCGGGTAGGCTTCACACATCATGCCTATGTCCGTTCTCTCTTACGGACTCTAAACAACGGGGACTTCACATATCTACCCGAAGGAACGCCTCCAACTCTCCGCAAACTCGCGAGAGCAGGCTTCCTATGCAAAGAAAGAGAGCTACTCATGCTCAAGATGAGGATCGTTACCCTTGCGTTCCTCTTTGGCGCCATGGAAAAGTAATCGGATGAAAACCACCGCACTAGCGTTGCCTCCGTGGATTCGGAGTCGGCTCGCGATTCGGAGCTCCGAAGCTCCTCCAATGGCGTTATCTAGCTCCTTCTTCCTCCCTTGGCTCTCCTCTCTCTCTAAGGATTTAGAAAGAGAACACTTAATAAAAGTGAGGGTTTTGGAAGCCCAAACCCGGGTATATCCCTTCAGGAACAACCCCCGGCCGTTGGATCTCAAAATAAGGGAACGAACGGCTTTGATTCGGGACTGAAATGCCCAATCTGGACCGAACACGGCCTGGCACACGCCCGTGTCCAGGGCCGTGTGCCTCATTCTCCGTCAAAATCGAATCACCTGGAACCTCACACGGGTATCGAACACGCCCGTGTTCGAGCTGACACGCCCGTGTTCCACCTGACACGGCCGTGTGGCCGGCCGTGTACCCCATGATTTTTCCCCAAAATCAACCCGAGCACTACACCGGTTTTAGGACACGCCCGTGTCCCTACCCGTGTCACCTCAACACGCTTGGACCCCAGGCCGTGTACACGGTCTCGACACTCGACACTTCGTCGAGTGAAGATCGTAGACCTGATGACACGGCCTTGGACACACCCGTGTCCTAGGCCGTGTGCCTTGTCTCGCCGATCGTCGAGAAAATCTCGTCGACTCCCCGGGACGATCGTCGAGACAGGTCGACACGCTCTGCGACACGCCCATGTCGCAGGCCGTGTGCCTTGTCTCGACGCATCGTCGAGCGAATCTCGTCGACTTCGCGGCTAAGTGTCGACACGGGTCGACACGCCCTGCGACACGCCCGTGTCGCAGGCCATGTGCCCAGTCTCGACACAATGTCGAGACCAAAGTGTCGACTTCCCGGCTCAGTGTTGACACAGGCTCGACACGCCCTGGGACACGCCCGTGTCCCAGGCCGTGTGCCTGCAGCCAGAACCCAAACTGGCCCAAAACGTCCCCCTTCGCTCCTTTGAGTTTTGGGGCGTTACAACTCTCCCCCTCTTAAAAGAATTTCGCCCACGAAATTACATAAAGGAAAGACATGTACAAAACCAAAATTTGTACCTGAGCGGAACAACTCCGGATACTCGTCAAGCATAGTCTGCTCTCGCTACCAAGAGAGCTCCTCACGACCGCAATTGTCCCACCGGACCTTGACCATCCTAATCTCTTTATTGCGTAGCCGACTTGACCCCCGAGTCCTCGATCCGCACGGGCTTGACCTTTGTCATTAGCCCACTATCCACCGGCACTTGATCAACCGCGGTCACTTGCGTAGGCTCTTGCACCGCCTTCCGAAGTACCGAAATGTGGAATACATCATGTAAACCACTAAGCTCCACTGAAAGCTTCAACCTATAGGCCGCTTCACCAACTCGCTCCAGAACCTCAAACGGTCCAAGGTATCTTGGGCTTAGCTTTTTCAATCGCCACACCCGCGAGACACCATTGAACGGCTTGATCTTTAAGTATACATAATCGCCCACAGCGAACTCCACGTTCCTGTGCTTGGCATTATAGTACTTTGCTTGCCGGTCCTGAGCGATAAGCAACCTCTCCTGAATGGTTCTCACCAAAGAAGTAGCATCCTCCACTTCCGATCGCTTATACAACTTTGACTCAACCGTTTCTAACCAAGACAACGGCGTGCGACATTTCCTACCATATAGGGCCTCGAAAAGCGCCATCTGAATACTCGCTTGGTAGCTGTTGTTGTATGCGAACTCCACCAAATAAAGGTGGTCTTCCCATTGCTTTCCGAAATCCAAGACACACATGCGGAGCATGTATTCCATGGTTCTATTGACCCTCTCGGTCTGCCCATCCGTTTGCGGATGGAAGGCTGTGCTGAATTTCAGCTTTGTTCCCAACATTTGCTGCACCAGCCTCCAATCATTGGACGTGAACCGCCCATCTCGGTCACTCACGATGCTGCGGGGCACACTATGAAGCCGCACTATGTTATCCACATAAAACTTTGCTAACTTCTCCACTGGATCATCCTTCCTATGCGGAATAAAATGCGACACTTTCGTTAATCGATCAACAACCACCCAAATGGCGTCGTTTCCCTTTTGCGACCTTGGCAAACCGTGCACAAAGTCCATAGAGATGTCGTCGAATTTCCACTCCGGAATAGGCAAGGACTTAAGAAATCCTCCCGGCTTTTGGCACTCCGCCTTCACCACGGCGCAAGTTTGGCACTTCGTTACGTATAGTGCCACATCCTTTTTCAAACCCGGCCACCAAAACAACTTCTTCACATCACGGTACATCTTCGTGCTCCCCGGGTGAATCGAGTACTTGGTATGGTGTGCCTCGTACAACAACTCCACCCGCAAATTGCCCACAATTGGGACGCACAGACGACCGTCTTTCCACAGTAATCCGTCCTCCACGACGTATTGGGGATTTGACCCATCCAAAGCCTCTACCATGAACTGCTTCATATGAGCATCCATATCCAAAGCCTGTCGAATACGATCAGCCAGGTCATATTGGACTTCAGTCCAATTCAGAACTGCTTCAGCACTTGATTGTCTATCCACGCAAACAATCTCCAACACCTCCAACTCTCGCACCAACCGCTTATCATGCACCGATAGCCAATTGGCTTGAGCTGGGGCTCGGCGACTCAACGCGTCCGCAACCGCATTCCCTTTGCCATGCACGTAGTGGATCTTGAATGTATAGTCCCCTAGGAACTCCATCCATCTACGCTGCCGCATATTCAGTTCCTTCTGATCAATAAGATACTTCAGGCTCCTGTGATCGGTGTAGATATCAATCTTCACACCGTACAAATAGTGTCTCCACAGCTTTAAGGCAAAAATCACTGCCGCTAACTCCAAGTCATGGACCGGATAATTCCTCTCATGCACTTTTAGCTATCTCGAGCCATAAGCTATCACGCTTCCGTGCTGCAGTAGCACGCAACCAAAACCGCTGCCCGAAGCATCGCTATATATCTCATAGCCTTCGGTCCCACCGGCGAACTCAGCACAGGCGTCGTGGTCAACCGATACTTCAACTCCTCAAAAGCTCGCGCGCACTCCGGCGTCCAAACGAACTTATGGTCCTTCCTCGTTAAAGTAGTGAGAGGTAACGCTATCCGCGAGAAGTTCTCTATGAAGCACCTATAATAGCTGGCAAGCCCCAAAAAACTCCGGACTTCCGCTACAGTATCAAGCTCAGGCCACTCCCGTATCGCAACAATCTTCGCCGGATCCACAACAATACCCTCTCCACTCACTATATGCCCGAGGAACACCACTGAGGATAGCCAAAACTCGCACTTCGAGAACTTGGCATACAGCTGATTTCTCCTTAGCGTCTCCAACACCAAATGAAGATGCTTGAAGTGATCTTCCTCACTTTGCGAGTACACCAAAATATCGTCGATGAAGACGATCACAAAATGGTCCAAGTACTCCCTGAACGTCTTGTTCATCAAATCCATGAACACTGACGACGCATTAGTCAGCCCAAACGGCATGACCGTAAACTCATAATGCCTGTATCTCGTACTAAACGCTGTCTTCGGGATATCACTCTCCCTTATTCGCAGCTGATAGTACCCAGCCTTGACATCCAACTTCGAGTACACCGTCGACCCGACTAACTGATCAAAGAGATCATCAATTCGTGGGATCGGGTACTTGTTCTTCTCCGTCAGCTTGTTTAACTCTCGATAATCAATACATAGCCTCAAGCTTCCATCCTTCTTCGTAACAAAGAGGACCGGTGCGCTCCAAGGCGAAGAACTCGGGCGCACATACCCTTGCTCCAACAACTCATGCAGTTGAACTTTCAGCTCCGCCATTTCCTTAGGCGCTAGCCGATACGGAGATCGTGACACAGGCTTTGCACCTGACACTAGCTCGATCGTAAAATCTATCTCCCGCTGAGGCGGGGCTCCAGGAAGATCCGTGGGGAACACATCAGGGTATTCCGATACCACTGAAATACAATCCAACGCGGGCTTCGGCTTTGCAAACTCCACTAGTGTAAAGAACAGTTCTGCACCAGCACGAACCGCCTTCACCACCTGAAGAGCAGACATCAATGTCTTGCTCGACCCCTTTAAGCCCGTAAAAGTCGATTCACGACTTGCTGCCACCTTGACTTCCTTGCTACCGTAATCTATATGGGCTTGCTGCTCCGAGAGCCAGTCCATGCCAAATATGACGTCGAACTCCACCAACGGAAGTAAAGATGCCCGCAGGTCAAACTCCTGCTCCCCAATACGAATCTTAACATCGCAGATCCTATCCGCTCGCATCGAACACCCATTGGGCAACAACACATCCAACTTATCCTTCGCCATCGAAGAAGGGACTCCGATGCGTGACATAAATCCTTCGGGCAAGAAGGAGTGTGAAGCTCCCGTATCGAAGAGTGCTCGTGCCGGATTTTCACAAATCAATACAAATCCTAAACAAGCAGTGGTAAGGTAACATATGCATAACAAGTATTTATAGAAATTGACTTACTATAAATTATACCGTACCTGTCACCACATCAGCTTGTTTGATGGCCTCCTGTTGGCCAAGATTGTAGACCCTTGGTTGGGCCGGAGCATAATGGGATGCGGTCGACTCCACCGCCTTTCCCTTCTCTTCATAAGTAGCTCCCGGCCTTCTCTCGGACTTAGGACGTCCGCTCCAACAATCACGGGCAAAATGCCCCGTCTTTCCACATGTAAAACACGCACCCGGGGTCCGACCCGTAGTCGCCCCAGTAGCACCAGAAGGAGCTGGACCCGAAGTCCTATGCTTCTTGAAAGACCTCCGATAGCCAGACTTTGAAGTAGTCGGCACTTTGAATTCAGATTTCTTCTCACCCAAGCTTTACTTTGCTTGTACATTTTTCATGTCCTTCTCCAAGGACCGAGCAGTATTGACCAAGGTTAAGAAACCCTGCGTCATCGGCCCCGAAAGTAGTAGCCTTAACTCATCTCTCAATCCTTCATAGAAGCGATTAGTCTTGCGCTCCTCATCCATGATGGTGGAGCTAGCATATCGACTCAAACAAGTGAACTCATGGAGATATTCATCCACGCTCTTCTCACCCTGAACCAACTTCATAAATTCGTTCTCCATCGAAATCCTCTGAGTAGAAGGGAGGTATCTTGCTAAGAACAATCCCGAGAACTCTTCCATCGGAACGTCTATCAGTTGTCTACCTCTCAAATGATGTAGCTCCAATCCTTCCCACCACATCCTCGCTTCACCGTCCAGAAGGAACGTAGCGATGGTGGTCATCTGCCACTCCTCCATCTCCGTTGCTGTCATGACTCTCTTCACCCTAGAGAGCCAGTCTTCAGCCTGAGATGGGGTTCCCAACCCCGAGAATAACGGAGGGTTAAAGCTCATTACATGCTTAAGCTACCTCTCAGTTGCCCTCCTTGGCACCACCGGTTCCACAACCACTTGCTCAACTCTCCTCGGCTCAGCCTCTTGAAGAGGTTCCTGCTCCATCACAGGAGCGGGCTGCTGCGCTTGCCTTGCAGGCTGCGCATTTATCACGGCCAACACCGCTTCAGCCACCAATCGAATATTCTCAGCCGACAGAGGTGTTGAAGGAGCAACATCCGGTGCACTACTAGCCTCAGAAACTCGGCGTTCTGACGGCCCAACACCACTTCTGGTCACCTATAGTGGTACAAAACACCGTTAAGCGACCAAATAAATTGCAAACAACAATTATAGGAACACGCAGGTTCCTCAAACACGAGTATTTTCATTCCTAAGTGGACATTCATGGGTTCTTTTTACTGTTATTACGATGACGCACACAATGTGCTCACCACCCCTTAAAAAGAATTCGCCCACAAATTCAGTTTAAGCCCAACCAAAACCAGGAGTCTGATACCAAATTGTAACACCCCCTATCCGTCACATAGCATATAGCAGTAGGTCCGGCCGGGGCCCGACGCCATATACTACAGACAGACCGGGTGGTTACTTATGGAAACCATCCAACCAATCTCAACGTCCTACACAGAGCATTCTAGCGGAAGCAGTTTATAAAAGTTGTAACAAAGAACCCAGCATTCAAGCACGAATGTCCACTAATACAAAATAGGAATGTTATACAAAATACCCAAAACAAGCCTTAAGGCCTTACAAAATGTTTCACTTGAATATTACATGTTTTACAAACCTCGGCACGCAGGCCGATCATACATGAATAAAACAGTAAACACTTCCATTTGGGCCTTCGAGGGCCGGCTTCGCAAAAAGGGCTTTAGCCCGCTATTGACCGCTTGGTCCAGCTGCACCTGCAAGCAATAAACCACCGCACAGTGGCAAAACAAGGCAACGGTCAGCAATGCTGACCAAATTATAACGATCCCGCCCCCAACTCGGGGCGGCGATGCTCCTTCCCTGCATTTCATTAGCATAGGCGAGCAATGTATATCAATAGCCATTTCATCACAGATGTTGGCTCGCACGACCACACGCCCCGTGCACTCAGGGCACATTCTCGGTGAACCGGTCGATGTCACGTCAATTAAAGCCATTAACATTCCGGACTCACCACCGCCACTTAGACGGCCAAACCTATGAGCAATTTGTCTTCCTGGCCTGGGTCACGACAATTTAAGCCATTGACCGCCGAAGACCCTAATCTATGCCAACGGTAAGTGCCACGTGCCTTTAGGTCTCTTTAACTGAACGACATAGAACGGGTACGGTTCCATCTAACCCGTGCTCACATCGCAACGACAATTTAAGCCATTTGCGGGGGTCAAACTTCCACCGAGTCCCATTTCCATCACAAGTCACATAACCCAGTTATGTTCAAGTTGGCTCTCAGGCCACCAAGTTGGCAAGATCTCGTATCCGCCCAGTTTTCCGGGTGCACCTTTGGGTTAGTCCCCAAGGCTCCCTACTGCAATCTACCGCGTAGAAAACCCGAAAAACAACCAATAGCACGGAGTCTTCTCCGGCATTATGCAATGCAACATCACCGATCTGGACCAACATGTCCGGGTATGCTTCACACATCATGCCTATGTCCGTTCTCGCTTACGGACTCTAAACAACGGGGACTTCACATATCTACCCGAAGGAACGCCTCCAACTCTCCGCAAACTCGCGAGAGCGGGCTTCATATACAAAGAAATAGAGCTACTCATGCTCAAGATGAGGATCATTACCCATGTGTTCCTCTTTGGCGGCATGGAAAAGTAATCAGATGAAAACCTCCGCACTAGCGTTGCCTCTGTGGATCCGGAGTCGGCTCACGATTCGGAGCTCCGAAGCTCCTCCAATGGCGGGATCTAGCTCCTTCTTCCTCCCTTGGCTCTCCTCTCTCTCTAAGGATTTAGAAAGAGAACACTTAAGAAAAGTGAGGGTTTTTGGAAGCCCAAACCCGGGTATATCCCTTCAGTAATAACCCCCAGCCGTTGGATCTCAAAATAAGGAAACGAACGGCTTTGATTCGGGACTGAAATGCCCAATCTGGACCGAACACGGTCTGGCACACGCCCGTGTCCAGGGCCGTGTGCCTCATTCGCCGTCAAAATAGAATCACCTGGAACCTCACACGGGTATCGAACACGCACGTGTTCGAGCTGACACGCCCGTGTTCCACCTGACACGGCCGTGTAGCCGGCCGTGTACCCCATGATTTTTCCCCAAAATCAACCCGAGCACTGCACGGGTTCTAGGACACGCCCGTGTCCCTACCCGTGTCACCTCAACACGCCTGGACCCCAGGCCGTGTACACGGTCTCGACACTCGACACTTCGTCGAGTGAAGATCGTCGACCTGATGACACGGCCTTGGAAACGCCCGTGTCCTAGGCCGTGTGCCTTGTCTCGCCGATCGTCGAGAAAATCTCGTCGACTCCCCGGGACGATCGTCGAGACAGGTCGACACGCCCTGCGACACGCCCGTGTCGCAGGCCGTGTGCCTTGTCTCGACGCATCGTCGAGCGAATCTCGTCGACTTCGCGGCTAAGTGTCGACACGGGTCGACACGCCCTGCGACATGCCCGTGTCGCAGGCCGTGTGCCCTGTCTCGACACAATGTCGAGACCAAAGTGTCGACTTCCTGGCTCAGTGTCGACACAGGCTCGACACGCCCGGGGTCACGCCCGTGTCCCAGGCCGTGTGCCTGCAGCCAGAACACAAACTGGCCCAAAACGTCCCCCTTCGCTCCTTTGAGTTTCGGGGCGTTACACGGATCCACTGGTGTCGCACCGAATGGGGCTGCAACCTTCTTCCTTGGATTCGCATCGAAGGAAGTCACGTCGGAGTCACACCGACGTAGGTTGGAGGGATTAAGGGTGGCCGGCGGCTTCACACCACGTGCGGCGGGTAGGGAGAATCCCCTTGGCCGAAACTCTAAAAGAGGGTTAGGTTTTTTTTTGTTCTCTTCTTCACATTCTGATAAAAGGGGCTCCTTATATAGGAGTTACAAAAACACATCTAACCTTCCAAGATGGAGATGAAATCTCATCCATCCGGGCAGCTAAATACACACCAAATGTTTTGTTAAAATGTAGGAAATAAATGCTACAAAGTCCCTAAATGAATATAAATTTATTAAACAAGCTTGGAATAATTTTATATTCTCACATATAAAAATAAAAGTAATTAGAGCATGAAATTTTAATTAAAATAGTCTTCAAGTGGTCTTAGCTCGCCGCGGGCGGAGGTTGTAGCGTTGTCTTCCGTTAGCGTCGTCATGGCTCCGGAGGTCTTTATGTTGTAGTGCCTCGACAACTGGATTGTCATCAAGTGGAGGTAGCGGGGCGGCGGCATCAGTAACATCTTTCTCGAGAGCTCAACATTTTCTCGAGAACTCCACGTATTCGACGCAAACCCTGGAGCTACCGCCGCATGTTAACTAGCTACCGTCGTGCGGTAACTAGCTATCGTCTAGCGATAACCCCCTGAGAAGCATCTTCCGCCTTAGGGAATTTGGGGCATTACAAATCGTCCCCACTTCAAGAAATTTCATCCTAAAATTTGACGTTACGCTAAACTTATAAAAAGTAAATTGTGCATCTGATTACCATAGAGAAATTGCTCAGGGAACTCCTCCCTCTTAGTTTGCTCGCGCTCCCAAGACAGCTACTCTTGGCCAAAGTTGTCCCAAAGGACCCTGACCATTCTAATGGACTTGTTCCGCAGCTGCTTGACCTCTACGTCCTTGATCCGAATGGGCCTAACCTTTGTCGTCAATCCACTATTGACCAACACTTGATTCACATCAACCACATGAGTAGGCTCTTGAATAGCCTTCCGCAGTACGGAGATGTGAAATAAATCATGCAAATCACTTAACTCCACCAAAAGTGCCAAACAACAGGTGGCTTCACCAATCCGCTCCAAGATCTCAAAAGGCCCAACATACCTCGGACTAAGCTTATTTAAGCGTCGAATCCTTGATACGCCCTTTAAAGGTTTTATCTTGAGAAACACACAATCGCCCACAGCAAAATCCACGTTCTGGTGCTTTGCATTGTAGTACATGGCCTTCCTATCTTGAGCAATCAATAGCCGTTTTAGAAACAACTGTATCATTGAAGTAGCATCTTCAACGTCTCTTTGCTTGTACAACTTCGTTTCTCTCGTTTCTACCCAAGCCAATGGCTTACGACACCTTCTTCCGTATAGGGGCTCAAAAGGAGCCATCTGAATACTATCTTGGGAGATGTTATTATACGCGAACTCAACCATAAAAAGGTGGTCCTCCCAACTTTTCCCAAAATCCAATGCACAAAAATGAATCATATATTCCATCATCTTGTTCGACCTTTCAGTCTGACCATCTGTATGTCGGTGAAAAGCTGTCCTGAACCTCAGTTTGGTCCTCAACATTTGACGAACCAACCTCTAGTCATTGGATATGAAGCGCCCATCTCGGCCACTCATGATACTACATGGCATGCCATGAAGTCGTACAATGTTTTTTGCATACAACTTGCTAGTTTCTCAACCGAATATTCCTTCCTATTTGGGATGAAATGTGAGACTTTTGTCATACAATATACCGCCACCCAGATGACATCATCTCCATTTTTGCGATCTCGGCAAACCATGCACGAAATCCACGGAAATATCGTTGAACATTCACTCAATTATAGGGAAACATTCAAAAAATCCTTCGAGCTTTTACCACCCTGCCTTTACAAAGGCGCACATTTGACACTTCACCACATAAAGTGCTATCTTTCTTCAGTCCTGGCCACCATAACAACTTTTTCATAACTTTATACAACCTTGAGCTCCCTGGGTAAACCGAGTACTTAGTATGAGTAAACTCGTACATAAATTACTCCCATCGTTTGCCCATACTTGGGAACCACAAACAATTGTCTTTCCACAATAACACATCATCCATAGTAAATTGTCCATTTGACCCATCCAAAGCCTCATCCATGAACCTCTTCATGTTGTCTTCCAACTCCAAAGCCTGCCGAATCCTATCAGCTAGGGCAAACAACACTTCAACCCAGCTCAACCGTGCTTCAGCACCAGACATCTTATCAACACAAAAATCTTTAAGGGCTTTAAATTTCGAACGAGACGCTCAACATGCATCGTTAACCAATTGGCCTGCACGGTAGCTCTGTGACTTAAAGCATCCGTAACCGCATTACCTTTCCAAGGTACATAGTATATCTTGAAGGTGTAGTCCCCATGGAACTCTGTCCACCTTAGTTAATGCATATTCAAGTCCTTTTGATCTGATAGGTACTTCATGCTCTTATGGTCTGTGTAAAAGTAGACCTTCACACCATATAGGCAGTGCATGCAAAGCTTCAGCACGAATATCATGGCCTGCAATCCCCAATTCATGGACCAGATAATTCCTCTCATGCACCAAGTTGGCGCGAACCATATGCTATTACTCTCCTGTGCTGTAACAAAACACAGCATAAGTCGCTAACGAAACGTCATTGTATAAGCTTAAATCCTTCTGCACCACATGGTTAACACAGGACAGGCATCGTGGTCAGACGACTTTTCAGTTCGTAGAAAGATGAGAACATGCTGGTGACCAAACAATTTATGATCCTTCCTCGTCTGGGTCGTGAGAGCCAACGCTATCCGCGAGAAGTTCCGTACGAATCGCTTGTAGTAGCCAACAAGCCCCAGGAAACCCCGGACATCCGCCACATAAGACAAAACAGGCTAGTCACGTATTGTAGCAACCTTTGCTAGATCCACGCGATACCTTAACAATGAACATATGACCATTGATTGCTATTGAAGATAGCCAAAACTCACACTCAAAAAATTTGGCATACTCTGATTACTTCTCAAGGTATCCAAAACAATATGCAAGTGTTTCACATGATCATCCTCGGATTGGGAGTACACTATGATATCATAGATGAACACAGTCATGAACCGATCCAAATTCTCCGTAAACATCCTATTTATTAGATCCATAACCACCGATGGCGCATTTGTCACCCGAAAGGCATGACAATGAACTCATAATGGCCATAACGTGTACTGATCGCCGTATTGGGAACATCTCTCTCACTGATTCTTGGTTGAAAGTAACCAGACTTCAAATCCAGCTTCGAATACACAGTCGATCCAAATTAACTGATTGAACAAATCATCGATCCTCTGAATCGGGTACTTATTCTTCTCTCTTAGCTTATTGAGTTCCCGATAATCGATACACAGTCGCAGAGTATCATCCATCTTTAAGAAGAGGACCGGGGCACTCTAAGATGAGGAACTTGGACGCGCATACCCCGGATCTATCGATACTTGAAGCTGCTCATTCAACTCAGCACTTCTCTTGGTGCTAAGCGGTAAGGAGATTGTGATATGGGCTTGGCACCAATAACCAACTCAATGGTGAACTCAATCTTTCTCTCTCAGGTGGAGCTTTAGGGAGATCTTGGGGTTCATGTCAGCAAATTTCGACACCACCAAAACACCGACCAACCCAGGCTTGGGGTTCTTAGTCCCTAGTAGAGTTAATAACAACTCCCCCACCCAAGAACTGCTAACTTAGTCTCGCAACATGTGGGTTTTACCCAAGTGTGACCTCACATAGGGTTGTAGACAACCTATGCATGCTGCTACGAGAGTCAGTCCATGCATAAGATCAAACCACATATGATCTTTAAAGACAATGTTTCTGTTTGGTTTGAATACCCACAATCAGGAAGTACTAGGATGATCCACATGAAAACCTTGGGTGCTAAGGCGTGAGAAGTCCTGTAATGAATAATACTCTCAACCAGCAAGAGTGGGATAATGTCCACATACACAAATCACAAGCAAGTAACTAATCATGTCATAGGTATAAAAGCTATAAGCTAAACCATACCTGTCATCGTGTAACTTTACTTATGGTCTTCTGCCTTTTCCTTTATCTTCGAAAACCTAACCCAACATTCACGGGCTATATGTCCCGGTTTGCCACAAATATAATAGTGGATTGGGCCTCCTCACCCAAAGGTTGCTCCAGACCCAGCCTTCTTTGCCACTGCAGTACCATGCCGACATCTTATGACAATATGCCATGTCTTTCCACACATATAACAAGTAAGTGGGACTCGCCGTGCAGCTTCTCCTGACTTAGATTTCTTTTCTGTGGGGCATCAGCACGATAATCGCGGGTAAGGAGTCCTAACTTGCCATAAGTATGGAAAGCATCAGGAGCTTGAACGGTAGAGGTTCTAGACCTTTTATACCACCTCCAGTGGTATTCAGACTTTGCGGAATTTGCAGAGTTCGGTACCCTGCACACAAGTGTCTGGTGGACTTTTCCCAAATCTACTTCCAATGATCTATCTGATTCCACCAATGCTCGGAATTCCAATAACTTCATTACAACCAATAGAGGTCGTAAATCATCACGCAGACTATTATAAAACATATTTACCATAGTCTGCTCGTCCTCCAACTCAAACACTGAGTAGCGCCATATCATGACAAACGCATGCAAATAATCGTCAACAGAGCGCGTCCCTTGCGCCAAAAGCATGTTTAACTGCTGATCTAATGATATTCTAATTTCCACTTACTTCAGAGCACCAACCCACATTGAAGACATCCCAGGGATAGGGGGTTGCACAAGCCTTCTATGTTGGGCATTGATCATAGCGAACAATACTTTCACTACCATTCGTATGGTTTCCGTAGAAGGAGGGGTCCTAGGTACGTCGTTAAGAGCACTTCTCCATACTGTGTGCTGAAATTGTGACTGCACTGCACCACTCCTAATCATCTATAATCGACAAACACTCAATTAGGTGACAAACAATTGCCAAAAAGCAATCACAAGAGCACGTAGGTTCCTTAAACATGTGTATTTTCACTCCTAAGTGGACATTTATGAGTTCTTTTCATGTTATAATGATGACGCACATGATTATGCTCACCACACCTTAAAAAGAATTTGTCCACGAATTCTCCTAAGAAAGTCCGACACCGTAATCTGATACCAAATTGTAACGCCCCCATCCGTCGCATGGGATATAATAAAAGGTCCGGTCGGGGCCCCACGCTATATTCCACGGACAGTCAACGAAGTTACATATTAATACCAAAACACTATGAAACCATATCGAAACATAACAAAGAGAATTCTAGTAGAAGCTCTTAAATATGTTAGAAGAACCCATCATAGTACATGAATGTCCACTATAGCCCAAAGTAGGAATGAAAGAACAAATACACATACAGTCATGGCTTTATTACCTTACAATGTTATCTTAAACAATAAGTTTTTTAGAAACTTTGGCACGCAGGCCGACCATATATGAAAATAGTAAAAGTAAACATTTCGCAATGTCCATCAGGGCTCACCTGTTCATGCAAGAACAATCCGCCGAACTATGGCAAAATAAGTCAACGGTCAGCAAAAGCTGAGCAAATTATAACGACCCCACCCCTTACTCGGGGCAGCGGTGCTCCTTCCCTGCAGTGTATTAGCAAAACCAAACATAGTAATGAAAGTGCAATTTAAGCACACTTCACCATAGGTGCAGGCACGAACGGTCACACACCCTGTACTCTCAGGGCACATTCTCGGTGTCCGGAAAAAAACCAGGGACGACAACAAACATGAGCATTTTAGTGGTCTTTACGGCCTGCACAAGGCATAATACCCGTAACTATGCCAGCGACAGGTAACACTACTCACAGATGCACTACATTGCTACTAGGTAGGTTTGGCCCTTTCCCGTTGCTCACATCGCCGGGCAAAAACTACCACGACGCGGGTCGGCCTTCCAATTCCCATTTCCCCAGACAATACATAACCGAGTTATGATATACCGATGGTTCGCAGACCACCTGGCTGGGCTCCCAGATCTCTTTGCCCGACATCATAGGCCCTAGGTCTACACGACGTAGGCCATAAACAAAGCTCCCAAGCAGCTACCACATGCCAAATCACTACCGTCGCGCGCTATGTGTCAAAAATGCGATTATGCCCAGGTTTCCTGGTGCTCCTTGGAGTTAGTCCACAAGGTTCCCTGTTACAATTTACTGTGTAGAAACCCAGAAAACAAACATCAAAGAGACTTCTCCGGCCAATACAAGCATAATGAAAGACATCACCAGTCCAGACCAACCAGTCTAGATAGGATTCACACAGCATGCCTATGTTCGTACTTCGATTCCAAACACCATACGCAAAACTACGGGGATATAACATAACTACCCGAAGGAAAACTTCACGCTCACAGTACTCTTGCGGGAGAGGGATTCCTATGCACAAGGAAGAGGACGTCACATGTCCAAGGTGAGAATCGTTACCCTTTGCATTTTCTTTGGTCCCATGCCAAAGATCTCGACGGATGAATGCGACCACAATGATCTTGCCACCACATATCCGAACTTGTCTTGCTAATAGGAGCTTTAGAACTCCAACGACGGTGAGATTTACCCTCTAGTGCCGCTACTCCTCCTTTAGGAAAATCAGGCCAACTCCTAATCCAGAAGAAAATGAAGTGAAAGCGGCCAAGCCAGGCATATTAATAAATCTACCGCCGCGTGGTAACTTGCTACCGCCTTGGGGTATCTTAATTCAATGCCTCGTTTCGAACACAACCTCCCAAACCCTCCAATCACAGGCCGACACGTGGCCACGTCATTTCGAACACGCTACCACCGCGCGATAAGATGCTAAGGCCACACGATAGAGAGGCAGTTACGACATGACACCAGTCACTATTGTCAAGTGCTAACTTCTACCGCCACGCGGTAGGATCCCAACAACCAAATCAATTAATTTGGCTCAGCTATCGCTAGCGGTAACACTATCATCGGGCAATATCTTCCCGATGGTTCTGTCAGATTAATTCCCCCATGCTATCGCAATGCGGTAACAACTTTCCACCGATTAGTAACATCTTAATCGAGATCCCGACATTTTCTCAAGAACTCCACATGTTCGACGAAAACCCTGGAGCTACCGTCGCGCGGTAACTAGCAATCGCCGAGCGATAACCCCCTGAGAAGCATCTTCCGCCTTAGGGAATTTGGGGCGTTATAGAGGGAACCATCACCGACTTGTTTCACCCATCCATCGAGGAGGGGGAGCTGATGGTGGTGGACCAACACCCCTCGTGGATGGATCCTTTTGCAACTTTCTTATCCATAGGGGAGTTCTCGGGGGGGGGGCATGGATTAGAAGTGATTCATGCATAAGTCGGCATACTACCTCATGTGCGATGGGCAGTTGTATCAGAAGACCCTCTCAGGGTTGTTGACACGTTGCGTGGCTGACAGGGAAGTCTAGAGGATCGTGGAAGTAGTCAATTCCGGAGAGTGCAGGAGTCACTGGGGGAGCAAGAACTTGGAAGGAAGGATAGTCATGCAAGGGTATTTCTAGCCAACACTGGGTCAGGATGCCGCTGAATTCACGAAGAAATTCCACAAGTGCCCCTTGTTTGCCCCTCTCTAGCTACTGCCAGCTCTACGGCTCAGAAGCATCATGGAACCCTCGCCCTTCGACATCTGGGGAATAGACATGGTAGGACCCTTCCCTCAGTCCAGTGGGCAAAGAAGGTTCTTGATGGACATGATCAATTATTTTTCTAAGTGGTTGGAGATAAAGGCACTAGCCAAGGTGACCTCCCAGGTAATCATGAATTTTGTATGGGGAGAAATCATCTGGCGACAAGGATTCCCCCAGGCTATTTTCACAGAAAATAAGCCAAATTTGGTAGTGATGAGTTCATCAGTTTCTAAGTGCAACTTCGTATTGACCTCAGGTTCGCGTCAGTCCATTATCCTAGGAGCTACAAGCCGCTGAAGGTGGCAAACAAGATTATCATGAACGCCCTTAAGAAGAAGGTGGATAACTTGAAGTGGAGTAGGGTGTAGTATCTCCCCTCAGTCCTATGTGCCCTTAGGACCACTCCCAACACAGCCACCGGGGAGACCCCGTTCAAGCTCTCCCACTGCTATGAAGTCGTGCTCCCCATAGAATATGATGTGCGGACACCGTAGGTGCTGGCAGTATTGGAAGGAAGGGAAGAATGGAGAACTGAGAATAAGGATAATCTTCAGCTCTCCCTCGATGTGGTGGAGGAGTTAGGCGACTTGTCAGCTATCCAATAAGAGGAGGTCAAGCGGCGAATGGCCAAGTATTTTGACAAGCATGTCAGAATCAAGCAGTTTGCAAAAGGGAACTTGGTCCTTGTTAACCCAAAAATCGGCGATCCCTCCAAAGGTAGCCCACTTGCTAGTCGCGGCCTGCACCAGTTTCCCCCTGTAGGTCTCGACCGGTCCTCCAAGGATTGGCGGGCATACTTCTCTGTCCCTCAGGCCGAGCGATAAGGGAGGTATCCCCAGCCTGACCTCCTAGGTCGTAGTAGCCACTTGTTCTGCAGGGGCTGCGAACTGATGCCTCAGTCCGCCCCTACAGGCTGCGCGGCTAGGTCAACTAACCGTACAGTTGTTCTCTCTACTCCGACAGGTGCGGACCATCCAACTATGTCGCAGACTCCCCATTGCTATTCACACAGATAACCAGGTGGCAGCATACTCGGCAAGAGTCACGGTCTTCACCATCCCACCTACAGGTAGCATAGCAACAAGGCAAACCGCCTCATTGCCAGGCTTTCTCCAGCAAGGTCTCCCAATATAGGCCGACAACTGCTCATATCGCCGAGGCAACTAGCCTGCCCCTCCAACAGAGCGCTTCATCAACGAGGGGCAACCTATGTGTTAGAAAGTAGAGAAAGGAAGCGAAAAGAAGAGAACAAGCCGAATAAACTTTTGAATAATCGAAATTTTATTATCCAAAAATGATAACTATTACAAAGGTATGCCCTCCCTTATATAGAATGGAGGAGAGAAGAGAGAATACAAATAAGAGATGTGGGACTAAAATTTACAAGCTAAGCGGACTGTACAAAGTAAACCGCACAGGCCGCGCGGTTAGACAGAAGCACTAACCGCACGGCTTACAATAAGAGATGCAGAGAGGTCGCCTGTGAAGATTGCTTAGACCGCGCGGTTTACAAGTCGCCGAGTCAAACCGCCAGACCGCGCGGTCTCTAACCCGCCAAGACAGACCGCCCGGTCTCCAACTTCAACACTCCCCCTCAAGCTGGAGCATATATATCAATCATGCCCAGCTTGTCGCAAACATGCAGAAACGAGGCGGAGACTGGCTTGGTGAAGATGTCGGCTAGCTCTTTATCAGATGTGACAAACGGAGTGCAAATCTGTTCTTTTAAAATCTCTTCACGAATGAAATGGCAGTCAACCTCAATGTGCTTTGTTCTTTCATGGAATACCGGATTTTTGGAGATGTATATGGCGACCTTGTTATCACAGAACATAGGTAGAGGATGGTTGTACACCTCTCCTAAATCTAGCATGAGAGCCCGCAACCATTTCAACTCACAAGTGGTTGACGCCATACTGCGATACTCAGCTTCAGCACTGGACCTGGAGACAACAGACTGCTTTTTACTCTTCCAGCTCACCAGATTTCCCCCAATAAAGGTGCAAAAACCTGAGGTAGACTTGCGATCCCCTTTGTCATCAGCATAACTTGCATCTGAGTAGGCTTCAATCCTCAGATGACCATTCTTCTGAAACAGTAATCCTTTCCCAGGCGCTGCTTTGACATACTCCAAGATCCGCAAGGCGGACTGAAGATGACAATCCCTGGGCGCTTGCATGAATTGACTCACCTTGCCCACAGCATAAGAAATGTCGGGTCTGGTCACTGTGAGATATATGAGCTTACCAACCAGACGCCTGTATCGCGAACTATCTGAAAGAAGAGGCGAATCATCTGTCCAAGTTTTGTCCTCCCCAATAGCCATGGGACATCGGGCAGGTTTAGCTCCAGTCAATCCTGCCTCTTTTAAAAGATCAAGGGCATACTTACGCTGAGAGAGAACTAAGGAGTCGGGCTTCCGAGAGAGTTCGATCCCCAGAAAGTACTTTGGAGAGCCCATATCTTTAGTGATCAGATGTTGGCGAAGATGTAGCTTTGTCAGGGCTACCCCTTCCTGGTCATCGCCAGTGAGAAGAATATCATCGACGTATACAGCAAGAACAACCAGCCCAGAAGGAGTTTTGCGAATAAAGAGAGAGTGATCAGCAGAGCTTCACACAAAACCAACAGCCGCCACAATACCGCTGAACTTGTCAAACCAAGCTCGAGGACTCTGCTTGAGGCCATAAATTGCCTTCTGCAGCCGGCATACTCGTGTCTCCCCCTGAGCAACATACCCAGGAGGTTGCTCCATGTAAACGGCCTCGTGAAGATCACCATAAAGGAAGGCATTCTTGACGTCCAGCTGAGAAATTGGCCAATCCCGATTGACGGCCACAGAGAGAAGAACCCGGATTGTGCTGAGACGAGCCACAGGGGAGAAGGTGTCAAAGTAATCAACCCCATAGGTCTGAGTAAAGCCCTTAGCCACAAGGCGAGCCTTATACCGATCCACAGTGCCGTCTGGGCTAAATTTGACCACAAAGACCCAGCGACAGCCAACAACATCAGTGCCAAAGGGAGGAGGAACAAGAGTCCAGGTACCCCGCTCAGTGAGGGTCGCCATTTCCTCATCCATGGCCATCTTCCAGTGAGGAATAGCAAGGGCCTCCTGATAGGAGCGGGGTGTGGCAGTGGCAGAGATAGCCAGTGCAAAGGCCCTGCGAGAAGGAGTAAGACGATCATAGGAAACAACAGCAGCAAGGGGGTGTAAGGTGCACGTCCGCACCCCTTTGCGAAGAGCTATAGGAAGATCCAGGTCAGCCGGGCCCGCGGCATCCGGAGCATCCGTGGTAGAGAAAGCTGGCCCGGGAGAAGAGAGCGACGGCAGCGGAGAGGAGGGAGAGGGTGGTGGAGAAGGGAGAGAGAGAGGTGGAGGAAGAGGAGGGGGTGGAGACGGTGTAGTGGTGGAGAGTGTAGGAGGAGACGAGGGAACGAAGGGAATGGCAGGAGAATCAGAAGCTGGGAGAAGAGGAGAAGAGGCATCCGAGAAGTAGGAGGTATTCTCGAAGAAGGTGACGTCAGCAGAGACGAACTGCTTACGAAGGACGGGATCAAAACAACAGTAGCCTTTCTGAGTGGTGGAATACCCCAGAAAGACACATTTGGTGGAGCGAGGGGAGAGCTTATCACGGGTGGCAGAAGGGGCATGCACAAAGGCAGTGCATCCAAAGATTTGGAGAGGGAGATGAAACGGCTCCTTGCCCGGATACAAAATGGAGAACGGGGTTTGGCCATGGAGAACCGTGGAGGGAATGCGATTGATGAGGTAGCAGGCAAGGAGAACAGCATAGCCCCAATAGGAGCGAGGAACATGCATCTGGGTCATCAAGGTGCGAGCGACATCGAGCAGGTGTCGGTTTTTGCGTTCGGCTACACCATTTTGTTGTGAAGAATAGACACAACTAGTTTGATGAAGAATCCCATTTTGCATGCAGAATGTAGAGAAGTCACGACTGAGATATTCTGCGGCATTATCAGACCGAAAAACTTTGATAGAAACATCAAACTGAGTTTTGATCATGAGATAGAAGGATGTCCATACAGAGAATAATTCGGAGCGATCTTTTAACAGATACACCCACGTACAGCGAGAGAAATCATCAATGAACGTGACAAAATAGGAACTACCCCGACCAATGGTAAGAGTAGGAGAAGGACCCCAGATGTCGGAGTGGATAAGATCAAACGGATGGGTAGAGCTACGAACGTGCTTTGGAGGGAAGGAGGAGCGGTGATGCTTGCCAAGCTGACAGGCCTCACAGTTGAGCGGAGGACTTTGAGGAGGAAGGTGGGGCAGAAGTTGACGAAGAAGACGGGGAGGAGCATGACCAAGGCGGAGATGCCATTGGAGAAGATCTGTGGAGGTGGAGGAGAAGGTGGAAAAAGCAGAAATGTTGTCGAGGAAGTATAAGCCGCCACTCTCAGTCCCAGTAGCAATCGTCCGTTGGGAGTCCGGATCCTGAAAAGAGCAAGAAGTAGAAGTAAATGTGACGGAACACTGTAATTGCTTGCAAAGAGATGTAACAGATAATAAGTTGCACGGGAACTGGGGCACATATAGAGTATCCGCCAAGTGAAGAGACGGGGTGACATGAACTATCCCTGTGCCATGAACAGATGATGAAGAGCCGTCAGCGAGAGTAACTGGGGGCAAGCGAGCATGTTTTTCTAGGAGAGAGAAACACGGGAGATGGCCGGTCATATGATTCGTAGCACCAGTGTCGATCAGCCATTTGCCCTGAGTAACAACGTGTGCACGACCAGAAGACGTGACAACCGAGGCGAAAGCCATGAAGGGAGGAAGAAGAAACTGCAGCGGTCTCGGTGACAGCACACCAGCGGCACGAAGGGCCACGACCAAGGTGCAGAGCACAAGCCGCGCGACTAAACCAGGAGGTCGCGGCGACTAACAAGAGAAGCGGCTAAGAGCGAAGAGGCGGAGAGGCCGCTCAAACAAGGAAGAATCCGCGTGAAACCGCGGCGGGAACAAAAGGGAAGAAGCTGCTTGAACACGAGCGGCTAGGATCCAGATCAAGGCACAGCGGGGAAGAAGTCGCGCGGACTGCAAAGGGCCGGGCGAACAGAAGAGAGGAGAAGAGCAGGTGACCGCGACCAAGATGCGGGTAAGAAAGGGACAACCCGCACGGTCAGGCAGATCACAGCAGTTGCGAGAATGCGGTCAAGGGCACAGCGGGGAAGAGGTCGCGCGGACTGAAAAGGCCGAGCGAACAGAAGAGAGGAGAAGAGCAGGTGACCGCGACCAAGATGCGGGTAAGAAAGGAACAACCCGCACGGTCAGGCAGATCACAGCAGCAAACCGCGAGTGCAGAGACAACACACGCGGACAGAGACAGACCGCAGCGACTAGGAAGTCGGAGCGGCAGGAAAGAGCAAGGAGCGCGGCGACACGGAAACAGGTCGCTGCGACAAAGAGCAGGAGGAGAAGAGAAATAAGAAGAGCAAGCCGCGCAAACAGGCAGCGGACAGAAACAAGCCGCGCGGATAGAGACAAACCGCGCGGACAGAGGAGAAGGCAAGCCGCGAACAAGCCGCAGAACGCGGAAGACAAGCCGCGAACAACAGAGAGCGCACAGAATCAGGAGGAAAAGACCGTGTCCTCTGATACCATGTTAGAAAGTAGAGAAAGGAAGCGAAAAGAAGAGAACAAGCCGAATAAACTTTTGAATAATCGAAATTTTATTATCCAAAAATGATAACTATTACAAAGGTATGCCCTCCCTTATATAGAATGGAGGAGAGAAGAGAGAATACAAATAAGAGATGTGGGACTAAAATTTACAAGCTAAGCGGACTGTACAAAGTAAACCGCACAGGCCGCGCGGTTAGACAGAAGCACTAACCGCACGGCTTACAATAAGAGATGCAGAGAGGTCGCCTGTGAAGATTGCTTAGACCGCGCGGTTTACAAGTCGCCGAGTCAAACCGCCAGACCGCGCGGTCTCTAACCCGCCAAGACAGACCGCCCGGTCTCCAACTTCAACACTATGCGACCTGCTCCCTCAGCCTGCGGACTCGACCAAAGTCTGCCAGGTCACCCAGAAAATGGCGACCTGCCTCCAGGTCGCCGAGAAGATGACGACCTGCCGCCAGGTCGCACAAAAGATGACGACCTACCGCCAGGTCGCCCAGAAGATGGCGACCTGCCTCCAGGTAGCCCAGAAGATGACTTCCTGCCTCCAAGTCGCCCAGAGGATGACGACCTGCCTCCTCAGCCTTCCAACAGTAGGTCAGCTCCAGAAGAGAAGTCCCTAACCGCGCGGCATAGTGCGCACTCGGCGAACTCCAAGCTTTACTCGCACAAATCACCGATTCACTAGGGGTGATGTTACCAAAAGTCATTACATCCTCATTCCTATAAATAGCACCCAAACCTGTCATTAATGGGAAACCGATAAGATGGCCATGAGGGGGAAACTTGGATGCGGCTACAACGTCCCCGTCCGTCACCATTTCAGCAGGCTGACAGTTAGTCCGCGCGGACTCCGCAAGCAGCTCGCGCAGCCTGGCCGGCCATTTCATCCCTAGCTTTAGGCTCTCCTCTCTCCTTTGTCCTTTGTTATATTTTTCCCCTTATTTTCCTTTCCATGAAAGAGAACTTAAGCTCAGCTATAATATAGGTTTTTATATAAAGGGAAAACCTGCCGCAAGATTGACATTTAAGCTGCGGCGGGCGAAGTCTGCTATTGCCGCTGCTGGCAGCCCTCTTTTCTTCTCTTTCTCTCTATCTTCATGTGCTACTCAGAGTAACCAGCTGCTCAACAGTCTCTCTTTCCATCTGCTCATTCCCCCCGTGAGATTCAAACACCCGTTAACTGGGCGGTGGCATTCATGAATCAATAGTTAACACGCGACCTTCAGATCCAGAGCGGTTGATGAACAGCAGTTGCAATGAAGACATGAGAATTGAGTTCTGAATACACTTTTAATCATTCTGAAGTGCCCATCTCAAATAGCGACTATGATCTCCTACTATCTAAGGAGGAATTCACATCTTTCATCGGAGGCTTCATAAGGTAAACATGAAAGCTTATCCCCATATACCTGACGGACTAACATCTTTCACATGCAAAGAGCTAGTTCCTTCTACTTTTTTACATCGAATTCGACATGAAGTAGCTACAAATGATTTCAAATAACCTCGTCTACCGATCTACTCTGGCCTATGTGATCCAATTCATCATTTGCAAGCTTTTGAATCAATTACAATGTTGAAAGAGATATCTGATGGTTTCAAATGCAAGCTACTTGTCATATCTTTTGGTGATCAAGTGTTGGAATGGTTCTACCATTTACCGCCTCAATCAATTACTTTATTTAACGACCTTCAAAGAGAACTCCTCTTAAGGTTTGGAACTTTAAGGAAGAGAAAGAAAGATGCAGCAGCTCTTTTTCAAATCAAGCACGATGACAACGAGTCTAATGCTCATTTCATTGATCAATTCCAGAAGGAAACTCTTGGTATTGTTAATGTACATCAAGACTTTTACAAATATGCTTTCATAAGCGGACTCCGGTAAGGTACTCTTAAATTAAAAGTCACTACAAAAATGCCCGACACCTATTGGGATCTTATTGAAAAAGCAAATTGGTTCATAGCAGCAGAAGCAATGAACCCCAATTATATAGCTCATCTAAATCAGAAATCTCAAGCACAAGGTTATGATCGTGGGAATTCATCTATATCTCAAACAAAGCATTCAGAATCAAGCCTTGATAACTTTGATACGTCAATTCGGACTTATGACAATGAGCCTCATGCTTCTCATCAATACGAGCAAGCTGGATCAAAAAGAAAGTATACAAGTTTAACTATCACTATGGAAGAAGTTCTTCAAATCATCAAGCAGGAGCTAGACTTTACAAAGCCTTTCCTCCTACGTCTTGGTCGAAGTTGTCACAAGCATTTATTCTATCAATACCACATGTGTGTGGGTCATGATATAGAGAATTGACGAGCACGTCGTTAGCTCGTAGAGAAATTGCTGAAGAATGCAACTTGCAGGAATATATTGCCTAAGAGTATCATTATAAAATTTACTTTTACAACGCCAAGAGCATTTATTGCTTCAATAGCTTGCTTGATCGTCTATTTTGGAAACATTCGACAATTAAACCCACACTTCATGGACGCCATATTTCCAAAGAGGCAATCAAACTAGCTTTCTAACAGTCAAGGAAACGTGTGGAAATTAAACACACTCTATGTGGTAGCCTTATTTCCATTTTGGCATCATAGCCACTCCTCGTGGTGGCCTTTTTTAGAGCAATCAAACCCACTTTGTGGTCGCTCAAGAAGCTTCTTTATTCTAGTAAAGCTCAGACAAATCATACATTATTGTACGCTTCGGTCCGCTTTGATGAACCATTTGGTCAAAATCTAGTACAAGTGGTTTTCATCTAACCGATCTGAATTTCATATTGAGAATATCATATCTGACCACACAAGAAGATCAATGCTCTAGTTTTATCTATAATAGATTTTTTTTATTCCGCCAACAACAGGATTTCATAGATATTTCTTCTGCAGTCTAATCATATCTATCTTATCACACTGACTTTCGACAGAAGATTTATCCATAAACTCCTCAGAGATTGGCAGGTTTATACAAGATCCCTCCAGGTACTTTCCAATTAGTTTTCTTTTATATCTGCGGCTCACTCTTCTTTTGCAGAGACTAACAAATATTTACAAGATCCCTCCAGGTACTTACATATTAGTTTTCTTTTATATCTGCGGGTCACTCTTCTTTTCCAGAGATTAACAAATATTTGCAAGTTCATTCTAGATACTTGCAACTTACCTTTACTTTCATATCTACTTCTCACATCTCTTTTGCAAAGATTAGCAGATACCTGCAAGTTTCCTTCAGAGGTTAGCAGGGACTAGCAGACCCATGCAAGTACCCTTCAGGTACTTGCAACTCATTCTTCTTTCATGTCTATTGCTTACTCTTCTGTTTGCAGAGGATAACAGGTGCTTGCAAGCCTTCATCAGGTACTTGTAAGTTATTATTTTTCTATGCCTTCCTCTCATCTTTGTTTTGCAGAACTAAGTGGGATACATTCATGTCTTCTTCACTTGGTGAAAGTAATTCAGGAAAAAGACTGACATTGGCAAACTCCTTTTGGTGAGAGACATCATGTTCTATCTTTCCTTACTTCTTACTTTTCCAAGTGGTGGATCGCGATTTTAATGGGTCTCCTACTTTTTCGAAGTTCCCTTCAGAAATTTAAAAAGTGCGGGGATTATGTTAACCAAGAAATCGACGATCCCTCCTAAGGTAGCCCGCTTGCAAGTCACGGTCTGCTCCAGGTTCCCCCTGTATGTCGCAATCGGTCCTCCAAGGAAGGTCGGACACACCTCTTTGTCCGCTCAGGCCGCGCGACAAGGGCAGTCTCCCTGGCCTGACATCCTAGGTCGCGCCATAGTCATTTGTTCTGCAGGGGCTACAGACTGATGCCTCAGTCCGCCCCTGCAGACCACGTGGCTAGGTCAGCTAACCGTGCAGTGTTTCTCTCTACTCCGACAGGTGCGAATCATCCAACTATTTTGCGGACTCCCCATAGCTATCCGCACTAACTGCAAGGTAGCAGCATACTCGGCAAGAGTCACGGTCTTCACCAACCCACTTGCAGGTCCCACAGCAAGCAATGCAAACTGCCTCATTACCAGGCAATCTGCCACCAGGTAGCCCAACTGAGGGCGACAACTCATCAGGTCGCCAAAGCAACTAGCCTGCCCCTCCAACACACTGCTTGATCAACATGGGTGGGGGGGGTAGGGGGGGGGGGGGTTGGCGGGGGAGGGGGGAGGGGGGGGGGGGGAGGGGGGGGTTCGACCTGCTCCTTCAGCCTACGGGCTCGACATCAGTCCGCCAGGTCTCCCAAAAGATGGCCACTTGCCTCCAAGTCACCCATAAGATGACGACCTGCCGCCAGGTCATCCAAAAGATGGCGACTTGCCTCCAGGTCGCCCAGAAGATGACGTCCTGCCTCCAAGTCGCCCAGAGGATGATGAACTACCTCCTCAGCCCACTAACAACAGATCAGATCCAGAAGACAAGTCCCAGAGCACGCGGCCTGGTGTAGACTCAGTGAACTCCAAGCTCTACTCGCACAAATCACTGACTCATCGGGGTGACATTACCAAAAGTCGCTACCTCCTCGGGCCTATAAATAGCCCCCATACCTCTCATTAAGGGGACACCGACGGGACAACCAGGAGTGGTCAACTTGTATACGGCTACAACTTCCCTATCCGCCACCTCTATCAGCGGGCTGATAGCTAGTCCTGACGGGCTATGCAAGTAGCTCGCGTGGCCAGGGCTATCAAGACGCGCGTCCGGGCCTGCACTTTCTTCCCTATCCACCGACTCTCCTCTCTCCTCTGTCCTATGTTATATTTTTCCCTTTATTCTCCTTTCCATGTAAGAGAACTTAAGCTCAGCTGTAATACAGGTTTTTATATAAAGGGAAAGCCCGCTGCAAGAGTTGCATTTAAGCCGAGGCAAGCGAAGTCTGTTGTTACTGCTGCTGGCGGCCCTCTTTTTTTCTCTTTCTCTCTATCTTCATGCGCGACTTAGAGTAACCAGTTTCTCGGCAGTCTCTCTTCCCATCTGCTCATTCCCCCCGTGAGATACGAACACCCATTAACAGGGCAGTGCCATTTCATGCATCAACGGTCCGAAAGAAGGTCGACGTGGCCAGGAGGTCGGCATCCGTCGGTAAGCTGAATCCCAACTGGGAAGGTCCCTATATAATCAGAGCGGACTTGAAGTCAGGTGCCTATCGCCTCCAAGATGTAGAGGGGGAACCCATCAGTCATTCTTGGAGAGGCGATGACCAAAACCGATTATACCCATGAAAGTAATGACATAGCTTTCTTCACATTCTTATTATTTGCTAATGATTCATTTGCTTGGAATGAACAACATGAGATTTGGTTGGCCAAAGGAAAGTCTGGTTGATGCTCAACAGCTATCGTCAACCTCTCACATAGCTGATTTTGCCGGTGGTTGTGCCCGGTGGTTGGCCAAAGTAATGTCTGGTTGATGCTCAACACCTACAGTAAGGCTCTCACCTAGCTGATTGGGCTGGTTGTAGTGGCCGGTGCTTGGCCAAAGTTAAGTCCGGTTGATGTTCAACACCCGCTGTCAGGCTCTCACCTAGCTGATTGGGACGGTGGTAGCGGTCGGTGGTTGGACAAAGGAAATTCTGGTGGATTCTCAAGACCCGACGTCAGGATCTCACCTAACTGATGTATCGGTGGTAGCACACGGTGGTTGGCCAAAGTAAAGTCAGGTTGATGCTCAACACCCACCATTAGGCTCTCACTTAGCTGATTAGGCTGGTGGTAGTGCCCGGTGGTTGCTCTGGAGCTAAGTCCCGATCAGCTACCGCTGTTAGTCTTTTAGCTAGCTCACAGTGTAGGAGTCCTTGGTTGACGTTGTTCTTGCTCTGGAGCTAAGTCTCGAGCTACATCCGCTATCAGGCTTTCACCTAGACAGTAGAGCAGGGGTCCTCGATGGATGTTGTTCTTACTCTGGAGGTAACTGACGAGCTGCTCCCGCTGTAAGGCTTTCACCTAGCTGGCATGGCAGGGGTCCTCGGTGGATGTTGTTCTTGCTCTAGAGCTGAGTATCGAGCTGCTCCCGCTGTCAGGCTTTCACCTAGCTAGCTGGGCAGGGGTCCTAGGTGGATGTTAATCATGCTCTAGAGCAGAGTCCCAAGCTGCATCAACTATTAAACTTTCACCTAGCTGGGAGGGCAGGGGTACTTAATTGACATTATTCTTGCTCTGGGGTTATGTCACGAGCTGCATCCACTGTCAAGCCTTCACCTATCAGACAGGGCAGGGGTCCTCGGTATCTGAAGTCATTGCCAATCAACACAAGGCGTCTGATGTTGGTCCTGGTGAAGTGGCCTGGGAGAATGGTCACCATGCAAACCATGGGTTAGTCCTAATAATCCCCAAGCAAGCAGGAAGTGGTGAATTGGGATTTCAGCAACCACCATGGTGTGGCACTATCTAAGCGAGGCAGTTAAAAATGGCGAGCCGAGATCTCAACATCAACTAAAGAAGCATGAGCTGAGGTGGTTCTCGACAACTACGCTCCATCCCATTGAGATTTCACTTGGGAAATTTTGGTATATAACAAGTATCTAAAGGGAAGTAATCCTGAAGCGAGCTAGATGGTCGCGGGACTAGCTCGATGAGTAGCCTAGTGATGAGTTGTAAATATACGTATTTTTGTGTACAATAATTAAGTCGTTTTAGTTTCTATTTTTTATTTTTTTATTTTTCTTTAATAAAATGTTTCTTTTTTGTAAATATTTATAACTTAAGTTTATTTTGATTTTCTGAAATTTTTCAGGAAATGTAAAATTTTGCATAGTACACGCCCGTGTACTTTGGGTCACGCCGGTGACCAGTGCGTGATACTACAATTTCCCATGAAATCAGCAATTTTTTGAAGGAAAAGCATGACACGCCCGATAACACACCCATGTCATTTGATACGCCCCGTGACCCAAGAACGTGTCAATCCAACTCGACGAAATTGCGCTCGAAGATCATCGAATGACCAGACAAGCCCGTGTCAAGATGCGACATGGGCATGTACACCTCCACCTGGCCCGACAAGACTGCACCCATGACTTTTGACGCAACCTGCGCCTAGATCGACCTCCCCGACACGCCCAACATCACGCCCGTGACCAGGGGCGTGACATCCTCGTATACAGCCGCGAAATCAACTTTGCCGTCAATATAATGGTCACCTCATGAATAGTGCTGACACGCCCTCCGACACTCCCGTGTTAGAGGGCGTGTTCCATGAAAGTTTTTCCTATAAATTGCCTTGTTCTGTATGAGCTGTTGTTCCTCTTTTTGGATACATTTTACATAGGGTTATGCTGCTTAGATGAATTCTAATGCCTTGTAAGGGATTTTCTCCCCCTCTCTTTTGTTTTTGTTTTTAGCTTCCATTGTAACTCGTTCTTTTTTACTTAATAAATCCGTTTTTCTTCTCTTATTATGTCTTTGAAATCGATCTAAGCAACTTTCCCTTATGAAATCTTATTTTTTTTTTGTTTTTCTTGTCTTTAAAATGAGTGTGTGTATGTGTATGAGTATAGCTTAATATTTTTTACGTTTTCGTTATTTTTACTTCACTTTGTTAAACTTAGAATTTTTTTTAGCTTTTATTTCATTCCTATAGACCCGTAAAAGCGTTTTGAAAGTGATTTTCGTTTTTAACTAACTTGTTTTTTTTTTGTTTTGGATGTAAAACTTTTTCTTTCTTTTTTTTTCTTTATATTCACTTTTTTAGCACTTTTACGGAGTTATAGAAATGAGATATATTTTTTTAAATTTTTCGACCATTTCCATTTTCGTTTTAAACTTTTGCTCGTTTAATTTTTCTGTCTTCTTTTTAGGCATTTCTATAGCATTCTAGTGGTAGAAATGTATTCGTTTTAATTTTTTGAGCACTTCCATTTTGCGTTTATTTGCAAAAAGTTTTGCTTTGTTAATTTTTATTTTCACGTTTTATGCATTTCTACCGCATTCTAGCGGTAGAAATGTAGTTATTTTAATTTTTCGGTAACTTAGTTTTTCTTATTTTTTCACTCGTGTGCGTGTGTGTATGAGTTAATTTTCATAGCTTTCTTTCAATTCAAGTAGAGTGTGTGCGTGTGCGCATTTATTTCCTTCTACTCGTTACGAGTTAAATGACGCATTGTTTTAATTCTGTAGAGTGTGTGCATGCGTTTTCATTTTCAGTAAAGTGCGTGCGTGGGTGCATTTATTTTCTCCTACTCGTTTGAGTAGGACTTGCTTTATTTTTCTCGCCCACTCATTTGAGCCGGTACTTGTCATTTACGGCTTTCATTTACCCCCTACTCGTTCGAGTAGGGATAACAATTTAATGCTTTCTTTACAGCTTTCTTTTACTGCTTTCCTTTTCCTGCTTTCATTTTTCTGCTTTATTTTATCGTTTTTTCCGCAAGACGTCCCCATTCTGATGAGTGGCTAACTGCTCTTAGCCCTAAATATAGTAGAGCTATGGGATAGATTAAATAGCTTTAAATATTTAAAGGTCCTATTTTTCTAATTAATTAAATTACATAAGGTTTGCCTCGGGTTTACGACCCGTAGAATCACATATCGATGTGTGGACTCTATTTTCGCAATCCATACGCTAGCTAGCTGAGAGGTCGTGCGTATGGACCGATTGCCCCTTAGTAAATGGAGTTCCACACTAACCCTCGAGAGAGGAGCCGCACAAACTCTACCGGATTGGGTTCCCCACCCAATATCGGGGTTATTAGCGTAAAGCGGTGGTTAAGAGGAAAACTTCGTCGGACTAATGCTCGGTCGAATAGTCTTAGCGTTCAGGTGAGCAATATTCCTAGAGATAAGTGCGCTTATATTTATGGAACCTCCACGGCCAAGTCTCCGCCTTAATTAATTTGAAACTTAGGATCTCTTTTTATTAAAAGTTTATTTCAGTTCAAATTTTATTCGATGCGATTGCGCTAAGCTCTTCATCGTCTCCACCTTTCGAAATGCTTTTATTTTCTGCTTTATATATATATATATATATAATAACCTAACAAGTTAAATATCGGTAAAATAATAGTCCCCTCCAGAGAATAGTAGAAATAATTAACCCGATCCCGAGAACAATACGAACTCAATATTCCACACCGGAATATCTTGTACTACACACGATAGGTGCACTTGCCTCCTTTCATTAAAACTCGATCGAAATACTTTTTATACTTAATAAATCCGCGTGCCCCGTCCTTCCAAAATAAAATATATTAACCGCTCTTTTGCTAAATAAACACCCACGGGGCGCCGCGAGTATAAAACATCAAATTTTTGGCGTCGTTGCCCGAGAACTTTCGAGTCGTTATTTCGAACTCTGGAGCTCTATTACTTTTACCTATATATATAAATAAAATTGGCCAATACAATACGAATAATACTAATAATACTAATTAAATCACATAAAAAAAACTTAAAAAAATTTATTATCATATTATTATCCAAAACTAAAAACAAACAAAAAAACTAAAAAAAACTAAAAACTCAAAAATCTCAAAAACTTAAAAACTCGAAAAAATTCTAAAAACTAAAAAACATAAAATACTAAAAAACCAAAAAAAAAATTTCAAAAACTAAAACAAAAAAAAATCTAATAACCTAAAATCTAAAAACTAAAAAAATCTATAAAACTTTAAAAACTACCAACTAAAAAACTAAAACAAAACCAAAAAAACAAAAATCTAAAAACTAAAAAACCACCAAACTAAAAAAACTAGAAAAACTACCTAAAAACCCACTAAAAATTTAAAAAATTCTTAAAAACACAAAAAATAATATAAATATTTTATTAACAATGTATATATGTTTTGTTTAACTTATTTTATTTTACCTTTTTTTATTTTAACTTATTTTGTTTCATTTCATTTCGGCGCACTTCGCGCTATTGTGCGCAATAGGGGATCGCCATTTTGTACATGCCCCAAAGCTAAGACGTTAGCTTCGAGTCACACACACTTGCCCCCCTACCGCCCACAAGTTTTTGGCCGAATTTATCTTTTTTGTTTTTTCTGTTATAGTTTTGCGATTTTTTCTAAATAATGCAGGGTTTCTACCCGGGCCTCCCCGAACTCGTCTTAGGGAAGCTTCTACCCTCTCTTCTTATTTTTGTGCATATTTTATTTTGTATATTATCATTCCGCATACTTAGATTACAATATTGAGGCAATGTTGGATTTAATTATGGGGGTGTATTCGTAGTTTTCTATTATGCACTTATATTTTATGCAGCCATCAAAAAAAATTTACAAAAAAATTTTCTTGTTTTTAGAATCAAAAACTCAAAAAATTCATAAATTTTTTTTTGAAAAACAATTATAAAAAAACTCACAAAAAATCATAAAACACAAAAATCACAAATAAATTATAAAATAAAAATTTACAAAAAATTGTTTTTTTACTTTGTAAAACAAACAAATTCGTCGCTTTTCCACCACTCTTCTTCTAAAAATAATCTTTCTATTTTCCCCCTATCTTTTTTGTACATAACACCTCTTTCTTTCCCTTTTCTTGTAAATAACTTATTAAAAACTTTAAAACAAATCAAACATCAAAAAACTCAAAACTCAAAAAATTTAGAAAATCCAAAATCCAAAAAAAGACACTAACTCAAAAAAACAACACAAAAAATTCAAAAAAAGATAATAACTTAAAAAAAGAGAGATAAAAATTCTAAAAAATCCAAAATTTTTTGAAATTATGTAACAAATAAATCGAATATCTCATTCTTTACCCTTTTTGCTCTCAAAAAATTTAGTTGCGAGTTAATTTATAAGCAAATTTTGTTAATTCTTTGCTTCCTATTCGTTTATTAATTAGAGCTCGATAGATTTAGATATCTGGGGTTAAGATTTAATGAATTTAGTATGTTTTTTTATTTAGATAAGGTACCTATTTTCAGCATCACTTCAACTCATCTAAATAGTTGCACATCTATTTTGTTAGAAAATAACAGCCTTAGATTTCAATTTTATGTTACTCCAAGCTTTTTTTTGAAATATAGGAACGTTTAATTTATAAGAGTTGCTCTCAATTTTTTTTTATTATATCTAGTTTTCTTTCTGAAAAACCTATCACTTTTTTTTCATGTCTTACTTGAGATGATTTTTATTCTTAAAAGATCCTATGTCAATAGGAATAAGATTTCGTTCCGTAAACATAGTCAATCAATATTAACAGAAAAAACATTATATATCCTATGTTAATAGTCAAGATTTCGTTACGGAGTAAGAGTATAAAATTCATTACTTCTATACATATACATTGGATTATTATGAAGTTGTTAAAAAATATTATATGTTATGAAAAATAAGATTTCTTTTTCCTAACATCCATATTTGAAACAAAAAATTTCATTAGAGGTTTGAGCGAAAAAATATACCCTCGCCTCTAAACTAAAGCCTTCTTCATATACCACGACATCCCCCTCCGCCATTTTCAAATGATTCTAGATTTAATTTTAAAATCTTTTCGAGAGAATAATTTGTAAATTACATTATTTCCTCTATTTCTTATAAGCTACAGTTTCGTAAATCAAATCTATTTTTGTTAACCTAACAAATAATTTTTTTTTGCTATCAATTTTATTATATCAGAAGTTTTTAGCTAAAACTCTTCCTTTATTTAAATTTTTATCATAATTTCGGATTTAACTCTTATACCCCGGATGTTTATTTAAATCTTTTTTTCAATTATGTCAAGCGGTATTTAAACTTAGGATTTTTTTAATTCATTATAAGTTCATCTCCAACTTTTGCTCTGAAATAGCAAAAACTTAAGTATGGGTGTATTTGATGAGTTGTTAATATACGTATTTCTGTGTACAATAATTTAGTCATTTTAGTTTCTTTTTGTTATTTTTGTTTATTTTTCTTTAATAAAATATTTCTTTTTTTGTAAATATTTCTAACTTAAGTTTATTTTGATTTTATCAAATTTTAAGGAAATGTCAATTTTTGCATAGTACACGCCCGTGGACTTTGGGTCACGCCCATGACCAGGGTGTGATATTCCAATTTCCCGTGAAATCCATAATTTTTTGAAGAAAAAGCGTGACATGCCTGGTGACATGCCCGTGTCATTTGACAAGCCCCGTGAACCAAGACCGTGTCAATCCAGCTCGACAAAATCATGCTCGAAGATCGTCGAACGACCAGACACGCCTGTGTTAAGATGTGATGCGGCCGTGTAGTCCTCCACCTGGTTAGACAAGACTGCACCAGCGACTTTTAACGTGACCCGCGCCCAAATCGACCTACCCGACACGCCCAACGTCACGCCCGTGACCTGAGGCGTGACATCCTCGTATACAGGCGCGAAGTCAACTTTGCCGTTAAGTCAATGGTCACCTCATGAATATTGCTGACATGCCGCTCGACACGCCAATGTCAGAGGTCGTGTTCCATGAAAGTTTTTCCTATAAATTACCATGTTCTGTATGAGCTGTTGTTCCTGTTTTTGGATCCATTTTGTATAGGGTTATGCTGCATAGATGAATTCTAATGCCTTGTAAGGGATTTTCACCCCCTCTCCTTAGTTTTTATTTTTATCTTTCGTTGTAACTCGTTCTTTTTTACTATAATGAATGTGTTTTTCTTCTCTTATTATGTCTTTGGAATCGATCTAAGCAACTTTCCCTTATGCAATCTTATTTTTCATTTGTTTTTCTTGTCTTTAAAATGGGTGTGTGTGTGTGTGTGTGTATGAGTATAGCTTAATATTTTTTACATTTTCATTATTTTTACTTCGCTTTGTTAAACTTAGGATTTTTTAGCTTTTATTTCATTCCTATAGACCCGTAAAAGCATTTTGAAAGTGATTTCGTTTTTAACTAACTTAGTTTTTTGTTTAGGATGTACAAATTTTTCGTTCTTTTTTTTCTTTATTTTCACTTTTTAGCACTTTTACGGAGTTATAGGAATGAGATATAGTTGTTTTAATTTTTTGAGCATTTCCATTTTCGTTTTAAACTTTTGCTCGTTTAATTTTTCTGTTTTCTTTTTATGCATTTCTACCACATTCTAGCGGTAGAAATGTATTTATTTTAATTTTTCAAGTACTTCCATTCTGCGTTTATTTGCAAAAACCTTTGCTCCGTTAATTTTTATTTTCACGTTTTATGCATTTCTACTGCATTCTAGCAGTAGAAATGTAGTTATTTTAATTTTTCGGTAACTTAGTTTTTCTTATTTTTTGGCTCGTGTGAGTGCGTGCATGAGTTAATTTTCATAGTTTTCTTTAAATTCATGTAGAGTGTGTGTGTGTGTGCGAATTTATTTCTGCCGACTCGTTAAGCGTTAAATGGCGCATTGTTTTAATTCTGTAGAGTGTGTGCGTGCGTTTTCATTTTCAGTAGAGTGCGTGCGTGGGTGCATTTATTTTCTCCTACTCGTTTGAGTAGGACTGACTTTATTTTTCTGCCCACTCATTTGAGCCGGGACATGACATTTACTGCTTTCATTTACCACATACTCATTCGAGTAGGGATTACAATTTACTGCTTTCTATACAGCTTTCTTTTACAGCTTTCATTTTTCTGCTTTCATTTTTCTGCTTTATTTTATCGCTTTTTCCACAAGCCGTTCTCATTCTGATGAGTGGATAACCGCCCTTAGCCCTCAATATCAAAGAGCATTGGGACAGATAATTTTTTTTTAAATATTTAAAGGTCCTATTTTTCTAATTAATTAAATTACTTAAGGTTTGCCTCGGGTTTACGAAGCGTATAACCACATATCGATGTGTGGGCTCTATTTCCGTAGTCCATATGCTAGCTAGCCGAGAGGTCGTGCGAATGGACCGATCGCCCATTGGTAAATGGAGTTCTACACTAAACTTCGAGAGAGGAGGCGTGCCAACTCTACCGGATTGGGTTCCCCACCCAATTGTGGGTTTCTTAGCGTAAAGCGGGCGTTAAGAGGAATCCTTCGCCGGACTAACGTTCGGTCGAATAGTCTTACCATTCAGGTGAGAAATATTCCTAGAGATAAGTGCGCTCATATTTATGGAACCTCCAAGGCCAAGTCTCCGTCTTAATTAATTTGAAACTCAGGATCTCTTTTTATTCAAAGTTTATTTTAGTTCAAATTTTATTCGATGCGGTTGCACTAAGCTCTTCATCGGCTCCACCTTTCTAAAAGCTTTTATTTTCTGCTTTTTAAATATATAAAAAATAACCTGACAAGTTAAATATCGGTAAATTATTAGTCCCATCCAGGAAAGAGTAGAAATAATCAACCCGACCCCGAGAATAATACGACCTCGATATTCCACACCAGAATATCTTGTACTACACGCGATAGGTGCACTTGCCTCCTTTCGTTAAAACTCGATCGAAACTCTTTTTATACTTATTAAATCCGCCCGCCCCTTCCTTACAAAATAAAATATATAAACCTCTCTTTTGCTAAATAAATACTCGCAGGGTGCCGTGAGTTCTAACCATCACCTAGCCTTATTATCAAGGCATGTCGAGATCTCAGGGTCCCTGAGTGGGTACGTATCCTAACCATCACCTAGCCTTATTATCAAGGCATGTCGAGATCTCAGGGTCCCTGAGTGTTATGCTTGCAAGGTCATGTAGTGAAGGTGTGGCACGCACATGTGTACAGTACAAAAAGTAAACACAGAAAACGGAAGGAAAGTTTGGCTGTAACAGCCCAAATTTCAAAATGGGAAAATTTTGGGTGACTCGGCCTTGGACAAGGGCATGTCCCAGGGCATGTCCTTCTCTGGTATGTAGGCATCGCGAGTTCGATCAAAATGCATTCGAGGAAGTGTTCGGGAGGTACACGCCCTGTGACACGGGCGACCTAGGGCGTTTCCCCCCTAGTTCTTTTGGAAGAACCTTAGCTACAAGATAGTTTGCATAATCCGCAAACCATGGATAATAAAGATGTATATTTGTAGATATGGCAAATAGAGATTCCTCAGGAAATCTATCAGAAATTTCAGATTCATCTAACACTGATCATAGTGGATTTTCTAAACGTGAAAGATGGTCTGCCACTAAGTTTTCTGCTCCTCGTTTATCCCTAATTTCTAAATCAAATTTTTGTAATAAGGGAACCCAACGGATTAAACGAGGCATGTCTTCCGCCTTGTCTAATAAATATCTTAGGGCAGAGTTATCAGTATATACTACCAATTTAGATAATGTTAAATAATATCTAAATTTATCGAAGGAGAATACTGATGAGTCCGATTTATATAGGATTTTTTGGTCTCATCTGGGCTAGTTTTCACGCGTTTGCACTTCACTTTTAGTTATTTATCATTCATATTTCATCTTATCTATATTTCCATAGGAAGTGCACACTTAGACCCGTGATTGTGTATTTTTGTAATTTTAATGTTTGTACTCCGTTTTGTGCTCGTCTGGAATGTCTACACATATCAGTTCTGGGTTCAGGGGTCGTGTGCATGTTCCGGGGACGTTTGGAAGCAGAAATACTGCGCACGCTCATCATATATAGTGCGCACGACCACTAGTCATGCGCCACTACTCGTGCACAATGCTCCCTGATTTCCAGAATCTGTCTGGGGTATACGCACTATCACTGGACACATTGCGCACGACCACTGGTCGTGCGCCACTAATCGTGTGTATTGATTCCATATTATTCCAAGTTCTTGCTGGGGCAAACGCACTGCCACTAGACATTGTGCGCACGACCACTGGTTGTGCGCCACTGGTCGTGTGAATTATAATTTCTGCAATCTATAAATTCCCAGGTTCCGCCCTAATTCGGGATCGCTCGACATTTTCTCCTCCGTTTTCTGCCTTCTCCACCATTTTCATCATCTTCCACCCTAGGGAGGTGCTCCGGGCAAGCTTTCACCACCAAATCCATGTCGGAGCTTCCTCTCGGCCTCCTCCATCATCTCTTGGGTTCATTTCAAGCTTCAACGCCATAGCCATTAAGCAAAGGGAAGCTTGCAACTTTCGTCCGATATCATGACACGAAGAAGACAGGCCATTGGAAGGTGGTGACAACCCTTCTCTACCCCGGACGCAGTTGAGGACCGAGCTTGGACGCAAATTGACAACCCAATGATTCCAACCGTGAATCATCAGCAAGACTTCATATTCGGTCGATCTCTTGACTTGTTCTTCCTTTATTGTTGTATATGTGTGTTAAAACTTCATTTATAATGATGTTGTTGCACTTTAGATGTAAACTTTATTAGATTCATGTCTATGTGATTCTGTATTGTTTTATGCTTTAGTTGCTTGAGGTGCGCCATATTTTATCCACCACCATCCACCTTGTCGCACTAGCAATTGCTAGTGGCGTGCGTAGTGAAGAGGTGCTCACGACCCTCATTCTGCCATTCTAACCACCTCATCCGCAAGCCTGCTCGCCCATCCGCCTAGCAATTCGATGCATATCGGCCCGTCTAGTCTTCCATCCTGCCTGGCGAAGCATCGCATAGCGGCGTTGCATAGGAGTAGTTGTTAGATTTTTTACTTTCTTTTTATCGCAACAATCAGAACCCCCATCGTTACCGCCAACCTTGAGGAGTTCAATCTCAAGTACTCCTCGACATTAACACCACCATACTGTGTTCCTTGAGAGATCGATATTTGGGAAAACTCGCCCATTTTATATTACTTGTGGGACCGGTTCACTGCCGTGATCTTTAGCATCAAGTTTTTGGCGCCGTTGTCGGAGAACACAGTCGTGTGAGGTTCTAGAGAGGGAGACGTGAGATTGCTTTCATTTTCCTTTGTAAATCGCTTTTGTTTTGTTCTATTTCTATTTTGCCTTCCTTTTTATTGTTTGTTTAGGCAATTGTAGTAATATATTGTTGGATTTAGTAATTTGCAAAATGTTGACCTTGTTGTGTTTCTAGTCAACTTCTCTCGTCTCGTGAATAAATTCGAGTAGATTTAATTTTTCTGTATGCTTATGGTTTTATACTTTTCTATTTGCGTAAAGATCTTTTAAATCTACTCAAAAGTTGGTGAATCCGGTGTGAATCAAACAGAGTATATGAATGTGTGTAGCCGTCACTAGACTCGCTTTGCTCGAGTCGGGAGGAAGGATCATATTTCTCGGTGGCTTAGATGTAACGCCCCGAAACTCAAAGGAGCAAAGGGGGACGTTTTGGGCCAGTTTGGGTTCTGGCAGAAGGCACACGGCCTGGGACACGGGCGTGTCCCAGGGCGTGTCAAGTGTGTGTCGACACTTAGCCGCGAAGTCGTCGAGTTATACTCGACGATTCGTCGAGAGTGGGCACACGGCCTGCGACACGGGCGTGTCGCAGGGCGTGTCGACCCGTGTCGACACTTAGCCGTGAAATCGTCGAGATATACTCGACGATTCGTCGAGAATGGGCACACGGCCCGCGACACGGGCGTGTCGCCGGGCGTGTCGACCCGTGTCGACGATCGTCCCGGGGAATTCGTCGAGATTCGCTCGACGATCGTCGAGACAAGGCACACGGCCTAGGACATGGGCGTGTCCAAGGCCGTGTCATCAAGTCATCGTTCTTCCCTCGACTAAATGTCCCGTGTACACGGCCTGGGGTCCAGGCGTGTCAATGTGACACGGGCAAGGACACGGGCGTGTCCTTGAACCCGTGCAGTGCTCGGGTTGAAAACGGGGGAAAAATCATGGGGTACACAGCCAGCCTCACGGGCGTGTCAGCTGGAACACGGGCGTGTCAGCTCGAACACGGGCCTGTTCGATACCCATGTGAGGGTCCAGGAGATTCGATTTTGACGGCGAATGCGGCACACGGCCCTGGACACGGGCGTGTGCCAGGCCGTGTTTGGCCCAGATTGGGCATTTCAGCCCCGAATCAAAGCCGTTCGTTTCCTTAGGTTGAGATCCGACGGCTGGGGGTTGTTCCTGAGAGGATATACCTGTGAGTTGACTTGGAAAACCTCACTTTTCCTCACTTGTTCTCTTTCTAAATCCTTGGAGAGAGGAGAGCTAAGGCAAGAAGAAGAAGAGCTAGATCCGCCATTGGAGGAGCTTCGGAGCTCCGAATCGCAAGCCGACTCCGGATCCACGGAGGCAACGCAAGTGCGGTGATTTCTATCCGATTACTTTTCGATGGCGCTAAAGAGGAACTCAAGGGTAACGATCCTCATCTTGAGCATGAATCGCTCCTTTTCTTAGCATAGGAAGCCCGCTCTCGCGAGTTTGAGGAGAGTTGGAGGTGTTCCTTCGGGTAGATATGTAAAGTCCCCATTGTTTAGAGTCCATATGCGAGAACGGACGTAGGCATTTTGTGTGAAGCCTACCCGGACATGTTAGTCTGGATCGGTGATGTTGCATTGCATAAGGCCGGAGATGACTCCGTGCTATTGGTTGTTTTCCGGGTTTTCTACGCGGTAGATTGCAGCAGGGAGCCTTGGGGACTAACCCAAAGGTGCACCCGGAAAACTGGGCGGATACGAGATCTTGCCAACTTGGTGGCCTGAGAGCCAACTTGAACATAACGGGGTTATGTGACTTGTGTTAGAATGGGACTCGGTGAAAGTTTGACCCGCGCAAATGGCTTAAATTGTCGTTGCGAAGTGAGCACGGGTTAGATGGAGCCGTACCCGCTTTATGTCGTTCGGTTAGAGAGACCTAAGGTTACGTAGCACTCGCCGTTGGCATAGATGGGAGTCTTCAGCGGTCTATGGCTTTAATTGACGTGACCCAGGCCAGGAAGACGAATTGCTCATAGGAATGGCCGTCTAAGTGGCGGTGGTGAGTCCGGAATGTTAATGGCTTTAATTGACGTGACATCGACCGGTTCACCGAGAATGTGCCCTGAGTGCACGGGGCGTGTGGCCGTACGAGCCAACGTCTGTGATGAAATGGCTATGGTTATATGCATTGCTCGCTTGTGCTAATGAAATGCAGGGAAGGAGCATCGCCGCCCCGAGTTGGGGGCGGGATCGTTATAATTTGGTCAGCATTGCTGACCGTTGCCTTGTTTGCCACCGTGCGGTGGTTTGTTGCTTGTAGGTGCAGCTGGACCAAGCGGTCAATAGCGGGCTAAAGCCCTTTTTGCGAAGCTGGCCCTCGAAGGCCCATGTGGAAATGTTTTCTGTTTTATTCATGTATGACCGGCCTGCGTGCCGAGGTTTGTAAATCATGTATTATTCAAGTGAAACCTTCTGTAAGGCCTTAAGGCCGATTTTGGGTATTTTGTATACATTCCTAATTATGTACTAGTGGACATTCGTGCTCTAACGCTGGGTTCTTGTTTACAACTTATATAAACTGCTTCCGCTAGAATGCTCTGTGTAGGACGTTGAGATTGGTTGGATGGTTTCCATACGTAACCACCCGGTCTGTCTGTGGTATATGGCGTCGGGCCCCGGCCGGACCTACTGCTATATGCTATGCGACGGATAGGGGGTGTTACAATTTGGTATCAGACTACTGGTTTTGGTCGGGCTTAAAGTGAATTCGTGGGCGAATTCTTTTTAAGGGGTGGTGAGCACATTGTGTGCGTCATCGTTATAATGGTAAAAGAACCCATGAATGTCCACTTAGGAATGAAAATACTCGTGTTTGAGGAACCTGCGTGTTCCTATAATTGCTGTTTGCAATACAATTTGGTCGCTTAACGGTGTTTTGTACCACTATAGGTGACCAGAAGTGGTGTTGGGCCGTCAGAACGCCAAGTTTCTGCAGCTAGTAGTGCACCGGATGTTGCTCCTGCAACACCTCTGTCGGCTGAAAATATACGATTGGTGGCTGAAGCGGTGTTGGCCGTGATTAATGCGCAGCCTGGAAGGCAAGCGCAGCAGCCCGCTCCTGTGATGGAGCAAGTACCTCTGCAAGAGGCTGAGCCGAGGAGGGTGGAGCAAGTGGTTGCGGAACCAATAGTGCCAAGGAGGGAAACTGAGAGGCAGTTGAAGCATGTAATGAGCTTTAACCCTCCGTTATTCTCGGGGTTGGGAACCCCATCTCAGGCTGAAGACTGGCTCTCCAGGGTGAAGAGAGTCATGACAGCGACGGAGACGGAGGAGTGGCAAATGACCACCATCGCTACGTTCCTGCTGGACGGTGAAGCGAGGATGTGGTGGGAAGGTTTGGAGTTGCACTTACTGAGAGGTAGGCAACTTTGTGATGTCTCGATAGAGGAGTTCTCGAGATTATTCTTGGCAAGATACCTCCCTTCTACTCAGAGGATTTCAATGGAGAATGAGTTCCTAAAGTTGGTACAGGGTGAGCGGAGCGTGGATGAATATCTCCACGAGTTTACGCGTTTGAGTCGTTATGCTAGCTCCACCATCATGGATGAGGAGCGCAAGACTAATCGTTTTTATGAAGGCTTGAGGGATGAGCTGAGACTATTACTTTCGGGGCCGATGATGCAGGGTTTCTTAACCTTGGTCAATACTGCCCGGTCCTTGGAGAAGGACATGAAGAGCGTGCAAGCGAAGAAAAGCTTGAGTGAAAAGAAATCTGAGTTCAGAGTGCCGACTACTTCAAAGTCCGGCTATCAGAGGGCTTTCAAGAAGCATAGGACTTCGGGTCCAGCTCCTTCTGGCGCTTCTGGGGCGACTACGGGTCGGACCCCGGGTGCGTGTTTTACATGTGGAAAGACGAGGCATTTCGCCCGTGATTGTTGGAGCGGACGTCCTAAGTCCGAGAGGAGGCCGGGAGCCACTTATGAAGAAAAGGGTAAGGCGGTGGAGTCGACCGCATCCCATTATGCTCCGGCCCAACCAAGGGTCTACAATCTTGGCCAACAGGAGGCCATTAAACAAGCTGATGTGGTGACAGGTACGGTTTAATTTATAGCAAGTCAATTTCCTTTATATGCTTGTTATGCACATGTTACCTTACCACTACTTGTTTAGGATTTGTATTGATTTGTGAAAATCCGGCACGAGCACTCTTCGATACGGGAGCTTCACACTCCTTCTTGTCTGAAGGATTTATATCATGCATCAGAGTCCCTTCTTCGATGGCGAAGGATAAGTTGGATGTGTTGTTGCCCAATGGGTGTTCGATGCGAGCGGATAGGATCTGCAATGTTAAGATTCGTATTGGGGAGCAGGAGTTCGACCTGCGAGCGTCTTTACTTCCGTTAGTGGAGTTCGACGTCATATTTGACATGGACTGGCTCTCGGAGCAGCAGGCCCATATAGATTGCGGTAGCAAGGAAGTCAAGCTGGGAGTGAGTCGTGAGACGATGTTTACGGGCTTAAAGGGGTCGAGCAAGACATTAATGTCTGCTCTTCAGGTGGTGAAGGCGGTTCGTGCTGGAGCAGAACTGTTCTTTACACTAGTGGAGGTTGCAAAGCCGAAGCCCGCTTTGGATTGTATTTTAGTGGTATCGGAATACCCTGATGTGTTCCCCGCAGATCTTCCTGGAGCCCCGCCTCAACGGGAGATAGATTTTACGATCGAGCTAGTACCAGGTGCAAATCCTGTGTCACGATCTCCGTATCGGCTAGCGCCTAAGGAAATGGCGGAGCTGAAAGTTCAACTACAAGAGTTGTTGGAGCAAGGGTATGTGCGCCCGAGTTCTTCGCCTTGGAGCGCACCGGTCCTCTTTGTTAAGAAGAAGGACGGAAGCTTGAGGTTGTGTATTGATTATCGGGAGCTAAACAAGCTGACTGAGAAGAACAAGTACCCGATCCCTAGGATTGCTGATCTCTTTGATCAGTTAGTCGGGTCGACGGTGTACTCGAAGTTAGATCTCAAGTCTGGGTACTATCAGCTGCGGATAAGGGAGAGTGATATCCCGAAGACAGCGTTTAGTACGAGATACGGGCATTATGAGTTTACAGTCATGCCGTTTGGGCTGACAAATGCGCCGTCAGTATTCATGGATTTGATGAACAGGACGTTCAGGGAGTACTTGGACCATTTCGTGATCGTCTTCATCGACGATATTTTGGTGTACTCGCAAAGTGAGGAAGATCACTTCAAGCATCTTCATTTGGTGTTGGAGACGCTAAGGAGAAATCAATTGTATGCCAAGTTCTCGAAGTGCGATTTTTGGCTATCCTCAGTGGCGTTCCTCGGGCATATAGTGAGTGGAGAGGGTATTGCTGTGGATCCGGCGAAGATTGTTGCGATACGGGAGTGGCCTGAGCTTGCTACGGTAGCAGAAGTCCGGAGCTTTTTGGGGCTTGCCGGCTATTATAGGCGCTTCGTAGAGAACTTCTCGCGGATAGCGTTACCTCTCACTACTTTGACGAGGAAGGAGCATAAGTTCGCTTGGACGCCGGAGTGTGCGCGAGCTTTTGAGGAACTGAAGTGTCGGTTGACCACGGCGCCTGTGCTGAGTTCGCCATGTGGAACCGAAGGCTATGAGATATATAGCGATGCATCGGGCAGCGGTTTGGGTTGCGTGCTACTGCATCACGGAAGCGTGATAGCTTATGGCTCGAGACAGCTAAAAGTGCACGAGAGGAATTATCTGGTCCATGACTTGGAGTTAGCGGCCGTGATTTTTGCCTTGAAGCTGTGGAGACACTATTTGTACGGTGTGAAGATTGATATCTACACCGATCACAAGAGCCTAAAGTACCTGATAGATCAGAAGGATCTGAATATGCGGCAGCGTAGGTGGATGGAGTTCCTGGGGGACTATACATTCAAGATCCACTACGTGCCTGGCAAAGGGAATGCGGTTGCGGACGCGTTGAGTCGCCGAGCCCCAGCTCAAGCCAATTGGCTATCAGTGCATGATGAGCGGTTGGTGCGGGAGTTGGAGGCGTTGGAGATTGTTTGTGTGGACAGACAATCAAGTGCTGAAGCAGTTCTGAATTGGACTGAAGTCCAATATGACCTGGCTGATCGGATTCGGCAGGCTTTGGATATGGATGCTCATATGAAGCAGTTCATGATAGAGGCTTTGGATGGGTCAAATTCCCAATTCGTCGTGGAGGACGGATTACTGTGGAAAGACGGTTGTCTGTGCGTCCCAATTGTGGGCAATTTGCGGGTGGAGTTGTTGTACGAGGCACACCATACCAAGTACTCGATTCACCCGGGGAGCACGAAGATGTACCGCAATGTGAAGAAACTGTTTTGGTGGCCGGTTTTGAAAAATGATGTGGCGCTATACGTAGCGAAGTACCAAACTTGCGCCGTGGTGAAGGCGGAGTGCCAAAAGCCGGGAGGATTTCTTAAGTCCTTGCCTATTCCGGAGTGGAAATTTGACGACATCTCTATGGACTTTGTGCACGGTTTGCCAAGGTCGCAAAAGGGGAACGACACCATTTGGGTGGTTGTTGATCGATTAACGAAGGTGTCGCATTTTATTCCGCATAGGAAGGACGATCCGGTGGAGAAGCTGGCAAAGCTTTATGTGGATAATATAGTACAGCTTCATGGTGTGCCCCGCAGCATCGTGAGTGACCGAGATGGGCGGTTTACGTCCAATGATTGGAGGCTGGTGCAGCAAATGTTGGGAACAAAGTTGAAATTCAGCACAGCCTTCCACCCACAAACGGATGGGCAGACCGAGAGGGTCAATAGAACCATGGAAGATATGCTTCGCATGTGTGTCTTGGATTTTGGAAAGTAATGGGAAGACCACCTATATTTGGTGGAGTTCGCATACAACAACAGCTACCAAGCGAGTATTCAGATGGCGCCTTTCGAGGCCCTATATGGTAGGAAATGTCGCACGCCGTTGTCTTGGTTAGAAACGGGTGAGTCAAAGTTGTATAAGCGATCAGAAGTGGAGGATGCTACTTCTTTGGTGAGAACCATTCGGGAGAGGTTGCTTATCGCTCAGGACCGGCAAGCAAAGTACTATAATGCCAAGCACAGGAACGTGGAGTTCGCTGTGGGCGATTATGTATACTTGAAGATAAAGACATTCAAGGGTGTCTCGCGGGTGCGGCGATTGAAAAAGCTAAGCCCGAGGTACCTTGGACCGTTCGAGGTTCTGGAGCGAGTTGGTGAAGCGGCCTATAGGTTGAAGCTCTCGGTGGAGCTAGGTGGTTTACACGATGTATTCCACATTTCGGTGCTTCGGAAGGCGGTGCAAGAGCCTATGCAAGTGATCGCGGTCGATCAAGTGCCGGTGGAAAGTGGGCTAACGACAAAGGTCAAGCCCGTGCGGATTGAGGACTCGGAGGTCAAGCGGCTACGAAATAAAGAGATCAGGATGGTCAAGGTCCGGTGGGACAATTGTGGTCGTGAGGAGCTCTCTTGGGAACGAGAGCAGACTATGCTTGACGAATATCCGGAGTTGTTCCGCTCAGGTACAAATTTTAGTTTTGTACATGTCTTTCCTTTATTTAATTTCGTGGGCGAAATTCTTTTAAGAGGGGGAGAGTTGTAACGCCCCGAAACTCAAAGGAGCAAACGGGGATGTTTTGGGACAGTTTGGGTTCTGGCAGAAGGCACACGGCCTGGGACACGGGCGTGTCCCAGGGCATGTCAAGTGTGTGTCGACACTTAGCCGCGAAGTCGTCGAGTTATACTCGACGATTCGTCGAGAGTGGGCACACGGCCTGCGACACGGGCGTGTCGCAGGGCGTGTCGACCCGTGTCGACACTTAGCCATGAAATCGTCGAGATATACTCGACGATTCGTCGAGAATGGGCACACGGCCCGCAACACGGGCGTGTCGCCGGGCGTGTCGACCCGTGTCGACGATCGTCCCGGGGAATTCGTCGAGATTCGCTCGACGATCGTCGAGACAAGGCACACGGCCTAGGACACGGGCGTGTCCAAGGCCGTGTCATCAAGTCATCGTTCTTCCCTCGACGAAATGTCCCGTGTACACGGCCTGGGGTCCAGGCGTGTCAATGTGACACGGGCAAGGACACGGGCGTGTCCTTGAACCCGTGCAGTGCTCGGGTTGAAAACGGGGGAAAAATCATGGGGTACACGGCCGGCCTCACGGGCGTGTCAGCTGGAACACGGGCGTGTCAGCTCGAACACGGGCGTGTTCGATACCCGTGTGAGGGTCCAGGAGATTCGATTTTGACGGCGAATGCGGCACACGGCCCTGGACACGGGCGTGTGCTAGGCCGTGTTCGGCCCAGATTGGGCATTTCAGCCCCGAATCAAAGCCGTTCGTTTCCTTAGGTTGAGATCCGACGGCTGGGGGTTGTTCCTGAGAGGATATACCCGTGAGTTGACTTGGAAAACCTCACTTTTCCTCACTTGTTCTCTTTCTAAATCCTTGGAGAGAGGAGAGCTAAGGCAAGAAGAAGAAGAGCTAGATCCGCCATTGGAGGAGCTTCGGAGCTCCGAATCGCAAGCCGACTCCGGATCCACGGAGGCAACGCAAGTGCGGTGATTTCTATCCAATTACTTTTCGATGGCGCCAAAGAGGAACTCAAGGGTAACGATCCTCATCTTGAGCATGAATCGCTCCTTTTCTTAGCATAGGAAGCCCGCTCTCGCGAGTTTGCGGAGAGTTGGAGGCGTTCCTTCGAGTAGATATGTAAAGTCCCCGTTGTTTAGAGTCCGTATGCGAGAACGGACGTAGGCATTTTGTGTGAAGCCTACCCGGACATGTTAGTCTGGATCGGTGATGTTGCATTGCATAAGGCCGGAGAAGACTCCGTGCTATTGGTTGTTTTTCGGGTTTTCTACGCGGTAGATTGCAGCAGGGAGCCTTGGGGACTAACCCAAAGGTGCACCCGGAAAACTGGGCGGATACGAGATCTTGCCAACTTGGTGGCCTGAGAGCCAACTTGAACATAACGGGGTTATGTGACTTGTGTTAGAATGGGACTCGGTGAAAGTTTGACCCGCGCAAATGGCTTAAATTGTCGTTGCGAAGTGAGCACGGGTTAGATGGAGCCGTACCCGCTTTATGTCGTTCGGTTAGAGAGACCTAAGGTTACGTGGCACTCGCCGTTGGCATAGATGGGAGTCTTCGGCGGTCTATGGCTTTAATTGACGTGACCCAGGCCAGGAAGATGAATTGCTCATAGGAATGGCCGTCTAAGTGGCGGTGGTGAGTCCGGAATGTTAATGGCTTTAATTGACGTGACATCGACCGGTTCACCGAGAATGTGCCCTGAGTGCACGGGGCGTGTGGCCGTACGAGCCAACGTCTGTGATGAAATGGCTATGGTTATATGCATTGCTCGCTTGTGCTAATGAAATGCAGGGAAGGAGCATCACCGCCCCGAGTTGGGGGCGGGATCGTTATAATTTGGTCAGCATTGCTGACCGTTGCCTTGTTTGCCACTGTGCAGTGGTTTGTTGCTTGCAGGTGCAGCTGGACCAAGCGGTCAATAGCGGGCTAAAGCCCTTTTTGCGAAGCTGGCCCTCGAAGGCCCATGTGGAAATGTTTTCTGTTTTATTCATGTATGACCGGCCTGCGTGCCGAGGTTTGTAAATCATGTATTATTCAAGTGAAACCTTCTGTAAGGCCTTAAGGCCGATTTTGGGTATTTTGTATACATTCCTAATTATGTAGTAGTGGACATTCGTGCTCTAACGCTGGGTTCTTGTTTACAACTTATATAAACTGCTTCCGCTAGAATGCTCTGTGTAGGACGTTGAGATTGGTTGGATGGTTTCCATACGTAACCACCCGGTCTGTCTGTGGTATATGGCGTCGGGCCCCGGCCGGACCTACTGCTATATGCTATGCGACGGATAGGGGGTGTTACATTAGAACTTGCCCCAAGCTACTCTCGAAGCATATGTACTTGGTTAGTCTAGCATAAGCGTGATGTAGGCCATCATTTTGGCCCGGTTGAGCTTTGTACCATTCCTAACATCATATCCTCGCTAGCCCCGTTGTGCCTACCCTTCTTTTGATTCAGCTCCACCTTCATTAATTCACCAAAGCCCCATAGCCTATCCTAGTCGCACACCCAAGTCGAGTTTAGTGTTTTATATTTTCATGTTGAGAAGTGATGTGGTGTTATTATTTGTGAAAATGTGGAAGTACTCCCAAGTTTATATCTGCTGAATTGTGAATATAAAATGAAAAAAAAAAGAAAAATATTTGTAAAGAAAACAAAAGTGAAAAGAAATAGTTTAAATTGAAAATCTTTTTGGAAATGTGATTATATTTGGAGTAGGTGGTGCACACACCCATATGTTAAAAGTTAAGTCTGGAGGTGTGGTGTACCTGTATACATTGTGGTTAACAGTTGGATTCTTTTTAGGCTAGCTCATTTGGGTTAGGTTCATAGGCTTTCTTTTTATAATTGTTTACCTCACCGTAACCCAAGCCCCGTGATTATCCTAAAGTCCTATGGATTTGCGCCTGAGTTTAACTAGTGTCGTGGAGAGATTGTGAACGGGCAAGCGTATGTTCCCCGATATTGGTGGATTCCTTTGGAGGTGATCTTGAGCCCCGATCTTTGGCAAAGCTCACCTTAGTGGCCTGCCTACTTTCTTCCTATGCGTGACCGGTTGATTCACCGTGATTCTATTTTTGAGTAGTAATAAAATTTTGATACGCATTGTGAAAAATATAAACTATTCTGCATACTTAGAAATTTTATATATTGTATTTTTACGGACGCGAGCATGCGACTTCGCATGGTACTTTGTTTTTCAATTTCTTTGTTAGCTAGTAATTTTCCTATCTACTTAAATTTTCTTTGCTCGGGACGCGCAAATAGTTAAATCTGGGGGTGTGATGAGTCCGATTTATATAGGATTTTTCGGTCTCATCTGGGCTATTTTTCACGCATTTGCACTTCACTTTTAGTTCTTTATCATTCATATTTCATCTTGTCTATATTTCCATAGGAAGTGCACACTTAGGCCCGTGGTTGTGTATTTTTGTACTTTTAATGTTTGTACTCTGTTTTGTGCTCGTCGGGAATGTCTGCACATATCAGTTCTGGATTCAGGGATCTTGTGCGTGTTCCGCGGACGTTTGGAAGCAAGAATACTACGCACGCTCATCGGATATAGTGCGCACGACCACTGGTCGTACGCCACTGCTCATGCGCAATGTTCCCTGATTTTTAGAATCATCCTGGGGTATACGCACTATCACTGGACACAGTGCGCACAACCACTGGTCGTGCGCCACTGATCATGTGCATTGATTCCATATTTTTCCAAGTTCTGGCTGGGGCAAACGTACTACCACTGGACATAGTGCGCATGACCACTGGTCGTGCGCCACTGGTCGTGTGTATTATAATTTCTACAATATATAAATTCGCAGGTTCCGCCCTAATTCGGGATCGCTCGACATTTTCTCCACCGTTTTCCGCCTTCTCCACCGTTTTTCATCATCTTCCACCCTAGGTAGGTGCTCCGGGCAAGCTTTCACCACCAAATCCAAGTCGGAGCTTCCTCTTGTCCTCCTCCATCATCTCTTGGGTTCATTTCAAGCTTCAACGCCATAACCATCAAGCAAAGGGAAGCTTGCAACTTTCATCCGCTATCGGGAAATGAAGAAGACGGGCCATTGGAAGGTGGTGACAGCCCTTCTCTACCCCTGACATAGTTGAGGACCGAGCTTGGAAACGAATTGACAACCCGACGATTCCAACCGTGAATCCTCAGCAAGACTTCGGATTCGGTCGATCTCTTGACTTATTCTTCCTTTATTGTTGTGTATGTGTGTTAAGACTTCATTTATATTGATGTTGTTGCACTTTAGATGTAAACATTATTAGATTCATGTCTATGTGATTCTGTATTATTTTATTCTTTAGTTGCTTGGGGTGCGCCATATTTCATCCACCACCATCCACCCTTGCCACACTAGCAATTGCTAGTGGCGTGCGTAATGAAGAGTTGCTCATGACCCTCATTCCGTCATTCTAACCACCTCATCCGCAAGCTTGCTCGCACATCCGCCCAGCGATTTGGTGCATAACGACCCGTCTAGTCTTCCTTCCCGCCTGGCGAAGCATCGCATAGCGCCGTTGTATAGGAGTAGTTGTTAGATTTTTACTTTCTTTTTATCACAACAATCAAAACCCCCATCGTTACCGCCAACCTTGAGGATTTCAATCTCAAGTCCTCCTCGACATTAACTCAACCATACTATGTTCCTTGAGAGATCGATACTTGGAAAAACTCGCCCATTTTATATTACTTGTGTGACCGGTTCACTGCCGTGATCTTTAGCATCAAATACCACTGCTAGGAGTTCTTTTTATGTAGTTGTATAATTCTCCTGCGCATTATTAAGTGTTGTGCTAGCGTAGTATATAGGATGAAAGAGTTTGTTTCATCATTGTCCTAAAACAACCCCTACTGCAAAACTACTAACGTCAAACATGATCTCAAATGGTTGATTAAAATCGGGCGCGATCATAATAGGAGAATTAATTAATCTCTCTTTTAAAAACTCAAAGGCATGTAGACACTCTTGTTCAAAAATTAAAGGTGTGTCTTTTTCTAACAGCCTTGTAAGTGGTTTAGCTATTTTAGAGAAGTCCTTAATAAACCTGCGGTAAAATCCTGCATGTCCTAAGAAACTTCTCACTGCCTTAACGGAGGTTGGCGGTGGTAACTTTTCGATGGTCTCAATTTTCGCTCTATCTACTTGGATTCCTTGGCTTGAGATTTTACGACCAAGCACTAACCCTTCCTTGACCATGAAATGGAACTTCTCCCAACTGAGCGCTAGGTTAGTCTCCTCACACCTCCTAAGAACTTTCTCTAAAGTATCCAAACATAGATTAAATGAGTTGCCAAAAAAAGAAAAATCATCCATAAATACTTCCATGATATACTCAACATATTCATTAAAGATGGCTAGCATGAACCTTTGAAAAGTGGCGGGTGCATTACATAACCCGAAAGGCATATGTCTATAGGCAAAAGTACCGAATGGGCAAGTAAATGTTGTTTTCTCCTAGTCTTCTAGTGCTATAGGAATTTGGAAGTATCCAGAAAGTCCATCTAGAAAACAATAATATGAATGTCCTGACAAATGTTCTAATATTTGGTCAATGAAAGGCAGAGGCAAATGGTCTTTCCTAGTGGCATCGTTTAATTTCCTATAGTAAATACAGACACGCCAACTTGTTACCGTTCGCGTAGGAATTAACTCATTCTTATCATTAGCTACCACTATTAGACCACCCTTCTTAGGAACGACTTATACAGTACTAACCCATGAACTATCCGAAATAGGGTATATAATACCACCATCTAACAACTTAACAATCTCCTCCTTGACTACCACTTTCATATTCGGGTTTAGCCTACATTGTGCTTGAATAAAAGATTTATAGTTTTCTTCCATAAGGATTTTGTGAGTGCAAAAAATAGGATTAATACCCTTTATATCAGATATTTGCCATGCTATTGCACCTTTACATTTCTTCAATACAATTATTAATTTATCTTTTTCAGTATTAGACAGATTAGAGGAAATAATAACTGGATAAGAAGAATTAGTTCCTAAGAATGCATACTCAAGATGATCCGGTAATTTTTTAAGTTCTACTATTGGTGGATGCTTAGTATTATTCTTAAGAGCTTCATGATCTCCTTCAGTAATCAAACTATATTCAGTTATTATATTCATCGCCACACTATTATCTAGAAAAAATAAATGTTTAATATTATCTTTATTTTTTTCTTCTACTTGATAACAGATTGTAATGCAAATTTCTAACGGATCTTTATAATAAAAATTCGAATGCATAGAAGTCATAAAATCATCAACACCATAAGAAAAATAGCAATAATCATCATTATCTAAAGATTGTTTCATAGTATTGCCAATTTGAAAAGTAACTTCATCTTCCCCTACTCGCAAAACTAATTTACCATCAAAAACATCAATAAGCGCTCTAGAAGTGGCTAAAAATGGACGACCTAATATAAGTGGTACTTCTATATTTTCATCCATATCTAGAATAACAAAATCAGCAGGAAATTTAAACTTATCTACCTTAACCAATACATCCTTCACTATTCCTCTAGGATACTTAACCGATCGATCTGCTAGTTGAATACTCATTCTAGTTGGGCTAAATTCTCCTAGACCTAGTTTAAAATGTAGTTTATAAGGCATTAAATTTATACTTGCTCCTAAATCTGCTTAAGCTTTATTTACTTACAAATCTCTGATTAAACATGGAATTGAAAATGAACCGGGATCCTTAAGTTTTTGTGGTAATTTATTTTGCAAAATAGCAGAACATTCTTCACTAAGTGTTACTAAAGATAATTCCTCTATTTTCCTTTTATTAGAAATTAAATTCTTAAGAAATTTCGCATACTTAGACATTTGAATAATTTCAGAAAAAGGTAAATTGACATGTAATTGCTTAAACATAGATAAAAATATACCATATTGCGCATCCATGCACTCCTTGTTAAGCTTTGCTGGGTATGGTACTGCTGGTTGATACTCCATCGGTTGCACGTTCATCTCGCTTGGTCCTTCTCCGCTAGACTCCACTTGGGGCGCTTCCTTCGTAATCCTTGGGTCTGGTAACTCCTTTCCGCTCCTCAATTGAATGGCTTTTGCATGCTCCCTAAGATTTGTCTCAGTATTTCCTGGAAGCGTTCCTTGTTGTCATTCAAAAACCATCATTGCAAGATGTCCAATCTGATTGTCCAAATTTCGAATCGAGCCCTCTTGATTTTGGAAGGCTACATCGGTAGTTTGCATGAACTTGGTGAGCACATCTTCCAATATAGGCTTCCTTAGTTCCGGTTTTTGTTGTTGTCCAAACATGGGTTGCTTCCCTTGATTGCCTTGTCCTCCCCAAGAGAAATTGGGGTGGTTCCTCCATCCAGGATTGTATGTAGAACTATATGGGTTGTTTGCTTGATTGAAAGGAGGTCTAATATTGTTACCCATATAGTCAATATGCACTTGTACTGAAGGTTCACATTTAGGCATTCCACTATATGAAGGGTCCCATTGTTGAGGTGCCATGGAGGGTGATGCTAAGGCAAGGTTTTCCATCTTTTGGTAAAACTTCTCCACTTGAATTGCTAAGGCGGTGACAGCATCCACTTCATAAATTCCTGTGGGATTGCTAGGCTTTTGTCTTACGGTAGTCCATTGATAGTTGTTCATCACCATGTCTTCTATCAACTGCTGAGCCGCTTCAGGTGTCTTGTTATTCAAAGTGCCTTCACTAGCTGCATCAATCATCTGTTTAGTGGCCGGATTGAGACCATTGTGGAAGGTCTGAATCTGAAGCCATGAAGGTAGATCATGGTGGGGACATCTCCTCAAAAGGTCCTTGAATCATTCCCATGTGTTGTACAACGATTCAGATTCCAATGGCATGAACGTAGAGATGTCATTCCTTAGCTTTGCAGTCTTTTCTGGTGGGAAATACTTCATCAAAAACTTCTCAACCATCATATCCGAAGTAGTAATCGACCCTCTAGGTAATGAGTTAAACCACTGCTTCGCCTTATGCCTTAACAAAAATGGAAACAATCGCAATCGAATGGCATCATTGGAAACACCATTAATCTTGAATGTATCACATATCTCCAGGAATCCGGCCAAGTGGGTGTTAGGATCTTCATCTTGCAGGCCATCATACTGGACATACTGTTGAACCATCTGTATAACACTAGGATTCAATTCGAAGTTATTGGTGACTATTGGCGGTCTCACGATGCTTGACCTAGTTCTTTGGAGGTTAGGTCTAGCAAAGTCAGACATAGTTTGCTCATTATGGTTGGCCATGGTATCCAAATTTTCTGGATGATTCTCTCCTTGGATAACTGTTTCTTCTTCTACTAGTTCGTTTGAAATATCTGTGGTATTAACTCCCACATCCCTTTGGTTGGTGTTATGGATAATTCGCTTTGGGTCAGGATGAAATGGTGCTAGCCCAGAATTTCTGCCCCTGGTCATAGACTAACGGACTACAAAATAGAGATTCAGCGATATAATTATTCCATAACTAATTACAATTATTTATAAATAAACAAAAATTGGTAGATTAATAAAGTTTAGGCTTTCAAAATAATGAAATCGATTCCCCGGCAACGGCGCCAAAAAATTGATGATTTCCTTTGCTAACAAGTAATAACTTGATGCGGATTTATTCTACACTCTAGTATAAACTATGTAGATGGGAATAAGCTAGATTGAATTAACTTTCAGGCAAGTGCACCTATCAATCATAGTATAGGAGAATTCTACATCTCGTGTCGTATTCCACAGGGCCATTTCAAATACTCGTACTCACCCTCACTCTATTATCGTACCAACAATTAAAATTGATTTTAGATCTAAATTAACCTAACTATGACTATTTGGATAATTAAAAATTGGGGAATTCAAGATGATAAAAAGCCGAAGGTTTATGAGCAATTACATGAAATACTCATTCATTAACTCGTTTTTACGTAATCATGAAATAATAAGACTATCAAATTTGTTTTAATGTAAAGGGTAAACATCTATCGAATTCTCTCTCGAGCAATTCAAAATCTAAACCTATGCTAGTAAAATTTCTCTCGAACAATTTACAACCCTCAAGTTTTCATTAGTGGAAACACCCTATCTACTACGTACATTCATGAAATCTCATCTCTAAAATACCATGAATCCATTTATTTGTATTCCAAGTATCCAAACAACATATCTATCGATCATGAAATTTGAATTACAAAAAGATTTAACACCAAAATATGAACATGTAACTATCATCACAAACTTCCAATTTCTCAATCTAGAGATTTGTAATTCAAGTAAAACAAATAAGAAATTCATAATTAATAGAAATCTCTTTGGTTGTATGCCTGCATACGAACAAATTACCACAAATTCGATGAAAACAAGGCGATACATGATTAACAAATGGTTCCAAATTAAAGTTCATGCAAAATAAAAGATAACTAAAGTTGAATCACCAAGAGATAGGGAAGATTAAAAGGGATTAATGAAAGATTAAATGCATACAAAAATACCCTTCAAATCCTCCTTCTCTTGGATGCTCCACTTCGTGCTCCAGAAGTTCTCCCCAACGAAAACTGATCCAAAAGTCCCCTCTCATTTTTCTACAGGAATTTTATAGTCCCTTAGCAAACAAAGTCGAACACGGGTACCAATACGGCCGTGTGTCTGGCCGTGTTGATGGTTCTAGGGCAGTTCCACATGAACAAGCATGTCTGGTAGTGGGCCCTGTCAGATGCACGGGTACGGACACAGTCGTGTTGTTCTTCATGTTCTCCAGACACGGGTTGGTCGACAGTCATGTTCAAATTTGACACGGGTAGGCACAGGGGCGTGTGCCTACCCGTGTGAGTCTCTATCTCCTGCATCCAATTTCTTTAGTTCTAGGGCACATAGGACACGGGTATTGACATGGCCGTGTGTCTACCCGTGTGTGCCAAATTTTTGTCCTCTCATCAGCCATGTTGATTCCGTGAACTCCTCTGTTTGCTCCAAGACTTTTAGTTCCATTGGTTGGCATTACTTGTATTAGAAAAATGAAAGAATAAATATATATCTTAATAAAAGGAGTAACCAAAAATCATAATTGTGCTCTCCTATTCAGAATAAGATAATTTCTCAACTAATCTTGCGAACTTACTACACAAAGAGGTAGAAAATAGTGGACATGATTACAATTATGATAGTAAAAAGCCTATCATAATCGCACTCATCAGTTTCGCACCTAGAACTATCTCGATGGTGAAATGAATCTCCCGTTGAGGTGGGGATCCAGGAAGATTGCTAGGTAACACATCAGTGTACTCGGATACCACTGAAATACTGTCCAACGTAGGCTTAAGCTCTGCAACCTCCACTAGCGTGAAGAACAGCTCTGCACCAGCAAGAACCACATTAACCACTTGAAGAGCAGACATCAAAGTCTTGCTCGACCCCGTTCAAGCCCGCAAAAGTCGTCTCATGACCAGTTCCCAACTTGACCTCCGTGTGATTGCAATAAAGGTATATCTGCTGCTCCGAGAGCTAGTCCATACCAAAAATTACGTCGAACTCCACCAGCAGCAGTAACGACGGTTGCAATTAGAACTACTGATTCCCAATACGAATCTTTACGCCATAGACTCTATCCGCCCGCATCGAACACCCATTCAGCAATAACACGTCCAGTTTGTCATTTGCCATCGATGACGGTACTCCAATGCACGATACAAATCCTTCTGACAAAAAGAATGTGAAACTCCCGAATCGAACGGTGCTCTCGCCGGATAATCGAAAATCAAAATAAAGCCTAGCACAAGCAGTCGTAAGCTAATATACGCGAGGGAAACAAGTATTTACAACTAACTGCTATAACTTTAGACCATACCTGTCCCCACGTCAGCGTGCTTCCTGGCCTCCTACTGGCCTAGGTTGTGCTCTATAGGCTTTCTCTCGGATTTTGGGCGTCCGCTCCAACACTCGCTGGCAAAATGCCCCGGCTTCCCACAATTATAACATGTACCCGGGGTTCGGCCTATAGTTGCCCCCGAAGCACCAAAAGGAGGGGCTGGACCCGAATTCCTAGTATTATTATACCACTTACGATATCCAGACTTTGAGGTAGCCAGCATTTGGAACTCTATCTTCTCAGCAATAGAGTCCTTCTTCTTTTGGACTCTCCTTTTCCCCATTATGCGGGCTGCAGCTCTTATAGGACTTGTAGAGTTCGATACCCTACTCCCTGGCATCTGGTGAGTGTTCCCCAACTCGACTTCCAAAGATCTAGCCGACTCCACCAAGGCTCGGAATCCCAGTAGTTTTGTTCCTAGCAGTAGAATTTGCAGCTCACCACGCAGACCATTATAGAATCTATCAACTATAGACTTCTCGTTCTCTAACTCAAAGCATGGGTAGCAGCTTATCATAAGAAACGCCTGCAAATATTCATCGACTGAATGCGTGTAACGACTCCATCCGTTCAAATAGTGTATAATTGATGGTCCGGCCGGGGCCCCACATCATATACCACAAAACAGGCGGCGAGGTCACGGAGTGATATTAGAGTTGCGCATCCTAACTCGTAGCATTCTATCAGAAGCTTATAACACGAAACTGAACTTCAAACATGAATGCCCAGCATAACAATATCCACATTGATATATATAAACAAGAATGTACCTAATACAATGTCAGTTGGCCTTATGGCCTTACAAGTCCGTTTACAACAGTGGCTCCCAAACATTGGCGCGCAGGCCGGCCACAAACAAACAAAACACAGCATTTTAAACTTTAGCCTTCAAGGGATAGCGACAGCCCATCCAACGGTGGCAAACAAGGCAACGATCAGCATTCAGTTGACCAAATTATAACGACCCTACCGCTTTCCCGAGGCAGTGGTATTCATTCCCAGCAGGCATAGCATTTCACAGGCAGATATATATATATATATATTCATACAATGTGCTCTCACGCACATCCATTCCATCACAACCATCAGCCACGCAGCCCGATGATCCATGCACTCATGGCACATTCTTGGTGTACCGGCGAACCAAGGTCCCACCACCGTGTCAGGGTCGCCACCCAACGGTAAAATTGAGCATTTTGCTCCATGGCGTGCAACCGAAGACTTCAGTCTTAATGACCCGGGATTGGCCTGTAGCCCCCATTGTGTCATGGAGCGCATGCTTAAGATTCTTGCTATGCCCTCCAACAGAACGCACTTTCAGGTCTCACGTCGAACGAACATAACGAAGGTCGGATCATCCACCCCCGTTGCTCAAGTCACCTTGCCATCACCGAGTACGGCGTACTCGCGGCTACATAAAAGGCACGGGTCGGTTTCACCATACATGTTTGCTTTAGGTGAGCTTATCAGCTCACACATAAACAGCCCATTCTCACGGCACTGACTTCACATTCATCGGTTACATAGGAGCCACGCCTCGCGTTAGCGACAGAACTCAACTTTCATCCATATGCTTAACCGTACATCATAACATTCACTTGAGGGTTTTTTCCCAGACTACCAAGTCAGTACTTCCTGTTACTCCCCTTCACAGGCACAACCCATCAAGCATTCCAAGCATCAAAGGTATTTTCCTGGCTTTCCACGCGAGTACTTCCTACTACTGCCCTTCACAGGTACTACCCATGAACATCAAGCACTATAAGGGTATTTCATAGAATCCCAATCCAGTACTTCCTATTACTACCCTTCACAGGTACAACCCATTCAGCACAAGCAATATACGGGTATTTTCCTGCACTACCACTCCAGTACTTCCTGCTACTTCCCTTCACAGGTTTAACCAGTCGACTCCTAAACTACACGTTTATCATGAAGTCTTCTCCAGTGCGTATATGCAACATCACCAATCTAGACTAACCTGTCCAGTGTGGCTTCACACAGCATGCCTATTTCGTACTCCATTTCCGGATCTATATGCCAAATGATTGGGGATTCCATGAATCAACCCAAGGGACTCACATCACAAGCCACCCTCTGGTGGTGGAATCAGATGCACATGCCAAAAATGAAGCCTTCACATGGATAGGAAGAAAAGTCGTTACCCTTGAAGAATGCTTCGGATCCATGGATTCCTAATCGGCTGGAAAGCACCGCAGTGGCTTCGCCTTCCCAACGCTAGCCTTGGATTGTGAACAGGAACTCCGTAGCTCCACCGGTGTCCAGCTCCCCTCCTACTCCTCCTTCTCCTCTCTCTCTAGGATTGTAGAAAGATGATGGCCCGAATCAAAATGAGGATTTCTTTCTCATCCTCGGCCTTAAGGAAGCTGGGAGGGCTCTCAGCCATTGGATCCCAGCTGAGAAAATGGACGGCCACTATTTTGCCACAAAAAGGATATTTTTTTGCCTGACACGGCCTGTGGCACGCCCGTGTCATAGGCCGTGTGATTTAAGCAGTACACAACCGACTCATCCAGTCCAGTACACGCCCAATTGACACGCATGTGTCATGGGTCGTGTCACATAACACCCCTTCAGACACGCCCGTGTCTATGGCCATGTGCTTCAGGCTCCATAAAACCAACTTCAACCCGAGCGGGACACGGCCAGTGACATACCCGTGTCACAGGTCGTGTACCCTAAGACACACCTGTGTTGTGCCCGTGTTCACCAGGCCTCAATGCCTTGGCCACATCTAGAAAAGGACACGGCCTGTGACACGCCTGTATCACAGGCCGTGTGCCCTTTTATAGCACTAGACACGCCCCAGCACAACTTCATCGAGCTGAGTTCGTTGAGCAGAGTTGGACACGGCCCCTAACACGCCCGTATCTCAGGCAGTGCCACCCAACGTTTCCAAATCCTGGGAATTGGGGTGTAACAACCCTCCCCTCCTTACAAAAATTTCATCCCCGAAATGTGCATAAGGTTAGGAAATCAACAGAAGATGTTTTATTCCACAATTTTTTAATAAAACTTGATACACACTTCATAACAGTTACACAAAGAGCTCGGGAAATTCAGTTCGCATGGTTTGCTCTCGCTCCCATGTTAGCTCTTCACGACCGCAATTGTCCTAACGGACTTTGACCATCCCGATCGTCTTGTCCCACAACTGTTTATCGGCACGATACTCAATCTGAATGGGCCTAACCTTCGTCGTTAGCCCATACTCCACCGGCACATGATCAGTCTCGATCACTTGAGCTGGATCTTTGAGGGCTTTCCGAAGCACTGAGATGTGAAACACATCATGTAATCTACCCAAGTCTGCCGAAAGAGCTAGCCGATATGAAGCTTCTCCAATTCGCTCCACCACTTCAAACGGACCAAGATACCTCGGACTCAACTTTTTCAGTCCCTGAATCCTGGACACGCCTTTGAAGGGTTTCATCTTCAAGTATTCCCAATCACCCACCATGAAATCTATGTTCCGGTGCTTGGCATTGTAGTATTTCGCTTGTCGATCCAGGGCTATCAATAGCCTCTCTCGAATAGTGCGTATCATCGAGTTTGCATCCTCGACTTCGTTACGCCTATACACTTTGGATTCGCCTACTTCTGCCTAAGCTAACGGCGTATGACACTTCCGACCATACAGAGCTTCAAACGGTGCCATACTGATGCTCGCTTGGTAGCTGTTGTTGTAGGAAAACTCAACCAGATAGATATGATCTTCCCACCTCTTCCCAAAATCCAGGGCGCACATATGGAGCATATCCTACATAGTCTTGTTGGTCCTCTCTTTTTGGCCATCCGTTTGGGGATGAAAGGCCGTACTCAACATCAATTTTATGCCCAATAGCTGATGGACTAGCCTCCAATCATTTGAAGTAAAGCAACCATCTCGATCGCTCATGATTCTACAAGGAACACCACGTAGCCATACAATATGTTCTACATACAGCTTTGCCAAACTTTCCATTGAATTGCCCCATTTATTCGGAAGGAAGTGTGCCACTTTTTTCAGCCAGTCTACAATCACCCAGATGGAATCATTCCCTCGCTGAGATCTTGGCAATTCGTGCACGAAATCCATTGAAATATCATCAAACTTCCATTCCGGAATCGGTAACGACTTCAAGAAACTGCTAGGCTTCTGGCATTCTGCCTTCACTAAAGCACAAGTATGGCATTTGGCCACATAATGAGCGACAACTTTCTTCAGTCCTGGCCACCAGAACAGCTTCTTCATGTCTCTGAACATCTTCGTGCTCCCAGGGTGAATTGAGTACTTTGTATAGTGAGTTTCGTGCATCAACTCTTCTCGTAATTTACCCAAACTCGGGATGCACAATCGGCCCTCTTTCCATAAAAGGTCGTCATTCCAGGAGAATTTTTCCTCTGGCCCGTCTTTGGCATAGCGTTGGAGACTCTCATCTAGCTCCATTGCTCGTCAAACCCTGTCCGCAAGGTCATACTACACCTCCATCCAGTTCAAACTTTCATCGGTTGTAGAATTCTTGTCAACATAAAAAATCTCTAACGCTTCCAGCTCCTGGATTAGACGTTCATCGTGCCTCTGCAACCAATTGGCCCTCGACAGAGGCCTCCGACTCAAGGCATCAGCGAATACATTTCCCTTCTCAGGAGTGTAGTGAATCACAAAGGTGTAGTGCCCAAGGAACTCCAGCCACCTTCGTTGTCGCATATTCAGGTCCTTCTGCTCCAACAAATACTTTAGGCTCTTGTGGTCTGTATAGATTTCCACTTTAACGCCATACAGATAATGCCTCCATAACTTCATTGCAAAGATCACCACCGCCAACTCTAAGTCATGGACGGGATAATTTCTTTCATGCACCTTCAGTTGGCGTGAACCATAAGCAATCACTTTTCAATTTTGCAGAAGAACGCAGCCTAAGCCGCTTCTAGAAGCATAACTGTAGATTTCGAACCCATCAGTACCATATGGCGACGTCAACACAGGTGCTGTGGTCAACCGACATTTTAGCTCTTCAAAAGCTCGCGCGCACTCCGACGTCCAAATGAACATCTGCTCCTTTCTCGTCAGTGTGGTCAGAGGCAAAGCAATCTGCGAGAAGTTTGCAACAAACCGTCTATAGTAGCCTGCCAGTCCAAGGAGGCTTCTGACCTCGGCCACCGAAGACAACACCGACCACTCCTGTATGGTCGTTATATTCGATGGATCCACTTCTATGCCCTCTCCGCTTACCACATGGCCAAGAAAAGCCACCGACAATAGCCAAAACTCGCACTTCGAGAACTTGGCATAGAGTTTATTCTTCCTTAAAGTATGCAACACCAGCCGCAAGTGGTTTTCGTGATCGGCTTTAGATTTAGAGTATACCAAGATATCATCAATGAACACAATCACAAACAAGTCCAAGTACTCTCGGAACGTTCGGTCAATCTGGTCAATAAACACCGATGGCGCATTGTACAGCCCAAACGACATGACCGTAAACTCATAATGCCCGTAACGTGTTCCAAATGCGGTCTTGGGAATGTCACCTTCCCGAATCCTCAACTGGTAATAACGAGACTTCAAATCCAATTTGGGGTAGATGGTTGATCCCACTAGCTGATCGAACAACTCATCAATCCGTGGAATCAGATTCTTGTTCTTCTCTGTCAGCTTGTTCAGTTCGCGGTAGTCAATACATAACTGCAAACCACCGTCTTTCTTTTTCACAAATAGAACAGGCGCGCTCCAAGATGATATGCTTGGGTGTATATAACCCTGCTCTAGCAACTCTTGTAGTTGGACTTTCAACACCGACATTTCCTTTGGCTCGACGCGATATGGCGAGCGGGCCACAGGTTTCGCACCTGGCACCAACTCGATCGTGAAGTCAATCACTCGCTGAGGTGGTAGCCCAGGGAGATCCTTAGGAAACAAATCTACAAATTCCGATACCACCAGAACATCACTTACACCGGCCATTGGCTGAACAGCCTAAATCAGTGTGAAGTATAGCTATGCGCCCTTCCGAACAGCCCTGACGACTTGGAGTGTAGACATCAACGTCCCGCCCACTCCTCGCATACCCGCGAACTTAGTCTCCTGCTATGTATCCTGGCCCAGTGTGATTTCTTTGTCATTATAATCAATCAAGGCATGCTGATCCGTGAGCCAATCCATACCAAAGATCATATCGAACTCCGATATCGGCAATACAAACACAGTCAAATAGAACTCCTGAATTCCAATGAGAACCGCCACATCACGATCCCGATCCGCGAGCATCAAACAACCATTCGGCAACACCACCCTGACACTATCTATCTTCATACGACTAGGTATCCCAAGTCGAGCTATAAAATCTTTAGACAGAAAATAATGTGAAGCACCGTATCAAACAGTGCTCGTGTCAGTATGTCCCGAATCATTACAAAACCTGTGACAACCATGTCATAAACACAAGCCGCATACAAACATGCAATAAGCAAATCAATGCAATTACAAGGTAATGCAATAACTTAACCCATACTTGTGACGACGTCACTCTGCTTAATGGCCTCCTGCAGGTCAAGGTTGTAGACTCGGGTCTGCGCCTGAGATGCAGAGGAATCCATCGCTGCTTTTCCTTTCTCAGCATAGGACGCTCCCGCCTTCTTTTCTCCCTTCGGTGGAACAACCCGACAGTCACGAGCTATATGCCCCACCTATCAACAAGTAAAGCATATACGAGTCTCCAACCTCGAAGTGGCCCCCGACGTTACTCCTGATGCAACCGAAGAAGGAGCTTGTCCAGCCGACTTGGACCTCTTACCCCATTTATTCTTATAGTATGATTTCCCAGGTCGGGGCACTTTGAACTCCGGCTGTGTCACAGCCAAGGCCCTCTTCCCTTGCACCATCTTTATGTCCTTTTCCAATGCACACGCAGTGTCAACCAATGCCTGGAATCCTTGGTACACTGAACTAGAAAGCAGGAATCGCAACTCGTCCCGCAAGCCTTCATAGAACCGATTCATTTTCTGCTGCTCATCAGCAAAGATCGAACCCGCATACCGTCCCAACCCGGTGAACTCATGCAGGTACATGTCAACACTGCCCTCTTCTAGTGCCAGGCTTTGGAAATCGTTCTCTGTGGCAATGCGCTGTGCCGCTGGTAGGTGTTTTGCCAGGAACATTCGAGAGAACTCCTCGATTGTCACTTGTGTTAATGACATCCCCGCTAAGTGGTATAGTTCCATCTCATCCCGCCATAAACGCGCCTCTCCTTCCAATAGGAAGGTGGCTAAGGTGACCATCTGATTTTCCTCCATTACAATCGCCATCATTATCCGCTTGACGTGCAACAACCAGTCCTCAGTCTGCGTAGGACATCCCACTCCCGAAAACGTAGGCGGGTTAAAGCTCATGAACTGCTTCAACTGCCTTGTAGCTGCTTGAGGATCCACATCCGCAACAGGTTTTGGCCTCGCCGCAACCTGTTCTGGCCTCAATGCCAGCTACGCCTGCCCTTGAGCCTGCCTAGTATGTTGTGCTTGAATCATAGCAAACAAGGCCTCAACAACTAATCGCACAGTTTCCGCAGAAGGGGGAGGTGTAGGCACCTCAGGTGGTGTCGTACTCTCATCCGAATGCTGGGGCTCCGACTACCCAGCACCACTTCGAGTCACCTAAAGGTGGACGAGACAGGTACATTAACGACCTCACACAAGCAATCACAACAAAATAGGAACGTGTAGGTTCCTCAAACACATGTATTTGTATTCCTAAAGTGGATATTCAAGAGTTCATTAGTGTTAACGCGGTTCGCACGTACACGTGTGTTGAAACCGGAATCCGGTCTCCTGTGGAGTTCGACCCTTGGGGAAGGGGTGGTCTCGCGCCTACTTAACTCCTGCAAGAAAAACAACCAAGAAGACAAGGAGAAACGGACCCAAGGGCTCGGCAGGGAGGTCTCACCACACACCCAGAAGTTCTCAGAGCGCTTCCCTTCCTTAGCCAGATGCCGAGATAAGGTACCCTCAGAAAGCATTTGAAAACTAGAGCAGGGAGGAACTGAAAGCGTGCCTTCTGGGGTACCCCTTGGGTCTTACTTATAGTTTTTGGAATCTGAACTGCCAATAACCGAAAGGACTGACCTGAAAGTACCAAAAAGCCCCTGGTTGGGTCTGCCAACAGCCAAACTCCGCTGTTCCGAACAGCTATGTGCAGTCCAACCTGGTCTGCCAATAGCGTGGCTCTGCTATTCTGAACAGCTATTCGCACCCATGGGGGGGGGGGGGGGGGGGGTCAACTCGTCATCAATCCCTCTTCACGAGAGGCAGGCGCGACCTGGCTTAAGCGGCTCACCTATTCTTCTCGAGCGAACGCGAGACGGGCCGCCGCGACCCGCCGGTCCTCTGCCGAGGCGGATAGGCGACTAGGTCGTGTATAGGGAACAGACTGGCAGCCATTGTGACCCTTAGAATGGCTCGCAGATCGCGGGTCGTCGAGCCCATCCGCGAGTACTGGTTCGACGAATGGCGCCCCCCCGCTCCGGTCGACGATTCCCTGAGCGAGCGGAAGGGGTTGGGGAGTCATCTCGCCTGGCCCGCTCGCTTGAACTGAGTGGGAGTGGACCAGCCCCTTGCCGCATGTCTGCTTGTTGCTTGGGTGCGGGTCGCGGGCCTGGGCCTGCTCGATCTTCCTGGTGGGGCCCGTTCGACGAACACGGGGTTGTACATAATCCCCGCTTTTTTTGAGCTTGATAAAGCTCGGAAAGAACCATCCAACCCGCGTGTTCGGCGAGTACTGTGCTGAGCTGGCAGGGAAGCTTCTAGTGGTGCCCCACTATTCGGCTATTAATATATCTCCGAACCCGGGGGGGATCTCCCCAGACCATCTCATCATTTTTTTCAAGCAGACTGCAGTTTCGCGATGCCGGTCAGCGAAGAGGTGCGACCCCGCCTGGCAGTCGTGGGCCAGAAGACTCGGGAGGAGGCCCTCGAGGCCGCCCCTTGGTTAGCGCGTGGGTCTCCTGGACCTCTCTTTAGGCCGGTTAAGGGAAAGATTGTGAGGCAGTCCCCGACAAATAACTTCCCGGGTTCCAGCTCGGCGGCTGGTGTTGAGGTCGCTTCTGAGGTACGTGACCTTCCTTCTCGGCTTGTTGCTACATTTCTGATCCTTTGTCTTGCAGGCAATGCCTCGTGAAAATGAGGAGGACAGGGGGGAGTATTGCCCCCTCCCTTGTCGTCTGAGAGGGTTGCTAGTCCCTCAGGTCTTGACCGTCCCCCCCCCCACCCCCCCCCCCCCCCCCCGAATATCCCTCGTTCGCCGGTTCCCCCCGAACTAGGGAAATCTCTTGCGGCCTTCGAGGGAGAACCCTTTCAGGGCCGGCCGGGCTCCTCTCGTCCTTCCATCGGTATGGACGATGTGCCAACCCCTGGTAAGCTCGTACTCAGCGCTTGCCTTTTTCTCGCTCGTTCCTTCTAAACCTCCCATTTGCAGGCTACAACATGATTTCCTCTGAAACTTAGATGAGCGAAGGGTACTCGCCTCCGCCTGATGTGGAGGGTGTCTCAGATTACCTGGGCGACCCGACTGATGCGGTGGAGATGAAGAGGCAGGTTACACGGCTGTTCCAGAAACACACTCTGCTACTTCAGGATCTCGTGAAGAGGGTCGACCAAGACAAGGCCGACACCGAGGCCCGTCTCGCGGCCTTGGAGGGCGCCCCGCGCGCAGCAGAAGGTGGCGAGGTCACTTCGCCTGGCGTACACATTATGCGGGCCGATGAGCGCCTAAGGAGTGCCTCGGAATAGGTTGGCCTGGCCCAGCAGGAGCTGGTGGCGGTGCACGATTATCACTATCCTCGCGTGCCACCGCGAACCGGAACGCAAGGACGAGGCAGATGGAAGTGGATCTAGTACTGATCCACCCTTTCTTCTCACCGTTCGCGGGATATCGCTGGGTTGCTACTATTCCAAAGACTTATTCTATATCTGTAACGATTTGCGACTCTCTTCGCCCGCCTATGGGCCTGATTTTTGATTTCTGATGTATGCCGAAATTACCATGTTGCTGCTTCCATTCTCCGCGGGGCAGGCTCGAGTGTACCCGCGCCCTCCGCGCGCCTTCCCCCATGGTGCGAGGGCATGTCAGGGGATGGACTTGCTCAACCCGCCATCCCGATCGTAGCGGGAGCGGGCCGAGGAGCTCGCCGGCTAAGAGTCTCCCCGACTCGCTCAGAATCCTGGGCGGGTGCGGGCCATGACTCGCCCGCCCATTCCTCGCGCGGATGCGGACGGGCGAGACCCGACCCTGAATGGTCTTGGCGGTGCGGTTGCGCGTAGGGAAGTCGAATCGTCGGGCCTGATTTTTGCTATACCACCCTTCCTGTCGGCGGGAAATTTCCCTCCTTTTCTTTCTCCCTATAAATAGGCCTTGCCGGCTCTTATCCTCCCACCGCTTCTCAGCACTTTCCATTTCCTAGTCTCCGCGAAGCACGCCTCGCATTCGCCCTCGGGATCTGTCTCGCTCGAACGGTGGCAGTTCGGCGGAATGGGCCGCGGCGGCGGCGATGCGGATGGGCGGAGCAAATGCGCCTTGACCTTCTCAGAGCATGACTTTCCCGACGCTATCATCTCGGAGCGCGAGTACCTAGATGCCCTTGGCAACCATGTCCCGCCGGGATTTTCGGCGAGACGGCCCGGGGAAGGGGAGAAGATCAATGATCTATCCAGGGACGAGCTCGCCATACCCCTGGCTCACTTTGAGGTGGGTCTTCGGCTTCCCCTATGGCCTGAGGTGCGTCAGGTGCTGAAGTACTCGGGGTCGTCCTAGGCCAGATGACCCCGAACTCCGTAGCGGTTATGGTAAGGTTCGCCTACTTTCTGCGGGAGGAGCGAGTCGAGTTCAGTCTCGCGGTTTCCGCAAGCTATTCTCCTTTCGTGCGAACCGGGACGGGACCGCCTATTTCTCCAGCGCCCACCTCAAGGTGCGGGAGACCATTAATAAGACTCACAACTGGCTCAAAAAGTTCTTGTTCGTCAAGGGGGATTTTGGCAACGTCCCCTTCTCGCCGGTGCAGCTCAACGAGGCGAGTTACCGCCCGCCCAGCCTGGGGGGCCATGAAGCCGACCTATGTGGGTTCTTCGCCGGGAAGAACTTTGAGGTCGCGTACTTGCACCGCAACCTTGATGACCTTGCTGCCGTCCCGCCTGGGGGAGGTTTGCCACTCGCCACCGCTCTGTCTTGCTCTTCTCTTCTTTGTTTGCAGCCTTTCTTCTTGGCAGGCGAGCGAGACGTTCCCCTTCATCCCCCCTACGAGAGCGCTCGGATCGCCTCCGGGGTCCTCGCCCGGGCTCAGGCCGCAGACGCCGCTCAGCGCGACGCCCCGTCGGTCCCTGCTAAGAAGCGGCCGGGCGGCGTACAGCCCGCTCCCCCGCCCAAGATGGCAAACACTACTGAGCAGCAACTCGCCGGGGGCCAGAGAAAAGGTAAGGCCCCGGCGGATCAACCTGCCGAGGGTCTCCCCCCTTTGGTCGCTTCGACCAGCGACACCCCTGGTGGGGCGGCGGGCACTTCCACGCCGCCGGACGGGTCGCAAATTGGTGCGAAGCCGGTGCAGAGAGGGCACTGCAACTTCGGCTACGGCGAGAAGTACCTGGACGAGCTCGGCGTTCCGCTTCTGTCATGGGACAAGGAGTCAAATCGCGCGGTGGTCTCGACCCTGCTGCCGAGTTGGCTGGAGCAGGACACCAACGACGGGGAGGCCTATAACTTCTCGTTCGGCCTCTACTCGCGAGAGGATGCCGCCATCTACGACAAGGAGGCGATGCGAGTACTGGTGCATGAGAGCGCGCGGGCCCAACTGCGCGGCCTAGAGTTAGCCCATATGGTTGGGAGGCGCTGCACCCAGCTGGAGCGGAACGCCACCTCTCTCAAGAAGTTGGCGGACGAGAGGGAGGAGGCCCGAAAACTTGCTCAGGAGGACGCGGATCTCCAGAGGAAACGGGCCGACGCGGCCGAGGAGACCCTCGCGCAGTACTTGGGAGGGGTGGTACGTGTTTACTCCCAATCACCGCTTCTTCTTGCGAATCCACCTTACGATTTTCTTTCCTTTTCTCAGGATACAGCGACGACCAGTCAGATGGGTGCTGCGATCGCCGCCCTTGGTCAAGACAAGTCAGCGCTGGAGGCGCGGGTGCGCGAGATGGAGGCCGCCGCCGCTGTCCCTCCGCCAGATAATAGGGGCCGCTCGCTCGAACACCATTCCGACTACGAGTTGGAGGTGCTGATGCAAAAGAACGCCGCCAGCGCCGCGAAGTACACAATGCAGATGCTGCGACGTACGGACCTCCTCAAGGGCGAGGCTGCGGAACTCTCGGCGGGCGACGTGGTGCCGGCACTGTTCCTTCCCGTGCTGCACCCCGGGGATAAGTCCTTCCAGCCCATCTAGGACTTCCCGCCTAGGATCTCGCATCCCCTCGCTTCCTTGATATTTGCTTGTTAGGTGTACACTCCATGTATTTTTTGTTGTTTGAGATGTAAGCGCGAGCCGCGCCTAGACTTTGCGGTTTTCATCTATTAATGCTCTTATAAATGCTTCCCCACCCGCCACTTATGCACATTTGCTATTACAGCGCGATGTAATTCTCCCTTTTCATGCTCGCGGTCGTTCATCTCGCGTTGCATCGACGAGGTCGCATGCCTACGGATTTGGCTTAGGAGTCATAGGAGGCTCGATAGGTCGTCCAGCTAGGGGCAACCTGCACCTGCGGCCCAGCCTCCGCTGTGGTGGCTTCTCGCTCACCGGGTGAGGCGAGCCAGCTTGTCGCTCGCTTAAGTCATCAGATTTCTTGCGGGTTGACCCCTTTATAATGCAGCCTGGGTTCTCGCCTCCTTTCAGTCGCCAATCTGGGGGCTGCGTGGTTACGTTAGACCTCCTTTTCGGTTAATCTCTGTGACTCCAATCCCTTATCAATACCGTTTGAGTAGCCTCCGGCCCTGCCAGCTAGGTGAGAGCCCGACAGCGGTATCTGCCCGGGGTCCAAACACATTCCATCGAGTGACTTCCGACCCTGTCAGCTAGGTGAGAGCCTGACAGCGGGATCTTTTTGAGGCCAAGGATGACACCGACTGACTTCCGGCCCTGCCAGCTAGGTGAGAGCCTGGCAGCGGGATCTGCTCGGGGTCTACAACTACTGCCATCGAGTGACTTCCGGCCCTGCCAGCTAGGTGAGAGCCTGACAGTGGGATCTTCTCGAGGCCAAGGATGACACCGAGTGACTTCCGGCCCTGTCAGCTAGGTGAGAGCCTGGCAGCGAGATCTGCTCGGTGTCCACAACTACTGCCATCGAGTTACTTCCGGCCCTGCCAGCTAGGTGAGAGCCTGACAGCGGGATCTTCTCGAGGCCAAGGATGACACCGAGTGACTTCTGGCCCTGCCAGCTAGGTGAGAGCCTGGCAGCGGGATCTGCTCGGGGTCCACAACTACTGCCATCGAGTGACTTCCGGCCCTGCCAGCTAGGTGAGAGCTTGACAACGGGATCTTCTCCAGGCCAAGGATGACATCGAGTGACATCCGGCCCTGCCAGCTAGGTGAGAGCGTGGCAGCGGGATCTGCTCGGGGTCCACAACTACTGCCATGGAGTGACTTCCGGCCCTGCCAGCTAGGTGAGAGCTTGACAGCGGGATCTTCTCGAGGCCAAGGATGACACTGTGTAACGTCCCGAAACTCAAAGGAGCAAAGGGAGATGTTTTGGGCCAATTTGAGTTCTGGCTGTAGGCACACGGCCTGGGACACGGGCGTGTCCCAGGGCATGTCAAGCCTGTGTCGACACTAAGGCGCGAAGTCGACACTTTGGTCTCGATATTGTGTCGAGACTGGGCACACGGCCTGCGACATGGGCGTGTCGCAGGGCGTGTCGAACCGTGTCGACACTTAGCCGTGAAGTCGACACAGTGCTTCGACGTTGTGTCGAGACATGGCACACGGCCTGCGACACGGGCGTGTCGCAGGGCGTGTCAACCCGTGTCGACACTCGTCCCACGAAGTCGACACTTTGGTGTCGACAATGTGTCGAGACATGGCACACGGCCTGCGACACGGGCGTGTCGCAGGGCGTGTCGACCCGTGTCGACACTTAACCGCGAAGTGTCGAGACCGTGTACACGGCCTGGAGCCCAGGCGTGTCAAGGTGACACGGGCAAGGACACGGGCGTGTCCTAGAACCCGTGCAGTGCTCGGGTTGAAAACGGGGAAAAATCATGGGGTACACGGCCGGCTACACGGCCGTGTCAGGTGGAACACGGGCGTGTCAGCTCGAACACGGGCGTGTTCGATACCCGTGTGAGGTTCCAGGTGATTCGATTTTGACGGCGAATGAGGCACACGGCCCTGGACACGGGCGTGTGCCAGGCCGTGTTCGGTCTAGATTGGGCATTTCAATCCCGAATCAAAGCTGTTCATTTCTTTGACTGAAGATCCAACGGCTGGGGGTTGTTCCTGAAGGGATATACCCGGGTTTTGACTTAGAAAACCCTCACTTTTTCCACTTATCCTCTTTCTAAATCCTTGGAGAAAGGAGAGCTAAGGCAAGAAGAAGAAGAGCTAGATCCGCCATTGGAGGAGCTTCGGAGCTCCGAATCGCAAGCCGACTCCGGATTCACGGAGGCAACGCAAGTGCGGTGATTTCCATCCGATTACTTTTCAATGGCGCCAAAGAGGACCGCAAGGGTAACGATCCTCATCTTGAGCATGAGTCGCTCTCTTTCTTTGCATAGGAAGCCCGCTCTCGCGAGTTTGCGGAGAGTTGGAGGCGTTCCTTCAGGTAGATATGTGAAGTCCCCGTTGTTTAGAGTCCGTATGCGAGAACAGACATAGGCATTTTGGTTGAAGCCTACCTGGACATGTTAGTCCAGATCAGTGATGTTGCATTGCATAAGGCCGGAGAAGACTCCGTGCTATTGGGTGTTTTCGGGTTTTCTACGCGGTAGATTGCAGCAGGGAGCCTTGGGGATTAACCCAAAGGTGCACCCGGAAAACTGGGAGGATACGAGATCTTGCCAACTTGGTGGCCTGAGAGCCAACTTGAACATAACGGGGTTATGTGACTTGTGTTAGAATGGGACTCGGTGAAAGTTTGACCCGCGCATATGACTTAAATTGTCGTTGCGATGTGAGCACGGGTTAGATGGAGCCGTACCCGCTCTATGTCGTTCGGGTTAGAGAGACCTAAAGTTACATGGCACTCGCCGTTGGCATAGATGTGAGTCTTCGGCGGTCAATGGCTTAAATTGACGTGACCAATGCCAGGAAGACAAATTGCTCATAGGTTTGGCCGTCTAAGTGGCGGTGGTGAGTCCGGAATGTTAATGGCTTTAATTGACGTGACATCGACCGGTTCACCGAGAATGTGCCCTGAGTGTACGGGGCGTGTGGCCATGCGAGCCAACGTCTGTGATGAAATGGCTATGGATATATACTTTGCTCGCTTATGCTAATGAAATGCAGGGAAGGAGCATCGCCGCCCCGAGTTGGGGGCGGGATCGTTATAATTTGGTCAGCATTGCTGACCGTTGCCTTGTTTTGCCACCGTGCGGTGGTTTGTTGCTTGCAGGTGCAGCTGGACCAAGCGGTCAATAGCGGGCTAAAGCCCTTTTTGCGAAGCCGGCCCTCGAAGGCCCGAATGGAAATGTTTATTGCTTTATTCATGTATGACCGGCCTGCGTGTCGTGGTTTGTAAATCATGTAACAGACAAGTGAAACATTTTGTAAGGCCTTAAGGCCGATTTTTGAGTATTTTTGTATAACATTCCTAATTCTGTAATAGTGGACATTCGTGCTCTAATGCTGGGTTCTTGTTTACAACTTATATAAACTGCTTCCGCTAGAATGCTCTGTGTAGGACGTTGAGATTGGTTGGATGGTTTCCATAAGTAACCACCCGGTCTGTCTGTGGTATATGGCGTCGGGCCCCGGCCGGACCTACTGCTATATACTATGCGACGGATAGGGGGTGTTACAATTTGGTATCAGACTACTGGTTTTGGTCGGGCTTAAACTGAATTCGTGGGCGAATTCTTTTTAAGGGGTGGTGAGCACATTGTGTGCGTCATCGTAATAACAGTAAAAAGAACCCTTGAATGTCCACTTAGGAATGAAAATACTCGTGTTTGAGGAACCTGCGTGTTCCTATAATTGCTGTTTGCAATTTATTTGGTCGCTTAACGGTGTTTTTGTATCACTATAGGTGACCAGAAGTGGTGTTGGGCCGTCAGAACGACGAGTTTCTGAGGCTAGTAGTACACCGGATGTTGCTCCTGCAACACCTCTGTCGGCTGAAAATATACGATTGGTTGCTGAAGCGGTGTTGGCCGTGATCAACGCGCAGCCTGGAAGGCAAGCGCAGCAGCCCGCTCCTGTGATGGAGCAAGTACCTCTGTAAGAGGCTGAGCCGAGGAGGGTGGAGCAAGTGGTTGCGGAACCAATAGTGCCAAGGAGGGCAACTGAGAGGCAGCTGAAGCATGTAATGAGCTTTAACCCTCCGCTATTCTCGGGGTTGGGAACCCCATCTCAGGCTGAAGACTGGCTCTCCAGGGTGAAGAGAGCCATGACAGCGACAGAGACAGAGGAGTGGCAAATGACCACCATCGCTACGTTCCTGCTGGACGGTGAAGCGAGGTTGTGGTGGGAAGGTTTGGAGCTGCACTTACTGAGAGGTAGGCAACTTTGTGATGTCTCGATGGAGGAGTTCTCGAGATTATTTTTGGCTAGATACCTCCCTTCGACGCAGAAGATAGCGTTGGAGAATGAGTTCCTGAAATTAGTACAGGGTGAGAGGAGCGTGGATGAATATCTCCACGAGTTTACGCGGTTGAGTCGTTATGCTAGCTCCACCATCATGGATGAGGAGCGCAAGACTAATCGTTTTTATGAAGGCCTGAGGGATGAGCTGAGATTATTACTGTCGGGGCCGATGACGCAGGGTTTCTTAACCTTGGTCAATACTGCCCGGTCCTTGGAGAAGGACATGAAGATTGTGCAAGCGAAGAAAGGCTTGGTTGATAGAAAACCTGAGTTCAGAGTGCCGACTACTTCAAAGTCCGGCTATCGGAGGACTTTCAAGAAGCATAGGACTTCGGGTCCAGCTCCTTCTGGCGCTTCTGGGGCGACTACGGGTCGGACCCCGGGTGCGTGTTTTACATGTGGAAAGACGGGGCATTTCGCCCGTGATTGTTGGAGCGGACGTCCTAAGTCCGAGAGGAGGCCGGGAGCCACTTATGAAGAAAAGGGAAAGGCGGTGGAATCGACCGCATCCCATTATGCTCCGGCCCAACCAAGGGTCTACAATCTTGGCCAACATGAGGCCATTAAACAAGCTGACGTGGTGACAGATACCGTTTAATTAATAGCAAGTCAATTCCTTTATATGCTTGTTATGCACATGTTACCTTACCACTACTTGTTTAGGATTTGTGTTGATTTGTGAAAATCCAGCACGAGCACTCTTTGATACGGGAGCTTCACACTCCTTCTTGTCCGAAGGATTTATATTACGCATCGGAGTCCCTTCTTCGATGGCAAAGGATAAGTTGGATGTGTTGTTGCCAAATGGGTGTTCGATGCGAGCGGATAGGATCTGCGATGTTAAGATTCGTATTGGAGAGCAGGAGTTTGACCTGCGGGCGTCTTTACTTCCGTTGGTGGAGTTTGACGTCATATTTGGCATGGACTGGCTCTCGGAGCAGCAGGCCCATATAGATTACGGTAGCAAGGAAGTCAAGCTGGGAGCAAGTCGTGAGACGACTTTTACGGGCTTAAAGGGGTCGAGCAAGACGTTGATGTCTGCTCTTCAGGTGGTGAAGGCGGTTCGTGCCGGAGCAGAACTGTTCTTTACACTAGTGGAGGTTGCAAAGCCGAAGCCCGCGATGGATTGTATTTCAGTGGTATCGGAATACCCTGATGTGTTCCCCGCAGATCTTCCTGGAGCCCCGCCTCAACGGGAGATAGATTATACGATCGAGCTAGTGCCAGGTGCAAAGCCTGTGTTGCGATCTCCGTATCGGCTAGCACCTAAGGAAATGACGGAGCTGAAAGTTCAACTACAAGAGTTGTTGGAGCAAGGGTATGTGCGCCCGAGTTCTTCGCCTTGGAGCGCACCGGTCCTCTTTGTTAAGAAGAAGGACGAAAGCTTGAGGTTATGTATTGATTATCGAGAGCTGAACAAGCTGACTGAGAAGAATAAGTACCCGATCCCCCGGATTGATGATCTCTTTGATCAGTTAGTCGGGTCGACGGTGTACTCTAAGTTAGATCTCAAGTCTGGGTACTATCAGCTGCGGATAAGGGAGAGTGATATCCCGAAGACAGCGTTTAGTACGAGATACGGGCATTATGAGTTTACGGTCATACCGTTCGGGCTGACTAATGCGCCGTCAGTATTCATGGATTTGATGAACAGGACGTTCAGGGAGTACCTGGACCATTTCGTGATCGTCTTCATCGACGATATTTTGGTGTACTCGCAAAGTGAGGAGGATCACTTCAAGCATCTCCATTTGGTGTTGGAGACACTCAGGAGAAATCAGTTGTATGCCAAGTTCTCGAAGTGCGAGTTTTGGCTATCCTCAGTGGCGTTCCTCGGGCATATAGTGAGTGGAGAGGGTATTGCTGTGGATCCGGCGAAGATTGTTGCGATACGGGAGTGGCCTGAGCTTGCCACGGTAGCAGAAGTCCGGAGCTTTTTGGGGCTTGCCGGCTATTATAGGCGCTTCGTAGAGAACTTCTCGCGGATAGCGTTGCCTCTCACCACTTTGACGAGGAAGGAGCATAAGTTCGTTTGGACGCCGGAGTGCGCGCGAGCTTTTGAGGAGTTGAAGTGTCGGTTGACCACAACGCCTATGTTGAGTTCGCCATGTGGAACCGAAGGCTATGAGATATATAGCGATGCTTCGGGCAGCGGTTTGGGTTGTGTGCTACTGCAGCACGGAAGCGTGATAGCTTATGGCTCGAGATAGCTAAAAGTGCACAAGAGAAATTATCCGGTCCACGACTTGGAGTTGGCGGCCGTGATTTTTGCCTTGAAGCTGTGGAGACACTATTTGTACGGTGTGAAGATTGATATCTACACCGATCACAAGAGCCTAAAGTATCTAATAGATCAGAAGGATCTGAATATGCGACAGCGTAGGTGGATGGAGTTCCTGGGGACTATACTTTTAAGATCCACTACGTGCCTGGCAAAGGGAATGCGGTTGCGGACGCGTTGAGTCGCCGAGCCCCAGCTCAAGCGAATTGGCTATCAGTGCATGATGAGCGGTTGGTGCAGGAGCTGGAGGCGTTGGAGATTGTTTGTGTGGACAGACAATCTAGTGCTGAAGCAGTGCTGAATTGGACTGAAGTCCAATATGACCTGGCTGATCGGATTCGGCAGGCTTTGGATATGGATGCTCATATGAAGCAGTTCATGATAGAGGCTCTGGATGGGTCAAATTCCCAATTCGTTGTGGAGGACGGATTGCTGTGGAAAGACAGTCGTTTGTGCGTCCCAAGTGTGGGCAATTTACGGGTGGAATTGTTGTACGAGGCACACCATACCAAGTACTCGATTCACCCGGGGAGCACGAAGATGTACCGCGATATGAAAAAGCTATTTTGGTGGCCGGGTTTGAAGAAGGATGTGGCGCTATACGTAGCGAAGTGCCAAACTTGCGCCTTGGTAAAGGCGGAGTGCCAAAAGCCGGGAGGATTTCTTAAGTCCTTGCCTATTCCGGAGTGGAAATTCGACGACATCTCTATGGACTTTGTGCATGGTTTGCCAAGGTCGCAGAAGGGGAACGACGCCATTTGGGTGGTGGTCGATCGATTAACGAAGGTGTCACATTTTATTCCGCATAGGAAGGATGATCCGGTGGAGAAGCTGGCGAAGCTTTATGTGGATAACATAGTGCGGCTTCATGGTGTGCCCCGCAGCATCGTGAGTGACCGAGATGGGCGGTTCACGTCCAATGATTGGAGGCTGGTGCAGCAAATGTTGGGAACAAAGCTAAAGTTTAGCACAGCCTTCCATCCGCAAACGGATGGGCAGACCGAGAGGGTCAATAGAACCATGGAAGACATGCTTCGCATGTGTGTCTTGGACTTTGGAAAGCGATGGGAGGACCACCTTTATTTGGTGGAGTTCGCATACAACAACAGCTACCAAGCAAGTATTCAGATGGCGCCTTTCGAGGCCCTTTATGGTAGGAAATGTCGCACGCCGTTGTCTTGGTTAGAAACGGGCGAGTCAAAGTTGTATAAGCGATCGGAAGTGGAGGATGCTACTTCTTTGGTGAGGACAATTCGGGAGAGGTTGCTTATCGCTCAGGATCGGCAAGCAAAGTACTATAATGCCAAGCACAGGAACGTGGAGTTCGTTGTGGGCGATTATGTATACTTGAAGATCAAGCCGTTCAAGGGTGTCTCGCGGGTGCGGCGATTGAAAAAGCTAAACCCGAGGTACCTTGGACCGTTCGAGGTTCTGGAGCGAGTAGGAGAAGCGGCCTATCGGCTGAAGCTTTCAGTGGAGCTAAGTGGTTTACATGATGTATTCCATATTTCGGTGCTTCGGAAGGCGGTGCAAGAGCCTACGCAAGTGATCGCGGTCGATCAAGTGCCGGTGGATAGTGGGCTAACGACAAAAGTCAAGCCCGTGCGGATTGAGGACTCGGAGGTCAAGCGGCTACGCAATAAAGAGATCAGGATGGTCAAGGTCCGGTGGGACAATTGCGGTCGTGAGGAGCTCTCTTGGGAGCGAGAGCAGACGATGCTTGACGAGTATCCGGAGTTGTTCTGCTCAGGTACAAATTTTGGTTTTGTACATGTTTTTCCCTTTATGTAATTTCGTGGACGAAATTCTTTTAAGAGGGGTAGAGTTGTAACGCCCCGAAACTCAAAGGAGCAAAGGGGGATGTTTTGGGCCAATTTGAGTTCTGGCTGCAGGCACACGGCCTGGGACACGGGCGTGTCCCAGGGCGTGTCAAGCCTGTGTCGACACTAAGGCGCGAAGTCGACACTTTGGTCTCGACATTGTGTCGAGACTGGGCACACGGCCTGCGACACGGGCGTGTCGCAGGGCGTGTCGACCCGTGTCGACACTTAGCCGTGAAGTCGACACAGTGCTTCGACGTTGTGTCGAGACATGGCACACGGCCTGCGACACGGGCGTGTCGCAGGGCGTGTCAACCCGTGTCGACACTCGTCCCGCGAAGTCGACACTTTGGTGTCGACAATGTGTCGAGACATGGCACACGGCCTGCGACACGGGCGTGTCGCAGGGCGTGTCGACCCGTGTCGACACTTAGCCGCGAAGTGTCGAGACCGTGTACACGGCCTGGAGCCCAGGCGTGTCAAGGTGACACGGGCAAGGACACGGGCGTGTCCTAGAACCCGTGCAGTGCTCGGGTTGAAAACGGGGAAAAATCATGGGCTACACGGCCGGCTACACGGCCGTGTCAGGTGGAACACGGGCATGTCAGCTCGAACACGGGCTTGTTCGATACGCGTGTGAGGTTCCAGGTGATTTGATTTTGACGGCGAATGAGGCACACGGCCCTGGACACGGGCGTGTGCCAGGCCGTGTTCGGTCCAGATTGGGCATTTCAGTCCCGAATCAAAGCCGTTCATTTCTTTAACTGAAGATCCAACGGCTGGGGGTTGTTCCTGAAGGGATATACCCGGGTTTTGACTTAGAAAACCCTCACTTTTTCCACTTATCCTCTTTCTAAATCCTTGGAGAAAGGAGAGCTAAGTCAAGAAGAAGAAGAGCTAGATCCGCCATTGGAGGAGCTTCAGAGCTCCGAATCGCAAGCCGACTCCGGATTCACGGAGGCAACGCAAGTGCGGTGATTTCCACCCGATTACTTTTCTATGGCGCCAAAGAGGACCGCAAGGGTAACGATCCTCATCTTGAGCATGAGTCACTCTCTTTCTTTGCATAGGAAGCCCGCTCTCGCGAGTTTGCGGAGAGTGGGAGGCGTTCCTTCAGGTAGATATGTGAAGTCCCCGTTGTTTAGAGTCCGTATGCGAGAACGGACATAGCCATTTTGGTTGAAGCCTACCCGGACATGTTAGTCCGGATCGGTGATGTTGCATTGCATAAGGCCGGAGAAGACTCCGTGCTATTGGGTGTTTTCGGGTTTTCTACGCGGTAGATTGCAGCAGGGAGCCTTGGGGATTAACCCAAAGGTGCACCCGGAAAACTGGGCGGATACGAGATCTTGCCAACTTGGTGGCCTGAGAGCCAAATTGAACATAACGGGGTTATGTGACTTGTGTTAGAATGGGACTCGGTGAAAGTTTGACCCGCACATATGGCTTAAATTATCGTTGCGATGTGAGCACGGGTTAGATGGAGCCGTACTCGCTCTATGTCGTTCGGGTTAGAGAGACCTAAAGTTACATGGCACTCGCCGTTGGCATAGATGTGAGTCTTCGGCGGTCAATGACTTAAATTGACGTGACCAATGCCAGGAAGACAAATTGCTCATAGGTTTGGCCGTTTAAGTGGCAGGTTAGATGGGCGTGTCGACCCGTGTCGACACTTAGCCGCGAAGTGTCGAGACCGTGTACACGGCCTGGAGCCCAGGCGTGTCAAGGTGACACGGGCAAGGACACGGGCGTGTCCGAGAACCCGTGCAGTGCTCGGGTTGAAAACGGGGAAAAATCATGGGGTACACGGCCGGCTACACGGCCGTGTCAGGTGGAACACGGGCGTGTCAGCTCAAACACGGGCGTGTTCGATACCCGTGTGAGGTTCCAGGTGATTCGATTTTGACGGCGAATGAGGCACACGGCCCTGGACACGGGCGTGTGCCAGGCCGTGTTCGGTCCAGATTGGGCATTTCAGTCCCGAATCAAAGCCGTTCATTTCTTTGACTGAAGATCCAACGGCTGGGGGTTATTCCTGAAGGGATATACCCGGGTTTTGACTTAGAAAACCCTCACTTTTTCCACTTATCCTCTTTCTAAATCCTTGGAGAAAGGAGAGCTAAGGCAAGAAGAAGAAGAGCTAGATCCGCCATTGGAGGAGCTTCGGAGCTCCGAATCGCAAGCCGACTCCGGATTCACGGAGGCAACGAAAGTGCGGTGATTTCCATCCGATTACTTTTCAATGGCGCCAAAGAGGACCGCAAGGGTAACGATCCTCATCTTGAGCATAAGTCGCTCTCTTTCTTTGCATAGGAAGCCCGCTCTCGCGAGTTTGCGGAGAGTTGGAGGCGTTCCTTCGGGTAGATATGTGAAGTCCCCGTTGTTTAGAGTCCGTATGCGAGAACGGACATAGGCATTTTGGTTGAAGCCTACCCGGACATGTTAGTCCGGATCGGTGATGTTGCATTGCATAAGGCCGGAGAAGACTCCGTGCTATTGGGTTTTTTCGGGTTTTCTACGCGGTAGATTGCAGCAGGGAGCCTTGGGGATTAACCCAAAGGTGCACCCGGAAAACTGGGCGGATACGAGATCTTGCCAACTTGGTGGCCTGAGAGCCAACTTGAACATAACGGGGTTATGTGACTTGTGTTAGAATGGGACTCGGTGAAAGTTTGACCCGCGCATATGGCTTAAATTGTCGTTGCGATGTGAGCACGGGTTAGATGGAGCCGTACCCGCTCTATGTCGTTCGGGTTAGAGATACCTAAAGTTACATGGCACTCGCCGTTGGCATAGATGTGAGTCTTCGGCAGTCAATGGCTTAAATTGACGTGACCAATGCCAGGAAGACAAATTGCTCATAGGTTTGGCCGTCTAAGTGGAGGTGGTGAGTCCGGAATGTTAATGGCTTTAATTGACGTGACATCGACCGGTTCACCGAGAATGTGCCCTGAGTGCACGGGGCGTGTCGCCGTGCGAGCCAACGTCTGTGATGAAATGGCTATGGATATATACTTTGCTCGCTTATGCTAATGAAATGCAGGGAAGGAGCATCGCCGCCCCGAGTTGGGGGCGGGATCGTTATAATTTGGTCAGCATTGCTGACCGTTGCCTTGTTTTGCCACCGTGCGGTGGTTTGTTGCTTGCAGGTGCAGCTGGACCAAGCGGTCAATAGTGGGCTAAAGCCCTTTTTGCGAAGCCGGCCCTCGAAGGCCCGAATGGAAATGTTTATTGCTTTATTCATGTATGACCGGCCTGCGTGCCGTGGTTTGTAAATCATGTAACAGACAAGTGAAACATTTTGTAAGGCCTTAAGGCCGATTTTTGAGTATTTTTGTATAACATTCCTAATTCTGTAATAGTGGACATTCGTGCTCTAATGCTGGGTTCTTGTTTACAACTTATATAAACTGCTTCCGCTAGAATGCTCTGTGTAGGACGTTGAGATTGGTTGGATGGTTTCCATAAGTAACCAACCGGTCTGTCTGTGGTATATGGCGTCGGGCCCCGGCCGGACCTACTGCTATATACTATGCGACGGATAGGGGCTGTTACACACTGAGTGACTTCTTGCCCTGCCAGATAGGTGAGAGCCTGGCAGCGGTATCTGCTCGGGGTCCACAACTACTGTCATCGAGCTTCCGGCCCTGCCAGCTATGTGAGAGCCTGACAACGGGATCTTCTCGAGGCTAAGGATGACACCGAGTGACTTCCGGCCCTGCCAGCTAGGTGAGAGCCTGGCAGCGGGATCTTTTTGGTGTCCAAAACTACTGCCATCGAGTGACTTCCGGCCCTGCCAGCTAGGTGAGAGCCTGACAGCGGGATCTTCTGGAGGCCAAGGATGACACCGAGTGACTTCCGGCCCTGCCAGCTAGGTGAGAGCCTGACAGCAGGATCTTCTCGGGGTCCACAACACATTCCATTTCTCTATGCAGGCTAGTTATGACAATACTGGAGGGTTGAAGAAATTTATTATAATCAAAGTATCGCTTACATGCTTCAGGGGAAGAATCGTTTCAAGTCGTTACCACTCCAGGTGAGACTCAGGGTCTCGTCATCTACATTTTGGAGCCGGTAGCCTCCTGACTTCAAAACTTCCTTTACAATGAATGGTCCCTCCCAGCTGGGGTTGAGCTTTCCTACGGATGCTGACCTCCCTGCCGCATCCACCTTCTTCAGCACCAAATCCCCTTCCACGAACTGTTTGACCCTGACATGCTTGTCAAAGTATTTGGCCATCCTTCTTTTCACCTCCTCCTGTCGGATAGTGGAAAGGTCCCTCAGCTCTTCCACCATGTCAAGGGAGAGCCTCAGCTCCTCCTCGTTCTCCGCTTGCCACTCCTCTCGGCCTTCTTTGGCCGCAACGACTCGGGGTGTTCGGACTTAAAATTCCACGGGGAGCACTGCCTCGCACCCATGGGAGAGTTTGAAGGGGGTCTCCCCAGTAGCCGTGTTGGGGGTGGTTCTTAGGGCCCAAAGAACCGCGTGAAGTTGCTCCACCCAGCTCCCCTTCAAATTTTCCACCTTCTTCTTGAGTAGGTTGACGATGATCTTATTTACGGCCTCCACCTGCCCGTTGCTCCTGGGTTGATGGACCGAGGCGAACCTGAGGTCAATTCCAAGCTGCCCGCAGAAGCTGGTGAATTCGGCGCTGGCGAACTGGGGCCCGTTGTCTGTGACAATGGCCTGAGGTAATCCGTGGCGGCAGATGATTTCTCCCCAAACAAAGTTCCTGATTACCTGGGAGGTTACTTTGGCCAGCGCCTTCACCTCCATCCACTTGGAGAAGTAGTCAATCATTATTAGGAGGAACCTTCTCTGACCACTGGCTTGGGGTAATGGCCCAACCAAATCCATTCCCCAAATTTCGAAGGGCTAGGGGGCCGTGATACTTTTGAGTCGCTGGGCCGGCTGTAGCTGGAGGGGGGCGAACAGCTGGCACTTATGGCACCTCCTCGCGAACTCCGCGGCATCTCAGCCCAGGGTGGGCCATAAATACCCTTGCCTGTCTATCCTTCCTTCAGTGTCCGACTCCCGGAGTGACTCCCACATTCCCCGGAGTGGACCTCCTCCAAGATCCTTTGCACTTCGCCCTCGGCCACGCAGCGAGCCAGCATCCCCGAGAGGGTCTTGTTGTACAGCTGTCCGTCCTGGAGGAGGTAATACGCTGACTTGTGCCTTAGCTTCTTCCTATCTGTCCCCTCCAGATACTCTCCCATGGAGAGGAAAGCCACCACTGGGTCCATCCACGAAGTTTGTTGATCAATTTCCATGAGCTCTCCCTCTTCGATGGAGGGGCGTAACAGGTCAGTGATGGTACCCCCACCTGGGGACCATGCTTTGCTAGCTGATCGTCTTATTCATTCTCTTCCCTAGGCACGTGTCGGATGGTGAAAGTTTGAAAAGCGCCTATGACCCCCTTTACCTTGGCCAAGTATGATCACAGGGTGGGCTCCCTTGCCTCGAACTCCCCGTTGATCTGGGAAGCCACTACCATGGAGTCAGTAAGGACCTCCACATCCAACACCCCTAGCTCCCAGGCTAGACGAAGCCCTGCTATCACGGCCTCGTACTCGGCCTGGTTGTTGGTAATGGGAAAGTGCACCACCACCGTCTGCTCAATTCGAGTCCCCTGAGGGCTTTCCAGGATCACCCCCACTCCTAGGGAATGCCTCCCCGAGGCACCATCCACCCTCACCTTCCAAGGAGTCGGGCGGGTGAGTTCTTCCTCCGTTACTTCAACCATGTAGTTGGCCAAGAAGTCAGCCATCGCTTGAGCTTTGATCGAGAGCCGCGAAATGAAGGAGACATCGAACTCGCTCAGTTCCACCGACCACTTAGCCAGCCTGCCTGAATGTTCCAACCCCTCAAAGATGTTGCGGAGAGGATGTCGGTCACCACTCGGATTGAGTGTGCCTGGAAGTAAGGTCGCAGCCTCCGGGCCGAGATGATCAGGGCGAAAGCTAGCTTCACCAAAATCGGATACCGGAGCTCGGCCTTCCGCTGGACCCGACTCACGTAATAAATAGGGAGCTGCCTCTTCCCTCTTCACGAACTAAGACAGAGCTTAGGGCCTCCGCCCAGACCCCGAGATACAAGAACAGGTCCTCCCCCTCCTTCGACCCTTGGAGCAGCGGAGCCTGTGTTAACTGCACCTTGAAGGCCTGGAACGCCTCCTCGCACTCCTTGGTCCATTCAAACCTCTGACCACCCAGCAGCGTTTTGAAGAAGGGGGAGCACTTCTCCCCTGCCCGAGAAAGGAAGCGACTCAGCCCTGCTAGCTTCCCTGTCAGCCGTTGGACCTCCTTAGCATTCCGCGGGGACCCCAGCTCCAAGATGGCCCTGACCTTGTCTGGATTTGGCTCGACCCCCGCGGGGGTGAGGAGGTGCCCCAAGAACTTTCCCCTGCTGGCCCCAAAGACACATTTTAGGGGATTCAACCACATCTTGTATTTGCGTAGGGTGGCAAAGGTCTCCTCCAGGTCCCGGAGGTGGGAGTCCACATCCCGACTTTTGATCATGAGGTCGTCTACATACACCTCCAAATTCCTCCCCCTCTGTTCCTTGAAGACCTTATCCATCATTTTCTGGTAGGTTGCCCCAGCATTCTTCAGCCCGAAGGGCATCATCTTGTAGCAGTAGTATCCATCCCCTGTGATGAATGAGACATCCTTAATGTCTGGGGGGTGCATCCTGATTTGATGATAACCTGAAAAAGCATCTAAAAAACTCATTACAGAAAAACCGACGGCTGAGTCGACCAGCGCGTCGATCCGAGGCAAAGGATAACAGTCCTTAGGACAAGCTTTATTAAGTAAGGAAAAATCGATACACATCCTCCATCGGTCGTCTCCTTTTTTAACCATAACCACGTTGGAGAACCAGCCGGGGTACTGAATCTCAGACATGAAGCCGGCCTTGAGGAGTTTCGCAACCTCCTCCCTGATGGGCTCCGCTAGCTTGTCTGCAGTGGACCTCTTCTTCTACTGAACGTGGCGTGTTCCGGGGTCCAGGTTGAGGCAGTGGCAAGCCACATCTGTGTCAACCGCCGGCATCTCCGCGGCATTCCAAGCGAAGATGTCCGCGTTCTTCTGGATGCACTCCAACATCCTGCCTTTGTCCTCCGGGGTCAGCCCCCCGCTGATGCGGATCTTCTCCATCCTGCCTCCCCGGGTGAGCACCTCCAGCTCCACCACTTCCTCTGCAGCCTCCAGCCTAGACTGCTCCCCCCATCCTTCGGCGTCCCCTTCCTCCGGAACGGGGACCTCTATCTCCATCTCTTCTCTCACGGCCCTCACTTCGGCCACCACCTCCAGAT